>CM047932.1:18880844-20130844 GCA_026230145.1 Diorhabda elongata
ACCAAGATATTATTTCCATTAAAATGCAATTGATAAAAAAGAAGTTTAGTGGCAACAAGTCCTTGTTCTTTGTAAGGATCGGTATAAGAGATATTACTAATCATATGATCGTGATCTGTTCAAGTAGTGTCCTTTTTTTCAATGTATAGTAAGAAGTGTGACAACAATTGGAAATAGTGAGTGTATAATATTTTATTATAATACTTGAGAATTTTTAATGATGAGTATCATTGGATGGGGTTTAGAAATTTTTGTGTCAAATGCAAATTACATAATAATATATATGATTTCATCTTTAAGTTAATCCAAAATTACCTTCTAAGGGAACTGAGGTCCTCTAAAGATTGAGGTTTTTCAAGTGTAACTACTTCAAACTTCCAAATGCAGCAATTTAGTTGAATTTTACTGTAAATTTGTAAACTATAAAGCATTTTCCAAAAATCAGTTCATTTCTCATATTCAAATTCGTTATTTTGTTATGGATGGTTTTTGAGAAATATCAACTACAAGTTTTCAACCAATTCAGTTTTTGAAAAAAATTATAATTAATTATAATTATGCACGTTCAAAATTAGTTAAGGGCTGAATATTTTACAATGCAAAAAAATGCACAATCACTTGCCAATTGAAATCAAATTGATATCATCTTCTCCCATATTCCTCTACAATTTGTGGGCTTATTTACTGGAAAGTACCTTCTACTAAGGTCTAAACGACTTCTATTCTAATAATATTTAATTCGGGGCATGCTACATACTATTTTAATTTTGCTATGGACTTATACACTAATTATTACCTATAATTTTGTTATTAATTGTGGTTTTTTCTGTATATTTATTTAGTTATTTTTAAGTTAGTTTTTACAATCTTCTGTCTAAAAAATGTAACAATTTTCAACAATAAAATATTTCTCTCTCTCTCCCTCACCTTCGTACTTGGTATACATTTTGTGTTTCAAGAATACTGGATATTGAGTTCATGAACTCAGCTTGATGAGGTATTTTTACAGCCGTGCTGACGTCACAAACCGCCATTGTTAGAGCAGGTCAGGGATCACTTTCCAAACAAAGCTTCCTGCACAAAACATTTTACTTTCTTAAACAACAGTAAAATAATTAAACACGTTTTAAATAACTTTGAAGAATATAAACTAGCTCACTAAGTTTTGAAAGTGAACTATGAAAATATGATGGCACGCTCCCGTTGTCATATCATATATTATAACATTGTTCACCTAATGAATTATCAAAATAATTAATTTTAGTTAGAATATCTATTCTTCTATTTTGTTGGTTGTTTATTTGTATGTCTTTCCCATTCCATCCGGAATTTCTTTACCGTGATCAGCTTCATAACATGCCTTTCTTATGATATTGTATTAATAATTCCAGTCTCAACTGTATCCACCAATTGTTCTATCACATGTGTTAGATAACCCCAGGAAACGGGACCATTTTGATGGAATTTTTAGAAAAAACAGCAAAAAATTTTGTTCCTCTCGCCAATTGAATGTAGATAGATTCAGTGATGTCAACCATATAAAAGGTAATGATTTTAATTTTTTATAAATAGGTACTAATTTAATCTTAAGCTTCGTAACTATATTAAACTATTTGCAAAATAGAGATAATCTTTGAATGATTACTAAAATGTTGACTTATTGGATATTTTATTAGGATCACAAGCCTTGCAATTTTTTATAAAAATAATTTCAGAATATTTTGTTGTTTCTCTGTGAAGTAATATTAAAAAATTAAATAATTGAATCAAGAAATTGAAATGATAGGTTTTTGGAAGAGTTTACTAGAAAATTGTTTGAGAAACACAGTAAGTAAATTTTTAAAACATACTGAAAAACTAAAATACAAATGCAAAATAGTTTTAGTAATGATTTAATTTAAAAGCAGAATCTTCCTTTACTGGAGAAAAGAAATTGGTTGGAAAATGACCGTGTTCTTCCACCACTTTACCCACACGCCTATTTATATCTAAGCGTGAGGAGCGCTGCACGTACTTGTTAACTGTACAGCACTTAGACTGTAGCAGTTGCTGATTTTTGGTAGCACAAAACGGTATTTTAGTATAAGGCTAAAAGACATACGCCACTATGAATAATCTTTTATTTAGCAACTACTTTAGGTCGTAAAGCTACAGTAGTTGGTGCCTTATTGACTTCTGTCGATATAAATTGAGACACTTTCAGGATAAAAAGTTATAATAAAATATGACTACACTACACAAAATGTTAAACACAAAACTTGTCCTGCGCCCAAATACAGTAAATAACACTTGAAACGTAAATTGAATAAAAGAACTATGTTAATTCATCAAGAGAAATTAATTTGACTTTTCATTTTTAAATGCACTGACAACTCACTCCCATTTTTTTTTGAGATCAGGTAGTCGTAAATTTATTAATCATTTTTGAAAGATCATCGATTCTAAAATCGAATGATCATTCATTGGTTTGAGAATATAATTCTCGAACATATTGGGCCCCTTGAAACTTGAAAAGTTTCAAAATGCTCGATAAACGGGACTGAAATAGCATTAAAATATTTGTAAGCATGTCAATATCGCACGGTAAAAATTAAAAATCGAGAAAGGGAATTCAATGCATTTTATGATATGAAGAAAAATTAACGATTCCTATTGGAAACTACATTCTAGTAACCAATGTTACTACTAAAAAAATGTAAACAAGAAGGTGGTTCATATAACTTACAAGCCTATGTTGAATATCAGTCACTTTTCACCGAGAAGTGACTCATCAGACTCAGGAAAAGGGACTATTTTAGAGATGGCTCTGGTGTATATACCAGTTGCTGTTTTAACTTTTACTACCCTCACATTCCCATCAGGCCCCGGCATCGTTTCGATGATTCTTCCTGTAGACCACTGTAGAGGGGGTAGCATATCCTCTTTAAGAAGAAGTAAAGAATCAACTTTCAGATTAGGGAAAGACTTAAGCCACTTTGGTCGATTTTGTAATTGATTCAAGTATTCAGTCGACCAGCGGCGCCAGAATTGTTGTTGTAACTTTGTACATTGTTGCCATAGTGACAGCCGATTTTCAGGGATGGTGGTATTATCTTTTTCAGGAAAGGAAGTTAGGCTAGCGCCGATAAGAAAATGACCTGGGGTCAAACATTCCAAGTCAGAAGGGTCATTAGATAATGGTGATATAGGTCTGCTATTTAAAATTGCCTCTATTTGGGCTAGAATTGTAGAGAACTCTTCATATGCTAATTTGGAGTCTCCAAGAATTTTTGACATGAGCTTTTTCGAACTTTTTATTCCGCTTTCCCATATTCCTCCAAAATGTGGCGCTCTAGGAGGTATGAATTTCCATTCAATTTTGGAATGCGATAAAAAATTTTGAATAGAATCAATATTATTTTGATTTTTGAAAAATATTTCTAAATCTCTAAAAGTGTTATCAGCGCCCTGAAAATTAGTGGCGTTGTCGGAATAAATTTTGGCAGGTTTGCCACGACGGGAAATGAACCGTTTTAGGGTCAAGATAAAGGCTTCAGTTGATAAAGAAGTAACAGCTTCAATGTGAATAGCTTTAGTGACAAAACATACGAAAAGCGCAATATAGCATTTCACCAAGGGAGCTTTTCGTAATTTGGAAGATTTTATGAGAAATGGCCCACCAAAGTCCAGTCCTGTTTTTTGAAACGGTCGAGCAGGGATGACTCTATCTCGTGGAAGGTCTGCCATAATTTGTGTATATGGCTTAGTTGAAAAACGAAAACACTTATGACAGCTTCGAATAAGCTTTTTGGTAATTTTTAAACCATTTAATGGCCAGAAATTTAGTCGAAAATTGTACAACACTGTTTGAGCTCCAGCGTGTCCAAGCCTTTCATGTTCAGCTTTAATCATTAAGTTGACAGTTATATTTTTTGACGGCAGAAGGATATTTTTGGTTAAAAGAAAGGTCAGCGTTAGCAAGACGTCCACTGACTCGAAGCATTCCTTTATCGTCTGAAAAAGGTTTCAGCTTATTTATTTGCTTATCAGATAAAATTTTATTCTGTTTAATCTCATTAATTTCCTTTTGAAATTTAGTTTGTTGTAGGGTCTTGATTATAAAGATTTCAGATTTGCTCAATTCGGATACTGTCAAAGGACCAGAAAATTTGTTCGAATTCTTACAATTTCTGATGAACCTATGTACGTACGCCATTGTTCTTTGCAACTTCTTATAACAGGAAAATTTAGAAAATAAAGTTAAAAGAAAATTTTCTTCTGTTGGGATAGTCATGACGACAGTTTTTGTTTCGGGAATGTCAGAAAGATGAAGGTTTGGGTATGCAAAATTATCAAATTTTGATAAATCGAGAGTGGGATTTGATAGAAATTTCGGTCCATGCCACCAAAGTTTATTAGAAATTAAATTATTTGCGCTAGTGTCACGTGACACCAAATCAGCGGGATTATCGATAGTATTTACATACCTCCATGAATGATCTTTAGTTATGGCTTGAATTTTAGCAACTCTGTTGCCTACAAATACTGTCCAACGGCTGGGTTCACCATTGCGCCAGCATAAAGCGATCTGGCTGTCGGTCCAGAGATTTACAGAAATAATATTAATCTTTGTTTGAAAGTTTTTATAAATTTTGTCCACTAAATTAGACAGTAGGAGCATGGCTGATAATTCTAGCCGAGGAAGTGTAATTGTGGTAGAAACGGGGGATACACGCGATTTTGCCGAAATTAAATTACAGGAAACAGAATTGTCAGAATAAATGGTTCGTAAATACACGCATGCGCCAAAAGCTTTCAGACTCGCGTCTGAGAAACCATGCATTTCGATGAGATTGATAGATTTGTCCAAAAAAATGAATCTTGGAATAGTTAATTGAGATAGCTTAGGAAGATTGTTTACGAATGTATGCCATTTTTCCAGCATGACTGGATCTGATATCTCTGTGTCCCAGTCAAGTTTAGCTTGCCATAATT
Source organism: Diorhabda elongata (assembly GCA_026230145.1). NCBI lineage: Eukaryota > Metazoa > Arthropoda > Insecta > Coleoptera > Chrysomelidae > Diorhabda > Diorhabda elongata. Next base: position 18,885,819 of record CM047932.1, read on the forward strand.
GTTTGACCAAAAGTTTTCCAGACAATATTATGGGATTATAAAGTCCAAGAGGATCGAAACATCGCGATATGGTTTAGAGAATTTTCTCTTGGTTGCGGGGAATATTGAAAAGGGACAGAAATGTTCAAATTATCAGAAGCTGGGATCCAATTTAGGCCTAGAACTTTATTTTGAGAATTTTCTAAATCAAGACTAATGCATTTTTCAGGATTTTGTAAGAAGGAAGAATTGTTTGAATCAGAAATTTCAGCGAGAACGTTTGAGTTATTTGAGGCCCACTTATGTAAATTGAACCCGTGATTTCCAAATACAATTTTTAATTCTTGATCAATTCATGTTCAGAATTTGTACCTGAAATTATATCATCCATGTAAGTTTCGGATATGAGGGCGTTTGCCGCTAAAGAGAAATTGGAACTATTATTATTTGTAATCTCTTGCAATACTCTTGTCGCTACAAACGGAGAGAAATTGCAACCATAAGTTAGAGTTGATAACTCAATGCACTGCAGGGATTGTTGAGGATTTTCTCGCCATAATATATTTTCTAAAAAACGATGTTCTGTGTTTATAGAAATTTGACGAAACATTTTTTGTACGTCATAAGTTATCGCAAGAATATCGAATAGATCTGGTTGCAGCTGGTACCCTTTCAAAGTTATATCATTTAAAGAAACACCTGTTGAGGTAGGGCAACTAGAATCAAAGACAACACGAAGTTTTGTAGATATACTTTGTTCACGAATTACGCATAAGTGTGGGATAAAATATTTTAATTCGTTTTTTGAATTAGTGAGGTTAAGAGTGACATATTTTGCATGTCCCAAGTTTACATATTCAGAAATAAATTTACTATATTCAGAAAATAATTCTGGATTTTTATGGATTCTATTTTCGAGCGAGAGAAATCGCCTTTTAGCGATCAGAAAAGATTCACCGAGTTTATGGTGTACTTTTTCAGATTTCAACGGGAAATTGACTTGGAACCTGCCGTTTTCCAGAATTTGTGTGGAATTTTGAAAAATAGTTTCCGCTAGTTCGTCGTCAGACGAGAGAATACTCTTAGAAGGAATTTCCTCCTGTTCCCAAAATTTAGAAAGAGATGAACTTAGGTCTTTGTTCGATATAGAAATACGATTACAGCTTGTAAACACGGAATCATTATTTTGAATATTCACGGAATTAAAAGAAGCACTGTTTGGAATAGTTCCAGCAATTATCCAGCCTAAGCTAGTATTTTGTAAACTAGGTAATTTTTTACCGAGATCTATGATACCTGGTGTAAGAAGTTTGTAATATAAATCAGCCCCAACTAGATTGTGAATCTCCGATGGTATGTTAAATTCTGGATTGGCTAGAATAATATCAGTAGGCAGACGTAGCTGGCTTACGTTAATTTTTACTTGTGGTAATTTGCAAGTAATTTTTGGCAATACTGCACAAGGTATTTCAAAGTGTTTGATCGGATTGGAATGTGGAAAGAATTTTAAATGAACCATTTTATTTGTGGTTGATACTGTTTGTGATATGCCGGAAATTTGCAGTGTTTTTTCAAACGTTTCCAATTGTAGTTTATTTACTAGTTCTTGTGAAACAAATGAGTTTTGGAAACCGTTGTCTAGCAGAATAGTAGTTTTAAATGGGTTATTGTGAGAGTCATACATAATTATTTTAGCCGTAGCTAGAAGCACGTGGCATTCAGTGGATAGAGCAGATAAGGATTGTGTTTGTATAGCAGATACGTTAGAATTATTATCTTGTGAGTTTTCGTTGGTTTCAGCATTATCATAATTCTTCTGTGGTCTAGAAGGATTTTGTCGATTATCAGTAGCCTGGTGAGAATGTGAGTTTTCGTCAATTTGACGATTAAAGTTATTATTTCGATTATTTATCGATTTGGTGTGAGGATGTTGACCATTTGTCGTATGTACATTGGAGTGAATAGATTGTGAGTTGTTATAACGGTTTTGGGAAATAGAACCATTATTATTATTATGTGCATTATCATTTGCACGGAAAGAGTCAGAATGGAGATAAGTATGATGTCTTTTTTGACATATTGAACAAGATTTTAGAGATTTACAATCCCTTGTGATGTGGCGACCTCCTAGACAGTTTTTACAGAGATTATTCGAATGTATGAATTTATATTTATCACTGATAGACAAATTTTTAAATGATTCACACGTATAGATACGATGTGAAGCATTTTTACAATAATAACAATCTGATTGACTGTTTGTAGGAATCATAGAATTCACGTGAGCAGTTGTTTTCGAATATTTGGGACTAAAGTTTTGTTTAGTATCAATTGAATTAGAAGTAGAAGCTTGAATATTTTGAGTGCGCTCTAGAATACCACTACGTTGTTTCAAAAAATTGAAAAAATTCTCAAGGGACGGGATTTCATCTTGTTTTTTACTTTGTTCAAATAATTTACGAGTTGGTAGATCTAGTTTTTTATCTATCCAGAAAATAAGAATATAATCTAATAACTGTTTTGGATTTAAATTTAGTTTTGACATTGATTGTATAATTTTATACATTTTAGCCGTTATTTCACGTAAAAGCGTAGGGCAAGTTTTGCTCACAGGTTTTTGTTGGTATATTTGATCGATTAAGTTATACAGTAGAACACTTTGATCATCATACCTTTGTTTTAAAGTATCTATAGCTATTTGAAAATTGTCATCACAAAGTTCTAGATCGTCTATCAATTGCAAGGGCTCGTTAGAAAGGGAAGCTTTTAAATATAGCAATTTTTTGATATTTGTTAAGCTATTGTTAGAAATAATCAGATTTCCAAAGAGTTGAATGAATGAAGGCCACTCTGACGTCTGACCCTTAAATTTAGGCAAGGAAATATCAGGTAACTTGACGTCGATATTAAAATTATTATTAGTTTGACTCTAAGAGTTTGAATTATTGTTCGATGTCAATTCATCAATCATTCTAGATAGTTCAGAATTAGTTGTGAAGTATTTTTTCTCAACTAAGTCTATGTCTTCGTTATCTGATAATTCATCCTGAGAGTTTTCAATAAGCATTTCAATTTGACCTTGAATATTTTCATATTGTAAGAAATACTTTTCAAGCTTGTCGCGTCTGTTTATACATTCATTCATAAATGCAGTTTCATTTGTAACAGTAGATTGGGAAGTTATCCAGTTATTCATTCTGGTAATAGAAGATTTCACAGATCTTCTGTGTTTTTAAATTTTCCAGAGACATTTTTTGAAAATTTCACTTGCAATTGTACGAAATAGAATAGATTGGAATTTTACAATTGAAACTTGAAATTATACTAAATTGAGTTCGAATATTTGGAAATATTAAATGAACTAGCAATATATTGATTTTTTTTTTAACACACAATGCACTTGGGAAGATTAAAGGTTTGATCCTACCTTGAATACTGGAAGTTACTGCTGCCTAGGGACACAGGAACTTGAATATCTTGAAGGAAGTTGAATTTTCTGTGACAATTGCATATAATCTCGAAGAATAGTATGAAGAAAGGCTCTGTAAATACCTTTTTTGCTATCCGGCTCGAAGGATCACAAAGATGGTTGGAAAATGACCGTGTTCTTCAACCACTTTACCCACACGCCTATTTATATCTAAGCGTGAGGAGCGCTGCACGTACTTGTTAACTGTACAGCACTTAGACTGTAGCAGTTGCTGATTTTTGGTAGCACAAAACGGTATTTTAGTATAAGGCTAAAAGACATACGCCACTATGAATAATCTTTTATTTAGCAACTACTTTAGGTCGTAAAGCTACAGTAGTTGGTGCCTTATTGACTTCTGTCGATATAAATTGAGACACTTTCAGGATAAAAAGTTATAATAAAATATGACTACACTACACAAAATGTTAAACACAAAACTTGTCCTGCGCCCAAATACAGTAAATAACACTTGAAACGTAAATTGAATAAAAGAACTATGTTAATTCATCAAGAGAAATTAATTTGACTCTTCATTTTTAAATGCACTGACAACTCACTCCCATTTTTTTTGAGATCAGGTAGTCGTAAATTTATTAATCATTTTAGAAAGATCATCGATTCTAAAATCGAATGATCATTCATTGGTTTGAGAATATAATTCTCGAACAGAAATGTTTCTCATATTCATATGGTGTGGGTCAGTTGACTCGTCCCGTTTGAGACTGATCTTATCTTACAGCGCCACTTGTTTGACATAACTGTCTCCGAGTCGGGTGATGACAGTACGAGCTTTTTTTTGCTAGGCATCATTGGACCATAGATCCTTTATGAGCCGCCTCAGTTTACCATTTTCAAGGTATTTGATTTAGATGTAATCAACTGTGTTGTTTAGCAAGATTTTAATGCGTCCGAGGGTACACGTGGAGCATACCATCTACCGCAGAGAGGTTAACTTAACGATGCCAAAAACCCAGTTGAGATTTTGGTCTTGTCAAACTAACTAATTTTTAAGAAATCGCATTTTTCTTCAATTGGGCACCAAAATCTAGTATTGTATTTAAATGACTCCAAGCTCGTGTTGAGTCCAACCTACAATCAAATTATCCTTCTACGGGGCGTGTTCACGCAGAATTAATTCAAAACTCATGAAAACTGGCAACGCTGTCCTACCAACCGACGACTGAGCGAATTGAAGAAATGAGAGATATAATAAGTTCTGTTGTTAAAGCTATGTAAACATTTTCTTACAAGTAAATGTTAATGTGAACGTGTTAATAATAACTATAATACAAAAAATGGTCCTTACGAGCGGATTATAAACAAAACCAGTGAAAATTCGCAATAAACAATATATTATTAACAACTATAACCCAAAAACAATTTACCACGTGCTGCAAGCAACTATCAACGAGTGCAAAGTGATCGACCAAACAAGTAGTCGATACAATATCACGGCGACCAGACATCAACTCAACTGGCCGACTAGTTCAATTGCAAGAATCAGGCAGTTCGACCGAAATCAGAGTGAGTTTGTTCCAAATTATTTATTTCCGAATTTTTCTTTCCATTTGCGATTTCAAAGCTTCTCTGTTTGTGCTTGAACAATTTGACAATATAAAATGGCAGAACTTGGCAAACTAATAAAGAAAAGAGGTGTAATTAAAGCTCAGTTAACTATTTTCACAAAAGCGGTAAATGAATTTGCAACTATATCTAATTTAAGCCAAACAGAAGTTACAAAATTAAAAGATAGGTTACGAGATGCCGAAAATTATCTTGACGAATTCAAATCATATCAATTAGAAATAGAGTTACAGGATGATATAAATTTAGATGAGCAATTAATCGAACGAGAGAGATTTGAAAATTCATATTATGATGCAATCGCTGTTGCTAAAAACATTTTACAAAGCTACAATAATCACGATAATGATACAAATCTTAGCGTGATTTCAGACAAAGCTTGTTGTAAAAACGAGGGTATAAAGCTTCCGGATATATCACTTCCTAAATTCAGTGGAAACTTTGAAGATTGGTTAGAATTCAGGGACACATATAAAAGCCTTATTCATGATAGTAAAAAATTAGATAATATTCAAAAATTTTATTACTTGCGAAGTGCACTAGGAGGAACAGCAGCGGCGTCCATTTCCAAAATCAAATATACGGCCGACAATTATGAAGTGGCATGGGCCACAATTTCAAAAAGATTTGACAATACTAAAAAATTAATATATGAACATATTAGAGCTATTTTTTCATTAGAAAATATACAAAAACCGACAGCTGAAAAACTACAAAATTTAGCTGACGATATTCACAAACATTTGGGATCTATTGAACAATTGGGGCAAAATATAACTAATTGGGATCCTCTACTAATTTTTTGGATTACTAATAAATTAGATACTAGCTCAAACCTTGAATGGGAAAGGGAAAATAGAGATCAGGAAGAATTGCCAAAGTTAGATAAATTCCTACAATTTTTACAAAAACGTTCCAATTTTCTTAATATGTTAGAATCAAAGAACAGCCTCAGTTTAAATAAATCAGATTCAAAATTTAGTAATGAGGAAAATAAATTCAATAAACAAAGTAGAGTAAGGTCATTGACCTCAAGTACATATACATGCTCCTATTGCAAGAAAAAGCATTCAATATATCGTTGTGCAGAGTTTCTCGGATTAACAATAACACAAAAAAAAGATTTTGTCAAAAAATCAAATCTTTGCCATAACTGTTTGCGTTCGGGTCACTCTGTCAAACAGTGTAAATTAGGGCCTTGCAAAGTGTGTAAAGCTTGGCACAATACAATTTTGCATGAAAAACTCGAGATAGCGGATAACGCGAGCTCAAGTTCCGCAGCACTAAGCAGTGGCGTAGTGGTACCAGCGGCGGAGCAGGTGCTATTATCTACCGCCTGTTTACTCATTTCAGACAATTTCAATAATTTTCACAAAGCAAGAGCGTTATTAGATTGTGGTTCTCAAACTTCCTTTATAACGGAGGATTTGCAAAAGCGTTTGAATATTGCGACACATAAAACAGATCTTTCAATTTTCGGAATCTCAAACAATATTTCAAAGGTCAGTAAAAGGTGTAAGGTTTCATTTAAATCTATACATACCAATTTTAAAGCGCATGGCAGTTGTTATATTCTAAAAGAGATTACAAGTGTGATGCCGTGTTGTCGAATCAACACGCAATCTTGGGCGATTCCAGGTGATCTAAAGCTAGCTGATCCACAATTCAATATTCCCGGACCAGTAGACATGCTCATTGGCGCGGACCTATTTTGGACAATTTTAAGCAATAACAAAATTTCGCTAGGAAAAAATATGCCGCTATTAATTGATACAGTGCTAGGTTGGGTTGTATCTGGGCAAATAAGTACTAACAACGTTGAAAAGGCTTCTTGTAATTTAAGTATAAACCAGGAATTATTAAATTCAATAGCCAAATTTTGGGAAATCGAGGAAATATCTAGCACGCGACAACTATCTCCAGATGAACAATTTTGCGAGGACAATTTCATCAAAACTACTACCAGAGACGCGAACGGACGTTTTACAGTCACTATACCTTTGAAACAACAACCTTCTAGTTTAGGTGAGTCGAAAGCTCAAGCCGAAAAACGTTTCTATGCATTAGAACGAAAATTCGGGAGAGATCCAATGCTGCACAGCAGATATATACAATTTATGAACGAGTATAAAGAGCTAGGCCATATGACAATTTGTAACGTCAATGATTCAAGCTTCGAATATTTCATGCCGCATCACGGAGTTTTGAGAGAAGAGAGTTTGACCACAAAACTACGGGTAGTTTTCGATGCATCAGCGCCCTCTAGCAACGGTCTATCATTCAACAATATTCAAGTCATTGGACCCGTTTTACAAGACGATTTACTATCAATAGTCTTAAGGTTTAGGAAACATAACTATGTAGTTTCGGCAGACATAGTTAAAATGTACCGGCAAATTTCAATAACGCTCGAGCAAAGGCATTTGCAAAAAATTGTATGGCGCGAAAATCCGAGTGATAACCTGGAAGTCTACAAGCTAAATACCGTTACATACGGGCAAGCCTCTGCCAGTTATCTTGCAATACGCTGTTTAGCCAAACTCGCTGAGGATATTCAAGAAATGAACCCGGAAATAGCCGAAATCATTAAGCACGACTTTTATGTAGATGACCTGTTAACAGGTGCACCTACACTTGAGCATGCGCAATACATATGTAAAGCGATAAGTGACACTCTTAAATCGGGATGTTTCGCACTTCGAAAATGGTGCTCTAACGACACCAACGCGCTCAAAAATATAAGTTCAAATGATTTAAAATCCGATATACTAGAATTTGCGCATGATGGCAAAACAAAAACATTAGGCTTGATATGGGTTTGCAATAACGATAAGCTGCAATATAAAATTCATACCAATCCTATAGGTACAAAGGTCACAAAACGCACAATTTTATCTACTATATCAAAAATATTCGACATCCTTGGTTTACTAAGCCCATGTACTATTATCGCAAAAATGATAATGCAAAAATTATGGGAAAATAAATTAGCTTGGGATGACGCTATTCCAAAGGCTATATCTGAAAATTGGGTAAGGTTGGAGAAGGAGCTTCTTATTTTGAACGATCTTGAGTTAAACAGACAAGCTATTTGCAAGAATGCTGTTGAATTACAACTGCATGGTTTCGCTGACGCTTCGGAAAAGGCTTACGGAGCCTGTGTTTATTTGAGAAGTATTGATTCCGATCAAAAGGTTCATGTATCCCTGTTATGCGCCAAAGCAAAGGTGGCACCTATAAAAACAATACCAATCCCGCGGTTGGAATTATGCGCAGCATTGCTTCTAGCCCGCCTAACAGATAAAGCTAAAACTGCTTTGAAAATTCAATTCAAATCTTTCACACTTTGGTCGGACTCAACTATAACTCTAGCTTGGGTACGCACAAGCCCGAATCTGCTAAAAACATTCACGGCCCATAGAGTGGCAGAAATTCAGTCTCTCACTAAACACGCCGATTGGAGGCACATCCCCACCCACGATAATCCAGCAGATATTGCTTCAAGGGGAATATATCCTAGTCAAATTTTAAACTCTGATTTGTGGTGGCGCGGCCCTACTTGGCTAGCTAAGGACCCAAGTTTTTGGCCCAATGACAAGCTGGAGGTGGTTCATGATTTACCTGAACTTAAATCCAGTCTTCTGACCAATGTTGCGCCCCCTACTCTGAGTTTTCCCTTTGAACGTTTTTCAAATTTCTCAAGAATGCAACGAACAATGGCATACATTTTACGATTTAAGGATAATTGTCTTCAGAGAAATCGCAGAAGAGGCGGTTCTCTTACAGTACAGGAGTTAAGTGATTCTCTAAAATGTCTCATTCGAATTTGTCAATCTCAATCGTATTCTACCGAAATTGAAACATTGAAAAATAACAAACCTTTGAGCTCCCATAGTAATCTATTAAGTCTTAGTCCCTTTCTAGAACCCGATGGTTTGCTACGCGTAGGAGGGCGACTAAAATATTCAAATTACTCCTTTGACAAAAGGCATCCAATTTTGATCAATTCAAAGCATCATTTTTCAAAGCTACTATTTTTACAAGAACATGAACGCCTATTGCATGGCGGCCCTCAGCTGCTCTTAAGCACTATAAGAGAAAATTACTGGGTTATATCCGGTAGAAATCTTGCACGAAAGACTGTTAAGAATTGTGTGAAATGCTTCAAATTCAATGCTAAAACCATACAGCCAATTATGGCCAACTTACCGCGCGATAGAACTAATCCTTCTAGTGCATTTTCAATAGTGGGAGTTGATTACGCGGGGCCATTTATGATTAACGATAAGAAAGGTAGAGGTTGTCGTTTAAGTAAATGTTATATTGGCGTATTTATTTGTTTATCAACTAAAGCAGTCCATTTGGAATTGATTTCTAGCCTTTCTTCAGAATCATTTATTCAAGCGCTATATCGTTTTGTCTCTAGACGAGGCAAACCATCAAAAATATTGTCCGACAATGGAACAAGCTTCGTCGGGGCACAGCGAGAGCTAAAGGATTTTCTAAAACGTGGCAGCAACACTATAATCGAGAAATGTAGCTCTCAGAATATAGAGTGGAGGTTTATACCACCCTACTCTCCTCATTTCGGAGGTTTGTGGGAAGCAGCTGTCAAAAGCGTAAAGCATCATTTAAGGCGCGTTTTGACCCAAGTTCATTTATCATTTGAAGAATTTGCCACAGTTCTCGCACAAATCGAGGCGATTTTGAATTCGCGTCCTTTATGCCCACTGAGCTCTGATCCCAACGATTTTGGACCTCTTACCCCAGCTCACTTCTTGATTGGAAGACCAATAATTGCAGCACCTGATCAAGATGTCACCGACATAAAAATGAATCGACTTTCCAGATTTCAGCTCGTACAACAATTAGCACAGCACTTCTGGAACAGATGGAAATCTGAGTACATTGCGGAGCTCCAAAGACGCACCAAATGGAAGTCCAACCAAGGCCATCTAGTAGAAGATTCTCTCGTTTTAGTGAAAGGCGAGAACACTATGCCCACTCAGTGGTTATTAGGTAGAATCAGCAAGCTCCATAGAGGCCCTGACGGCATCGCTAGGGTCGCTTCTATAAGAACTCCCTCTGGAGAAATCATCAAAAGAAGCTTTCAAAAAATCTGCCCCCTTCCAGTTGACCTTTGAAAGCCATCCTTATGCTTTCAACGCGGGGAGTATGTTCACGCAGAATTAATTCAAAACTCATGAAAACTGGCAACGCTGTCCTACCAACCGACGACTGAGCGAATTGAAGAAATGAGAGATATAATAAGTTCTGTTGTTAAAGCTATGTAAACATTTTCTTACAAGTAAATGTTAATGTGAACGTGTTAATAATAACTATAATACAGGGCGTGTAAGGTAATTTAGATCTCTTCTATTTCAAAATTGTTTTTTTTCATTTTTTTTGAGATCAGGTAGTCGTAAATTTATTAATCATTTTAGAAAGATCATCGATTCTAAAATCGAATGATCATTCATTGGTTTGAGAATATAATTCTCGAACAGAAATGTTTCTCATATTCATATGGTGTGGGTCAGTTGACTCGTCCCGTTTGAGACTGATCTTATCTTACAGCGCCACTTGTTTGACATAACTGTCTCCGAGTCGGGTGATGACAGTACGAGCTTTTTTTTGCTAGGCATCATTGGACCATAGATCCTTTATGAGCCGCCTCAGTTTACCATTTTCAAGGTATTTGATTTAGATGTAATCAACTGTGTTGTTTAGCAAGATTTTAATGCGTCCGAGGGTACACGTGGAGCATACCATCTACCGCAGAGAGGTTAACTTAACGATGCCAAAAACCCAGTTGAGATTTTGGTCTTGTCAAACTAACTAATTTTTAAGAAATCGCATTTTTCTTCAATTGGGCACCAAAATCTAGTATTGTATTTAAATGACTCCAAGCTCGTGTTGAGTCCAACCTACAATCAAATTATCCTTCTACGGGGCGTGTAAGGTAATTTAGATCTCTTCTATTTCAAAATTGTTTTTTTTCAAATAATTTTTAAAAGATAGATAAAATTGACGTTCCGACTAATGCAAAAATTTTGATAACATATAAAGATAAAATCAAGAACATTTAGAATCATAAACATATCAAAAGGTTTAAGAAATTGGAGAAATTTATAATTTCTATAAACTTAACCAGTTTAAAGAATCAATATAAACAGAAGGTTGTAGGAATTCACGACAGCAGCTGGTATGCGTGATTTGGTAAATTGACGAAGCCATTTATTACTTCATATTTCTTTCCAGAAAATGGTTTCTAAGTCTAGATAACCACAATCTCACTCAAAATTGAAATCCCCTTTTCCATTTAATTTTGGAAAATTTTCTCTGATAAATTTAGTGCAAGTTTCGCAGGGTAATATGATACATATAGCGAATTGATTTCTTGTTTCAATATGTATATTGAATATATTACTATTTTAATACCAAGTTAATAATTTGAATTTAACAGTCGCGGTACTGTGTGAATGTTTAAGTAGTATGACGAAGAAGGGACTTGGTGCTATGTAATAATAGAGAATGAAAGCCATCTTGGCTATTCCTAGACTCAGTGTTTATGTTGGAAGTAAGAAAAACTAAAGTTTGTGATAAAGGGACCGGCACCTGTTTGCTTCTGTGTTTTACTCAACTAGAACGATCAATATTTCATGTCACCGCTTGTATTTGGTTAAAAATTCTAAAGCTATATCATAGTTGAGCTGTCGCAAGTAACCCCATAGGTCTGCTGCTTGATACAAGAAATGACTAGAGGTTAAATAAAGTGATCGCCAAGGAGAATCGTAAGTAGATATAAAGCAACTGCTGGACTAAAAACTTATTAACTGTTTCATTTTTACATTAATTTTACATTAATTCTTCTATGTCGCCTATATAATTCAAATTTTTGTGAACAAATATCGAATTAATATATGGCTTTGCATATATCTGATGTTTTGGTGAAATTTTACAATGTAAAATTCAAATAACATTGTGAATACTTGACTGTACGTACAATTATATTCATGAGGAATTTTCAATGTAATTCAATATTTATTTTCAAAGTAGGCTCAGTATATGGATTAACTAAACCAGCATCTTTCTTTTCACATATTACACACGACGCATATTTTATATTTTCATACAATATTTAATTTAAAAAACTAATTTACTACTAGTTATTTTGTAACAAATAATTTTTTTGGGTTTAAATAAGCAACATAAAAAACCTTGAAACATGGGCTTACAACAACGGAAATTAACTGAATATTTTCACTTTTGCCATTTTGCTCCAGAAAAAGTATCAGACTTTTCGTTATTAATGTTTATCGACATATGAGGTCAATTGTCACTTTATGTTGATTAAAATTTCTCAATGTCTATTGACGCCGATTGAAGTCGAATTACATAAATTCTTATACGGTGCTTTTCAGATAAAAGTATCCACCTTTAATAACTTTTGTAATACTGGTATTTAGAAAAAATCCAAAAACACGTCAATTTATGTTGGAAGGGGCAAGCATTATGGCTCATTTAAACTTACTGGAAAAGCCACCCCCTCACCCCTATCAGCATCCCCTTTATTTTTTTAAATTACTTTTCATATTTTTTATGTAAAATTTGGATACTCTTTGAGCTGATTTCAAAAATGTATAATACTTGTAGGTTAAAGTGGTTAGTTTATGAGATAAACAATTTTTCTTTTAAGAGCACAAATTTTACTTATTATTTACTTTCACCTTATTTGCCTGTACTAAAATGGGTTGTACAACAGTTCAAACTCTTTAATCTTTTTAACTGTGCTATTTATTCTACTTAAAAAATCCAAACAACAAAAAACTCTACTTTTTATTAAAGTTTGACATTGTCAACTAGAATTTGTAGTCACTATTGATAGTGTAATTTGATATATTATTTATTTTGTTTCTCTGAAATGGTTTACCCTTTGAAAGAAAGAATTGAAATTGTAGGTTTATACTACCAAAATAATAATTGTGCAAGAGCTGCTGCTAGAATATTTAACGAATTACATGACGGAAGACATGCAACTCATAAGTATGTAATTCAACTGATGGAGAAATTTACCACAACAGGGTCTGTTTGCAATAAAGTGCATAAGCGAGCTTAGAGGCTTAGAGGCTCAACAACCCCAATCGTTGTCAACAATAAGTAGAGCGATCGGTGTTTCATCTTCTACAGTTTTCCGAGTTTTGCGAATCAATGACGCAAATTATCAATAACAATCCACAATTGTTAAACAATATTTGCTTTTCTGATGAATGCTCATGGTCATTAAATGGCTTAGTAAGTAGGCATAATTGTAGATATTGGGCTGAAAGTGATCCACATATTATGCGTGAATTCCATATACAACATCCCCAAAAGTTAAACGTTTGGTGTGGTTTCCTAGGTGACCACATTGTCGGACTTTTCTTCATCAACGGAAATTTAAATGGTGAATCATATCTTGAGTTACTCAGGGAAGGGGTTGACCCACGTATTACAACAATAATAGAAAATGATGATAACCTTTCCGAAGATTTACTGGTATTTCAACAAGACGGAGCTCCCCCACACTATGCTATGCCTGTCCGACAATTTTTAAACGAAACATTCCCCGCTCGTTGGATAGGTAGAAGGGGGCAGATGATGGAGTGGCCACCTAGGTCACCGGATTTAACACCCCTAGACCTCTTTTTATGGGGGTATTTAAAAACAAAAGTTTATGCTACCCCACCAGAATCTCTGGATGATTTACGAGAGAGGATAGAAAATGAATGTCGACAATTAAATCCAGCCATATTAAGCAATGTCAGAGAGGCATTTCAAAATAGATTATACCATTGTATGGAAGTGAATGGTACTCATTTTGAACACTTATTGTAACTTCATAATAAATAGCACAGTTAAAAAGATTAAAGAGTTTGAACTGTTGTACAACCCATTTTAGTACAGGCAAATAAGGTGAAAGTAAATAAGAAGTAAAATTTGTGCTCTTAAAAGAAAAATTGTTTATCTCATAAACTAACCACTTTAACCTACAAGTATTATATATTTTTGAAATCAGCTCAAAGAGGAGTATCCAAATTTTACATAAAAAATATGAAAAGTAATTTAAAAAAATAAAGGGGATGCTGCTAGGGGTGAGGAGGTGGCTTTTCCAGTAAGTTTAAATAAGCCATAATGCTTGCCCCTTCCAACATAAATTGACGTGTTTTTGGATTTTTTCTAAATACCAGTATTACAAAAGTTATTAAAGGTGGATACTTTTATCTGAAAAGCACTGTATATTTGAGTGTGTTTGCGTTTATATTTGTTAGATATATTCGATTTACATCCATTGAAGCCAAATGAGGTCGACTGTCACTTTGTTAATTGAAAATTTTTGAAATCTATTGACGGCGATTGAAGTCGAATCACAACATTGCTTATATATTTGGGTGTATTGGCGTTTAGTGTTGTCAGATATATTCAGTTTTCATCCATTGAAGCCCATTTTCCCCAGAAAAAGTGTCCGACTTTTCGTTATTAATTTTTATCGACAACTGTTGTTGCTACGTTGATTAAAGTGTTCCTATACAACATTACAGTGAAACATAAATATAATAGACACAAGAGAGGCAACTATTTTTGTCCGTGTTTGATATGCATTTATCTTAGCCTTAGATATTATTTTGTTGTGTTCTTTTACTTTCCTTTTATTCAGGACATTGCTTCAATAATTGTAATTATACTTGTGGATATAATGTGCACAATATCACCCAAATAAATAAAACTTTGTTATCTCTGTTTAAATATTCCGCCATTTTTTTTCGTAAATTTTTTAGGAATTTGTGCTCTTCTTTTCTTTCTATATTACATGAAAATTCTTCCAATGAATCTTTTTGTAGTTTTTAAAACATTTTTTAGACCTTAAGTTATATTTTTTATCAATGTTTCTTGATTTTTATTTTGTGTTTCACTTATTACTAGGCAGTATACTTTTTGTTTACGTGGTCCATTTATTAGTATATTCTATTATAAGGATTAAAAGTGCATATTTTACGAGCAATATTTGCAGTTGCGAGGCAGAGCGCAGCGTAGCGCAGCCGAGTGAATGCAAAATTGCGAGTAATAATAGGCACTTTTAGTCCGTACGATATATACTTTTTTTTCTCCAACCAAGTCAAAATTAAAATAAAGTTAGTTTTATTCAAAAATAGTTAATAATTTGGTAATAAATTTGAACACCTATTAATTATAACAGCGGTAGCAAGTCGGTAGTCATGGATATCTTGTATTGTTGGTAAATATCGATTGTCAATCATATAATTTTTGTAGTAGTTTTTACGCTGCTTTCAAAATGAATCCTGAACACGATGAAAATATATAGTTGCCCAATTAGTTTGCTCTACTAAGTTTGTAAGAGACAATGTTTTTTTCTTCAAATTTCAATTAGAGAGCTCAAATGCAATAACTTTTAGTCCTAGTAGCGTTTTTAATCCTAGGATTAAAAGTGTTGCTAAGCAACGAGCAAATTTTTGTATGGTAAGGGAATTGATGGCTTTTGCACCTGAAAATAGTACAAAAATGTTAACATTTTTTGAAAAAAATATATTTTTCTCCAACGATCAAATATATATATATATATATAAATATATATATATATATATAAAAATATATATATATATATATATATATATATAAAATAAATTAAAAATTAAAAAATAATCCAGAATATATTTCAAATGAACACTATTTTTTATTAATGATAAAGTTATTAATACATACACAATAAATTTATGTTTATTTACTTACATAATAATTATTAATACTTACATTACAATTGTTAAAATTCATGCCAGGGATAACTTTGTCAGTCATCTGAGTCTGATTGAAAATCATGGGACTTGAACTGGCACTAGAGCTAGTACAAGGTTTTTCATTGTAATTAGAGCTAGTATAATGTTTGTTAATTCCGTTTGAAATCTGATTTCCTCTTTTTATTTCATTGGTTATGTAGTCATCTATATAACCTTCGGCAACTGTGGTTAATTTCCATCCCCCTAACTGCTTTACTGCTGTAATGTCACCTGCGCTAACGCAAATGCAGATGATCTTCGGAACGAATGTCCTGTGTACAATTAGGGATTTTTTAATTTTAAAAATATAGCAATGTGCTTTCCCATAGAAGATAATTTGTTAATGCCTACTCTTTGAATACTACATTTGCCATTTTGATAATTTAAAAATAATGATGTGCATTTAGCATGAGATGGGCGAAGATTTATATACTTTTTGGAAATTTCGTAAAATTCACCTGATACAGTAAATGATCTAAGAATCTTTGTTTTTGTGAAAGGTATTTTCACTATAAGAGCTCCATTGTAATCTTCTATATCTTCAGTTTTCATAGAATATAATTCATTTGATCGGCACGCTCCCATTAGTCCTATGATTAAGGTTACCTAAAAATAATTTGATTAAATTGCAAAGTTCTAAGCTGAAAATTACGTTATTGTAAGAATACCTTTGTCATTCGATAGGTATGATCTGGCGCTTGTTTAATAAATTTACTGACTGATTTCTAAAGTTTCAGATTTTTTCGGTTGATGGCCCTCGGACTGACGTTTTAAAAATCCCTGTAACTTCATGTAAGTCTTTGTGTGGATACTATGGTAAATATTCAATGTACTTTTCAGCATAGAATAATATGCCCATAAAACTCTTTAGTATCGACGAATATGAAAATAAATATCCGAAGCAACTGAGTAGGGGACGGTTTAAATATTATATGAGCAGATTTATTACAATTATTTAAATCACCCCTCCTCATCCCTCTTATCGACAAAAGTAAGCAAAGCGCTTGCCCCCTTCCCCCAAACTTACGTAAACATTTTTCAATTATAAATGTATTTATTTTATAAATTATGATTATAATTTTTATAATAAGAAAATAGATTTAGGATAGAGATTAGGTTTTACTGATACAGTATTCAACCTCGATGACACTGGGCTATAATCTGGCCGGTCGGTAGTGAGAGCAATGAAAACGCGTGATCGGCTCATGGGATGCTAGTGGTACTTTTATAACGATTCGTATTAGCTGAAGCAATGTCTGAGAAAGTCAAGTTCACACAGCTGCACGTTACATTAATTTATTATTATTATATTCTAAAAAATTTATATTAAACTACATTTCTAACATGCGCTATTACAGTAAGAATTATGTGACTGTATAATAGCGCATGTTAAACATGTACTTTAATTTTTATTATTCTTTAATATGTGGTATTATAGTTATGTTATACATTGACTATTCTCTATTTTAAAATAAATTTTATTGTTAAAAGTGGCTGTGATATTCATGGAACTAAATTTAAACTGTCTATTTACGTTATTCAATCTGAAGAACAATCATTTCTAAACGCTTTAATACTTTTAGAATTTTGACAAAATGCATCTGAGGATACAAAGCATAATAAATATTTATTATTTATAAAAACTGGAGCGATTTTCCTCATTGCAACCAAGTTATTGTTTTTATTGTAGTTGCAATCTTTTGGTTAGTGTGGGTAAAAAAATATTCCAAGAGTATAATGTTTACATATTGGATAAGAGTGGCACTGTTTTTAAATTCCACCAATAAAACGCTAAGACGACAAGAGTCCCAATGACAATGGAATGTGATCATCCGGTGGTCAACAATTACGGTTAGGTCATTTCCATCCCTAAAAATACCGATAAGTTCCTTCACATCACGATCTTGCACTACCTTCGGAGACTTGAGGAACTTGAGGACGGATTAGTCATTGTAATGGACAATGCATCCTACCATTCCAGAAAATTAGACCAGTGTCCTACAAGTTCCACAAGAAAAGCGGACATACAACAGTGGTTAAGGGAACGAAATATTAATTTTGAAAACAATATGGTGCGGGCAGAACTATTGGCATTGGTTAAAGAGAATCGGCCATTAGTCCAAAGATATGTCGTTGATGAGAGAAAAATAAAATTGTTTTACGATTGCCACCTTACCATTGTGAATTCAACCCAATTGAACTCATATCAAATCAAAGGTGAGGTGGCAAGGAAAAACACAACATTTAAAATTAGTGATGTCCAAACTTTATTTACTAAAGTTTTAAATAATGTTACCCAAACCAATTGGAGTAAGGCAATCCAACATGTCCGCTTTTTTCGATATAAAATGTGGGACATTGTTAATTTAATGGAAAAACAAGTGGAACCTCTAATAATAAATTTAAGAGCTGAATCGTCCTCGTCGGAATCAGATTCCGATTTAGATTAAAATAAAAATTCATCCGCCCTCATATCCCTCTCAACCACCTTTTTTGAAAACAAAGAATTTATTCAGGAAAGGACCTTGTGTTGTTTAGAAAGATTATTATTATTATTATTATTTATATTGTTTTGTATGAATTTACTTTATAACCTTTGATACGTATTTGAATAAAACATATAGCACGAAATTTCTTTATATATTATTATATTACCTTACAGTATTAGGTACCCTTACATTTTTATTTAATATACGATAAATTTGAAAAACTGTCTAGCTATTTAAGGTTAGGGAAAACAAAATTACGATTAAAATTATAATTATATATATTTATAGATACTTTTAAAAAAATCAAGGCAACGTGTGAAATATGTAGGTATAACATTTAGTAGTTAACTAAGTGAACGAAGATTTTAATGTGTGAATGCTATGCAATTGATAAATAATATGATATGATATTAAAATAAAGTATTTAAAATTCAAATAAAGATGTTTGAAAAAAGCATTCAAAATTCAATTCAAATTTGCCACTAAATACCTTTTAGTGTTGTGTATGGTGTGATTCAGGCTTACAATTTCTCTCTCAAGCACTATGCACGTGATTACTCTCTGTAATGAGCGGCTCCAGTATAGTTCATAAGCTGCTAATTGGCAAGGTCGCGAGTAGCTTGTAAACTTGGTCCGTGTCATTGAGCTTTTTACAATCTGCTTTTAAGTATCCGATTGTAACAAAGCTGCGTGAGAAAACAGAAAGCCCGGCTAATTTACTAGCCATTCACTGGAGTGTTTCCTGTGAACTAGTTATCTAGTCACGGGCGATTTTTGAAGTCTTCAGAATACCTGTTCAGAGTTCTGGAATGAACTATTTCGAAATTTTTACCCGAAGTGCTAACAGCAATTTCTCATGTCCTTCGACCGTTTATTCAGGTGAATGAAAATGAAAGCACTACCAAATTAAACACCAGTTTTATATTAGACAATGTATTTGACGACAATTGATACGTTTCTCCAAATGCATTAATAATGGCCTGCTGCAAAACATCTCCATTGCCATTTTCATCGTTCAACGATGAGGCACTAGTTGAAGTACAAGGAAATTGAGAGTGTCCACTTTCGACAGAATATGGGGCCTGCTGATCTAAAGATGACAGCTTAAAACGAATGATGCAGTTTTTAATTTCCTGTTGTGGCATGATGGCTTGTCGCTGTGGTAGAAAACGGAGCTCAGATGCACATTTTTCGAACTGATCATAAGGCTTCTCATCTGATGACTCCTTGGCAATTTCATCCAATTTTTAATAGCTTGAGATATTTCAGTATGTGTTCGGAAACTGGTCGTTTTTTAGACCTATTTTTTGGCGTCGAGGGTGCTCCCATTTTTTCAGGCGACTTCTTCTGAGAAGACATCTTTGTCGTTTTCAGAATCAACACTTTTATTGTCTTCATCTTATGCTGTGTCTGACCTACTTTGTAACAGTTCCTAGATAATAATTAAAATTTAACTTCTATTTCTACTCAGGTCCCAAAACAAGCTGATGAATGGAAAGAAATCGAAAATAAATTTCTTCAGCGTTGGAATTTTCCTAGATGTTTTGGTGCAAACAACGGAAAACACGTTATCGTCAAGAGGTTGCCATGTTCCGGTTCAGTCTATTTCAATTATAAAAAAATCTACAGTATAATATTATTTACTATGGTTGATGCTGATTACTGTTTTATTTACATAGACGTAGGTGCAAATGGACGAGCAAGCGATAGTGCAATATTTAGAGATAGTACGTTGAATATTGTGATGGAAAACAAGACCCTTGGATTGCCTGAATATAGCGTTATTATTGGAGATGATGCTTTCTCTTTGAGGACAAATCTCATGAAACCGTACAGTGAAATAGGTCTTAGTGCTGCCGAAAAAATATTTAATTATCGTCTTTCCCGTGCCAGACGGGTCGTAGAAAATGCCTTTTGTATACTAATGTGGCGATTTAGAATATTTTTGAGACCGATTGATTTGGCGCCGGAAAACAATAGATTAAGTCATTTGGGCTGGTTGTTGTCTTCATAACTGGCTAAGAAAGACTGATCCTGGTAACTACATGCTACAACAAGCAGTAGATGAATACCGCAAATATCACACCTGGACTTTGGAGGAAAATGCTAATAATATACAGCCTATTAATCATTTACGTGGAAATCATCACATTTGATCTGCTACGGAGATCAGAAGAGCATGTGTTACCCATTTTACAGATGAAAATCCCCTGCCGTGGGAGAAAGCTGGAATAACGGTCTAATATCTAGTTTTTTAATATACCAACTAAAAAACTCGTCATGTGGTTTGATTTGCTCCTTCGTGTGACCACAACCTCTGCCAAAAATTGAGCTACATTGAACCATACCAACGTTGGCGTGTATACTTCCTCAGTACCACAATCACTTTTCTTGGATTTTTTAATTTTATTTATTTCTTGCCTGTATACGTCTTCAATTGATTTTAGTTCTGCTTTTAATTGCTTCACATCCATACCCTCAGTCAATTGTTTAACTAAGGGATTTTTGAAACTTTCATCCTTTATTTTTGTGTTACAGTAGTCTTTGTTTTTTATATTCCATAAAATTGTCACAGTCACACAAAACAACATGTGGTTTCAACTCGCTGCGCTGGCTAGTTCGCTACTGAACGGGTAGAAAGATTTTCGTGTCATCGACACTCGCTTACTCGCTCACTCGCTGGCTTTTAAACTCGCCGACTAGCCCAGTGTCATCGAGGCTTAAGGGACAAAAATATTGTAATCTTATGAACATAACAAAATTATTTTTGATGTACATATTACATTCAAATTAAAAGACTTCAGCCCATGAAACCCGAATCCATAATTCTAAGTTTTTGATGATATTGGATTGCTGCTCAGTGTTGTAAGTCTGCTCACTTTCATCCGATTTTGGAATGTCTACATCGTTCTCATCGAACCAATCAACTTCAGGGTGCTCTAAATTTTGAATAATATACATCAGTTCATTCAAGACGAGCTGCGACTCTAACTTTCCTATCAGTGTGCGTGTTTCCTTTTTTATCGATCTTCTCGATATGACGATTTAGTGACTTGACGGAAGCATGATAAAGACCACACGTTTTGCGTGTTCGACTTTATAGCCTCAATTTGACCGTCGGACAAAAATAATTGTATGGCATTCGCAGGAAATATTTGAGTGAAGCACTTAAGCGTGGAGCTAAATTGACTGGAAGAACAACTGTTTGTTTTACTTTTACAGGTGGTGGAAGCAACCTGTTGTCTAGTAATCTGAATAGGCCACTACTTGGACGACAGCATTTTGTTTTACAATTTGAAGCAAGTATTGGCTTTCACGTACATGTTGTGAACATCTTTTAATGTCTGGAAAATCAGGAACAGTAGATGAACTATGCTTTCCACTTCAAATAGCCATGTATATTGGTCCAGAATATCCAACGGCTTGCAGTTGTCCTAGCATACTGGAAGTGATTTTGATATCAGTATAGATGGTATTAATTTATGACGCTCAGCGATTTCCCAATCTTAGTCAGGCTATTTGATTCTATATTCCATGTGCATTAGGAGAGTGCTAAGTAGCTCTTGTGGTGATCAGTTTGAGCCCGATTGAGCTTAACAGGGACTGTCGATACATGTCTTCGTCCCTCTACAGAATTAGGTTTTCTGGGAATTAAATGAAGGTCTGTCCAACTGCGACTAATGTCAAATCTTATTTTACGTAATTTTTCTGTGAGTTCATCAATAGTTTTTACGCTGCGAATAGATTCCGTTCGTCCTCTATCATCTGTTGCACTCTCAAATAAACATATACAGGGTGATTCATTAAGAATGTCCAATCTCTGAACTGTAGATTCTAGACCTCAAAATATGATGATTCTGCTCAACATGCCTCATGCAAATATTGCTATTTTTCGTGTTTACAGTTTAATTTTAAATATTGATTTTCGCAATAATTTTTATGTTTTCACAATTTCTCTTTGAAAATTGACAATTTTACGTTTTTTGGCATGAGGAATCATAATTTACACTCTAATTTAACATTGCTAATAGAGAGCGCTAGTTACATTTGTTTGTGTTAATTAAATCAAAGTAAACTATTTTTGGGCTAAACTTACAACTAAAATAATAAAAAAATATTAAAAAACGTTAAATTCTACAAAAAAAGTTACTCCTCCTTGATTTGTGTAACTTAATCGGTTATCGAGTTATTTGTTTCTAAAAAGTTCAATAAATTTTAATTTTTTCATAAAAAAATTTTATTATTCCTTAAATATGTAACAATAACAAATTTGTAAACAAAAATAGAAAATGCTCAAAATGCCCACCATTTACTTCTATACACTTCATGATCCGCTTTCGTAAACAATATCAAATAATCCTTTTCAATTATTTTTAATTACATCCGCGGCTTCTTCTATTTTCCGTGGCAGTTGTGGAAGAGAAGTAATTTTTTCTTTGTAAACTAATGCCTTCATTTGCGTACAAATTGAAAAATCCAAAGGATTTAAATCAGTGCCTCTCGGTAACCAAGCAAATCTAGTTCTTTATCGAACTTTGCTTGAAATTTATAATTTCGTCACACTTCGTTTACTAACTTTTGTACATTTTGTACTTTCGTACTCTTAAGAGATTTTTTAAAACTTTCAAACAATTTTTGGTATAACTTGGATTTGTCTATTTGAAACGATATCTTATTTAAATGTTAAACTTTGGATAATGGAATCAACGGTGACACAAATGTTAACTTGCTTTGCTAGACAAGTGAATAGCGCCGATAATTCCTATCGGTTCTAAAGCGATTGCTTACACGTATGTATTAATTGCGGGAATCCCCGAAAATACATTTCGTTTTCAAGCATAGACAATGTGAGCAAAAAAGTAAATAACTGCCGATGACGTAGTCATCATCTAGATTCCCCTACCCCCATGTCATCCGAAATAAGCAAAACAAAGACTCCCTCACCTTCTATAGTGCTTACGTAATACTTTAGCGGCTCCTGCGTCCAAAATAATTTTCCCAACACACTTCCTTGAAAAAACTGAAATTAACTCGTGCGGGAGAATCATTGTTATTAAACGCATCATCCAAAATTCAAAAGTTAATATGATTCTCCGCATATAAATTATATAAAAAGTATCTCATAATTTTATATTGTCGATAATAGTTTCAACTTTGTTCGTCACTATTATAGCTTTCTGTTGGACTCCAAATAGCAGAAATAAAAAGGCAATGAATACATCTTGATGAAGAATAGTTGAAGATGGCTTAGCTAAAAACTTACAGAAACAATAGTTTATGGGGTTGTTCCAACATAATCCTCCCTAAATACTTAGTATTTAGGGAGGATTATGTTGGAAAGTACTAAAGTATTTTTGAACAATTAAATTTCAAAATGAACATATGTGGAAGAATCATCGTTACTAAACGCATCAAATAAAAATTTAATAGTTGATGTGATTCTTCTCACTTTAATTAGATCTGCAGCTGTTTTTCTTATTGATAATTTTCCTTCCAACAGTATTGCGTTTAAAAGTTCGGACGATTCGGACTACAATCGAAATAAATATTTTATGAAAATTAAAGCAATAAGTGATCAAAAAATTTAAATCTATAAAATGTAATTACAGTTGTGTGCTTACCAAATGTCCCAGTATACCATAGGAAACACTAAATAAATTAGAAGAATCACATCAGAATATTTTGTTGCAGCAGCTAGTCTTCGAGTGTATTAAGAGAGATATAAGCCTCATTGAGACTAGAAAATTTTTACAATTTTATGGACAAAGCTATAGTGCAGGGGTTGTCAAGCCATTTTTCAAAATTTGAAATGTTTCGCGAGCCGCATTTAAAAATGTAGGCAAAAAAGGTATTATTTTTTCTTTTTTTACAGAAATTATGTTTATTGAAAACATAAATAAAAGTACAAAATGTTTTTATTGAATTTAAAAGTTAAACATATTTATTTTACTTCTTTTGATAATTTTTTAAAATGTGAATAATTTGTGAAAGCACTTCTCAATAATTCTTTCAGATGCTGGTTAGTTAATACTGATCGTTGTTTGGATTTCACGAATTTTTATGTAGAAGAAAATGATTCACATAAGTACGTCGTTCCGAATATTGAAATAATTCAGGATACTTCGATTCTGGTACAAATTTCCAAAATTCAGTTATCGGCGTCGATAACTGAATTTTGGAATTCATTTATCGGCGTCGATAACTGAATTTTGGAATTCATTTATATATTTTATTTGTAGAGCTATATTTTAATTGTAGAGCTTGATCTTCTTGCATCTCTACTAATTCTAATTGTCCAGATGTTTTTTGGGTCATAATTATATTGGAAATAGTAAACTTATCTTGAATTATGTTAATTTCAAATGGATTCAGAAAAAAATCAAGAGACGATTTCAAAATTTTGAAGTCTTGAATTCTGTTTTGGAATTCCGTCAATATTCCTTCTAGCTGTTTTATATAGTCGTTGGGTGTTTCTTGTTTAATATTGGAACAGTTTTTTTTAATTCAAGGAAAGTGGCAAAATGTTTTATTTTTGATGTTCTTTTGAAAAAGTCGTAATTTATTTTCAAAACTAAATATACACTGTGAGAGGTCAGATATTATTTTATCTTTCCCCTGCAATTGTAAATTGAGTGATTGCAAATGTTCCATGACATCAGTGAAAAACATTAAGTTATTATTTCCTTTTATTTTAGAAATGCAGTTATCGGATCAAACAAATCTACAAATCGATTTAATACATTGTAGCTATTAAACCATCTAACAATGCAAAAAAATAATGTCGCTTGGAAGTTCTTCGTCTTTTAATTCTTCAAGGAAATTTTTGAATTGTCGATGATTTTTTGCATTAGTGCGAATGTAATTTAAAATGTGTAACACTGTTTTCATAACATTAGGATATTTTAAATATTTTGAAACGAGATGTTCTCGGTGAATTATGCAGTGAATCGGTATGAATTGTGAAATTTGAGAATCATCTCTTAAAAGCCCAATAAGACATTTTTACCCAGCATTACCGGAGCTCCATCAGTTGCAATGCATACAAGTTTATCAAGAGGCACATCAAAATTTTTCATCATGGAATCTAATGCATTTTTGATATCGACACCGCGCGTTAACTCTTGAAGTGCTACTAAATCAAACAATTCTTCTTTGACAACGAAATCAGGTGTGATATCTGTCGATTGCTGAATGCAATACAGTTCTTCAGATCATTTTTCAAATTATATTCAAGAGATATATTAACTATTGCAGTTATGTGTCGTTCGGTTGTGTTGTCTTCGGGAATCTGCGAAATAACTTGGTGCAATGCTGCATTATTTGATACTGATTAGAAAACTGAGGATTATTGGTTTCATAATGTCGACGTAAATTGTAAGCTTTATAATTTTTGACCGTAGAATTACAAATAACACATAATGCTTTTCCGTTATTGACAATAAAGTAGAAATTCTCCCACTTACTATTGAAACTTCTATTTTCTTGCTCGTATTTCATTTTTTTATTTTCGTGCTCTGTCGTCATGTTTGTGAAAGAACTGGAAATAAATAAAGAAATTTAGAAAATACAAGTTTTATGTTATTGAATACCATTGAACACTTCACGTACTACATACAACGAAACAAATTAATGTTAAATTACTAAGAATTCCAGATTACAAATTACATCGTTAGCAATAGTGATACAAATTGTTTCCTCCAAAGCACAATGTCAACAGTCTTGATTTTTACTTTTGTGGGTGTGAGGTGTGTGCTACAACCAACCGTTCCGTGTTACCTCAAAGAATCCAGTCCGAATTCAGAGAAAATCACGGCGGACAAGCGTACGATGTCAACTGTTCGTTGCAATGAAAGTTTACACATTCAAATACGGTCTGGAGCAAGATTGCCAGTGTTCTTGATCAACTTTCCCTTGTTTTGATCCTTGAAAGTCCGTGTTTTTTGCTGATTTCAAGAACTCCATTGAACTACTGCAGCGCCTTTACTGACCTGGAGTCGGTCGATTACGCCACTGTTTATATTCGTTCGCGTGTTTTCGAGAGTTATATTCGTAACTTCGTCATTCCTATTTGTTAGTAATTTAAAACATTTTGAAACACACACGGAACGATATTTTTTTTAATGTAATAACACAAATCTCTCAATTCTCACATCCATCACTTTTTAATATTTTAAGTTTCAGCAGTGTATGTCTTTACTAAATTATCAAACAAAAAAAAGTAGGTTTATTTACTTACTAGCATTTGCAGTAAATTCAAAAATGTTCCTAGGCTTAACATTATATACGAAAACCTATATATCTCCTAAAATATTCACTTCTGCAACATCTCATGTATATATTCCCATTCCCTCTATCGAAATATATATACGACCCCCGATATACTTGTATTTATGAATCCAAGTTCATCCCGTTTTTCTAACGCTGTCAAATTTTTATCAATCCCTATCATATACCCGGGTCTTCCAGGCTGCCTTTGCAATGTTAAAAACTGTCGGTCTTCTCCATTTTGGATAACGTTTCACAAATTCTTCTAGTTTTTCTTTTTCTTTCTCTCCTTCTCATGGCTCTCCTTGACGCTACTTTTACTTTTCTGGAGATCTCTTAGCTTATTCTACAGTTTCACTACTTGCACTACACACTTGTTTTTCGCTTTATTTGGAATTTCCAGCTTTGGTCCAGAACTCCAGAGCTTCTTCCACTACAAAATTCGCACTACTGCTTACAGTTTTCTTTTCGTGCAAATGAAAAAATAACAAAGCCAGAACTTGACGATTAGAGGGTAATCTGCTACCCTTAATTATTTCGCACGTGGGGCCAATTGAAAAGATATCGTCATCCTTTCGTAATTTTTTAATAACAGCCATATTACGAAAACAAGAAAACCAACTATACTGAGAACACCGAATAACGCACGCTTCACCTCGATTGTTTTCCCAATAATACTTGTAACTCGTTCAGTTGCAATGCCAGTGCCACTGTAATAATTTACGTACATTAGACAGGTAGATTTCAATATCGTTTTGCGGCACGTCTTAATTTTATTGAATCAAGTCCAAATTTAAAACGTTCATTTTAGATGTCATAAAACGTAATGCTGGGTAGCATACAAACGATTTTCGAAAGACAAATTTCACCAAGTATACATAACAAACACCCTAATAACCATTCTAAAGTTGTCGTATGTCTTTAGCATCTTTTTTTATTCGTGAATCGCTTGCATCAACATGCTGCTCGGTCGTATCCATCCTAACATTAGCAAGATCTTCTAATTTTTCACAAACAGTATTCATAGGATGCATACTATAAAACCATTTACTTATGACGCTCTCTTTTGTACTTCTGCTTCGAGCAATACCTCCGTTTGTCTTCATAGCTTTCATCATAGACTGCTCGATTACCATGTCCGTTGAAGTTCCACAACTTAATTTGTCTGAACGTCTAACTGTGAAAAATCCTTACGAAAATTTTTCGTAAACTTCAGGGTCTATCAAACTTTCTAATTGTTGCATATACTGCAAGTAAAGGTGTGCAGATTTAGCGTAAGGAAAATGTCCAGATGCATGAAAATAAGGAAGAATTTCTTTCACGCAGTTTAAATGAGCTTTCCAAACCCCCATACGCTCAGCTCTTGGAAATCTTTAGTAATGGAAACCATGTGAAAATATTGAACCCAAAGTTTTGCAGTTGAACCTCGTTCCTCATATTCTTTTAGCTTTTGATTGAATTTAGCTCCAGATACTCCATGTTTGTTCGATATTTATAATTAAATCTGCATCCATGATGTCATCAATTTCAACTTCTTTTAATATTGTAATTGCTAAAGCAAGCTGAAGTAGTGTGTGCGCTCGAACAGCTCTTGCGTAAGCATGACCATTGATCATTTTTTCTAATGATTTTACCGCATAGATCTCTGCGAGTAATTCTTTCATGCCGCTTCCGTGCATAATATTACCAATAGCTCCCAGAAAGGACATTAGTAGATGAAATCCTCCCAGTCTAATGATGATTTTTAATACTTCAGAGCCCTCAGGTGCGGCTGATACAACTTCTCGAGCTTTAGCATATAGAGGCTGGTCGAAAGTCACGATGCCTACAGTGTGACCATACCGTTTTGCATATTATAATGCACAAAGTAAAGTTGTATAGATAGAATTATAGTTAATGGCTGTTTGGTGAATAAATGGTAAAAATGAAATTAGAGATCTAGAGTAATTGGTATGATTATTTGTTGAACGTTAAATAAAACCATTCCAACCGAATAAAAACGCATTTTTCCATTTTCCATAAAACCATATTACACCTGCTTTTTTGAGGAAAGATACCGTTTCAGTTCCATTATTAAAATATTTTACATTTATTTTACTGTAACCTATTACACCGTTATTTTGATAGATCTGTATCGGCACATGAGCTTTTGCCTGGAAATCTTTTGCTTTTATTCGTGGAATAGGTTCTTCTGGTAAAACAGAATTTTTTGGAGTGACAATTTGAATGATACCCATTATGTGGAGCGTGTTATTGCCATCTAACGTATTAACATTAATATCAACAGTGTCATCGACGTATTGAATAAGTGTGCCACTTTCTGCAAGTAGGACATAAGGAGGACGATGAAAAACTGCTACTGCCTCGTACATTATTGTTTCATTATAAGACGCACATAAACCAAAAGAAAAAAAGATTTGTATAAGACGTTTAGACCCGAACCTTCGACAAAAAAAAACTGCGTGTTCTAATTGTAATTTGGACTTAAAAGACCTAGGTCGAACAGCAGTCATGCGGAAATCTTTTTAGTTTCGTTATCTGTAACTTCGAGTAATGGTACAATTTAGAATGAGTTATTTGTAGACTTACAACGAATATTCGGCCGAATACCGAATATCTACATACTATTCGGCCGAATACCGAATACTTAAATAATATATTTCGTCATAGAGAAATAATTGGTAAAATGAAAAATTAAAATCGATTGATCACGTATATATTCATATTTTCATTTCTGTTATAATCATTTAAGTAGTCATTGGTACATAATCATCTTCTGAATTGGAAAAATGGAGGATTCTATGTATTTGAATTATTGTGGTAATCAAAATTTAGAAGGGACATTTCTTTTATAATCATTTATTAAGTAGTCATTGGTACATACAACAGGTACATAATTTAATCATTTTCTGTATTAAGCAAGTTAAGAGTTTTTTTATGCATTTGAATTCTTTTCATAATAAAAATTTAGAAGGGAAAGTTATGGTGCAGAAAGACGAACTTTTTTGCATTTTTAGAAGTAGTTTACTTCTTTTTTTCTCGTAGACCATCCCAACTTCCGAGAAAAGGCACTCTGAATAAACACTACTACCTGGCGCCGACAAATATTTTGCTGCAATGCTAATCAAACACGGAAATTTAAATTTCCTTGCTTGCCATCATGTATACGGGTTGTCATGACGTGATATATTACTAATATTTAAGAAAAGATCCATTTCTGTTGAAACTGCATTTTTTTCTGTTGATGTGTTTCCAGAAGCTGTGCTTCTTTCTGCTATCAGCTCTTCGAAGCAATCCATAAAAGAGTGAATAGTCTGATTTAGACTTTGCTCTTCAGTTCTCATCCTCTTGACCAAAGTAGGGGACGAACTCGCGCTATCGTTGCTTATTTCTTCACAGCTCATTTTTATGCTATCGATTAATACATACTGCTTTACTTTTTCTTTTTGCAGTTGATTGGAGAAAACATTCATTTTAAATCTTGGATCGAGAAAGGTAGCAACCAAATGATTTTTACTCGTTGTAATGTCTTCAAATTGTTCTTGTAACCCTTGTTGTATGACGAGTATTGCCTGGCTTAATTTGGGTGTTAGCTCTTTTGACCTGCCCATTTTATTGTAATATCGCATTAAGGTAGCAACATAAGGAATAATTTCAGAAATGCAAGCGTAGCCGGAACTTATAAGTTTTGTTATCTACTCAAATAGTTGCAATAATTTTAAAAGATGCTCCAAAAGCTCCCATTGTGCAGCAGTCAAATTGGTAATATGAGAGTCCGTCAGATGGATAGATATGGCTCGTTTTTGTTGCATTAGTCTTTCGAGCTTATAATATTTAGAGTTCCAACGCGTGCTAACATCTTGTAATTCATATTAAGGGAGACCCAAATCTCTTTGGACAGAATGCAGTTTTTCTTATGCAGTACCAGAATGATTAAAATGATTCACGATTTTTCTACCTGTAACTATCATTTGAACATCTAACTGAACTTTAGACAATCAATTGAATAGTATGAATGAAACAACGTGCTGAGGCCAACTCTGCATCACTAACTGCTTTTACTATGTTTCGTCCATTATCATGAATAACAATATGAATTTTTTCACGGATGTCCCACAAATTTGCAATTTGTTGTAAACTTATAGCTATATTCGATGCTGTGTGTTGTCCCTCAAAATGCTTAATGCTCAATACTACAAGTTCGAGGTTGAATTGACGGTCAATAAAATGTGCAGTAAAACTTTAAAAACCATTATGATTATGCAATGAAGTCCACATGTCGGTCGTTACAGAAATATAAGCTGTCTCTGAAAGTAAACATTCAATTTTCTCAACCACCTTACGATAAATTGTCTGAAAAGTAAGGACGACTTGGTTTATTCTACGCGGCAAAGCGCTATTAATCAGTCTTCTAAAACCAGCCCTTTCTACTATACTTACTGCCTCATTGTCAAATGTGATCATTTCAGTAATTAACACAAGGTACTTTTTTGCCTTGTGGTCATTAATATCCCATAGTTTATTAATCTCTGCACATGTTTCAAGAGTTAATTGTTGAAGGTTTATTACTTATATTCGTATCTTGATTTGTAGTTTCTTGCCCCTTAAGGAACGTGGTACCAACTTATGATATTCTTCATTGTGTTTATTTTTTAAATGATTTAACATTCCCGATGTTGTCGCCTTTCTTCCAACACCACCACGAGAAATTTTTATTTCGCACAGTTTACACACGGCACTTTTTGGGTCATTTACATCATCCTCGAAGTATGCCCATATAGATTTTTTTATTATTAAAGTACTTTCGTAATTATTTAATTGTTTATTTGTTAAATTTCACACTTACAAACAGATCAAAACTAAGAGAGCACAATAAACTTTACTTAACGTAATACGATATCCACGAAATGAACTTGTGCATTAGCATATACCGTGCAGGGCGACAGCGGGCACGCGGGCGATGAGTGCAAAGGAGCGCGAAACAATCACGTCGGTACAAGTTTTTTGCGCTAAAATCCAGCCAAATCGTTTGTCTAATATTCGGCTATTCGGTCAGGGGCCACGCCGAATATTCGGTATACTGCCGAATATACTATTCGTTCCAAGTCTAGTTATTAGTTCTTTATTTTTTTAATCAATTATGCAGTTATAGTATTCACAGGAATCTGAGCCTACTAACCTATCAATTTTAATCAAGGGCGTATCCAGCTCAAAACAGAAGTGGGGCAGCTTCCTGAATTCCTTAGCCTACTTCTTAAAGGTAGAGGGGGGATGTATAAAACAACACATATAATAACAACAGGAATCATTTATTTAAAAAAACATTAGTTTGTCAATAGTAGTTTTCGTGGATTGCTTGCAAACTTTCCCACTACAACTTCCACTAATTTCTCCTCATTTGCAAACACCCACTGACGATGAATGCTAAGCATAGCTAAGCCGTTTAGTATATTTTTACTAATAGTGCTCCTTAACCATGTCTTAATTTTTCGAAGAGAACTAAATGAACGCTCGATAGTGCTGGTGGTGCATGGTTGCGAAAGTAGTATTATAAGAGCCCTTCGAATTGTCGGGAAAAACATTTCAGTTTCTTTTAAAATCTCAGAAATGTCTGGTGTTTCCTGTATCTTCTTATTCCACATTTTAAACCACTATTGACTCTCCTTCGATGCCTTCTAAATTGTAGAAAGATACATAAGGTGAAATACTTTCTATCCATTCCTCCAATGAAACGTTTTTCATTTTCATATTATCCGTATGAAAATAGGTCAATGAAAATTCGGGCGATTTGTCTGCAGAAAATCTTACTTGTAGAGATCCAATTACCGAATCTAAGTAAGGAATTGCTAGAGACCTTCTCCAAAATTCGTGTGAATTTTCGGCTGGAGGATTGCTTCTGTGATTTTGTCGGCCGAAAACACGAGGGATATCAACATTCAAAGCTTTTGCTATACCGTCTGCTTTTTCAAAATTTCAGCTGTTACTTTATCTGCATTTTCCCGATGATCTTCTAACATTTCAAGAATTGTTCGAATGTGCTCGTTAACTTTGACTATATCGAGTGTTTTCATTTAAATAAATGAAGGTTTGCATGCTGCAACGTGCATTTGATACGCACTTTTTCTTGTCGCTGCAGTTCCTTCTTCAGCTAATGTCTCTAGAGCATCAACTATATCTAAAAAGTGTTCCTTAAAAACACGAATGCTTTTATACTTCCCTGACCACCTAGTCTCACACAATTTAGAAATGTTAGCAAAAAGTTAGCGTCGTAAAACAGGCTCGCGAAAATATATAACTATCTCCTTAATAGTTCCAACGCTGTTTCGTTTTTTTGGGATAGCATTCAAGTCGTTCACAAGGTTAAGCTTGTGTGAAGAGCATTGGAAGTAGAAGGCTTCTTTATACTTTTGCCTTAATATGGCTTGCACGCCCGCCTCTTTTCCAGACATGGTGGAATATCCATCGAATCCTAATCCCACACACTTATCAGGGTCTAGGCATAAGTTTGTCACAAATTATGGCTTTAGCAATACTTGTAGCATTAAGTCCTTCAAGTTCTACAAACCATAAGAATTCTTCTTTGATTTCATTGGTATTTTCATCAAAGTAACGCAATCCAACCGAAAGTTGTTCCTTCCCAGATATATCTGCAGCTATCATATCAGCCAGAATGCTATAGGTACAAGTTTCTTTAATGTCTGAGACAATTTGTTCCCTTTTTATTTAATTTATTATTTAACCAATTATTTCATTTTGTATAATAGGTGATCGGTATGATGCATTTTTTGGTCCATGATGAAAATAGTCTTCTTATTGTGAATCTCCTGCTTTTATGCATAAATGACATAAGTCGATAAGCACGCCACCATCCAAGTTTTTGCCTCTTAGAGCACTCGTGTGTGCCTCAGAAAATGATACACGATACAATTGAGGAAAGTACTTTCTTGTTTTTCTATATTAATTGCCGTAAAGATCGTTGTAGTTGGATGTCAACTGGAACGACTTCCATTAATAATTTTGCAGATTCCATTGCAGTCTTGTGTCCATAGGTCAATGCATGTGCTTTGCAATAATCGTGCACGTCCTTGTATTTAGTAAAGGGTTTGATTATGAAAGTACCCCAACCACCTCGAATCATGCTCGCTGATGGCGGAAAAAGCACAGTATTTACAAAAAGCTCCTTTGAGTCGTCTTGAGTAAGCTAAACATGGCTAATATATCTACAACCAGTGAAAATTGAATTTCCTCTTGAGGTGTTTGGCATCACCCCAAAATCATAGTTTTTAGAAGGTATGCAGCAATTTTTCAGAAGATATTTCCTCTTCTCAGCTTGCATAGAGGTCTCCAGGCCAACGAATTTCCCAATATCATCTTCATGACAATCCTCGTCTTCATTTTCAATTTTCGACGCCATATATTGAACACTTTCGTCAATATGAACTGTAGAAGAAGGTCAAGCGCCAGTGCTTTGAGTAGAGCGTTGAACTTGCACGTCCTCTAGTTTTTCCTCATCCCTACTGCTAGTACTGCTGTTGGAACTTTTTTTTTAAACTCACTGGAAAAATAGTAGTGTGTAACATCACAAGAAAACGTGCTTTACGTATATGAAAACTAATAGGTATTAACTGTACGGTAGAGTTAAAAAATGTGCGCGCTTAAACAGCTATATAGTCCATTGAAAAGTTACATTTGGGGTTGCGTTTTTTAGAGGGCGCAATTTTATTTTTTTCATGTGTAGGGGGGTCAGTGTAAAGCTAAAACAAGTTTGTGGGGTCGCCACCCTTGTCCCACGGCCGCCATCTTGAAAATAGGGGTTGGAATGGTTTTACGATATATCTTTTAAACTATTTAAGTGAAAATTTTGTCAACATTTTTTGTTGCAAATTGTATTCTCTACAACTTTGGTCCAGTAACTTTTTGTCGTAGAACTGTAAATAAAAAAGTTATAAGCGAAAATCCAGAAAAAAATTTATATTTTTCGATATAACTTTTTTTTATCATTTTACGAAAAAATGATATCCATTTTTGTAGATCGTTTTTTGAGGAACAACTTTTATTGGCATCATTTTTTCATTAAGTCAATAGCTAAGGTTTTACAGCGCTCCGAAGTGAGTACTATGCTTCAGTACTCTTAACTATACCTATATTATACGTGTGTACTAATAATATGTCATCAGTTATTGTTTTCTTTATTTTGTTATAACTTTTTTAATTAAAAATTTTGCAATATTATTATTAATTAATTATTGACTCTTTTCCCCACCACCCACGAGGTAGAGTCTAGAGGCGCGTTTTTTTACGTGGTATCCCCAATAGGCATAATCCACGGTGATTTTCTAAATTAGAACTACTCCATCCTCAGTCGTTTCGATGGACAAGGCTGCGGCTCAGCATCTGATCGGCTTTCTGAATTAAATAGAGAACTGGAGAAGGAAGGAGCATTAATGTCGGCGGTTCATCATCAAAGTCATTTTCATTTATTGATTCTGAGAGTTCCATTACGCTGCTGCAAATATCTGCAGAACAATGGAAGCATACTGCAGAACATTTCAGCCCTGTTTTTCGACATCCACACATTGCTCCACAGTTTCCTCTGCATTTGCAAAAGATCAATTTTAGAAGCTCAGGGGGTGCTGAAGGTTTAGAGTTCTGCACTGGCATCAATAATTTTCCACATTCTTTCCAGCCTCAGTCTTCAGGATCATTATAATTACCAAGCCACGACTGGACCTGAAGATAAGTTAAATGTACTTTTTTTCACTGCCTTGGCGAATTGTTTGTATCTTAGGCTATCAAGAGAATCATCATCTTTATTACCACCGTATAAAAAGATAAAAAACGTTCACCAATTACAGTGAGCGAAGCAGGGTCAACTCTCTTGTTGAGAAACAAAGCCGTTCCTCTTGCAAACTCTAAATGTTTTTCCAGGGTTTTCACAAATTTCATTTTACCGATATTGTAAGGAGCTGAAGCTGTGGCACATCCAGAAAAAGCATAAAGAAACAGCAAGTTATCCGCAATGACATCTCCTCACGTAAAAACCTGATGCACGATATAATTGTTTTGCTGTTCGTCCTTATCAGTATGTCAATATTTTCAGCTACAATAGTAACGGTATTAAATAATGGAGAAGCAGTAAGAGCAGTGCGAACGATAAGAGCGTCTGCGTCTGATTCTGCTTGGTCAACAGTGAAACCCATTTCCGAAAATACAGTTTTAAGAAGTATGTCGACTGGTGTTTTTTCGTGCTGTGCAAACGTTCCCAAGACTTTGTTCCTGCGACATCAGGGTCGTCTGAGTAACCATCAAACACAATGCTTGCAGAGAGCCCGAAGTGTTCTTGTACATATTTGACGTATTTTGTAGTTCCCAGACGGCACAAACATATTACATGAATATTGCTAAGATATTCTAAAAAGATATTGCGATATGCTAGGAAAATACCATATCTTCCGAGGCATATTCCAGGAATATAGCCCGAATAGGAAAAGGTCACCATGAAAGATATCCCAACAATATCCCATTGCATATTCATAACATATTCTAAGACCTCTTTCCATATATACCACTGTGCATGTTTATTAAAATTCCATTCATATACCAGGATTCATATACCCGATAAACATAATGTAAGTATGTTTTACAAGGTATATAAGTTGTTTTTAGTTAACAATGTTAAAAATAAAAAAAAATATTTTTATATGCTTGTTTAAAGCATTTTTCATGGATATTTAAGCCATAAAAATAAAATTACAAAATTGAGAAATATATGATCAAAACTGTTTATTGCACCAAATCCCTGACAAAAATATAAATCTAATCAACTGCATGCTCTTGTTCACTGTCATTCAGTTTTTCATTTTCCTTTGTAGCTTTAGCCCTGAAAATTTATTGTAATGAGATGAATTATATAACTCATTGTATTATAGTAATTAAGAGAAATTTTTAGTTTTTAAATTGTGATGATAGTTCTCTGTAAAACGTGCCACTATTTTTGTCAAACCCCTCTATGACAAATGTAAGGTACAAGGTAATTACATCATTAATGATTTTTTTGTACTTTGTTTGTGATATGGATTTGAATGTTATTGGGAAATGAGCACATACATGAAATTCAAAAAAATATATATAACGAAATTAACTTGACAAGTTTTGACTCGGAAAAGTCTTTGTCAAAAGCGAATAATTGTATAAAAACTGAATTTTAACCTGAAGTTTAAATTTTAGTTGTTATAAAATCCTGAAAAATCAAAAGTTCAATGCCTTTTTCTGATTATATTATTAAAAAAATGGGGTCATTTTCTCTAAAGAAAACAGTTTCATTGCAAACGTGTAGTGACGTACATGAAAATTCATTTGTAATGTACTTATAGCCTTCTTGATTTTGCTAGGTAAACCGAAATTGCAGGCTCAACTTTTTTTTCATTTTTTTTGTGTTTCGGGAACTAATTTCGAAACATATGAAAGTTAAAAAAGATAATGTTTTAAAAAAGTTAACAAGCTGTGATATATTTCATTTCAACAGCAAGAAGGTAAGAAATCTAGAATCAAATTTCATAACTATTGGACTAAGGAAAAACATAATTTTTCAGCTAAAAGTTTTGCACGAAAAGCTTTTACTTGTCAAAAAACTGAATCCAATACATATATACCTCGACAAATACCAAATATCCATAATAATTAATAAGTATAAATTGTCACCCCCAACTTTAGCCAGTTTTTCTACCTAAAGCAAGAATAATCAATGTTACATAATAGTCTAGCCAGAATAAAATCATAAATTCATGAATATTGCAAATTTTGTTTGTATCTGTAAGAATATATAGAAAGTATCCTATAATATTCTAGAAAAAAGCTTTTCTGACATTTTTATTGTCTTTGAGCAAATTGTCAAACTCCATAAGTTTTTCGGAAGATTTTAGGGGTAATCCACTAAAGCAGTGGTCGCCAAACTCTCAATGTGTTGAGCTATATTGATAATTTTAGAATAAACTGCGAGCTACCCACAAGGAAGCCACGTAACGCAACGTAAAGTAAAGAATCCACAGTTAATTTATCATTTTATGTATTTATTTTACTATTTAACTGGTAATACATAATACATAGGTACTAATAATAAACTTATAACAAAATAACTAATATTACTAGTACGTACACGTAAGATTTAAAAATAGTTAATAATAATAACAAAAAAGTAACGCAAATTATAATTTTAGGTTTTCGAAAATTATTTTTCAAAATTTATTTTACACAAAATTACAATAATTTTATGAAGTTGAATGAATACAATTAATCTCAATAGCGAACTAACTATAAACATTGTCAAGTTGTTTACAATAATTCATATTTATAATAAAATAAATGCTGATGAAGTGTTTACGATATTTAATACAATTGCGTTTTATAAAATGTCCTTCAAGAATTTTCTACATGTAACTCCTCCATCCCTAAGAATGAAAAATGACGGAGGTATTTTTCATATCTTGTCTTCTTTCTTCTAAGTCGATGGTTCCTTTCTTCTTTTCTTCAATTTCTTGTTTTCTCACAAATTTACTTTTATATTTACGAATTAACCATAATGTTATTAAAATTACACAAATTATTATTATTATAGTAAATAGTTCAATCGATACATGGCTTTGCGGATTATAAATTTCACGAATTGGTTTTATGTTTCTAGCAATTTTATTGATTTCGTATAATTTGTCAAAATCTATATTGGTTAAATTTGGAGATTTATAAATTTGATTATTTCTCGCATCTGCTTATGAATTTATTTAAAGTATTTTTATTTCCATCATACGGTTTGATATTTTCTAGTTTCAATTTAAACAATTCTCAATTTAGGGTTTTTGGATTTGAAATTACCATTTTTTCTGAATTATCTTTTAAGTTTAAATTACAAAATGTATTCAATAACGTATCAAAATCGTTCATAAAAATTATATATTCAAAATTATTAGATTATCTCTCCCTTATTCAAAGTTTGATAAGGATAGATAATAAAAGGAATAAAAATAGGAACTTGGCACTTATTTGAAGTTCTGTCCCTCGTAGAGCTCGTGGATTTAGTACTGAGGTACTGAAGTAATTAGTCCGAACTTTTATCGCACTTTGCGTAAAACTCGCGACCGCACTATCCTACTGCACTCCAAATATAATTTTTGGGTAGAAACTATTTCTACATGATATTTGCTGTCATAGGGTTCTAACGGATTTTGAGATATTTTTCTGAAAGAATAGGAAAATGCTTGGCATTGCTGTTAATTAGGTTTTGTTCCCAAAATTCCAGCTTTTGGATAAATGGTTTCATATCAGAAATCATTTCCGCTAGTTCTTTGTATCTACCCTAAAGCTGTAAATTAATTTCTCCGTAATGTCCACGAGAAAATCAAAATCTCTAAGCCAGTTTGAATTTTCTACTACCGGAGTCGGTTCATCGCATTTTTTGAAAAATTGAACTATGTCAGATAGGACATCATTAAAACGTTTCAGCACCCGTCTTCTACTTAACCATTGGACTTCAGAGTGAAGGAGTAGGTCCCCGTATTGTGAGTCAACTTCATCGGCCAATAAATAATGACAGAATGAAAATTTCCAAACAGTAGAGGATGTCTTCATGGTACAATTAATACAAAAAATATTACCAAAACAGTGATGTTAGTATAACTTAAAATTGTGAACTTGTTGAATTTGTATATTCCTAAATTTAAATGCCTAATCTTCGAAATGAATCAGTGGCATCACAACATATCCAGTTTGATAGGGTAAACGAACACACTTGTGTTTAATGTCTGAAATATTAATACAATAGGATTTAGAGTCGAGTTCTTTCACATAATAAATATCAAGAATACTAGACTCGCTTGGTATATTAAGAAAATTTTTCCTTGACTTATAAGTTCTTACAAGCCCAACAATGTTTCCGATATTGTAAGCAAATCCTAAAAATATACAAATAGTTCCATTTTTCAACATACAACAGTTGTCTTTCTTTAGTTGTGAATTCAAAGTGAAAGAAGAAAAAACAAATTTCGAAAATTGTGGTAATGGTAACTGAGAAGAAATGTTCAATTCATTATTCAGTAACACATCATTTGGTGGATTTTTCTTAGAATTAATAATTCTTCAAAAAAATACTTCAGTATGACGCTTAATAATTTGTTGCAAAGGTTTGTCCCCTCTTCTTAAAATGTTTTTTAAAACCTGTAAATAATTTTCACTTGAAAAATTGCTAAAATTACTTGCATAAAAAATGTCAACAATTTTTCAGCATAATCATATATATCTGTAGAATTAGAAAGAAGAATTCTAATGGTCATCGCCAAACACAAAAAATTATGGTATTTGATTTTTGGTAAAATGTCCTTTAAAAGTACAATGCCTGTATGTAATAAAAACAATCGGAATTCAGTAGCTTCCCAACTTTTTGCTTCTAGAACACTTAATTAATCGGTTTAAATGAGTAATGTTAACTCCTGAAAATTTGTGTGATGGTTTGCCAAAAATCCAGGTACCAACGAACAATTTTTTTACTCCCAGCAGGACTACATGCATGTAATCGAGCAGAATATTTTCAACCATATCAAGATATGCAATGTCTTGCAAAATTATGTACCCAACATTATGATTCTCATCTTCATGATCTCTAAAGCTCTTGTTTGTTCGCTTCCTAAATTGTACATTTTGTACAGGATGAGTATCCTGAATGACCTTTAATATGCAAAGCAAATGCTTTAGCTGGAGCGTCAAACAAAAGAAACTTGAGACGAAATTTATGAAAAGTGCCTTGAATTTTATTATTATTTTGAGACAAGTATATACATTCTTTAACGAAATCATGTAAAAATTCATTACTATCATTTGGCTTTTGATAACCATGATAAATACCAAAAAAGGACAACATTTTGTAAACCACCCAATAAA
Organism: Diorhabda elongata; assembly: GCA_026230145.1. NCBI lineage: Eukaryota > Metazoa > Arthropoda > Insecta > Coleoptera > Chrysomelidae > Diorhabda > Diorhabda elongata. The sequence goes on from CM047932.1 coordinate 18,926,366, forward strand.
ATACCCAAAATTGGATAAATTTGACTTCCAGAGCTTTTACTCATTGGAAGACCATCAATATTTACAGCAACTTCTATTGTTTCAGGAGGTGAAATAGAAGAAGGAAAAAATTATTTATCACAGTTTCAAAAAATAAATGACAATAATAGCCATGAGGAACAGACTTAACCTCTACATTTCGTAAAATTCCCAAAAAAGTCCTAGCACTCTTGGGTACTACAATATATTCAAAACAAGTAAAATGTGCAACTTCCTCTAGCAATTCAGAAACTGCCTTGTGCGAAATCTTATTTCTAACACACCATATTTTCAAAGTATTCAAAGATACTAAAGGATCAAAACTTTTCTTGAAACTTAAAGAACTTTTCTCTGCTTGGCAACTTATTTCTTCAACAGTAGATATACTGGAAGAATTTTTTAAAAAGGGGACGGATTTAAAGTTCTCCAAGGGGTTAATCTCAGGATTAACAGAATTAGAACTGGCAGAACTTTGAATTGAACACTCAACCTCGTTAGCAACTAATACAGATGCCTCAACCTCAACAGATTCTGAACTAGACCCTTGCAGCCCCATGTTTTCATGGCCATCGATACGAGTCAATATAGTTTCATCAGTCAATTTTTTTAATTTTTCTGAAATATGACTTTTTCATAATTGATAAAGGCAAATTGGACTCACAAAGTTAAGCATATAAAAAATATATAATCTATTTTTTTTTTTTTTTTTATTTAAAATTAACGTGCTCGGCTACTATGGCCACTTGCACGGGAGCGATTATAATACATTAAATATGAAATGGTTCATTGATACAATTATACAATATGAATACACAGTAACACAATTGTTCTATAGTTGGTGGTACAGCTGTACATCTTTGAGAAACTGAAGTAGAGAGGTAATTTGTTCCGTGTTGTTAAGGACTTCATTGTAGTTCTGGCTAAGCCGAAACTGTTGTCTTTCGACGGTATATTTGCGACACTCGGTCAAAATATGCTTCATGGTTAGGTACGAGTTGCAGCTGGAGCAAAATGGTCTGGCAGTAGTAGTCATAAGATATCCATGAGTAAGTCTTGAATGGCCAATTCTTACTCTTCTAATCGCAGTTAAGTCTTGCCTTGAGAGACCAGCGAAGATAATCGGTTGGTTACCAATTGAACGCTGTATTTGACGTAGGGATGTGTTAATAGTGTCCCAATGCTGCTGCCATGTAACTCTGGATTTTCTTTTGAACTGTGATTTTAAATCCTTTCCAATAATTACATTGTCGGTGACGGTATATGTAGCTGCAATTTTTGCCTGTTTGTCTGCTAGTTCGTTGCCTTCGATGCCAATGTGGGAAGGTATCCAAATTAAAGTAACTGCTATTCCTTGGGATGAGATAAGCTGGTAGGAGTCATGTATTGATTGGACAATAGGATGTTCGGTAAATATATTTTGGATGGATAAAATAGAGGCAAGTGAGTCTGTACATATGGCGACGAGCTTATAAGGTGGAGAGATTGAATTGATGGCCTGTAGAATGCTGAATAGTTCACCTGTGTGAACGTTACAGGTAGATGGGATAAGGGAAGATTTTATTGCAATTTGTGACGTTGTAACAGAGCAGCCTACTCCTGTTTCATTTTTGGATGCATCTGTGTATAACACTAAATCAAAGTGGTTATTCATTATTATGTCATTAAAATCATTTATAATTAATTGTTTGGGTGTTGCATGCTTATTGTATCTCATAAGGGATGTGTTGAATTTAGGAATGATGATAGTCCATGGGGGAGTAGAGGGGATAGGAAGGGGGCTAGTTTGTTTGAGGTTGACGCTGTCAAGCAGCTGGGATAAAATTAAAGGGATAGGTTTTAATAATGGCAAGGCTGAGGAGTTGTGTAACGTGTTAGAATTTGATGTGAAAAGCGAGTAGACAGGATTGAGGGGGTTAGCCGATACGGAGGCTGCGTAAGAAAGCAGAATTTGCTGCCGTCTGATCCAAAGAGGGGGCTCATTAGCTTCGCAGTAAATGCTTTCTGCAGGACTAGATCGAAAAGCACCTAAACAGAGGCGTAAAGCTGTATTATGCACCGAGTTCAGGAGATCGAGATCAGATTTTGTGGCCGAGATATATATGTGACAGCCATAATCTAATTTCGAGCGAATGATGGCCCTATAAATTTTGATTTTGTTTGTGAAAAATTTAATCCTAAGTGAGTTATATTTTTACTTAGGGTGTTTACTGCTGACTGAATTAGATTAGTTGTAGTAGGAGTAGACGTGCCAGGACAGTAAATAACCAAGTCGTCTGCATATAAAGCATACTTGATGGGAGGCAGGAGATCAGAGCAAATATCGTTTATTGCTAGATTGAATAAAGTGGGGCTTATAACCGATCCTTGGGGAACACCATCAGTCTGGGCACAGGTTGACGAGAAAATTCCATTAGCAAAGACTTTGAATGTCCTTGAAGTTAAGAAATTCCGAATAAAATGAAATATATGTCCGGAGATATTTAGTGAAGTTAGTTTATTTAGAATTGACTGTCTACTGACAGAATCAAAAGCACCGTCGATATCAAATATAGCTGCAATGACCTCTTGTTTTTTATTAAGGGCAACAGAAATATGGGATTGGAGAAGAACCAGATTGTCTTGGGTCGATCTATGTTTTCGGAATCCCGACTGTTCTTTTGAGAATAAATTATGTTTATCGAGAAACCATAGAAGCCGCTTATTAACCATCTTTTCTAATAATTTGCACATGGTACAAGTAAGTGATATGGGCCGGAAAGAGTTCGGGGAGGTAACATTTTGCTCAGGCTTTTTAATAGGAATTATCGTAGAAGTACGCCATTGGCTAGGGAATTGATTGGTGATCCATATAAAATTGTAAATTTCTAGAAGCTTGCGTAAACCTGTATTGGAGAGTTTTTTAAGAAATATGTACGGGATGTCATCGGGACCGGAGGCAGTATTTTTGCAGCTACTGAGGGCTGAGGTAAGCTCTAAGAAGGAGAATGCGCAGTTAAGAGAGGTGGTATCTTGCGTTATAGTCGTAGAGCATGGGTAGGTAGTTTTGTCTATAGAGGGTGGTGTGATGTTAACTTTACATTTAAATTTTGATTCAAAGGTTTTGGCCAGAATGTTGCTGATTTCTTCATTTTCACTCACTATTTTATTGTTATATAAGAGAGTCGGAATTTTTAAATTGGAATTGTTACCTTGAACTTGTCTTATTTTATTCCAAAGTTGGGTGGGACTTGTATTAACATTTATGGAAGACACATAGTTTCTCCAGGAACATTTTTTACTTTGCTTTAAAATATATCTAGCCTTGGCTCTGGTTCTCTTCAGATTGATAAGGTTCTCTTGTGTTTTATGACTACGATAAAAATTAAGTGCTATTTTTTGTTGTTTTATAGCACTTTCACAGCTGGAGTTCCACCAAGGGACAGTTTTTTGTTTAGGACAGATATTATTTTTACCAATGTGCTGATGAGCAGCTGAAAGTATAGCATCTGTAATCCTCAGTATGTTATTGTTTATATCATCTGTGAGAGATAATTCCGATAGGTTGGACTTCGTTTGAGACGTATAACTAGTCCAGTCGGCAGAGTTTAAGCGCCAATACCTTCTGGATAAAGTATCATTTTGGTTAGGGATACTGGAGGATATGATAATAGGATAATGATTGCTATCATATAGATCATTAGCGGTATGCCAATTTAGTGAAGGGGCAAGTTTGGGGTCACTAAAGCTAAGATCAATACATGAGAAGGTGCCAGATGAGAAATTCAAGTGTGTATTTGATCCAGTATTTAGCAAGCATGAGCCAGTACAATTGATCACGTTTTCGATGGTTTTTCCCTTTCCCATGGTAATATTGGATCCCCACATTGTATTATGGGCGTTAAAGTCACCTACAAGAATGTATGGTTGGGGGAGTTGAGAGATTAGGTTGAAAAGTTCTATTTCTTTTAAAGGGTAATTAGGAGGAATATATAAGTTGCAAATAGTAAGATTATTTGGGCACCAGGTGGAAACTGCAATAGCCTCAAGATCTGTAGCGATTTGTAGAGGGGAGGAAAATAGTTCACTAGAAATGAAAATAGAGGTGCCACCGCTAGCTCTCGCGCAGTTGGTGCGAACATAATGATATCCTTCATAGTTTTTTAATTTAGGGAGTTTATCTATTTTAGAGTTGGTTTCTTGTAAACACAAGATTTCAGGGCGCATATCTGATATTAATTGTTGGATTCTTTCCAGGCGAGGAAAAAACCCATCACAATTCCATTGAATAATTTTGAATGGGGACTTAGGGAGTTAATAGTTTAGGGTGTTCATCATCTGTTTGATTATCCGAAGAAACGCTTTTGTTATCAGATAGATCCTCAGGATTAAGTTGTCTCTTAAGTTTTTTCTGGAGTCGAGTGAGACGGTTTTTCAGAGATCGCTCTTTTGTTTCGGCATAAAGAAGTGATAAATCATTTAACAGTCCTTGGATATTAGGAGTAAATTCTAAAGCATCGTTGAGAGGATCAGAACTACCGTACGAGTTTTCTAAAAATGCCGTTAACTGGATTTCAGAGAGCGTGAGATTGGACGGATTGTTCTTATAAAGGTTCTGAATAGAGATTTGAGAATTGAGAGTGAGTTTAGGATTTTCGGTGACTAGCGTTTTAGGTTTTTTCTTACAAGGCTTAGTTGTGTTGTGTGATGTTTTATATGATGGGGGGGATTTGGTTGTCTGTTGGTAATGGAGATTCTGTGGGGGATAGCTGGCTGGGGGTGTCAACATTACTGTCAGAGGATATAGCTCTTTTTTGGCCATGAGATGAGTGAGGAAGTGTAGGGTTAGATGGTGATTCAGCATTAGTTTGATCAGATATTGATAAATTATTCGACAGAGGTTCAGAAGATAACAGGGGGGAAGAAGAGGTACCGCTAAGTGAAGTAGAAGCTGGTAATTGTGGTAGTGAAGGAGAGTGGCAGGATATGTCATTTTGAGGTTCAGATGGTGTGGGATTGGTGCAAGAGTCAGCAGTATGTCCACTCTGTTTACAGAGAAAACACACCAATTTATCAGTAGAGACAAATACGGGGTACCATCGTAAGTAATCAGAATCGAGGTTTCTATGCTAAAGTTATCATTTTCAGGGATGACGTAAGTAATTCTACGGAAACTCATGATATGAGCATATTCATCTCCTTGCGCGCCACATTTCACAAATGAAACAGGAGAAGCTATTTGCAGTCCGATGTCCTTGAGAGCATTTTCGATAACAGAGTGTGGGATAGTAGGGGATACATTCGATATTAAAATGCGTTTAGCTGGTGAAATTAGTCTTCGAATAGGAATTATTGTAGAGTTGATGCAAATGTTCTGGTGACTTTTGAGAAGATCATCTAAAATTGCTGTTGAGGAGAGATATATGCAAATACGGTTGTTAGAAATTCTTGATGCGAATGTAATGTTTTTTGGGGAAACGATATCTCCTATAGATTTTATATATTCGAATAAAACGGTGTTGGGGATAGAATGCATAATAATTGCTTGCTCGCGTTTAGGAAAAGTAAGGGGAGGAGGCTTTGTTAACGTTGCATCAACATATGATTTTGGACCATGAGATGAGTTTTGATAAGATAAAGATGATTGGGTTATTTTATTCAATGTAGTCATTTTTGCTAGTAGCTCTGGATACCAAAGCTACAAGTTTCAGGTTCAGAAAGGAATAGGCGTCCGAGAAGGACCCTGTGGAATAAATAGTAGGAAAATAACAGTTACCTTTTGCACTCCTACGACACTGGTGGATTTCTTGTTTTATTTGCAGTCAATAGTTTCACAAAATAAAATAAATAAACGGTCGCAAATTGAATTTTGATGATCACATGTTGATATTTGGTTTTTAATAGATTTCAGTAGAATAAAAACGTTAATATGAAATTAGCACGAAGATAACAATATTTATCCAGATAGAACAATATGCGTGTGCACTCGTCGGCTACCCCATAATCTATTTTGTCGTTGGTATATTTCAATAATTAAAATCCATCTACTAAGCCGAACAAAGCTCAAGAAAAATGGAGTAAACAACTAGAACGACGTCGCCGAACGTATTATATTATGTATACGGTAATACGAACGACGGAAGAAAACAAAACTCAACGCCCCTAACAGACGGATAGAATACTAATACATATGGTGCTAAATTCAAACCACATATCTGACTCAAATACACTTTCATTTTTGATGCAATTTAAATAATATTGAAATGTGACGCCAAATAAAAAATATTTCTTTTTATTGTTAAGATTTTTAATTAAAAAAAAAATGGGTGTTGGCGAACAAAACAAATATTATAAATTTATTCAAGATAAAAATTTCACTAGATTGAAATATACATACTTACATTATATTGTATGTTAAAGCTGAAAAAATAATAAGAAATTGCTATCAAATTAGCAATTATATAGACGCACTGAAATATGTAGATATTTAAGATATTTTAGTTTGAAGCTATACTCACCTTTTTTTGTATAGAATGTGTGAATATTTAGGCAATTTGAAAATAAACTAAGCACATTTTTCAATTTCAATGACCCGAAATTTGTTCCATGAAATATTGAAACTGCAGATTCCTTGAATATTGAAAATGAATATGTTTCATAGATATGCAATATGAGTCTTATTCAAGGGATATTCTTGGAATATTGCAATATATTTTGGAATTCCCAAATTACTTTATGTAAAAGAAAAACACCGTCAATAACAAAATAACTCCAGGCGCTGATGTTAGAGGATCGTTTCACCGGTGTAAAAGTATTAAACAAAGATGAACTTTTCTCATGCCATCCTCCGCGAATAATCACAATGGGAAAGGTGCTAATTCATACCTTAAGTACTCTTTGACATCACCGACTGTTTCTCTTGAAATGCACATTCGTTGAAATAAGAGTAATGGATTAATGACGACACGAGTTTGATCAACTTCAATAGTACTTGTCATAGCGCTGAAAGGAAGAACTTTATTTTTACGCTGAAATGATAGCCGTTGAAAATCAGATCCTATGATATTAGTAATCAAATCTTCTCCTATCTCAAAGGTACGTTTACAATTAATATCCTCTGAAGCAACTGCAATTACCGTTAGCAATGCAAATTGAATCAGAGTAATCTTGGGTAAAGACATGACTTGCGAACCAGTTATCTATTTTTTCAAGATCTTCGTTGTCACGTTTTATGCGTGATCAATATGTTGTTCTGAAGTATCCATTGAAAGGTTGCAGTATTCTCTTACTTGCTCACAAACATCTTGTAGACGTATCATTCCAAGGGTCTAATAGTAAAATAGCCTAAGGCTTTGAAAGAGTGAAATTCTTCAGGAGTCATTATTTTCTAAAGATTCAGCATATCTTGCAAATATAGATGACTCGACTTGGCATACAAGAAATGCCCACTTGAGTGAAAAATCGGGAGCATGTTTCTGATAGTCTTCAGATGCAAAGACCAATTTCCGGAGCGTTCTGCTTCTATGAAATGTTTCAGAAGAGTGACCAGTGTAATATTGAACCCATAATTTTGCCGTTGGTCCTTTACTTTAGAGGATTATGTATAGCTTCAAAAATTCTTGTTCTATCAATATCAGTACTATTATCATCCAGAAAATCTCGTTATTCTTCTGTAAATTCTATTGAATCCATAACTATTTTTGTTACTGATAAATGCACTAGCAAATGAGTACGTACAGCCCTACCATAAGTATGTCCAGACATTATGTGCTGTACACAGTTCTCAGCATAAATTAATTTGATGATATCTTCGAGTCCACTACTAGACATGATACATCCAATCGCACAGAGGTGAACGACATGAGTAAATGGAACCAATCTAATCGAACTACGACCTTCGATAGATCGGTATTAGGATCAGCAGCAGCTGTAAAGGCTCGAGATTTCCAATATAGCGGTTGATCAAATGTCACAATGCATGTTTTTTGATTGGAAGCTGTAATAAAAAATAAAAGAGATGTTAAAATTGTATCATAATCTGTTGGCGGAGCGTTTATAAATGACAAACATATGATTCTACTTCTTTCAAAAGGTTTTTCAGCAGTTGCTTCGATCATAAATCCATTTACCATTCAGCCACATAAAATCACAATTTGTTTGGTCGATTGTGTGGCCTTTTCAATAACTGAAAAATTTATTTTACCAACGGTTTTGCCTTTTGAGTAGGATGCAAGAGGAATTAATCCAAGCGTAGATTTAATTGAAGCTGGTATTTTTTTGGATACTCGTGGTAAACTGGTATCATTTTCGATACTGTTATAAGGTGTAACGCATTGAATACCACCCATCGCATGGAAAGTATTTTTACCATCAATTGTATTGCTATTAAAATCAGCATTGTCAATAACAAACTTTAAAAAAGCATGAGGTAAGATATTACGCGCAGGACGAAAAGCATAAGAATCTTCGAATAATGAAATAGCATTATAGGATGCGGAGAATCCTAACGATGAAAAAACATCAATAAGATTACTGGAGTCATACTTTTTATACAAGAAAGATCCAACTCCAAGTAGCAGAGGAGAAATAAATGAAGCAGGTCGAGTTGCTGCAATGATAGAGTGAGTAATTGATGTGCACCTTCTTTCCGCTGCATTTAGTGACTTGCGTTTAGATTGACAAATAATTTCTTTCAATAAAACTGATAAAGTTTTGGGAATTAAAGTATTAACATCCTTTAGAAAACTATCAGAAGGTGGATACTCCTTTGTCTCGTAATACTGTGAACTAATATCTTCCAAAATAATAACAGCTGCATCTCTAACTATTTGTAATCTCTCTTCACGAACATCGTGACCAGATTCGTTAAAAAATACAATTTCATCCTTGTACTATGATTTCAATCGTTCAATGATTGTACGCTTCTGGGGAATGTACTCTACTGTAATCGATTTCATTAAATCCGTCATGAAGAATTGACACTCTTCACTATTTTCATGCAAGTAAGGAAAAATATCCGCCATTGCTGCGTCAATATTATTTTTGCGTTCATCTTTTTTATTGTCGACCGACCATTTTTTGGAATACAATTGCTTACTGCAGTTGTTATGATACTTTGCTCCAACTTCCACTAAGCTGAGAATATTAGCTATGCGATTAGCAATGTCCATTGCAACGTCATCGGAACGTCTGTTTATAAGGTCCATAATACTTGTTTTTGTACTCTCGGTTGTCGGCTTGTACGCGAAACACTTGGATCTTGTACCGGTTTGGCACAAATGAAACAATTGTTCGCAAAATCAAAGTCTGGCTCTGGAGTTTCTGAAACTGAAGATAAACTACTGGAGCTGCTGCTGCGACGACGAACAAAATTATCAGTTCGATTATCCACGTTATCCAAAATAATGAAGTTGATCAAAAAGCAAGATACTGAGTTTAGATTGAGCATACCACCCGAAGAAATGCTGGCAGTGACAATAAGGTAAGACATATTATTTTGTTTTAAGTTTTCTTTATAACTCAGTGTTTTATATGAAAGAAAACTTAAGAATACGTTCTGATAAGAAATAAAGAAACTATTAACCGAAAAGAAAAACTATTCCGCAGTGTCAAAGAAGCAGTTTCATTAAATAGTAGCTGATACTTGTTTGTCTCTGTGTAGTTTGTCAAAAATCTTTGAGAATCTTCTAGTTGCTGTTCCATGTGATTCGAAGGAGAAGGCGATTGATAATCAAAACCTTGGAGCGAACTCTGGTAGGAGTCTGAGTGGCTCATCGCAGGCGTAGTCTATGGAAGATTACACAATTGTTGTTCCGGATTAACAGGTTGCTGTTGGGAAGGCCGTTGATTTTGAATACGTCGTCGTTTAATATTTTTTATTGTCGTTAAAACGTCCATTTGAAAATCCATTAATTCTGTTTCAGTCAAATCTCGAATATATGAAATAAAGGACATGAGTAATATTTCTTGATCGGACCGAGAATCTTGTAAATGTGAAGCTTTTTCTGGCCATAGTTCTACTGCCTGTTTTCCTTTTTTTAATTCTGATAAAATTTCACGTTCTATTTCAACCACTTGCCTTTTTGATCTTGTCCGATGTTCACCTTAATTTGATCGAGAGTTTGTTGGAGTAGGCTGTGTTTGCGAAATTTTTGTTCTTAGCGATCTTAAAAATGAGTCTCTTATATTTGTCCATTTAGCCATAATCATCTCTAACTAAATGATACTTAGCACGCTGACAGAGCTGCATTATACTTATAGAATTGGGATTTCTACATTAAGCAAAAATATAAACTTTGTGTTTAGTCAAATATGGAATACATTCCGACCCCTTTACCTCAAAGAGATGGAACAGAAAGACTGGATAGAAGTAGCCACTGAATTCCAGAAAAAAACCAATTTTCCTCAGTGCCTTGGTGCTATTGATAGAAAACATATTCGGATCGAAAACTTTCCACATGCAGGATCGATGAATTTTAATTACAAAAAATATTACTCTGTAGTTCTTTTGGCAATCGCCGATGCAGATTACTGCTTTTTATTCGTGGATATTGGAGCATATGGGAAGGATTGCAATTCTTCTATTCTTCAAAGTACTGAGTTTTGGAGAAGACTAACGAGCGGTGAATTAAACCCTACCTACCAGAAGCAAGACCTTTAACACCAGAAATGAACCTAAAAGTTCCATATGTTTTTGTCGCCGATAATGCGTTTCCAATGAATGAGCATATTCTAAAATATTTATTAAATCATAATTTGAGTATCAAACAACGAGTTTTTAACTACAGACTACACAGAGCTCGCAGATATGTGGAAAGCGCATTCAGAATTTTAAGCAACAAATGGCGAATATTCCACAGATCAATTAATGTTTCCAAAATCTCTTCAAAAAACATTATTAAAGCTTGTGTTGTACTTCAGAATGTAATATGCAAAAGAGACGGATATCGCACGGAAGATTTGATTATTTTTTTCTGGTTCTAAATTACAGAACCTACCGCCTACACAAACAACTTATAAAACAGGACAAGGGGTGCGCACTTGTTTTTCAAATTATTTTGTTAGTGAAGCTGGACAATTACCCTGGCAGTTGTCAAAAATTTAAATTTTATTAAATAAAAGATAGTAGATAATACTTACCTGCCTTTTTTTCGCTTGGGATAATTCCTCAAATCCATCCTCCAAATACTGAAATATTTCCTGCCAACTTTTGACACGGAGTATTTTGTTTTTATTATGTTCATGGGTTTTATCCCAAATACAGGGCTTAGATTCCACTAGTTCAATCAATGTAACTATATCATACTTAAAACTGGTCATTTTTATTACTTTCACTTAGGAATAACTTCACAAATAACATCAGTATTTTGACATCACTCGCGTGGAACTGGGAGGAAAATCGCAACGATACAACAGAACCGGTTGCTCCTCGCCGACATGTCGTTGCTTGCAACGACACGATTCCGACATATCGGCGAGTGTGAAAGCATTCCTATTCAATTACATGATATAAAGCGTCCACCGACATCGCTGTCGTTGTCGTGTCGTCCAATGTGAAAACGCCCAACTTCAACACAATATTATTAGCTATTCTTACAATAAGAAAGGTTAGGAATAATAATAACAATAGCAGGCAGCTGTTCTTTTGTTCCCTCATGGTCACTTGGTTATTTTCTACATGAACAGTATTCTCGGTAACGGCCATCAGATTTAAATTTATTTTAAAATTCAATAATTGTTAAATCCTGTTATGGAGTGAAAAAGAGTCAATAATTAATTTTTATTAATATTGCAAAATTTGTAATTAAATAAATTATAATAACAAAATAAAAAAAAAACAATAACTGATGACATATTATTAGTACACACGCGTAATATAGGTATAGTTAAGAGTACTGAAAAATAGTACTCACTTTAGAGCGCTGTAAAACCAATTGCGTTTTATAAAAATGTCCTTCAATAATTTTCTTCATATAAATCCTCCATCCCTAAGAATGAAAAATGACTGAGGTATTTTTCATGTCTTGTTGTATTCTTTCTAATTCGATGGTTTCTTTCTTCTTTTCTTCAAATTTTTGTTCTCTTACAAATTTACTTTTATATTTACGAATTAACCATAATGTTATTAAAATTACACAAATTATTATTATTATAGTAAATAGTCCAATCGATACATGGCTTTGCGGATTATAATTTCATGAATTGGTTTTATATGTCTAGCAATTTTATTTATTTCGTATAATTTATCAAAAACTATATTGGTTAAATTTGCAGATTTATAAATTTGATTATTTAAAAATTTGAAGTTTAATTATGGTAATATTATCAACTTTCCTTTTTTGATTTGTATATTAGTTGAGAAAATTTCACTTTCTATTTGAATATTGCAGTTCTTTGGAATTTTTACAATTGATGGATAACTTATTTCAAAATAACGGTCCGAAGCACATTTAGAAATCGCTTCAGTTTCTGAATTTGGAATTACTAAAAGTTCGTTATTTGTTACTTGTTCCAATATAGTTTCTTGAAGATTAATTTCACTAACAACACAATTTTCACCAAAGTGTCCATTTAACAGTTCAATAGTACAATTGTCTTTTAAGTTAAATGTTTCTTTACAATAATATTTTTCTTCTAATACTGGACATTCTTCTTTAATAAAATTGACTTCTCCTTGATTTCTGGCCAAGTACGGTTGAGGAGGGATAAATATTGTATGATTTTGGATTACAGGATATAAATGGAAAAATTCATAGGTTTTAGGTTTAAGGATTGGAACCTGGGTAGCAAAAATTATTTTAGATTTAGAAAAGTTCACTTGTGAACCAAGAAAGAGATAATACGTTAAAATATTGTTAAATTTTGGGATATGTTCTTCTTTATAAATAGTACTTAAATATTTTATCATTTCTAAAATTTTTTGACTTGATATAACAGAACTGTGAATTGTATTTAATTTTCTATAATATCCTAATAGTCCTAAAAATGATTTAATTTGTTTTTGCGTGTAAGGTATAGGAAAATTTTTTATAGCTTCAATTTTCTTTGGGTTGGGTTAAGGCTTTCTGGTGTAACAATGTGTCTAAGAAATTCTACTTCTTTACATAAAAATTCTCATTTATCTAGTTGAATTTTTAAATGTGCTTCTCTTAATTTGTAAATACCGCTTGTAAATTTTGCATATGTACTTGCAAGCTTGTACTAAATACTATAATATCATCCATGTAAACTAAACAAATTTTATTTTGTAGCTCTTTTAAAATTTTGTCCATAACTCTCTGAAATTTTGCAGGTGAATTTTTTAATCCAAATGGCATTCTGAGAGATTCCTAATGTCCATTGAATCTTTTGACATTTGAATTTGGTGGAAACCACTCGCTAAATCTAATGTTGTAAAATATTGGGCTCTTCCTAATTTATCTAGTATGTCGGTAATATCTTCATTTAACTTTGTGTAGTCAATTACCAATCTCCATTTTTGTTTTCCAGATGCATCTAATTTTTTACTTACAATCCATATGGGTGAACTCCAAGGGGAGTATGAAACTCTTATTATCCCTTTTTCTAACATTTCATTAATTTGTTATTTTTTGTACTTCTTCCTTATGTATGTACGGGTATCTATAAGATTTCACATGTACCTGAATTTCATCAGTTGTTTTTATTGAGTGTTTTATTTTAGATCTAAAAGTTAAGAAATTTTTTACATAATTTAATTATATTATTTTTCTCTTCCTCGTTCATATGGTTGGTTCGAATTAATTTACTTATATCTATTCTATATTGATTATGTTTTTGTTGATATTGATTATGTTTTTGCTGATATTGATTATGTTTTTGTTGGTTGATAATTATTATTTTCGCTAATTGTTTTTTCATTTTCTTTCAAATAGTTAAAATTATAAATTTCATATTATGGCTGGACTTTAAGAGGTTCGTTTAAAGTTATATATATATATATATATATATATATATATATATATATATATATATATATATATATATATATATTGTTCTAAATGTTTCATTTATTATTTCGACTATAGCATTCCATTTTGTGTTGTTGTTAATGTTTCGGGTATATAGGCTTTTCCTAAGTGTGTTTTATTTACTAATATTTCTCCATTTAATATAATTACGAGTTTTAATAATTTTTCGGTTGGTCCAATGTCAAATGAGAATTTTATATCAGTTGGTTTCCTAAATTTTATCGGAATTGAAACTTTTTTATTATTTAATTATTTATTAGTAAAATCAATATTTAACTGCATTTTGATCATATCTTCTATGCCTAGTATTCCGTCAAAAAGTCATGAAAGTCATATAAAATAAAATCTATTGTGCCATTATAGTTAAATTTTTTAAACGCGGGGATTTCTGCTTGATGTCTAATTATTTTACTGGTTAGCGATGTTCGAATCTCTACATTTGAATTGTATATACATTGAGGATAATATTTTTCAACAATTGAAGGTTTTAATATTGATTTATTATTTCCAGTATCTATTAATAATTTTAATCTTGGATTTTTAATTTCAATGTATGGTAAGGGATTATTTGCCGCGATGTTTATTTCAATTATCTTTGATTTTTCTTCCGAAAATTTACGGTTTGATCATTATTTTCTGATGCTGGTTTACGATATTTAATACAATTGCATTTTATAAAAATGTCCTTCAAGAATTTTTTTATTTATAGTTCTACGACAAAATGTTACTGGATCAAAGTTGTAGAGAATTTAATTTGCAACAGAAAATGCTAGAAATTTTTTTTATCAAATGAATAGCTTAAGAGATATATCGTAAAAAACCATTTCAACCCCTATTTTCAAGATGGCGGCCGTGGGACAAGGGTTGCGACTCCACAAACTTGTTTTTAGCTTTACATTGCCCCCCCCTTTCACATAAAAAAATAAAATTGCGTTCTCGAGAAAACGCAAAGTAAGGCCTAAAAAATGTAACATTTCAATGGACTAATAATAAATTAAATATTTTGAAATGAACTTGAAAATGAATTAATAGACCAAATGCATGTCATATTCAACAAGATATACGACCAGAGGAATGGAAAGTAAGCATAACGATCCCCGTCTTTAAAAAAGGGGAAAAGAAAGATCCAAATAATTATAGAGGGATCAGCCTCCTAAGCACGACTTCAAAATTACTAACAACAGGGATTTAGACAAAATAGATCAACCATAGACGCTATATTCATCTTAAGACAGATTGCCGAAAAGGTCATAGAGTACAATAAAACCGCGTTTATGTGCTTCATAGACTTAACAAAAGCATTTGACAGAGTGAGATTACATGACGTCATTGAGCTACTAAAAGAACGAGGCGTAAACCAAAGGACAATAGACATCATTCGGGACATGAACAACGGAAATAGCACATATGTAAGAGTAAACAACGAACTCTCCAGTAAAATGCCAGTATCAACAGGGATCAGACAAGGAGATGGTCTCAGCCCAATACTCTTCAACATTATAATGGACGAAATCATAAAAGAAGTAAAAAAGGCAGGCAGAGGATACAGAATGGGAAAACATGAGTTTAAGATAGTTTGCTACGCTGATAACGCGGTTGTGATATCCGGAGATGAGAATAATCTGCAAAAACTGCTACACAGATTTGAAACAGTTGCAGGAAAATTCAATATGATCATATCGACACAAAAGACACAATCCTTGACAATAGCGAGAGAACCAAGAAGATGCAAACTGGCAATTTATAATAAAAGTGTAGAGCAGGTTACGTCTTTTAAATATTTAGGAGTAATAGGAACTTGAAACAAGAAGTCAAAACGCATACAACAGCAGCATCTAGGATATCAGGATTCCTTCGAACCGTGATATGGAGGAATAAATTTTTAAGTATCGAAAGCAAAACACGGATATATAAAACTTGTGTCAGACCAGACATACGCCATAGAAACGAGAGCGGAGAATGCAACTACTAAGCGGATTCTTAGAACGACCGAGATGAAGACATTACGCTCAATCACAGGTAAAACACTAAGAGACAGAATAAGGAGCAATGAAATTAGAAGAATGTGTGACGTTCCGGATATAGTGAGATGGGCCAGAACTAGAATAAGAGCATTGAGAGATCATGTCAATAGAACGGAAGACGATCGACTAACGAAAATCGCAAAGGAAGAGAGTGAATGTTATGATAAGCGAAATTTTATAGTGTTGTCAGCTTCTTCTATATGGGGTTCTTGAAAATGAGTGCTATAACTCCTCCCTCCTGAAGTTTCAACTTCTGTGGGGTGCAGCTAAGGAAGGTGAACATCTTCGGATTGGTTTCTTGTGTCGAATTATTTTAAGGGCCCAGTATAAACATAGAAGGATTAGGAGTCAGTAAATTATTATCGTCCAAGTGCTTGGAATATAGGGAGGTGTATAATTCACAAAAATTGGAATATTTCTGAAAATTCTTTCTCGGAGGGTGTTGAGGTCATCTAGGTCTATTTTTGGAAGGCTAAAACTAGGAATCTTGTTAATGATATATTCTTGATTGGGTATGTACAATCTCGGGATAAAAATGGGTTGACTTCCAGCTTCTATGGGGCCATTATTTATTATAGCTTCGGAGTCCGTAATAATTTGACAGGACTCCGGGATAGTGGCTAGGTAGTTGCCAATGTAGTTGAGGATTTCTTCTTGTTGGTGACAGCTTAATCTGATGTTTGTGTTCTTGGGAAGGACGACGATCCACTAGTTTGATTCTTCGAGTCTTTTCGATAATATTTGAGAGTTACTTAGGAGCATCTGACGGCAGGTGGAAGAGGTCTTCAGATTTAGAAGTTGAACTTCGCATGGACTGTTGGAGTCAACTCGATGTAGGTTCATCTCTTGACACATATATTCTTGTTTAGCTAATTTACGCATGGTCCATTCAAAAGTTTGTAGTACAATTCATTTTTTGATAGTAATTTATTTTGAGGAATGATAACCTTCAACTGACTCTCACTCTGAATTGGTATGGGATACAAATGATAAAACTCGAAATAAAAGCATAGGTTACAGGTACAGGTTTAATTATATGACAACTATCTGACTGACTAACTAAGATGTCCCTTTTATTTATACATAATGTGAATGTTATGATAAGCGAAATTTTAGTGTCGTCAGCTTCTTCTATATGGGGTTCTTGAAAATGAGTGCCATAACTTACTCATTACCCAATAATTATATGAACGTATACTATTATTTGCATATTTTTTATAGGGGGGTTTTTGATGATGCTAAACAACAATATGCTATTATCAGATCATTTAAAAATTGATTGGTATATGTTTCTTCATTGTAGAAACGAACGCCACTTGTGAAAATTGAATTTTCTTCTTTCGTCAGATTACCTGGTGGGTAAGTACTGTTAACTAAAATTTTACAAAATTTGTATAACTGATAACGGAGCTATGATATGGGAGTCATGAAAAGTGAGACACACTGTATAAATTTTCATCCAAGTATCCCTATTTTTACCAAATGACGAAATCAAAGTGAAAGGTCGGTAAAGGTACATATATTCTATCCTTGCTTTATCTTTTACCGTTTCCGAGATTTATACTACCCTGTGGCCTGTATAATATCATTACAGACTTTCGTCTCGCTAGCCTCATCTGTCACGGCCTAGAATTTTTACCCCCAGCGCACGTAAAGAAGTTTTACTTCAAAAACCCAAAAGCATATCTACCTATTAGAAGTACTATACTTATTACTTACTAAAAAGTTTTTTAATATCCATTTCTTCTAAATAAGTGAAGGGCACGAAACAAATGAACAAAAACTTAATTGTATAAATACCGTAAAATAAAATTGCCAGGAATCGCACTTAAACTTTAAGAATCAGGAACAGGAACAAATAACTGCATCCATTGACCAAAGCTCCAACCAAATAATTAAAATAGTAAGGCTTAAAACAGACGGAGCGATTGGCGCCGAGTCGGCTGCCGACTCGGCGGAAAAGCGGCTCAAAACACACGCGCGTCTCCGCAATTGCCTACTGACAAAGTTAAAAAATCACAGTCGTGTGCTGTTGTCTAGTTGTGCCCATATACTGTCAATATGACTTCTTCTGATGATAGTGCTGATGATTTGTTTTTTCTCGCAACCGCTGTTTGGTATATAATAAAATTAGAAAAAAAAAGGTACTAAAATATTGGAAACATCCGATAACAAACGAAAGGAAAAATAAGGGATTTTTTAATACACTGTATAAAGAACTAGAATGTCAAAAAAAACCATACCCGTAGAAAGTATACCAGTAGAAGAAAAGCTTCTTATAGCTTTAAGATAAAATAATTAATTTCTTACTTCAAAAATTATATTATGTTTATAGAGTGTACAAAAATACAGTAAAACGACCTTAAATATACAAAAATAAAAATAAATGAGAAAAGTTAAAACTAGAGGGTAAAAATAAGAAAAATATTAAAATTAAATCATGCCATCAAAATAAAGAATATTCCGTATAATCTTGGGAATATATACTACTCATGGGCGAAAGTAAAGGGGAATCCGCTGCTTTTCTTTTTTGCTGCTGAATTCTAGAAGGCCCAGGTTGAGGTTCTTGCTGTTGAACCGACTGACTTTGGCCAAAATCGGGCTGCACTCCTGTTAAATATTGGTATTGTCTCTATGTTTGATGGATGAGCGCTTGATTTAGATTTTGACTAAAATGTTGTTGTGGGTGTATATGGGGGGCTGGAGGCTGTACAATTATAAAATTAATGCTTAATTAATGCTTTGCATAATATCCATCCTTGCAGCAATTTTAAAAATGGCAGTAACGACAATAAAAATAGTTTATCGTCGTCATGCGAATCTAATTTTTGAGTTTTTTGTTCATTAATTATAAACAGTTTTTTCAATGGTGCTTTTTGCAATATCCGTTAGAGTGGCAAAACTCACAAATATAACATTTATAATAAATAAAAATAATCAAATACTGATTGTTTCTGATTTTTTTTTACATTAATAAATAAAATTTAAATTCACATAATTACCTATATTTCTTTTTTCCTCTTGGGTAGCATTCTCGCCAACAAAAGTTTCCGTTACCTCTTCCCAACAACGTTTTTTTATTATTTTGTTGGAATACTCATCTGAACGCATATCCCAAATCGCAGGTCTTATATGAACCTCATTAATAAATCGGTCAATGTCCAAATTTTCCATTGTTTTTGTAATTTGGCAACCCTAAGACTCTCAAAAATTAAAAAACGCAATAAAAACGCTCGTCGTCTGTTTCACCACATACGCGAACACGTACTGATGTGCCGACTAGAGTCGTAAAAACGCTTTCGTCGCATGGTACTCGAAAGGGTACGCCCGGCGGTCGCGGTTAAAATTATCGTACATTCTATTTACCCCAGTGTGTCCTCCTGTAGAAAAAATATGGAAGTACAATTTGAATAATTTGTCTGGTTTCACGATCTATGATATTTTCTACATCAAATAAATAGGGCCTAAAGTGTACTACGAAAACTATTGCTTTTCGTTCTTTTTCAATAACACTTGATTTTTCTCAGCTTTATTAAGTGATCGAATAGCAAATACAGTAGGTCTATCATCTGAATTTAATAGTACGGCTCCTAATGCAGATTTTGGTGCATTTGTTTTTATTATAAGTTCATTCTACGGTGAAAAATTTGGATACTGAAGAGCTGGTGGTTTAGATAATGCTTTTTTTTAATTTCACACTCGTTATTGCAAATAAATTGAACTTTTTTTCTGGTAAAATAATTTAAAGATAAAAATAGTTTTTCTATTTCTATAGTAGTAGTAATTTTTTAACTTATTGTGAGGCTTTTGGAACCGGAAAATTTTGAATAGGTAGCCTTTATTTTAGAAAAATCAGGTGAATCACCTGCAGATATTTGATGACGTAAGTAAAGAATTTCTTTTTTTAAAAATTCGCACAGGCTTAGCTCTAAATTCACCTGTTTTAATCTTTAAAAAACTTTAATAAAACTATTATTATAATTCGTTGTTTAATCCTGACATTGCAGAGAAAATGCACTGGAAATTGTTTTTAATTCCATCGGTAGGCGTGTCATTTGGTATTGACCTCTATCTGTTACAAAAGCTGTGTACTCTTTCCTTGATTTATCTAGTTCCATCCGATAACAACCATGAGACAAATCAATCAAATGAGAAAAATATATCGCCCCCGATAAAGAGTCTAGTATTTCTGACGTACAGGTCAGCGGAAATTTGTCATCCTGTACTTGCTGATTCAGCTGCTCATAGTTTATTATAATTCTAGCCCTTCTAATATCATTTTTATCCAATCCTTTCTTATGGATGATAAAGAAGGGTGATTGAAAGTCGGACCTACATTCTTCATAACCCCATTTCGTGACATTTTATCTATTTCACGAAGAATTTGTGTTTTTTGAGCATGTGACAATCGATAAGGCTTAATAAAAACTGGTTTTGCGTTTTCTTTTATTCTATTATTTTCTTTAAAAATATTACTAACAGTAAACAGATCGTTCTCAAGATGAAATACATCCTAATTACAACAAAATTACAACAAAAGAAAATAAATATTTCCCATAATTTATTGCTGCTCCAAAACTCAAAAGAAATTTTATCCGAAAATACCATGCATCTGAATGTTGTTTGCAAGGCCGTCTAGAAGTTGAAATTCCTGACAAAGTATAATTTTATTTATTTGTAATGGTATATTTATTGTGCCAGCTGATACATAAGCCGTTAATGCACATTCTCTTTGAAGAATCAACCGATTCGTTATTAAATAGTTTATTTTCAAAAATAACTAGCACTTGTATCGAACGCGAGGTTCTCACGAGGCGATTTTAATTGAATGATTTTTGTTGGCCGACAAAAATCGCAAGCGATTTGCGTTCACACGGTTGAAATATCGATCGGACAGAATTGGTAGTTTTTTCAAAATGGCTCCAAATAAAGTAGTGCAGAGGTGTGTACGGGAAATTAAAATATTTTATTTGAGGGAATAAAAATAATATTGAGAAAAGATATATTTAGAAAAAAAGAAAATGTTGGGTGAGGAGTTGGATATCTAGGAGCGACCGACTAGGAGCATCACAGATGCTTTTAAAAGAGCTAGCGATCGAAGATAAAGCTGGATACAAGAACTTTCTGCGTATGAGCGAGGCCATGTTCAATGAACTTCTTTCCAAAGTCCGGCTAAAAATTTTCAAACAGGATACTACCATGCGAGAAGCTATTCCTGTAAAACTAAAATTACAAATCACTTTAAGATATTTAGCAACGGGTGACTCATATTCCAGCCTTGCATACCTATACCGAGATCCAAAAAATACAATTTCCAACTTTATGAAAAACGTTTTAGAAGAAATATACAGTGCCTTGCAAGAATTTATTAAGGTAAGTCTAACAAAACAGCCAATTTCCTTTTAACATAATAGTAATACATATTATACATTTGTAAACGTATTCTATTCAAGTATTGAAAAATGCCCTTTGAATTATATCCTCAGAATCAATGTTGTCATCTTGGCTCGGTGCCTGAAGCGTATTATTGGAGTAGACATTTCGAGAATTTCCTGAAAAGTTATTGAAGTATGTTCACCCACTGGATCAGACATCTGTGATAAAGAAAGGTCAGGTGCATACTCTCTAGGGGAAGATGTCCATGAATAGCCAGGAGATGATGATGTGGACGAAGCCTTATACAAAATTTTTAGTCGTTGCTTTCTAATATCAACTTCTATTCTTTCCATGCACATCAATGCCTCTAGTTCTTGCATTTTTCTTAGCTAGGAAGCAATTAATTTCCCAAAGCAATCAAATTCGTCTTCCTTATCATTGGGTTGTATTTCATGTAGCTTGTCTATGGTCTCGTTAATATCTGCTAGTCTGCGCTTACTTGCGAAGATTGTTTTTGGATAGCATGAGGTACGCGAATCGGTTTCGCAACAAAAAACAGGATATTTCTTCATGTACTCGCTAAAGCTGATGTAGGTGTAGTCCCTTCACAACTGCCATGTTCCTGAGATACACCCCCTCTCGATTCGTCACTGTTATCATCCATATGTTGGTTGTTGCTATATCCTGAAATATAAAATTTTATTACAGGTACCACAAACACAGGAAGAATGGAAGGAAATACAAGATGAATTTTATTGGCGTTGGAATTTTCCCCACTGTTGCGGTGCAATTGATGGGAAGCACGTCGTTATTAAAAAAGTGCCAAATTCAGGGTCCGAATTATAATTATAAAGGGACATTTAGTGTGATATTGTTAGCGACTGTTGATGCCAAGTCATCATTGAATGATGCATTACAAGAAAACATTTTAGTTTCCACAAAATGGCGTGTTTATAGCGGATGATGCGTTTCCTTTAACAACAAAAATTTTAAAACAATTTTCAAGAAATGCACCACTGACAAAAAAACGAAAAATTTTTAATTATAGGTTATCCAGAGCGAGCCGAATTGTGAAAAATACATTCGGAATTTTGTTGTCTCGATTTAGAATATTTGATAAGCCTATAGCGCTAAATATAAGGTCAATGAGGTTATCAAAGCTTGTTGTGCATTGCATAATTGGTTACGAACACGTTACACACCCACTGGCGCGTGGCAATCTCGTTGCCAAACAAATCAAACGCTACAAAACGTACGACAACTCGGTAGTAATAATTATTCAAGAAATGCTGCTTCATTGCGAGAAAGTTATGCTGATTACTTCAGTGCTGATGAGTCTGTGCCTAGACAAGACAAAATGATTCATTGATTACGATTTTAATAAAACGTCATTTAATATAAAGTAGAAAATATAACTTTTCTGATCAACTTATGCTTGTGTAATTTCCTTGCCTATCCTACTTTTTAATTTAGAAACCTTTTGATGAAGGGCTCATTATAATAATTTATTTAATTTTTAGTTTGTCAAAGAAAAAAACGTACACTTACCAAATTAGAGCTGCTGTCTCGGGTGATTGATATGTTTCTTAGAAAACAATCTGCTTTTTCGTACCAGACTAGCCTTATAAATGGGCTTATAAATGTCAGGACTTCCAGCCTCGCTTTTCATAGACTTTAAAACCAAGTTGAGTTTTATTTTGTTTTTTATATCGTCAATACTTAAGCCTTCGTACTCCATATCGACAATTATTGCTTGAATCGCAGTATCTCTGACATTTTTGTTCTTGTAAATAACAAGGGTTTGATTCCAAAGGCATTTGTGCTGCTGATAAAGATCTAGAAACTTGAAGGTTAAAGTATCACTCCATTTAAACTCCTTTTTAGATGAAGCCATTTTGCTCATGCACTAGGTACCTATCACACACAAAAAAATATAAACAAAGATTAATCGCTTTCGTCTCGGGTTGGCTCGTTCTTAAGTTCAACAAGATTCAACTCGCTCAAAAATTAAACAGACTTGAAAACAAAAGTTGGCAGCCGGGCAACTTTTTATCGGTCAACAAAAGTTGATCAACAGTGTTCTCATGAAGCGAATATTGTTCTATTCGGAAGCGATTTTTAGTTGACCGATAAAAATCGCCTCGTGAGAACCGCTCTTAATGAGAATGTCAATTTAGTTCCTTCAACAAAATTCAATCCATTTAGAGTAAAAATGATGTTAGGTTAGGTTAGATTGGTGGTTTCTGGATTGATTGGTCAGAATAGTTCAGCAAGTTCAGGATTTTCTGAAATTTCACAATTTATAGTCGTATTAGGGTTATCTATATTATTATAAAATACTCTGTTATTATTTGCTTAAACAAAAAAAAAACACAACATCCGCTTAAAGAATCATTAAAACTAGCAAAGTCAAAAGAAATCGCTAGCTCGTCAAACAATGAATGCTTACAAGACTATCCTAAATTCCAATAAAATAATATACCTCCTTAAATTTACAGGGATATAATATATTTATAGGAGGCATCCTGTTATTGTCTCACTGAAATAGTAAAATTCTCTCAAGTTTTAATTTTTCTGAATATGAATTCACATCTTCAATCCGTATACTACCAGTATTATAGGCAAGAGCATTTTTTGGCCTATTTATCGGCTAAAATTACTCCAATTGTGGAGTTTTTTTTATTTTTCATTACTTAGTAGGTATCCAAGTAGGCGAATACCTGAAAATCTAAAAGGATCCCTATTATCGATTACAATACGCGATTAGTTTCATGCAAAATATTAATTTTTAATATCTAATCTACTCCTATATCTACATTCTTCTTACAATTGTCATGCTATTAGTATTAATTACCATGCAATTTTATTTTGATAATTTCTGATTTAGTTAACATGCAATTAATTCATTTTTCATGCAAAAGTAATTGTTATTTGTAAGTACATTTTAATTCTCTTATTCTATTATTCTAGTGATAGTATTAATAAAATAAAAATAAAAAAATAAAATGAGAATCTATATTAAAATGTTTCGTTGTTAGTTTAGTAATTCTTCCATTATGAGATCCCAAAAATGGGACCAGATATTGACCCTCGCTCGCATCCTTTTGTCAGATGCCTCGTTTTTTCTCTATTTGGACAGTGCAACGTTGCATATCTGTCTTGACAGTTGTTTTTAAAGGTGTTATATAGCTCGCTCAGATATTGTGTTTGTCTCAATCTATCGAACAATGCTGGCCACCATAAATTATCAAATGCACCAGAAATATCGATAAATATGGTAATAAAGTATAACGAGTATCATGAATTGTCTGCATTACTCTATGGTATCTTCTGTTGATTTGCCTTTCAGATACCCATACTGATTAGGGTTTAATCCTGTAATTTCCCTTATTTCTTGCAATCTATTGCATAGCAGTTTCTCAAGGATTTTTCCCATAGTATTGAGCAAGCAGATTAGTCTCTAGGTTTTTGGCAGTGATTGATCTTTCTCTACGATTTTGTTTATTATTACAATGTTTGCGTATTTGTATATGTTGGGAGACTTTTCTTGTTGTATACATTCATTGTAGAGAGCACATAGTATTCCTGTGACTTCGTGATATAATGCTTGAAGTTCCTCGATTTGAATGTTGACTGGCTCCGGGGTCTTCTTTCTTTTACTTTGCTGCATACATATGGTTACTTCATCTTCCGTAAATCTCCTCGTATTGGACTCCAAGGGCTCATAACTTTTAACCATTCCCTGCCTTAGCAATTTTTGATTCCCAGTTTCTGTGCCCAAGCTATCCTGAGGTAGAAGAACTTTGAGCAAATATTCCATAGACTCCTCCCAGTCTTTGATATATTTTCCATTAGGGAGTTTGAGTGTATGCAGCATTGTAGGGCAGTTGATTTTATTTGTTACTATTTTATACGGTATTCCCCACACGTCTACTTGCAGGTGTTTCTCAACAAATTTCTACCAGCTTTTTATTTTGTTTTTGAATTTTATATACTCAGCTTTGAGTTCCCAGTATTCATGCAGAAAACTCTGTCGCTCTGCATATATTCCAAATTTTTGATATTGTTGCCTAATTTTTCTTACATGTGTTATTTTGTTATTTTCTGTACACTCTGACCTTCAATTGGCGCAGGTTTCACGAATTCAGCTTTTAAACGCTTCCAATTGGGTTTTTCTATATAGTATTTGCCCATCGCGCATAATCCAGTCCCGGTCTATCACGAATTATTATTACGATATTAGTTCATTTTGCTTATTTAATTATATTCGGTCAACATTACAGTTGAAATAAAATTCATTCGTTTAGGCCTATTAACAAGTTACATTTTCATTTTTATTAAATTAAATTAATTGAATAAAATATAGTTTAATTTTCATAATTCAAATTTATTGACAATGAATTAATGTATATTAAGTAAAGTAAACATACCATTTATAGGAAATATAAAATTCAATCTACTAGGCAATCCAGTGACCTGTCAAATGAAATTCAATATGGCCTCCCAAGGCAAATATATGTGATTTGATACATTGTAGAACGTGTATTTGTTATACATAAAGTATTTATTTTCTAGAAAGGTGCTTTTATTTTAATTTAGTGTCTCGATATTTATAATAAACAATAGAAAGTTTAGTTTCATAAAACTTTTGAGCTGGGTAAGTATGTGGATTTAGAACAGTTGTCTACATAAAAACATTCTTTCTTTGTTAGTGGTTTTTAGACTATCAAGAATTATTAAATATTTACTAGTAAGTACACACTTACTAAAAAATATACAATATTGATAATAATAGTGAAACTTTAATGGAATTGCTAGCTTAAAATTCCACTTGCTTGAATTGGAAGGTATTAGCTGCAGTGTTTAACTTATATGTTTAACGTTTTCAGAAGTGAAAATGCCAACAACCTGTATTGTAGTTGGAGATGATTTAACAGTATCAAAGATCAAATATCAGGCTGTATGTAGCAGGCATTTTGTTCAAGATAAGCTTTATATATTTTATTGGTATATTTAATATCATGTATGATTTATAGAAAAATATATATAGAAAAAACCAGAAGCTTTGGAGGACGAAAATAATTCGGATTGGGTGTCATCACAATGTATGGAACATACATGTCAAGTTTTTACAAGGAAGCAAACAGATATAGATAGAAAGGAGAGGTTGACGAAGAGAACTGCAATTTTACAATATAAATTAAAATTAAATTGCTGAAAAATATTGATTTCAATTTTTCAGTCAAATGAATATTTGCGAATTTAAATTTACTCATTGAAATGTTTTTGGTAAATTATATTATGTATCGTTGTTAACAGCTGCAACAACCTAAAATTAAAGAAGCTGAGGAAATTACTAAAGACGAGTTGGATCATCCTTCTGGGACAATGACTCAAACTGATCTTACAATGAATGATTTGGCTATTAAATTTGAACAGTTGAGTTTTTCTGTGCAAAAACTTGAAAATTTAATAAAAAAAATTGAAAATTCGCCATTTGGTTTGATGGATGATACAAAGAATATTGTAAGTGGAAATATTTTACTGATTTTGAGTATAATATTGTTTATTTAGTAATATTTGGAAGTATCAAGCAATATATTGAAACAACAAGTTGTACTACATTAAGCGCGTTTAATCAAGATTAATTAGATTATCATTTCAAAGATTTGGCATACAATTTCTCCAACTACCGCTTCCATTTATTTTGAAATTGTTTCAGGATTATGCTCAAAATATTTAAATCCCTAATTATATGGCCTGAAATATCGGCTATTCGAAAAAATATTCCAGCTTGCTTTGAAGAAGTTTTTCATCATCTCATAATATCATTGGTCTACCATCATCTACTCCATTACAAAAACAAAAATGGCTCACTTCTGCTCATGTATATTTAAATGAAATTTCTGACTTTTCTCTTCAAAACTCCAAATCTGGGAGAATTCTTTGTTTGAAAAACACTTTAGGGGACCAAATAACAAAATCACAGTAATGTAATGTAGAGACAAAAATTTGCATTTATATCTGGTAATAATAATGGTGATCAATTTTCAAATAAGTTTTTCCATTGTTTTTGTACAGACATGAACTTGTTAATTTAATATAATCATCAATATCAATTAAATCTTTTAATAAATATGGACACTAACTCTAAGCATCCTCCCAAACAGCACTCGCAAAAAACTAATCTATCAGGCCAAGCAGCTAGCTGTGGCGACTTTTCACTAATTTGAAGTCCAACTTCATTTGTTTGGAAAGATTCATGGTTCACCTCTTCTTCCATATACTTTTCATATGCTTGAACTGCTAAGTGTTCATGAGATAAACCCCAAGTGGTTTGTTTAGTGCTAAACTTCACTTAGGTTGGATAACAAATTGCTTTTATTAAAGACAATGACGGTTTGACAATTTAAATTTGGAAGCAGTGATCCTACCAGCTCTTTGAGCATACCAGTTTTTATTTTGATTTTGCTATCTTGTTGCTATCTCTATTGCTGAAACTTCTTCCTTTGTAAGACAATAATCGATGCCTTTTGCAAGATTAATCAATTCAGCATATGATTTTGACATGCTTTCTTCATTAAATATTAAAAATTTAAAAGCTACTATTTTCGGTGTTTTTTCTTTTACTTTTGAAGCAAAAGGCTCAATAACATACATCAGTGCTGTCATACAGTTTAAATTTTTAAACTGCTGTAAAATACCCTCCACCTCAGCTGATATCCCTGGTATGTCCTTATGACTTGTTTTAATACTACAGCAATTTCCCTTTTCAGATGATGATGGCATTGGCCATAGTGATTTGAGATCGGTAAAAGATAATGAATAATTGCTCCGACATGACTACATACTATGCTAATCCCAGCCATACAAGTACAATGGGCCGTTAATACTGAACCATCCTTCTATATAAGGCACCATACATCCAAAGGTTTTGAGCTGTTTTTTGTGAATGTTTCACCTAAAACATAACACGTATTTTTAATACTTTAAATAAGGTAAACAAGTACAAAATAGCAGTGATCAAGATAAAAAAGAGCTACTTATGAAAATATTCAAGGTTTCAAGTTAAACTTTTTAACATCATATTTTCATTAATTGGCTGTAAAACTGTAAGTGAAAAAAAAATTGAAAGGTGAATTTGAACGATTATTTTATATTGTGACAATGATAAAATTGATAAAAATTGCTTTAAACTTGAAACTAATAGTGTGTATCAGCTTTTTTAGTTCGCTAAACATTCGCATGAAATGAAGGTATGGTATGAAGATAGGGTTTCTTAGGCATTTGTTATTATTTTTTATATAGGATATTGCCAATATTAGATTCAAAATAATAAACTAAGTATTACCTTGCATACCACAACAAAAACTCTATTGATTAAAGTAGACCCTATTTTCAGCACAAAGCCAGATTCAAAATATTTGTAGACTTGTAAACTTTTATAAGCCTTCATCTGCTCTTTGGTATAAAAGCTGTGTGAAAACACCAAATAACTAATGATATCCATGTTAGTTACTGGTAGAACTCCATCATAAGAATAATTTAGATTGGCAGGATTTAAAGTAAAGGGATCCAAACCATTCAATAAACTTAGTTCCATTTGATATCTACAAAAATTGCTTTCCATTTCAAAAGGAACTCACAAAAAAGTCGCTAACAATTTTTATGAAAACCAAGAAAAGTGATATATTCCAAATAAAAACTACTAATCAAATGAGCAATATACTAAATACTAATAAAATATACTAATTTAAAACAAAATGTACTACTTAATTCGACCAAAAAAGTCTTGAGCACTGTTTACGATTGAATAGGCAATACAAAACTGATGTGTCTGTCTAGAATGTTTGCCCTGAACGGCCATATATGGTCACGTCATCTGGATTGCTCTATAGTATCATCCTCTTCGCTGGCCATAAAAGAGTCATCCGAAGACTCGTCGAGAAAGATCACTATCAGTTCTATAGTTTGTTCTATGAGGTTATCTGAAACCCACATTTTCTCTTCCTCTTTAATTACGTGATTCACAGCATTTCTCCAGTTCTCTTTAGTTTTATTATGTCTAGCTACATAACCTTTCATTTGGGCCCATAGTAACTCTATCGCATTTAATTCACAATGGTATGGTGGCAAACGAAGCACTGGTATCCCACCATTCTTGGCTATTTCATCAATAACAAACTTTTTAAATTGTAGCTTGTGATCTGAAGCAACCTTTAAAAGATCTTTTTTCAACATATCATCTTCAAATGGTATATCTTTTACGATTAACCAGTTTCTAATATCAGCTTTTCTACAAGAGGTAAATGGAACATTTTTTGTTAATCGCGAATGATAAGTGGCATTGTCCATAACGATTACAGTATTATTTGGAATTAATTCGACCATCTGCAGCCTTTTCTTCATGATAGTCTTTGTTTGATGTTGACTGAAACTCCAGTAAACCACCTTCAACGAACCCTTGATTGCATCCAATATGCGTTATTATTAGTCGACGACCTTTACGGATAGGAGTTTTCCAGTAGATAAACCTTCTATGAAAGATTGACGACTGGTTTTGTCCTGCCAATTTTTTTTTTTACTGAATGTCCTCCATTGAGCCATCTCTCATCTAGATAATAGATTTGTCTTCCCTTCTGAGTGTATTTTCGG
The DNA here is from genome assembly GCA_026230145.1 of Diorhabda elongata. NCBI lineage: Eukaryota > Metazoa > Arthropoda > Insecta > Coleoptera > Chrysomelidae > Diorhabda > Diorhabda elongata. The sequence continues at coordinate 18,956,403 of CM047932.1, forward strand.
ATATCTCGTGAATACTGGCGTCTCCAACATATTATTTCTTCGTTGCCGATTAGCATTTTGCTTCTCCCAAGTAAAATTTAATTTGTTTAATATTTTCCACAAAGTTTTTCGCCCTATGTCAGGCAAAATCTAGTCCTCCTTCACCATTCTTAAAATTATGTCAAGAGTTGGGATCTCTTTTTTAAAATATAATTCATGTATTTTTTGCCTTAGTGTAAATAGTAGATTCACTAACTTCTGTCATATTGGAACATATCGAAACTATATTTCTAACAGCACCATGCACATTTAACACAACAGTCTTCGTTTGTAATACTAAGCCAGGCTCTTACACTTTACTGGGGTAAAACTTGAAGACATTTTTCACAACACAGTTAACACTCATGGAACGTAAGCGACTCTAAGCAAAACAAATTATACAAATTTGGGCGAGACCAAGTTTCACCGTATATACCTGCAAAATTTCTAAGTTGTCATTAGGACAATCCCTAGTAGGACCCTATTGTAATGTTTCTTGGAGATGTTATTATCAACATTTCGAAAATCAGAAAGTAATTGACCTACGCCAAATTCTCAAGATAATTAATGAAATATTCAGTCAGAATAGTTGTGTTACAAGATTATTTTAAAAATAATTTATTGTTTTAACTGCATGTACTCTACAAATGTATGAAGGTGAGTTAGTTGTTTTAACTAACCGAATTTACATTTATATTACTTTTATATATCAGATCAGGTATAAAATTAAACAATAAATAAATTTCTTAGATAAACGGTAACGCTTATGGTTTACTACCTGACTAGCATCTGTGACCTTTCGCCTGATGTCAGACAATAAGAAACAGATTATAGGTAATAGGGATCGAGCATCTAAACTTTTACGCCAACTAGTGGTGAATATCTCAAGTAATTGGCATCATTTATTAAATTTTTACACGTGATTTATTTTTTAATAATTAATATTAAAATTAATTGATATTATTTCAATTATGTCAGCTTCAAGAAAGAATTGCTGCATCCGTGGTTGTAATAATACATCACGTCAAAAACGTGGGGTTGATGTGAAAGTGAAATTTTATAAATTCCCAGATAGCATGGATAATAACAGTGGATAGAAGCAGTAAAAAATTATGTGTAAGTTCAGTATTAATCAACAATTCATTACAAAATTAAAGTAAAAGTTCAGATTAAGCTCGGGCATATAAAAAACTATAATTTGATAGTTAAGGTATTAATATTTATGATATTTATGTAATAATAAAAACTCAATCTTTTAATTTGTTTTGTTTTTAGAGAAAATCCAAAAGACTGGGAACCAAATAAAAATACGAGAATTTTTAGTTCTCATTTTATCAACAACGAAAAATCGGAACATCCGTTACATCCGTCTTACGTTCTTTCCATCTTTCCTGGAAGTGAAAATATTAAAAAATATATAGAAATCTTTGGACGTTTCCAGGGAGTCAAAAATCGTGAATTATTAAAAGTTTCGAATATTAAGAAATCTTTTGTGAGTAATGAAACCGATAATTCGATAAATATCACCAATTCAATTAATTCAGTAATGGAGCAAGGTGATAATGTACATGTTAATAGTTTTGATCAGTATCAGATTGATGCTGGTATTGAAAGTGTTATTTTTAAACCTGTACAACGAAGCATAAGTTGTCAAACGGAGACAGTTGTAGATGAAACCTACGAAGAATCAACATATTTTTTTGCAATCAGGACTATCATGACGGTATAAGCACTGCAGCAGTACAGATTAATATTCCAATGAAGAAAACAGAAGATAAGAATTGCCTAACCAATTTCAAAGGATGTCCGAGACTCAAGTTGTGATCCAATAAATGTGGATCTCACAAAATCTTGTCAAGGCTTCCATGGACTAACTTCAATTACTACAGACGAAGTTATGAGCAGTTTAACGGGCGTGTACTTGGCAATTTTCTCATATTTCTTAACTTTACTTCCAGACTGTAAAGCCTCGAAAATAGATAAAAAAACCAGTTTTTCAATTACATTAATGAAATTAAAAACGATATTCGAACCTCAGCACATAGTATCTTTGTAAAGCATATACAAGAATTGAATATTTTACTGAAAAATTTTACTCGTGTCATAATTGATTGCACGGAAGTTAATACCGAAATAACACCGGAAGTAAATCAAAGGGTATTAATGTATTCAGAATATAAGCATCATCATACAGTGAAGTTTATGGTAGGTTGTACGCCAAGTGGATTTATCAGTTTTATTTCTAAATATTATGGTGATCGTGCTGGTGATTGCTTTATTATAACGAATGATTGTGGTTTAGTCGATTTAATTGAGCCTGGTGATGTAGCTCTTGCTCTTAAAGGATTTCCACAAATAAAAACCCAAGTAGAAAATAAATATACTGTTTTTGTGATGCCTCATTTTGGTCACAAAGATCAATTTACCTCGGAAGAAGTAGACGAAACATACAACATCGCTTCTGTAAGGATACATATTGAAGGCGTTAATCAACGAATCAAGGACTTTAAAATTCTATCTAAAGTACCAAATTCGTTATTTCCTCATATTGATGAGATGGTTTTTGTCATCTGCGTCTTAATTAATGTTCAGAAACCATTGTTTAAAGAGAAAGAAGTAGTTGAGTAAAATTTTTTGAGAAAAATTGTAAATAATATATTGAATTAGGAATTGTATTAAATAAATTGATACATAATATTTATATAAATGTTTTTATTATAGAAAGTAATAAAAATTAAATGTTTAATATTTTTTATTATTATTATTTGAACATCAGGTAAGTGTAAGTTGAGTAATAGTTTTCTTAATGTTAAATATTTCTATTTTATCACATTTAGTATAAAATTTTTCAACTTATTCAACATTTTTAAAGTTTTTTTTTTAAATTCTTATAAATTAAATCAATATATTTTTAAGTAAATAAATATTTTAATAAAATTTTAAAAATTACAAAACTTATTACTACCATTATTTTTAAATTCTATCTAGATTTTAAAACCATCAGAGCTATGTAACTTGACATCGGTGGAAAATTGTTATCTCTCTGAGCAATACATAATATAATTATAAACAAGAACTTGTTGATTTTGCTAATAACAGTAATTTTACTTAGATTTAGTACAGAATTTAGCATGTAATCTTTGGATATATTCGCTGAAATAAAATTGTTCCAATTTCGGAATTAAGTTAGCCAATAGCTCGTTGTCTCGTTGGATTTTTAGTAGCACACTACCTTGTGGTGAATAAATATATAAAACACAATAACTTATGTTGGTCACATATATTTGGAGCTGAACCTTGAATATAAATTGAATGACTTGGTTTTTATCTGTTTTCAAGTATGGAACGTTCGACTTTACAAGTTCGTTGTCCCAAACAGATATTTTCCGGCAGGTGTATGGACATTTCATTTCAACCAGTTGTTTTTGCCAAGCTGAAGAACAACTCAACCATCTGTCATTACTTTTTCTACGTTGAAACGATGGCCTTTCAGTTTGTACGCATTGCTGGCAGTTATCCGTAGAGTACGTTGTTTAAACACTCAAATATAAAGCAGTTTTAAAATCACAACAAACATTTTGTTTGTAAAACGTATATAAATCTTTGGTTATGACTACTTCTACACTGTATTTTTGATTTACAGATTGTAGCAAAAATATATCACTCACAACTTTCTCCGCTTTTTCCGTAAGCGTTTGCTTCATCTTCATTTGGATCGTTTTCAAGAGTGATTCAGCTGGTGTAACAACAACATTTTCCTTTTCCTCAAGTTTTAACATTTTTCCAAGAGGTGTGTTGGTGAATGAGTCCGGTAAGTCGCAGTCGTAATCTTGACAGGTTCCAATTTTAATGCTTCTCGACACAAAGGCTGTGGGGTAAAGAGCTTCGACATTCTTTGACCTTTATGGTATCCCAGGAGCTGTCGTTGGGTTGGCTTACCCCATTCTTTCTGGAGAATTACATAATGAATCAACGCACTGATGTGTTTGCATTTATCTCCCAGACCTACTTTACAGGTATATACAGCATTACTGATGTTTCAATTCTTTCCAAGCTAAAATAAAATATTTTTATTATTATTTCGATTCACATATCTACATTACTGAGAATTTCAATTTAACTGCAATAAAGAGTTTATTTTAATTTTTATACGTACCAAAACTTTCACATCATAAGTATTTGACACACTTTATGACACTTGCAAAATTATTTTGTTTTTCAACTACACCATAGACACCATGATTAGAGTTAAATAATTTTTTTCCCTTTTTCATAATTTTGGCCACGTATTATAATATTGACAACCGGTTGAAAACCGTATTTTATTATTCTTTCCATTATTTATAAATATTTTATGTTGTTTTTAATGAATGTTACGATCCCACTATCTTCGGCAAAGGAACACTAGAGAGCGCTTACTTCGACAGTAGTGCTGCCTCTATATTTCACGCACGATCCCTATTCTCATGTGAATTCCCTCTTGATACTTTCATTATTCATTATTTCTTTTAAGTCTTCTTTCTGAGATGTTTCCACAATCTGTGACTTGGGTGTTGTTCTCATCTTCTTGGACTTAGAACTTTTGTTATGATCTCTTGTATTTTTCTGCCAGTCATTATTTTTTGTTGTTATAGAGTATTATTTTCTTTTTAAATATTTTTGCTAATTTATTTTTGTATATTTGTTGTCTGGGGTCTTGCAACTACCTCAGAGTAGCTGGTATGCTGAAACCCCTGTCTTTTATCTTTTATTTCTTTATTTAGTTTTTTAGTTTTTCCCTTTCTTCTTTAAGTTCTTGTTTACTGGACTTAGATAGCCTGTTCCGCATGTCCATTTCGTTGTCTATAAAATGTATAAGCTCATTTAATCTACTTTCGATGCTCAATCTGTTCGCTTGTTGGACTTCAGATTTCTTTATTTTTTTGTTTACTTGTCTCTTCTCTGGAGACATCACTGTCATATTCCTCCGCAGAGTATTGGGAGCTTCCCCGCTTTCGCTAGTGAGGCTTCCCCGGCATGTTAACCTTAATAATATCCATGCAAGATTTGTTTGTTTACTCTTTTTGATATTGTTAAGTTTGTGTGCTTAGCCCTTATCAAGGCCGTAACTAGATGAGGCTGCGCCCTTGGCAAACCTGTAAAGTTGCTCCCCCCCTTCCCCTTACTAATGGATCGGCAAATGTTGTTCAGGAAAAATAATAACACAATTGTTTAGTCTGAATGCAAATAATAACTTTTTTATTCCTTTGGTAAAAATGGTGATGTTTGTCTACTTGGTGATAGCGAATATGGAATTACTCCTTGGTTACCGACTCCTTTTGACGAACCAAGAAATGCTCGTGAGTGGAATTACAATTCGACCCATGCTCAGGAAAGAGTAATAATTGAGTTTTTGGCCAGATGAAACGTCGTTTTCCCATACTCAGGAGCCAAGTTAGAACAGCAGTCAAAAAGTTCCCAATTTAGTAATAATTTGAATGATGCTTGGGAAGAGGAAGACGGAATCGAAAATGGTGTTGCTGAAGAAAATGTACCTCTATATAATTTATATCGGAATGAAGTTATAAATAGACGACGTGGTCATCAAAAACGATTAGAAATTAATAATAATCTGATGATATAAATACACATTTTTGACAAGGAAATAAATTTAATCCTATTTCCTTTACTCCAATTGCAATCGCTTTTGTGAAAAAATAAAATAAAAAAGTAATAAAAAATATATAAAAAAACAAAAATATATCTTTTTAAATAAATATGTCACATGTGCGCATGTGTGCGCATAGGCCTACAGTATGTCAGGTTTAACATGGCCCTCCACCGGTCATGCCATACCCGACAAACTGTGTATAGCTGTGTACGTGACATACGTCACGTGACTGTGTACGTGACGTATATTATATACTTATTTCATTTTTTATTATTTTTATTTTATTTTTTTTAGAGAAAAGGAATATTTCAGGAAAGGAAACAGGACATAATTTATTTCAACAACAAAAATTCTTTTAAGACATCGTCTTCTTCAACCACAACGCGTTGTTCAACGGACTCCGTTCATCTGTGTTGTGCAGCTCTTAGGTTCAACTCCGTTACCATCAGTTGTTCACGTTCAGCCTGAAGTCTTGTTAGGTTAAATTGTTCAAGTAATAATAAACGCTGCAGCTCGCCAGTAGTCAATTTAGACGTCTCTTCAGTTTCAGCTGAGAGTTTCAATTTCTTATCTTTTTTCAACTTCGTCGCATCGCTCTTATGTATGCAAGTCAGTGGTGTGATGGGCTGGTTTGATGCTAACATGTCAATGGGGTCATCTTCGTCTTCACTATTCTCATTCTCCTCATTGAGTTCAGGCAATGGCGACGTAGAACTTGGTCCCAATCTAACGCATGAAGCCCCAGGTATTTTGCAATAAACTGGGTTCTCGTTTGAATCGGTTTTTTTCTTGACTGCGGTTTTCATATTGTTCAATAGCTTTTTTAACTGTCCAGCACTTGTTTGCTTCCCAACGTTTTTCGAAAACTGGTCGGCTAAACATTCCCATGCCTTCTCTTTAACAGATGCAACTTTAGGCAATATGGATTTATTTAGCACAACACTAAATTCTTTCAAGAAACGCTACAAAAATAGCTTTATTGTCACAAACGGAAGTCACACTACTTTCATCTATATAGCTGCAAGAGGACAAAAACAAACGAGATCGACAACTGACGGGGAGTCAAGGTTAGTTTAGCGGCGAAAACAGAACAAGTCACAACAGGAAATGATGCGTAGTCTGTGTGGCCATACAAGATTTACTTGCCTTTCTTGTGAATTCAGTTGTCTTGCGAGTAAATACTTGCTAGTATACCCTCGGGTTGGCGAGTACACGGTCACAAGTAAATTCGACGCTTTATTCACATCGGTTTACTTGGAGTTTAAATACTAGTTACACTTTACTTGTAAGTAAATACTCGTCGTACTCGTTTTTATTCACACCGCTCATTGTCGGGAACAGTGTGCGAAGGATCTTTTTCCTCCTCTTCGCTCTTAGCTGGCCTTGTGTTTTATTTGTCAACTTACCCGTTACTATCCTGTAACCTTGACCCCATATGTCGTTTTCTAAATCTACTATGAGGTCTTCCCAACATCTCATTTTGGCCTGCAATATTAGTCTTTTAAGGAATTTGTTCCTTTGTTCCTTCATACCGTCTTGCCATTTCTGTTTCAATTATTATTATTTTAGTATTTACGTCGTAGTCTATTATAATCATTTCTGGCATTTTCTATTTCTGGGTTCCACCAGAATGATTTCGTCGAGGTATTATTACCGTCTTTACTGGAGGCATCTTTATATGCCTTCAGTATTTCTTCGTACGTTCCTTCACCCTTTTTTAGTAGTCTTACGTACTTGTCAATATCCAGGTAGGTCTTTTTCCTGTTGTTTGGGATTTTCTTTATTACTCCCTTCGTTTTTATCTGATATCGAATATGTCCGTGATGTGTATATGGATTGACATATTCCACGCACCAGTTTGTGACCTTATTATGGTTACTGGTATGGCAGAGTGAGTAGATGAGCAACGTATGTCTGACTACAGAAATAGGGAAAACCGTGTGTTAGAGAGAGAGCAGCGAGACAATGTGTAAGAGAGAGAGAGAGAGACTTTTTGTCAATGTAATGTATCACGCACGTAATCGAGACAGATTCGTTGCGATGATAACAGCGGGAGCGCTAATCTTGTAATATAAAAATCCGCGGTTAACTGATAGCGTCTTATTACTGAAATACAGTTAAAAGTAACGTATACCGGGTGACTTAAAAGTAACATAAAAAAAAACAACAATAACAATAATAATTATTTATTTAAATCATTGATAACTTTAACTTTATAAAAGTATACAAATTCTCTAAGAGCATTGCGTAACATATCGTTTGGTGTAATAGAACAAAATGCGTATAAAATTTGTAAAGGACTTTCGGAGAAGGTATTTTTACAGAAATTCAAAACATTATAATAATATTCACAAAAATTCAAATTTTCTAACACAGATATACGTTGTATAATTAAATTATTTAATTCTAAAATTTGCGATACTTCTTCTTCATCCATGTAACACTCAACACCATGTTTCTTGACTAAAATTACCTTACTGTCATCGTAATTCAATGGGGTGATGGTACAGTAATCTCCACATGGTAATGAATCAGGTTTGAACTCGTCTCCGGTATGAAAGATCTGTTGTGACATAATTGAGATAAAGGTATTCCATTCATAAGTACTGAAAGATATTTTGCTGAACTTAAGATGTTGAGATAAGATAACAGCAGGTGTGAATGATCTTGCAGGACTTATTCCACATTTTACTTCATACCCCGAAATTGGATACTGTGTTGAAAGCAGGTAAATGTTTTCAGACTTGACAGCAGTCTCATAGTTTTCCAATATTCTATCTAACTCTGAACTGTAGTTACTCGAATCAGATTCGATGTCGACAATACCACTATCTTGGGAACTCATGTTGCTAACTGGGTTTGATATCCAAAGCTCACTCCAATTTATAGAGCTCTTTCAAGGTTTTTAGCGCGGCGAACCGAAAAAAAAAATCTATACAATATCAATATTTTCTATCCAACTGTTGTGTTTGCTATCCAAACCAAGCCACTTGACGTACATTTTGTTACCCTTTCTTCTGAGCACCTTTTCAACTAAGTAAATGTCTGGATTCGATGTTTTCTGTAGTTCTTCATGATAGAAGCAGCCGCTGATTGGTGTACCTTGCATGTCTTCAAGTAAATACGTAGCAGGATTGGTAATTTTAACTTTGGTGATTTTGAATAGTTCTGTAGTCCAATTGGGTGTATATCCTTTTTCAAAGACATGCTTTGCCTTGGATATGCGCACAATGTCGCCAACTTTAAATTTTCGTGGACCGGCTATCTTTAAATGACTATAGGTGTTATTCAAAATAGATTTTTCGTTGGATTTGTTGACTTGAGAAGGTTTATATTTTGATGTGGAATGTTTTGTATTGTTATAGTTTTGAGTTATTTCAGGCAGAATATCAATCCATTTGTAGGTGCCATTTAAACTGAAATACTTGTAGAGTTTCGATTTTAGCGTTCTTATAACTCGCTCTGCCATAGAGGCTTTCATTGTACTAAATACGCTATAATGATTTATGTTGTGTTTTCTCATTAAATTTTGAAATTTGCTGTTGTAAAATTCTTTCCCTGATCAGATTGCAGATTTTTTGGTATTCGTCTAGTGTGAGCGAGAATGTCCGAGAATGCCCGAGTAATCTCCTCTCCGGTCTTCGTTTTTAGTGGGCGTGTCCACACAAACTTTGAAAAACAATCAATGACGACCAGTATCATTTTATGATTCCTATTTTGTGATGCAAAATTCCTCATCTCCGCAAGATCCATTTGCCAAAGATCGTCAAGACCCTTAATAATAGTGCGTCTCCGAGGAAATTTTTTCCGTATCGGTTTGTGGAGTTCGTTTACAAGATGAATTTTTTCTTTAGAATACATATTATGACGTACTACCAGCTAGCTTCAGCTCCAGACTGTTAATGCGGTTAACGGTATTCGTATTCATAACCTTAATATTGTTTACAATGCCCGAAACGTTAGTTTTCATATCAGAGACGGATCTGATATTTTCTGTAATTTCTTTTTGTAACTCACGTATGCTCTCAACACACATGTTAATAGAAGCAGTGAATTCTTTTCGAATAAATATTTTGGCTGCAACAATTGAATCGTCAACGTATTTCTTCGTAGCCATATCCCTAGCTGCTACAGGGGGATTTCGCGAAATAAATGTATCAATTTCGTTAGTTTTATTTTGTAAGTTAGTAATGTGCGCCTGTAATATGGGGATTTTCGTCTTATGAAGCTCATTTCTCATTTCGTTCAATCCTACAGCTAAATCCTTTATATCACGGTTTTGTTGCTGCAGCACCACACCATGTGCTTGAATTAATGGCGAGTTGATATCACGTAGGTCATTCAACTGCACATCAACATATTTTTTTGTTGCAGCATCACTATTTGTTGTCGGTTCCTTAACATTACAAATTTTCATATTTTCAATATCAATATTACCGTCCTGTGTATGAGGAAACGTAATTTTCACTGGTAAAAGCGCATAGGGCGTTTGATGTCTATGTCCGAATTTATCGACTGGCATAATTAAAATGAACAAGTTTCAACTTGTATTATTCTATTATATCAGCCTCCTTGAGTTCATTGATAATTGCTACTATTTCGTTGTCGTGTGACGTATTACCTGCCTCTTTTGAAGCAATCAACCACTTCAAACGTTCCACCAATTCATTCGCATCATCCCAATAAATATACTCCATAGGTTTATCATTATATCTTAAACGATCGATGCCTTTTCCTTTTGCTGAAGGAATCGATTTTAGACGAGTCAATACCTGCGACGATCTATTCGTCGTCGTTAGAGATTTTGTTTTGAATAAAGGTTTTATGATGTAGTGATATTTTTCAGTACTTGACCCCTTAAGACGATCTAACGTGTCTAAATGAACTTCAGTTGTTGTCAAAAGATTTTTATAGTTCTGTAAATCTTGATCATTGTAACTGGGGTCTCGGTAAAATAGAAGCTCATACAAGCCTGGTGTTCCAATTACATATCTTCCTCCTTTGTTTTTCTCAGGTAGTATGTTTATATTACCGGTTTTTCCATCAAATGCAATTCGACGTTTGCCTAATGACCAACCGATTTCATCGTTGTATATCGGACCATAAATTTTATCAATTTTATCATCTTTTTGGAAGTAATCTTCAATGAACTGATGACTGATGGCTGGATATTGGTCCAAATAGTCTGCGAAAGCTTCCTGGGAAATTTCGGGGCGCATCTCTTCTGGAGATTCAGAACGTGTAATATTTCCGGATTCATCGGTTTCGGCCACCGGTTCCGTTTCGAGAAAAGGTGTAAACACATCATCAGGTTCTTCCTTCTTTATTTCCTCTTTTGGATTTAAATTTGTAATCGTTTTTTGTAATGTCTTCGAGGATTGCACAATTTCTTCAAGTGATTTAGATATCGGCTTGAATAGTTTATTAATAGACTCATCCTGCTCTGATTTACCTAATTTCAACGACAAGTATTTTTTGCGAATCGATCTGGCAAGTTCGGACACTTTTTTCTTGCGCAATGCATTAGCAACCTTATCGTCAGACATTTTGGTATGGACTAAAGATGCAGCTTACAATTTTATATATTTATCGAATCCTTTGCGATACCTACCACCATTAAGGGTAAAATCCTTCATAATTACCAAAGTACCATAGCGATCACACCAACACTTTGAACACACATTTTTGAATGTGTCAAACGTCATATCTGGAGATACGTGTTCGTCGAATATATGTTTCAAGTTCACCTCATCCTGCTTGAATAACACAATAACATTACAATTGTCGCGAATAAGCTGTTTCGGTATTTTTGAGTATGTTTGACAAAGATATGCAGCATCAATATCTTTATGTCTACACATGGAGTAGTATTCACGAATTTTCTGCTGACCGTCACAGGCTACGTCATCGAATAAAAAGATGGAATTTGGTCGAGCTTTCTCTGGACTAATTATTTCCTCATTGTCTTTAAATGGGAAATACCCAACACCCTTGACTTGCGCTATAACTTCTTGTAGCAATTGATACTTTGGTTGAAATAATGATTTTGAATAGACATAAACATTTTTGAATTTCGCGCCATTTGGATTGAATAGGAGCGCCAGCACGACGTTCGTCTTACCACACCCATTGGGGCCACATATAATGGCACGGAAAGAATTTGTCAAAAATTTACCATGTTTGCCAACAGTTGGTGTTGAGGTGAAATTCAGATTTTCAATGGGTATAGTCTGCTCTTGTTGAATTATTTTCATTGTGTGTGTCGTTTTTCGTAGTACTACTCTTTAAATATAGGTGTCACCAATTAAGCGTGTCAGTCTTAATGTTGGTGTTTGAAGGAGAGGGTATTTTGAATTCTCTCATCAATAAACCACCTATTGAACTTCACTTACCTAGCTATCAGTACTGTGGACGTAAGTAAACCACGTCTTGATCGTGGAGATCCGGGCATCAACCCCTTGGACGCTGCTTGTAAAACAACACGATATTTCTTACTGGAAGAATAAGTCTCTCGAAGAACGACACAAAGCCGATCAGATACTTGAAGATAAAGCTTGGGCACGCGTCAAATCAAAAGACACTTCACTGGGAGAGAAAGCTGCTGCATTACTTGTAACAGGCGGAATGAAGGTGAAAAGAAAACTGGGAATGGGTTGTCGTAGCAAACGTCGTTCCTTGCATCGAGATGTTATTCTGAAAGTGGGAAAGTCATTGAAGAGAGGAACATCTTTGAAAGACACCGCAACATTTGCCTTACGAGCAGCCAAAGCACTTATTAAAGAATTTGGTGGCAAAAAAGAAGTCGAGGTTCCTCGAGTAATACCTGTAGCGAAATCCGGAGGTTTCCTACCACTTATTCCTTTGTTTGCCGGTCTTTCGGCACTTGGAGCTTTGTCAGGTGGTGCTGCTGGGATTGAAAAAACCGTCATTGATGCTAAGCATGCGCAAAAGAAATTGGAGGAAGATGTACGTCATAATAAGGCTATGGAACGTGTAGGATCTGGCCTATACTTGAAAAAGTATTCAAAAGGTAGATTTGGATTGTATTTAAAAAAAACAAAAAAAAACTAATAAAGCTACCCAATCACGCACTATCTGACATTGCGCATTATGCAAAATTACTTAAAATACCACATTTTCGAGGAGTTTTCATGCGAGACACCCTCTCCAAAGACGGTCCTCGAAGACAAGAATACGCAGTGGTTAATTTAGATGTCTCTAAGAATAGTGGGAGTCATTGGGTGACTTACAGAAAGATAAACAACGATGTAGAGTATATATAAGCTACCATCAAAGCTGAAGCAACTCACGTTCGCAAACAAATTGGTTCTGCAATCGTTGGGTTTTAAATTGAAAAATGACAACAATGTATGGAAAACGTCAACGTCAAAACGACAACATGCCTCCAATGTTTGATATCTACCGTAAGCCGATGTTTGACGATTCAATTCGAAAGGCTGAATACAGAACCTATGCTCCATTTATAAAGTCATTCAATTGCAGTGACATTGTGGAGTTTAGCATTAATCAGGTTGATTCGTTCTTTGCAATGAGCGAAACTTTGTTGTGCATTAAAGGTTCGCTTGAAATACACGGAGCTGGTGACGTAAAATTAGCAAATAATGTTGGAGCCTTTCTATTCTATTCATGTACGTACAGTGAAAGTGCCAGGGAAATGGAAACAGTTCGGGATCCTGGAATAGTGAATGCCGTACGTGCTATGACTTGTTATAACCAAGAAGATTCCAATCATATGGCTATAGCCGGCTGGAATTACCCGAAAGATCCTATTCTGAATGTTAGCGACAAGTCCTTCAACCTTCAAATACCTCTCAAACATATTTTCAGCATTTTCAACGATTATTCAATGATTACATGTGGGCGTCAAACAATACGACTAGTTCGGGCACGAAATGATAATGATTGCTTATATATTACTGAAAAGAATGTCTCTGGAACGCTCTCCACTACAACAGCTAAAATAAACATTACAAGCGTAAAGCTAAAAGTTAAACATATCTTTCCTAATGACGACATAAAATTAAATCTCATGAAATCCATTCAAAAAGATCAACCTATAGTTATTCCATTTAGGAAGTGGGAGTTACACGAATTACCCTCACTTACTAAAGGAGCAAGACATGAAGTTTGGGCTGTCAAGACATCCACTTCAGTTGAAAGACCTCGTTTTGTTATTGTTTTCTTTCAAACCGACAAACGTAACTTGAGTACAGCTGACCCGACTTTATTTGACAATACCGACGTACAAAGTATAAGACTGTCACTTAATGGTGATTATTGGCCCAATGAAAAAATGCAATTGGATTTCGCTAAAACTGATTACAATGAAGCCTATTTTAACTATACTGAATTCTATCCCAACTACGCAAACTCCACACAGAAGCGCCCCCTGCTGGATTATTCTTCTTTCAAGAAACGAGCATTGTTTGTTATCGATTGTTCAAAACAGGAGGAAAGCATGAAGGCATCCACAGTCGATGTGAAACTTGACATTGAAGCAAACATAGGTTTTCCCGAAAACACCAAAGTCTATTGCATCATAATTCACGGTTGTGTAATGGAATACTTCCCCCTCACCGAAATTGTTAAAAGCTTGAACTAGATGTTGTAAGTTAGTGTTCGAGCAGACGTCAACATGAGAGTAGCTTTTGTAGACATTCAAGGTTTTGTCGTAGACGGTCTTTTCGATGCCAAAGAGCTCACCATAGAAATTGGCTTCAAAAGTTCACATTACATATTTTTACCACCGCAACCGTTTTCTACATTAAGTAACGAGGACAAAAAGACCACATCATACTTGGAAAGAAATGTGCACGGCATTCGATACTCTTCAGGAGATGTAGAATATTCTAAAGTAAATGAAATATTACAAAGCAAGTTATTGTATGCCGCAGACTACATTTACGTTCGAGGACAACAAAAAGTCGAGTTTCTGCAAAAGAAATGTCACATTTTCGGTATTTTTCCACATATTATTGACGTTTGCAAATTTGATGGTACACCCTGTGAAACTGGAAACTTTGCTCAAGATCCAAACCCCTGTCACGCATCTGGACTATTTTCATGTACTGAAAGAAATGTACAACGTCTCCGTCACTGGTTTGTAAATACTGTATTACCATTATAAATAAAGTTTTTTTTTAAAAATATGGGTTTTATTGAAACACTCTGTATATTCATCAACTTTTATATTACATGAAGATTGGAATTTTCGTTTTACAATTTTCAAAATAATTTTTAAAATTAAAACAAATACAGCCACTAATATTACACATGACATAGCAAAAACAGAATTAATTTCATTTTTTATATCCCCTTCTGTTCTGTTGAACATGGTGTAGGTTGAATACGTCTTAACGGATAAGTAGTTTGCGGCAGTCTACGGGCCAACTGATGGACCTCTTCAGGCACCCAGTGAAGACTGCTCTACGTCACTTTCTTATCAAATAAACTAAGATTCTGCATTTGTTTCATAACCTCACTTTTATCTCCATAGAAAGCAATATCTTTCTTTAATTCACCAATGCTATTAATAAACTCTTCAATTCGACGTCTGTACTCTTCTGAAGACATATTACGAAAGAGAACATTCTCATACGTAGACACGTTTGATGGTCGTTTGACGCAGCACTTGACGTTTGACTTAACGACGTGACGTTTGACGTAATGACGTGACGTTTGACATAACGACGTGACGTTTGACGTAACGATGTGACGTTTGACGCAACGACAAGAGAGATACATTTCATGAATATTGTTTTTACTGCTATTACATAAAGATATATTGGAAACTAACAAAAACACAAGAATTTTGAAAATAATTTTATTATAAGAAAACGACAATATTCTACATTTATGAGAGAGATACATTCCATGAATATTGTTTTTACTGCTTTTTCTTAAATAAAAGCTCAGATTATCGCTGACACTCTTTATTATTCTCGTGACTGTCATAGTATAACACTTATACATGAAGGATGACATCACAATGACCAGTGGAAAGAAAAAAAAAATAAAAATACATTTCTAATAAAGCCCTGTTGGCCACAGATTTATGTCTAACACTAACAACGCTCATATAAATCACCTAAAACGCATACTAAAAAACTATGATAAAACAGATATTTTGATGTGGCATTATGAACCGCCACCGCAAAAACACAGGAATTTTATAATAAGAAAACGACAATATTCTACATTTATGAGAGAGAGAGAGAGAGAGATACATTCCATGAATATTGTTTTTACTGCATAGCGGCCTCAAAAGTATCAATGTCACTGTTTATATCAGAATCATCAAAACGATTATTTCTAGGCATCTCATGTAAATTATTAATACAGGACTCATGTGATTTTATCATGAATAAGACTTTGTTAAAACAACTCTGACACCAATAGGACATTTCTTGATATACACATTCAACAATTTCGTCACCATCAAATACTTCATGACAGTGATCATAATTAACAAAAATGTTCTTTTTTAAATATTTATGGACCGTTCTAAATACAAAATAACATGATTTACAAACATTTATACGATATTGTGGAAGCCAATATCCACTAGACCATACGCAGTAAGTAAATTCTTCAAACATATCTCCCCAATTTGTTTTACTTAATATAGTGTTTCTTAAATATAACGGTATTTCTTTATTATAGTCAATATATTCTATTCCAATGGATGAAGAATTTGGATTACTCTCAGCCTCTTTTATCATCGCATTCCATTTGTAAACAGGAAATTTTTTCACAATTTTTTCGGTCAATTTCCGAGGAAGAGGGGATTGCTCTGCGAAATCGGCTGCTGACTTTATCGTTTCACAAATTTTTATGATGCATAATTCCATTAATGTTGAGGAGTTCATTATCTACAAGAGAGTAAGTTTGGAATACTATAATGACCCCACGGCAGCGTATCATAACTATTGGTAATCAAATATCTTTTATCGTCATGAGGACTTAGCGCAATTTTTGTCTGTTCTATGCTATATACGTTATGAGCATATGACCTAATACAGCGTTGAGTAATATTTTTTTCTTTGAAATCATTTAAACAGTTTACATAATCTTCCAAATTCATTTTGTTTTTTACTACTCCTTTTGCCTTTTTTACTATTGCACCTGATTGAACTTTAAAAGAATACATTTTAGACCTCAAGCCTGCAAAATGAGTCATAATTTGGCCTTTGTTTCTATCTTTCATAACTCCCAGAACTTTTTTATTTACCTGTGGAATATTATAGTTATTATTGATGGGGTAATCTGAAGTATCGAATTTTGTTAAATCAGCTTTTAGCACCTCCTCATATGCATCATCACAGATGAGCTCATACACAAAACTGTCTGTGTCCATGTACATTAATTTACATCTATCAATACCCAATTTCGGAATCATGTAATCATAATGGAATTGATACATACACAGCTTCGACAAATCCAAAACTGTCATACCAACATAAAGAGGCTTATTGAAAACCAATTCTGATTTAGTGAGTTCTACTGCAATTAGGTTTTCATTAAAAACTGTTCGACTATGAAACCTAACATTAAATATCAAATTTTTGGCGCCGTATCGACCATTCCAGGTTTTAACAAGTTTTACAATTCGGTGCTTCCGTATATTTTCCATCGTCTTTCCAAACACAGCATTATTTGCCAATTTATATAAATTTTTCTCAAAGTCATTGGTAGCTGCAGCCCTCAAACGAGTATTTAGTTCGATATAGGGCCGCAGCCATGCAGATTGATTGAATTTCAGAATTTTATGTATCTTTTTAATTTTCAAACCATTGGCTAACATTTGTTTTAAATTACGATAGTGAACTGTGTATTCTTTTTTACAATAAAGCGTTGTCATTAATTTGGAATAATTTGAGCCTACAGGCTTGCGGTGTTCGGGAGCAAATGGAAAATCTCTGTGAAGATCATGTAATTCATGTGGATACTCCAAGTCTACTTGTAATATATATCCTACGGAAGAATTATCTGCCACAGACATAACATCAAAATTTTCATTATCTAACCATTCAAATCCTCCGTATGGTAATGGTTCACACATAGCCCACCCGTTTAAATTATTGACGTCCAGGTAGAGTAAGTACTCTGAGGGTTTTGTAGAATCATATTCAGGCATGTACTTATTGTTAGCATTCGATAATCTATTGCTACAAACCGAAATTCCTCCTCGAGTTGCTTTCTCGATAAACATGATCATGTCTACGTCATGCAATAACAATAATTTACATCCTACATATTTCAACATACAGTCCCAAGTATATCCAGGCATTGTATAGTACCATGCAGGGTCTAAACCATAAGTAATTGAACATTTTCTTCGAAATTGTTCGAAAACATCTGATAAAAGTAAAACATCGGTCTTTAAGTACAGATCAGAATACTGACCCAAATTTTCAATATCAAATGATTTCCACACTGCATGAGCATGAGAATACTTCTCAATACTGATGTTTTTATCCTCCAATTTATTATAAAATGCCTCTATTGGTGGTAGTTCACAAGTATTTAATTTTTCCCAGCTATCTATAAAATCGTAACAGAAAACCCCTTTTTTGGCTATTAATTTAAATTGTTCGACACTTAAATTACTAAATTCTCTGTTGGAAATTTTTAAATCATTATCATTCAATGTAGCAGCCAATTCTTCCAAGGAAGCACCCAAAAACCTCAGTGAATCTATGAATCGAAATTTTATATTTGTATCTGAATCGTTAAGTGTAAATGAAATGTATTTTTCTTTATTTATGGGGAGTAAACTGATGTTTCCTCTTTTACTTAATTCCGAAATGATGAAATGGCTATCGTAGTTACTTAAGTTATGGAAAACTGTAGGTACAACAAACAGTTTTTTGAAATTTAAATTGCATGCTTGATGTGCAAAATTTCTAAACTTCCCCGTAAAATGATCGTGATCTCTAACAATGATATCTGTAGAGGAAAAACCCTTTTCACATATGTGACACATTGTTGTCACACGTAAATCTGGTTTTTCTTCCATAGGTGTAATAGTTTTAATTTCTGATTTAATACTTTCAGCTAAATTCGATAATTCATTTGCAAACCAATCCATTCAATCTCTACCTCTGTAGCTCTTGAAAAAACTCAAGTCTTCGTTGTAGCTACATTTTACATAGTAACCAGCACTATATGCTATATGTTTTTGATATTTATTTGTCTTATTATGAAGCTGTGTTTTATCTGTAAATTGTTCTAGCATGCACTCAAAGTCGGCATAAACTACAAAAGGCGTAGTTTGTTTATATATATAATTTCTAAAACTAACAGATTCATATTTTGGAAAAGACATTTTATAATTATTTAATTCAGAGCAAGTGGACATTCAATTTACTTTCACTACTGAAATAATTTATGCAGCGATTGCAAATAAATTTTTTATATGCAGTTTTACTTAACTGACTATTAATTAAACGTGGCAAATCTTTGATCCAGCAGTAGTGATATGTGATTTCTGAATTGTCATTATCTATAGGAGGTGCTTCATAATCGTTTAGCTTTGGAAAATATGTATTTTGAATTAATAAAAGATTTACATGTTTCTCGTGTATTGATTTAGCAAGTCTTACTGGATATACTTTGTAAAATGGTTTTTTATTATTTATTTCAATTAAATCCAAGGCATAGACATTGACGGAAATGTTATTAGATTTTTCAAACTTTGAAATTTGATGCAGGGGCATCGGAGCTTCCAAGTCTTGTGTATTCAAGACTGTGCTATAATATGGATATGAGGAAGTGAGTTCTTTATGATTTTTGGCTGGGTACAAAGCACTAACAATTGACCAATAAAAACATGCTTGGTCAGAATTTTTAATGTTTATGCACCCTCGCTTTTTTTGAATAGGTTCTGAAGTTTAATATAAGATGAGCCGTTTCCAATTTCAAATTTATTGATATTTACCTCTAAAGAAATAATTTTACTTAATGCAAAACCAGAGTCCCTCTCTTGAAATTCTAATAATTTAAAATTAATTTTATCTTTGACGTTCTCGAAAAACCATCGCTCTATATCGGTCGATACATCGATAATTTTTAGTCATAAAATAATGGAAACTAGAAATTTCATTTTCACCAGATTTTTTAATGAACTCTCCACAAAAACAAACATAAACTTTAACAACAGAATATTTTTTCCTAAAAATTTCCCTTATTTTATTTTTAAAAATTATTTGACAATCATTTAAAAATTGCGTTAAGTCCTTATGATATAAATTTACTATAAGTCCGGTTTTAATTCTTCTTGTAAATGCAGAAGCTACATTTTCCCATTTAACCCTATTTTTCAGTTTATTATTCAGCCCCATACCTATATTCCTATTTGAAATAAGTTGTTTAAAATGTTTGAAATGTCCTATGTATGTTTGTAATTTCCTAATTGTACCTACATGCAGTCCTCCTTTTTTAATTGTCAAATTACATACTTTAATTTGTTTTTTCAATCGATTCAACCAAATTTCCACATCTCTATCCGTTATCTTATCAAACAATATTTTTCTGACATTTTTAATGACTTGCAGTAAATTTTCAGATTTTTTTATAATATTCATGGTACTCACCTCTCTCTCTCTCTCTCTCTCTCTCTCTCTCTCTCTCTCTCTCTCTCTCTGTGTCTTAGGCACGTCTATAGTTCCTCAATTTCAAATGACGCTAGCCGTTGATTTTTTCCAACATCCACTAATCCCTTGAATATAATTCCGTATTTTTCCTTTTCAAATTCTTCAAAGACTGGTTTGTAGACACTTGTGACTCTTTGCAGTAAAAACACTACTTCTGTATCTAAATCCAATAAAACTGATTCTCCGAATTTGGAATTGACTATTTTTGCCTTCTTTATAGCCCTCAGAGTATTCAAAGGTAGATCTTGTATTTTTGTTATTGTTTTTCTCTCTGTAATTAGAGACGTTGCGTTAATTTTTTTTAAATCCATCTGAAAAGAGAGAGAGCGCGTAACCCACAAGAAAAAAAAACTTACTTACATTTTTTGTTAAGGCACAATTTTAACAGATACTAGTATTTGTTCTTCAGAGCTGGTTTCTCTTGCTGGCAGTGGAAGAGACCGACTCCAACACAATGCAACATCTTATTTATACTCATGTCACTATCTCCATATGATTTTGATATAATGTTCTAGAAAAATTATTTTATTTGCGACAATTTTGTAATTTTGTAATTTCCTGTAAATGTGGTCCATATGGTTTCCGAATATTCTAATAAATTTCCACTATTTCCTGTACATGTGGTCCATTTGGTTTAGAAATATTCTTATTAATTTCCTGCGTTATCAAAAAATTTCTTATTAATAGGTAAAAGTTATCTTAAGATTGGCGTTCGGGAATTTCCAAAAAAAAAATTTAATAAGAGTTTATTTAAAATATACAACATCATTTATAAAAAGAAATTATTTTTGTTAATAAAATTTTGAGATGATTTAAAATGTCTCCATTTGGACATGGAATATCGAACACGTTCCAATTAAAGGGTCCGGCTGCAACAAGTTTTTTGGTAAACTCATTATATTTGTAGTATGTGGTGTTTTTGAAAAAGTACATGTGTCCGTCAATGTACTGGGATGCTCCTGTAACATCTGTGGGTAGTGCAGAGAAAATATCTTTTATTTGTCCTCTATTCCGAACAGTTTTCAAGTTCTTGTCAAATTCAATATAATTACTGTTATTATAAAATACATATATTTTCCCATGATTGCTTTGAAACATTGTGTTTATTTGAGAATTCTTAGGTATAATTAAATTATTTTCCTCAAGTATTTGTAGAGCGGGAAAATCTGCTACATAGTATTTACGGTCATTGACTGCTATTAAATTATCTGAAGAACTTTGAAAAATCTGAATTATGGGACCCACTTCTTCAGGTAAATAATCATCGAGTATTTCTGGTTGCGAGGGAATAAGTTTCGAGTTCAAATCAATTTTCCATAGGGAATTTTCATTAATAATATATAAATGGTAATTTTCAAATTCACCAGCCATGGCAATGAACATATACTCCGGTGTTATGACGCATAAATTTTTATCCGATTCATTTGGTTGATGTGCAAGTGTCTTTGTAGTCGGTGGCAGGTTTGAAAGGATTATTCACATATGTATTGATTGGTCCATAAAGAGCTTCAAGGGCCATTTTATCATCCTCATCCAATTTAGGAGCAATGTTGAATTGATACCATGGATACATTATTGCTGTCTCAATATCACTGTGAGCAATTCCTAAAATATGCCCAATTTCATGAATTAATACCATAAGTAGGCTAGTCTGATCTTCTGAATTTGATCCATCCAAACTTAAATCCCACTTCTCATCAGCATCAATATGAAGCTCTATACAACTGTTGCCTTTTGGGAAATAAGCATGTGCCAACACCTTTCCGGGGCCATCAAATGTACTGGAGCACTCACCTCTACCTTGGCAATTTGCTCGAAAATAGTGCTTTCCCCGTACAACTGTAATAGATATATCGGGAGCATAAGGCCGTATTTTGTGTATTAATTCAAATTTAAACTTTGAACTGTTACTCCACACTTCAAAAGCCTTTTTGGTTACTTTAAGATATTCTGGAGTTGCCTGAGGGAAATACCATTTCAAATCAAATTTTGACCATTTTGATTTAACTCTAAAAGAATGATCATCGTCGGAAGCTGCTTCACTCACATTACATCTTGGTCTATTTAGAAGTTGAATTGTATTTTCATCTAATTCTCCCGTTGCAGGGATATTATATCTTTCTTGAAAACTCAACAAATAATCCTCAAGTTTAGTCAAATCATTTTCATTTGCGTACCCGAACCGGTGTAAATACTTCATAGCATACTGTTGGTCGACAACGCATAGTACTGGACATAGTACTGCAGCTAATATAATGATTAACATGATCTTCACTCTTCTGCTATCCTCAAAAAACTAATTTCCAATCACATTAATAACGGAATATATAATTTTTAAAAAACCCAAAGACTTTTAACCGACCTGGTATATCAGCGCTCCCGCTGTTATCATCGCAACGAATCTGTCTCGATTACGTGCGTGATACCTTACATTGACAAAAAATCTCTTTTTATTTATACGTTATACTTTTATGTTACAAGATTAGCGAATAATAATGGTATATATAATTTTTTAAAACCCAAAGACTTTTAACCGACCTGGTATATCAGCGCTCCCGCTGTTATCATCGCAACGAATATATAACTTTACGCATGCGCAAAAACGAAGTCTCTCTCTCTTACACATTGTCTCGCTGCTCTCTCTCTAACACACGGTTTTCCCTATTTCTGTAGTCAGACATACGTTGCTCATCTACTAGAGTGTAACATCGATGTGCGTTCTAGAGTTACCTCTTTCGAAAGTGTGCTGGCCGTTGTTTTCCGGGAAGTAAAATTCAAAACTAAACCTAACCTAACTCGATAAGTATTTACATTTTACAACTTAAACCAATTTATTATGATATTATAACTTACTACCAAATAATAAAGATATTTGAATCGCACAAGACAATTATAATTATAGTAACATTTAGACTAAATGGCAATTATGAAACGCGCGGCTTAATTTAATGGGAATTTTGAATTTAAAGCTTCCTTTAAATGTAATAATTACATTATAATTAGGGGTGGGCAAAATAATCGATTAATCGAATAATAATCGGATGATCGATTCATCGATATATATTTTTAAAAATAATCGGTAATCGAATAATCGGAAAATATAAAAATTTCGATTAATCGAAAAAATCGAATACTTGGAAATAATCGATTCATCGAACCTAATCGATTAATCGGAAATATGCAAGCTCAAATCTAAGAGTAAAGAGTTTGTTTTGAAACAAGTCCATCAAGAGCTACTGACAAATTATCACTTCTGATTAATAATATACAAAAAAGAATGTTGTGTAAGGTGGAGCTTGTGGAGAATTTGGTTTTATAAAATACAATGTTTCTTGCCTATTTTCATTCTCAAAAATGCATAATGGTTTTGGTACAGTTTAATTGAAGTTAAAAGAGAGTTTTTAAGTGGCTTCATTACAAAGTAAAAGATTGAATTAGTTATTTGTATGCCGCGAAATACAAATTAACGTACCGAAAGAACAGTTATCGCTGAGACCGCTTGCGGCCGAGGCAAGATAATCTTGTGGTCGCTAAAAAGTTTCGCGGCTATGGCATAAACACTATTTTTCGTACAATCTTTAAAATAAACAAATAATATAATAATCAATTTAACGATTAAAAAATTTATTTTCTGAATAATTATTTCAACAGAATTCAATATCAGAATCTTACTTCCAAATATCTTCTGTAGGTTCATTATTTGGTTTGTTTTTATCGGGAATCAAACCATAATGTCTTCTGTATGTTTCTAGTAGTATACTCGCTCTTTATCTTGTTTTTTGTAGGAATCAAACCACAATCGTTCCTTTAGAGCTTTATTTGCGATTTTCGAATAATCGAAAATTAATTATTAATAAATAATCGATTATTTTATATAATCGATTATTTTATATAATACATATTATATACTTTGTAATTATGAGTTCACCTTGCTCATCTAAGCACATATATAAAATAATCGTCATTCAGTTCCATAAATGTGTTAATATTCACTTAATATGCTTGCCTTCATTTTCTTTCTTATATTATTTTGTGTAATCACGTACCTTTCCTATACTCGTATATTCCAATTATTAATAATATACCATATACAAAGTAATCTTCTGGGTTTTTCTTCATAAATAATCTTAATTTACGTATTGTGGTAGTACCTATCTATAATAAAATTTTCCGCCCTGATTGATCTTCTTAGTATAAATTGAAGAACCCTTATTACTCAATTCATTGTTATGATGTACCACATTGTTTCATTAACTGTCATCTCAAGTGCCCCTAGTTAATAATCATGTATAAAATAATAGATGAAACTTAATATTTCTTTAATGTTTTACTAACTTCTACTTGCCAGTTGCATAAACTTTAACAATAAACTGAGAAAGGCATTCCCCATATATTTAAGAATACTACCTGCAACTTTTGCATTTCATTATTGAGGAGTACTGGTATAAATATCCTAAAAGAGTGAAAACAAAATCAATCGTGTGCAGAAATAATGATAAATTCATCGATAATTACTTTGATAGATATTCTCATTTCCATTGGGTAATTTATTTTCCTTTGACATTCATAATCTACTTCTCTATTTCCTTGTGATCTCCATTCTTTGAAGTTCCTTAAATTAAAAACTTGATGTTTGATTATTACATTAGGCGGATTTGTTAAATGGTTATTGAGTAAATCATTGTTGAGAAAAGATTCCAACATGTGTTTATTTCAAGTACAGGTAGTCAAAATTTCTTTGTTGAATATACACGTTTTTTTCCTAAAAATAACTTAATTAAATAAATCTTAAATTGGCTGTATGTACATTTGTAGATTTACGTTAACAAGTAATAATAATTGTGTCATTGTGCATTTTTCTTTGTAAGTTTTTGAGCTAGTTGTATTTATTACAAATCCTTAGATTATCCACCCAGGCTAAGTTAAGATTCCTGCAATTAGATTTAACTATCCAGAGTTGCGTCTAATTCAAAGTCATCACTCCTTCGAACTATCTGAAATTATCAAATTTTACAGTTTGTTTTCTTTAAAAAAGCAAATATTAGCGAAGTACTTTTAGCAGTTGGATCAATAAGCATGCATTCCAAGCTTGAAACAGAGCTGCCACTAAACAAACAATACTAAAATAAGATCTATTTTCTAATGTCACTCCCAATTCTACTACATTCTAATAGTCTGTGTTTCAAACTTCCTACTTCCCCGCACATGCACCGAGGCGAGTCAACCACTCCAATTCTATAAAGATGCTTTTGAGTGCCACAATGAACCATTCTCATTCTACACATCATAGTGATTCTGGCCCTATCCAAATTCACTTGACAAAACTATGGTTTTTGATTGATTTTGCCTTTCAGTTTAAACAGTTGTTTTCCTTTTATATTGCATATTTCCACATTCCTCATTCATTTTTGATAAAAGGTAATAAAACTTTATAATTTTTTCTAAAATTAAAATTATCTTTATTGAGGCTCTGCTACCCAATTTTATCTGCCTCCTCATTCCCGTGCGCTAGGTATCCAAGCCATAGATGTTGTCTTGTAACTGATTAAAACCTTGGGTATTTTCTCTTCAATACTTCTCTTGATAGCCACAGTATATGCTAGGGTTTCACCCGTGCAAATACTGCCATAGTTCGATGATCTAGCTGATGCTTTGAATATGGTTGCTTTGTCTTTCTTTTACATGTTCAGACAAAACCCGGTTTTGTTCTCTTCATTTTTAGAGTCACCTGTATATATTGTCTGGTAATGGGCCGTTTGTCGAGTAGGATATTGAATAGAAATATTTGATAATTATGGAAAGATTTTAAGAGTTTAGACACCCATTAATTGGGATTCATAGAAGTGTGAAAAACAAGAGATTAATTGGGTATTTTTTATATGAGTGCTTAATGATATGGCTCAAGACGTTCCACTATTGGAAAATTGGTACATTTGCAAACAAACTCTTGATCTTCGTGTAAGTGTATGAGTAAGGGAAGAATTAAGTTTTTTTTAATGGATAGTTGTTTCATTGTATATTTTTGTGCTAGCCACACCCGTCTCCAATTGAGTGGGAGTCCACTAGCCTCTGATAGAAGTAAGTTTGTTGGAGTTGAGGGTATAGCACCCATCACCACTCTCGAAGCTTTGAACCGAATTTTGTTAAGTTTAATTAAGTTTTCTTGTGAGACATTATTAACCCTTTAACGGTAAGGTGGAGTGTATCATCATAAATAACAATTTTATTTTCTATAGATCAATACATCAGTTGAATTACCACATACATATTCATTTTTCACCACCAATCTGATAACTCAAAAAATCAGAAACACATTTTTTAGCTTTTTTCCAAAGCAAAATGACCATTTTATAAAGAACTCCTGTCACTTGATAGTTTGTGATAACAGTTTTTATTCTACTTATGAACAACCACATTTACCACATAATCTATACCAATAAAATACTTACTTCAATTAGAAAACTACATTAAAAGTTTAACTTTACATTGAAGCAAAAATAATACCTATTCAGGAACTCTCGGTTGTCATTATAACAAAGTGAACAAAGTGAAGTACTTTTCAAACCACTTTTCTAACTAGCTATAGGACTAGTACTTTTTTGGTTTCAAAAAACATGTTTGATGAATTACAATCAATAATAATAATTAAAAATAAACCAAAAAAAAATCATTTTGTGTTCTCCACAAAAACTGCTGTTGCATTTTGCACAAAAATTGTTGCCCTTCCTGTCCTTTGAAGGATTATAATAACTGCATGCTCTTCTTTTTTGCTTTAGATTACTAATTAGTGCAGTAGCTATCGATTGTGGCGATTTCTTGTCCAAAATGCGTTGATTCTCCAGACTGAGAATTCCTCACAATCTAAGTTTCATTTAAATATTACAAATGCATTTACACTTGCCATGTCAAGCATTCCAAAAAAATACCTCATCGGTTATCATGGCAAAGTTTGGTTGAGACATCTACACCACCTTTTGTTGAGTTATAAAAATCAATTTCTCCGGTTTTCGTGAGTCACCGTTCTCTTTCCCCATTTGGCGCATCGTTGACAGAAGCAGAACCTTTTTCTTAGGTTTTAGTGCTTGAGCAAAAATCATTTTATTACCTTGGTACAGGTGTTTGGTAAAACCTTGTGGAGCAGCAGATATATATATATATATATATATATATATATATATATATATATATATATATATATTGTTATGGTATAAATATATCCAAAATAAGGTCAGATGATAATAGTTTTAAGACCGGGTCTGTTCTTTATAATGAATAAAATATTCAAAATATACAATTTCTTAACTAGCTATTACAATTATTTTATTTTACAAACATTCATTCATTCATTCATACTCGTAATTACATTCATAAAACTAAATTATATGGAAATGTGAACTCCAATATTATATACTAAAAGAAATACTTAAACTTAATAGAAACAGTACCTTAAGTGTTTGTTATGTTGTATTTTTAATTTTTTTTTTAAATTGGAAATCGTTACGGCCTTGCAGAATAAACAGATACTCCACTGTAGTTCCACTCCTGTTCTTTTCCTTTTCACAACTTCCTTATCTTGGAAATTGCCCCTTTGTGAGTATTCTCACTTATTTCACTTTACTTAATTGTTTTCACTAATTTCTTATTACTACACTTA
Organism: Diorhabda elongata; assembly: GCA_026230145.1. NCBI lineage: Eukaryota > Metazoa > Arthropoda > Insecta > Coleoptera > Chrysomelidae > Diorhabda > Diorhabda elongata. The sequence continues at coordinate 18,984,400 of CM047932.1, forward strand.
TACAATTATTAATTATCAATCCTTTGAATATTTTATGCCTTTTTTATCAAGATTTTAATATATATATATATATATTGTTATGGTATAAATATATCCAAAATAAATTATTAAATAATAATAAGATGTAAATAAAGCAATAAGTTCAGTTCTGTTATTTAGAGCAGTTTATCACAATAAAATAAATAACATTCTTTATATTAAGTTTTGGCCAACACTATATTCTAAATTATCATTTAATTTTGACAAATCCTGTATAATCAAAGAATTTAATCCATAAATTGACAGATAAAAACAGGAGCACCAACTTCAAAAATTTGTGTGACATACCAATATAAATTTTAAGGTTATAAATGATAAAATATAAAAATTTTGACAACTGCAATGATAAAATTAATAACATAGGAATGAAATAATACAACAAAGAAATTATAGAATAATATTATTTGAATAAAGTCATAATAATTTAAAAATTTAGAAATGACAATTTAGTAACTAACTTTTAAAATAAATATCATTGGTTAAATAAAAAAAATGAATAAAAAAAAGAAGGAAGAAGAGAATCAACAAGGGGGAATAAAAAAAAATTTTTTTTGGCAAGAAGAAAAGAGTAAAATAATTTTAATTGAAATTTAAAAAATTAAAATCTTGATAAAAAAGGCATAAAATATTCAAAGGATTGATAATTAATAATTGTATAAGTGTAGTAATAAGAAATTAGTGAAAACAATTAAGTAAAGTGAAATAAGTGAGAATACTCACAAAGGGGCAATTTCCAAGATAAGGAAGTTGTGAAAAGGAAAAGAACAGGAGTGGAACTACAGTGGAGTATCTGTTTATTCTGCAAGGCCGTAACGATTTCCAATTTAAAAAAAAAATTAAAAATACAACATAACAAACACACTTAAGGTACTGTTTCTATTAAGTTTAAGTATTTCTTTTAGTATATAATATTGGAGTTCACATTTCCATATAATTTAGTTTTATGAATGTAATTACGAGTATGAATGAATGAATGAATGTTTGTAAAATAAAATAATTGTAATAGCTAGTTAAGAAATTGTATATTTTGAATATTTTATTCATTATAAAGAACAGACCCGGTCTTAAAACTATTATCATCTGACCTTATTTTGGATATATTTATACCATAACAATATATATATATATATATATATATATATATATATATATATATATATATATATATATATATATATATATATATTATCTGCTGCTCCACAAGGTTTTACCAAACACCTGTACCAAGGTAATAAAATGATTTTTGCTCAAGCACTAAAACCTAAGAAAAAGGTTCTGCTTCTGTCAACGATGCGCCAAATGGGGAAAGAGAACGGTGACTCACGAAAACCGGAGAAATTGATTTTTATAACTCAACAAAAGGTGGTGTAGATGTCTCAACCAAACTTTGCCATGATAACCGATGAGGTATTTTTTTGGAATGCTTGACATGGCAAGTGTAAATGCATTTGTAATATTTAAATGAAACTTAGATTGTGAGGAATTCTCAGTCTGGAGAATCAACGCATTTTGGACAAGAAATCGCCACAATCGATAGCTACTGCACTAATTAGTAATCTAAAGCAAAAAAGAAGAGCATGCAGTTATTATAATCCTTCAAAGGACAGGAAGGGCAACAATTTTTGTGCAAAATGCAACAGCAGTTTTTGTGGAGAACACAAAATGATTTTTTTTTGGTTTATTTTTAATTATTATTATTGATTGTAATTCATCAAACATGTTTTTTGAAACCAAAAAAGTACTAGTCCTATAGCTAGTTAGAAAAGTGGTTTGAAAAGTACTTCACTTTGTTCACTTTGTTATAATGACAACCGAGAGTTCCTGAATAGGTATTATTTTTGCTTCAATGTAAAGTTAAACTTTTAATGTAGTTTTCTAATTGAAGTAAGTATTTTATTGGTATAGATTATGTGGTAAATGTGGTTGTTCATAAGTAGAATAAAAACTGTTATCACAAACTATCAAGTGACAGGAGTTCTTTATAAAATGGTCATTTTGCTTTGGAAAAAAGCTAAAAAATGTGTTTCTGATTTTTTGAGTTATCAGATTGGTGGTGAAAAATGAATATGTATGTGGTAATTCAACTGATGTATTGATCTATAGAAAATAAAATTGTTATTTATGATGATACACTCCACCTTACCGTTAAAGGGTTAATAATGTCTCACAAGAAAACTTAATTAAACTTAACAAAATTCGGTTCAAAGCTTCGAGAGTGGTGATGGGTGCTATACCCTCAACTCCAACAAACTTACTTCTATCAGAGGCTAGTGGACTCCCACTCAATTGGAGACGGGTGTGGCTAGCACAAAAATATACAATGAAACAACTATCCATTAAAAAAAACTTAATTCTTCCCTTACTCATACACTTACACGAAGATCAAGAGTTTGTTTGCAAATGTACCAATTTTCCAATAGTGGAACGTCTTGAGCCATATCATTAAGCACTCATATAAAAAATACCCAATTAATCTCTTGTTTTTCACACTTCTATGAATCCCAATTAATGGGTGTCTAAACTCTTAAAATCTTTCCATAATTATCAAATATTTCTATTCAATATCCTACTCGACAAACGGCCCATTACCAGACAATATATACAGGTGACTCTAAAAATGAAGAGAACAAAACCGGGTTTTGTCTGAACATGTAAAAGAAAGACAAAGCAACCATATTCAAAGCATCAGCTAGATCATCGAACTATGGCAGTATTTGCACGGGTGAAACCCTAGCATATACTGTGGCTATCAAGAGAAGTATTGAAGAGAAAATACCCAAGGTTTTAATCAGTTACAAGACAACATCTATGGCTTGGATACCTAGCGCACGGGAATGAGGAGGCAGATAAAATTGGGTAGCAGAGCCTCAATAAAGATAATTTTAATTTTAGAAAAAATTATAAAGTTTTATTACCTTTTATCAAAAATGAATGAGGAATGTGGAAATATGCAATATAAAAGGAAAACAACTGTTTAAACTGAAAGGCAAAATCAATCAAAAACCATAGTTTTGTCAAGTGAATTTGGATAGGGCCAGAATCACTATGATGTGTAGAATGAGAATGGTTCATTGTGGCACTCAAAAGCATCTTTATAGAATTGGAGTGGTTGACTCGCCTCGGTGCATGTGCGGGGAAGTAGGAAGTTTGAAACACAGACTATTAGAATGTAGTAGAATTGGGAGTGACATTAGAAAATAGATCTTATTTTAGTATTGTTTGTTTAGTGGCAGCTCTGTTTCAAGCTTGGAATGCATGCTTATTGATCCAACTGCTAAAAGTACTTCGCTAATATTTGCTTTTTTAAAGAAAACAAACTGTAAAATTTGATAATTTCAGATAGTTCGAAGGAGTGATGACTTTGAATTAGACGCAACTCTGGATAGTTAAATCTAATTGCAGGAATCTTAACTTAGCCTGGGTGGATAATCTAAGGATTTGTAATAAATACAACTAGCTCAAAAACTTACAAAGAAAAATGCACAATGACACAATTATTATTACTTGTTAACGTAAATCTACAAATGTACATACAGCCAATTTAAGATTTATTTAATTAAGTTATTTTTAGGAAAAAAACGTGTATATTCAACAAAGAAATTTTGACTACCTGTACTTGAAATAAACACATGTTGGAATCTTTTCTCAACAATGATTTACTCAATAACCATTTAACAAATCCGCCTAATGTAATAATCAAACATCAAGTTTTTAATTTAAGGAACTTCAAAGAATGGAGATCACAAGGAAATAGAGAAGTAGATTATGAATGTCAAAGGAAAATAAATTACCCAATGGAAATGAGAATATCTATCAAAGTAATTATCGATGAATTTATCATTATTTCTGCACACGATTGATTTTGTTTTCACTCTTTTAGGATATTTATACCAGTACTCCTCAATAATGAAATGCAAAAGTTGCAGGTAGTATTCTTAAATATATGGGGAATGCCTTTCTCAGTTTATTGTTAAAGTTTATGCAACTGGCAAGTAGAAGTTAGTAAAACATTAAAGAAATATTAAGTTTCATCTATTATTTTATACATGATTATTAACTAGGGGCACTTGAGATGACAGTTAATGAAACAATGTGGTACATCATAACAATGAATTGAGTAATAAGGGTTCTTCAATTTATACTAAGAAGATCAATCAGGGCGGAAAATTTTATTATAGATAGGTACTACCACAATACGTAAATTAAGATTATTTATGAAGAAAAACCCAGAAGATTACTTTGTATATGGTATATTATTAATAATTGGAATATACGAGTATAGGAAAGGTACGTGATTACACAAAATAATATAAGAAAGAAAATGAAGGCAAGCATATTAAGTGAATATTAACACATTTATGGAACTGAATGACGATTATTTTATATATGTATATATATATATATATATATATATATATATATTGTTATGGTATAAATATATCCAAAATAAATTATTAAATAATAATAAGATGTAAATAAAGCAATAAGTTCAGTTCTGTTATTTAGAGCAGTTTATCACAATAAAATAAATAACATTCTTTATATTAAGTTTTGGCCAACACTATATTCTAAATTATCATTTAATTTTGACAAATCCTGTATAATCAAAGAATTTAATCCATAAATTGACAGATAAAAACAGGAGCACCAACTTCAAAAATTTGTGTGACATACCAATATAAATTTTAAGGTTATAAATGATAAAATATAAAAATTTTGACAACTGCAATGATAAAATTAATAACATAGGAATGAAATAATACAACAAAGAAATTATAGAATAATATTATTTGAATAAAGTCATAATAATTTAAAAATTTAGAAATGACAATTTAGTAACTAACTTTTAAAATAAATATCATTGGTTAAATAAAAAAAATGAATAAAAAAAAAGAAGGAAGAAGAGAATCAACAAGGGGGAATAAAAAAAAATTTTTTTTGGCAAGAAGAAAAGAGTAAAATAATTTTAATTGAAATTTAAAAAATTAAAATCTTGATAAAAAAGGCATAAAATATTCAAAGGATTGATAATTAATAATTGTATAAGTGTAGTAATAAGAAATTAGTGAAAACAATTAAGTAAAGTGAAATAAGTGAGAATACTCACAAAGGGGCAATTTCCAAGATAAGGAAGTTGTGAAAAGGAAAAGAACAGGAGTGGAACTACAGTGGAGTATCTGTTTATTCTGCAAGGCCGTAACGATTTCCAATTTAAAAAAAAAATTAAAAATACAACATAACAAACACTTAAGGTACTGTTTCTATTAAGTTTAAGTATTTCTTTTAGTATATAATATTGGAGTTCACATTTCCATATAATTTAGTTTTATGAATGTAATTACGAGTATGAATGAATGAATGAATGTTTGTAAAATAAAATAATTGTAATAGCTAGTTAAGAAATTGTATATTTTGAATATTTTATTCATTATAAAGAACAGACCCGGTCTTAAAACTATTATCATCTGACCTTATAACCATAACAATTTATCGCAATAATTTTTTTTAATTTGACCTCACAATATAATACCCTGAAAATAAAAAAATAATAATAACATAATATAATAAAGAAATTCAAATAATTATTAATGGCGCCCAAATTAAAATCTGATTTTATTTAAAAAAAAAAATTTATAAAAATAAACATTACACATTATCATACCATAACAATATATATATATACATATATATATATATATATATATATATATATATATATATATATATATGAAGGAGGTAGTATACCAACGATTGTCAGTTTTCGTTTTCAAAGGACTTCTACCAATTCATAGGAAGTGAACCAGTTATCAGTGGTTACATTCCTATTAGTTATTTTGACCACCTTTCTTATTCGTTATCTCCTTTCCAACGTAGGGGACACCGCTCATAAAATAGAACGACTCAGCTCCTACTATAGGCGTGAAAACTAGCTTCAGTGAGTGAAATATTACTTAACAGAACAGTGTATCTAGTTCCGAGCGTCCTTCGAGGCCGACTGATAGGGTTCCTTGGGCTCTCGTACTACAAATAGTTGGTGGGGGGATGAGACACTCAATATGGAAGGAAGTGGGTCGGATGTGACCCCCACCTTACCGTTAGAGGCTTGAATAAAATGGGCCCGAAATCTAGATGTGATCTTATAACAGCCTTGTGAATCATAAGCAGCTTTTTAGGATCTACTCCCCACCAAGCTGTAGAGATTGATCTTATAACATCTATCCCTTTTTGTTTTCGCTGCAATATTGTCTATGTGTTTTGTGAATTTCATTTTTTCATCTAATATAACTCCTAAGTATTTGAATGATGTAACAAATTTGATAGCCTCTCCATTCATTTCTATCTCAAGTATTAATAGCGGTGATTTCCTTTTTTGGAATAAGACTAGGGTTGCCAAAAGTGCTTTTTTCACTTTTTAATATATTTCACATTAGATGCCGCTGCTTTTAACAACTCAGAGCCCACACTTTCCTCTCACATTTTCCATAACACTAAATATCCTTTCTACTTAGGCATTGGATATGGGAATGCTGCAAACATATTGCACAAGTTTCAACAAAATTGGGGCTACTTCTTTATTGAAGAAGGTATACCACATATCTACTGTTTTACATTCAAGTATAGATTTTCAGGAGGTTGCTGTTGTTTCCAAGGAGAAATTAACCACAAATCTATTAATTGATCCAGAGTGGGCAATATTCCGGATTCTAAATCTAAACAACTGAAAGTCTTAAAATGGTTATTTTCAAAGCGATACCACTTTTCTATGTAAATATTTGGTGAACATTTAGAGCATTTGTCACAAATTGTTTAGAATGATATTCTGAAAGATAGCCTTTCTTCAAGGCTATGTGTAGTTTTATGCCAAAATGTTGGTCGCTTTTTTTTAAAAGGGTATTTCTGAATTTAATCATTATATTATGTAGATTATACGTTGCTGTAGTATATTTTTCCATCAAAAGCAAAATTTCTTGGAAAGACGCCATAAAATTATGAGTAAAATACAAATACAGTTCATTATAAGTAGGATTGGTCTCATCTTCAATTTCGTTTTCTTGATCTGATAAGATACCCCAAAGTTCTGTAGGACAAGAAATACCGTTTTAATGGTTCCCATGACGAGAAGTTTGTGCGCCCTCGGTTCGGATCAATACGAAGGGGCTACGGTTATAGAACCCGTTAGGGATTATTATACGGAACCAACAGCCACTTTGGATTTCAGTTCTTTGTATCTGAGCAATATGATAGCTCATAATTTGTGTTATACGACTCTGATTAAAAAACCCCAAAAGGAAAAATTGATTTTGACCGACGATCAAATAACTTGGACGCACGCGAATTACATGTTCATAAAATCGTCGGTTAGGTCTGGTTTGTTGCCGCACATATTGCGACATCTTTTGGCGATTTGTTTTGTGGTCTAGGGTATAGGATTATTTTTAATGGCCTAAATTTTATCTAGGTCGATTACATGCTAAAGATAAGCAACTTCTTTTCTCAGGAATTCTGATTTATCCAACTGGATTTTGAAATTGGTTTCCCTGATCAAATACACATTTTAGTCTCTCTATGTGCTCTTGCAGTGGAGAAAACGATTACATCATCAAGGTAGACAAGGCATTTTTTGTTATGTATATTGTCCATATCCCGCTGGAAAATTGCCGGGGCATTTTTTAAGCCTAATGGCATTCTGAGAAACTCCCAGTGTTCGGATTCGGTGCATTTTTTGGCTATTTCGAACTGATGGAATCCCGAGGCTAGATCCAAAGTTATAAAATATAGACATCTGCCTAATTTGTCTAATAAGTCTGTTATATTAGGTAGAGGGTGTGACTTCCTGGAAGATGATCTCATTGGTTGATTGTTGAGTGTATTCATTGTGGAAATACTCATGAGTGTTGGGTTTGGTAAATTTGGATTTTGATTTGGTCTGAAAACGTTATGACTCTGCTGCGGTTTGAAAGTATGAGCATTCGTAGAAACTCTTTGGGGCTGTCTTGACATGATAGGAAGAATGGGTAAAGGTTGAGATAGAAATGGTCTTAGTTCTCTAAAGAAATTGAAAATATGAGCATTAAGTCGAACTGAATTATGATTATTTAAATTTGTCACTGTGTAAAAGGTTTATTAGAGTATTGTGGTTGCTTTATATTTGATTTATGAGTACAATTCTGGAAATAATGTACACTGTCTTCTTTCAACACATATTGTAAAGCTTCAGCTAAACTATTGTTTATTAAACAATCAACAAGAACAATCATTTCAATGAACGGAAAGTCTTCACAAGTTTTCCGTACATCTGAAAATATTTCCACAATTTAACATCACATTCGCCAAGGTATCTATAATAAAATTGTCTTTGATGAAAATTTCAGGTCTCTGCTTTCTCTATTACAATCGTAAGACCTCACAGACATGCGGTCTGTTTAGCGCGTAGGGGCAAGTAGCTTACATCTTGGGTTGACAAACATTTATTTTTATAATATATAATTTCAAAGCCTTATCAATCACATTGAATCACAAAATAGTCAAGGTCAAACTATAACTAATTTAATATTCTGTATAAACAAATATGACGATTTCAACGGTTTCCATTACCCATAATTTTTTATCAATTGTTCTCTGATGTTTCACCACTATTCTCTTATTTACTTTTGCAGGATGATGGTAGAACTTGAATTTAGTGCCATATGGGTTTTCATAATCATTTTTTATAGATAAATAATACTTATTCAATAAAAATAATGAGACACCGCATTAATTTCAAATAAACCTACGATCCGCTGATATCAAAACGATATAATTCGACGTAATATCAATAACCATAGCAATTTCTTCTCTAAATACATTATCATTCACGACAATACCTCCAGTTCTATAGGGCTGAAAATAAAACGGTCCATATAAAACCGAATCATTTGAAGTATGTGGCTATAAAAAAATTAATGTGTGTTTTCAATCTATATAACCCAAATTCACTTTTTATTATTTTATATACCATGTTAAAAACTAAAATAATCAATTATCGACCTAAAAGTAGATTATTATTGCTTAACATAAACATGTTTTTGTATTGGGATATGGAGAAAATTGGAAGAAGAATTAACGTTTCAACGGTGAAGTATATTATATATTTAATATATAATATAGTTAGTGATGGAATATATATATATATATATATATATATATATATATATATATATATATATATATTGAAATGATCAGAAATCTAAAAGCAAGTAGGTACATAATGAAAATTTATAATTTATTGAGATTAGTTTTACTAAAGATAATAATTAAACTAAAGGCAGAAAATCGATAAAAAAATAAAAGAAATTGAATTGATATTTGTAAGTTAATTAATTATAGTTATTTTATATATAAGGAATTATTTATTAAAAATGATATATTCTAAAAGGATTGCATTTGTACAAATCATAATTTGTATCATAGAATAATGTTATTAAATATAAATTAATATAAAACTTAGTGGAAGATTGATTTTTTTTAAAAAAATATATGAAACTGTTGCCAAAATGACCCATAATAGTGAAAATTCATAAATTATTAATGAAATAAAAGTTTATTTAAAAACATAAATATAAGAACTGACAAGTGTTTGAAAAGTGAAGGACATTGTGAGGAGACAAGAGCAGCAAAAGTCTAGTCAGTCATATTATATGGTTGCTAAGGAAAAAAAACAAAAAAAAGAAGGGGGTCATTATTTTGGAAAAAGAGTATCAGCAGAAAAGAGAATGGGGAGTGCAAAGTTATAAGAAATAGAAGTTAAATTTGAATTAAAATACAAAATAATTGCGAATTATTAAAGATGAATGGAAGATAAATATCTGGACTGAAGAAAATCCAATGAGTTGAAGATTTGTTACTGACAATTCACAGAAGTAAATGCAAGTTTTAGATCTGATATTGCAAGATATTATCATCTCAGGTCAGTTCCTTCACGTATTATTGGCCAATAATAATAATAGTAACAATATAAAATAATTAAAAAAAAAAGGAATATTACCTATACTTACGTTGACAATGGATAAAATTCCATATTTGTGAGGTTAAAATTCCTTTTCCGTAGAAATAATATGAATTGTGTAGTATAATTAAATTTTGTTCAATCTATCATATGTAATTCTTCCACAGAAATAGAACTTCTTGATTATATCATATAAAATTGACATAATTTTTTAGTATTTTCCTTATATTGTACATCTAAATAATAGAATATTCATCTGAGTCGATTTATAACAGAGAACTGTGTAGAATTATCAAATTAGAGGAACGGCTAACTTCAGGTTAGACTCATAGGCGTACTCAACTACATTTTATTAAACTTTATTTGAATTAAAAATAATACAATTAACTTTTAACATAAAACTTTTATTGATTTGTTAAAAGGAAAATAGTTATTTATTTATGCCAGAACTCAAAGAGAGAATGAGTTTCATGCCCGGCAAATAACGTGCTAGCGTCAACAATAGAAAAATAAAAACAATAATAGAGGTAGAAATAAATAATTACAAAATGGCGCCAAACGTGGGGCTCACATAAAACGAAAAACGTGGGGCTCACATAAAACGAAAAACGTGGGGCTCACATAAAACGAAAAACGTGGGGCTCACATAAAACGAAAAACGTGGGGCTCGAATAAAACGAAAAACGTGGGCTCTTAAATAATAATAACACATCACTAAAAATAGAAATAAACAAAGAAATCATGGAAAGGAAAATGAACTTAAGAAATGGAAAACAGGTAGGTACAGAAGAAAGATCAGAAGAGGAAAAGGAAGAACGAAGGCATAGAAGTGGTGATTTTGAGGTGCAGTATTTAGAACAAGGAAGAGAACAATCAGATGGAAATGTGACAGGGAATGAATTGGAAGAACAGGAGGATAGGAGACAACAAAGAAACAATAATGATCAATTAATGGAATTTTTGATTAGTATGAGGGGAGAAATTAAACAAGATATGAATAATATGAGGTTAAAATTGAAGGTTTGAAGGAAATTGAGAAACTTAGACAAGAAAATGAAGATTTTAAAAAAAGAATTGATAAGGTGCAAGAAAATATGGAACATCAAAATAAGAATCTAAGAATGGAGATCCAAGAAAATGGAATCAAAATCAGAGAAGAAATTGAAAAAAAGGTAGTGGAAGAGGTTCAAGCATTACGAAAATGCATAGAAGAAAATTTACCAGAAACAATACTAATGGAAGTTACAAGACAAAATGAAGAAGTAATGCAGGAATATCAAGAAAATTTCAATAAAAAAATTGAAGACTTAGATGTTAGAGTAGAAGAAAAAACAGGGACATGCGCTAAAACAAATGAGACAGATAGGCAAGCAATTTAATAGGGAATTGGAGGAGATGAATAAGAAATTGCGGGAAACTGTGGAAGATATAGAAGTTTTTATAATTACGCCAGAATTTGGGAAGGAAATATTACTGGACTTACATGAAGAGTATGGACATTTGGGAACTAGGAAATTATGGATGATGTTTAGAGAAAATTATTTTACAAAAGGAGATTTAGTATTAGCAAAAGAAATTTGTAAAAAATGTTCAATTTGTCAACTGGCAAAAGAAAAGAATTTTCATAATAACTACTTGACAAAATCTATTGTTTCTCAAAGACCTATGCAGATATTGGCAATCGATTTTGTAAGCAATTTAGTTCCAAGTATTCAGGGAAATAAACACATATTTGTCATAGTAGACATTTTCACAAAATATGTAAAACTTCACCCTTCTCCAAGAACAAATGCAAGAACAGTACTTAAATTTTTGAAAAATTTTATCGAGGAATTTGGGAATCCTGAAATTATTATTTTAGACCATGCTACATACTTTGGAAGTGTAAAGGTAGAACAATTTTGTTTTAACAAGAATATTCAATTAAATTTTATTAGTATTAGGAAACCATCATCTAATCCTGCAGAACGATATATAAAAGAAGTTAATAAGTACTTAAGAATTTTATGTAACCAAGATCACATACAATGGGAAAATAATTTGGATCAGGTGGAAAAATTTCTTAACCAGACTCCACATGGTATAACTAAGGAATGTCCTGAATTACTTGCTAAAGGAATTGAACCAGCTAGACCTTGGGTGAGTAATCGAGTTATAGAAATGGAAGAAATTATTTGGAAAGTAAATAAAAGATTGCAAGATAATGCTAAAAGATATCCTCTCACGGGAGCATTCAGGGGAACTTTCAATATAGAACAAATATTTAAATATCATGCCGAATGAAAATAGTTAACATTATGACAAATAATTGAAGAATAATTTGATAGTTAATAATGAGTTATTAGTAGAATTAGATTAATGTTAAATTAAAATTGTATGAATGGATATTATGATGATTTTATTTAACATACTGTGATAATTAATGAGATATTATGAAAAGTAAATGAAGAAACTGACGAAATATGATATAGGTTAATTGTATGATGATTGAGTTATATTGTTATTAATGATATAATATTATAATAAAGAAAATAAAGATATATGAATAATTATAGAATTGAAAAGAGAGAAATAAGAATATGATGATAATATTGAAAAATGCGAATTATTAATAAAAGGGGAAATTATAGAAATGGGGGGAGAAATATGAAGATTATTATTATAATAATATGGCGAAATAAACGATAATTATAGGAATAGAGAGAATAGTATAAAGTAGGGAAAAGATAATCACAGTATTTTAAATAAGAATGTTGATTAATTGAAATTGGATTGATGGATAAAAGATTGGAAATAGAAACTACAGATATATTAAAGAAATTGAGTTTGAAGACTTCATACAATTATTAGTGATAGGGAGTTTTATACATTATTAAATAGATAATTTAATTGGAATTCATAGAGAATTGATTATGGATAGTGAAATTATAAATTTTAATTATGGGGGGGACTTCAAATGATCAGAAATCTAAAAGCAAGTAGGTACATAATGAAAATTTATAATTTATTGAGATTAGTTTTACTAAAGATAATAATTAAACTAAAGGCAGAAAATCGATAAAAAAATAAAAGAAATTGAATTGATATTTGTAAGTTAATTAATTATAGTTATTTTATATATAAGGAATTATTTATTAAAAATGATATATTCTAAAAGGATTGCATTTGTACAAATCATAATTTGTATCATAGAATAATGTTATTAAATATAAATTAATATAAAACTTAGTGGAAGATTGATTTTTTTTAAAAAAATATATGAAACTGTTGCCAAAATGACCCATAATAGTGAAAATTCATAAATTATTAATGAAATAAAAGTTTATTTAAAAACATAAATATAAGAACTGACAAGTGTTTGAAAAGTGAAGGACATTGTGAGGAGACAAGAGCAGCAAAAGTCTAGTCAGTCATATTATATGGTTGCTAAGGAAAAAAAACAAAAAAAAAGAAGGGGGTCATTATTTTGGAAAAAGAGTATCAGCAGAAAAGAGAATGGGGAGTGCAAAGTTATAAGAAATAGAAGTTAAATTTGAATTAAAATACAAAATAATTGCGAATTATTAAAGATGAATGGAAGATAAATATCTGGACTGAAGAAAATCCAATGAGTTGAAGATTTGTTACTGACAATTCACAGAAGTAAATGCAAGTTTTAGATCTGATATTGCAAGATATTATCATCTCAGGTCAGTTCCTTCACGTATTATTGGCCAATAATAATAATAGTAACAATATAAAATAATTAAAAAAAAAAAGGAATATTACCTATACTTACGTTGACAATGGATAAAATTCCATATTTGTGAGGTTAAAATTCCTTTTCCGTAGAAATAATATGAATTGTGTAGTATAATTAAATTTTGTTCAATCTATCATATGTAATTCTTCCACAGAAATAGAACTTCTTGATTATATCATATAAAATTGACATAATTTTTTAGTATTTTCCTTATATTGTACATCTAAATAATAGTATATTCATCTGAGTCGATTTATAACAGAGAACTGTGTAGAATTATCAAATTAGAGGAACGGCTAACTTCAGGTTAGACTCATAGGCGTACTCAACTACATTTTATTAAACTTTATTTGAATTAAAAATAATACAATTAACTTTTAACATAAAACTTTTATTGATTTGTTAAAAGGAAAAACATCCATAAGTTATTTATTTATGCCAGAACTCAAAGAGAGAATGAGTTTCATGCCCGGCAAATAACGTGCTAGCGACAACAATAGAAAAATAAAAACAATAATAGAGGTAGAAATAAATAATTACAATATATATATATATATATATATATATATATATATATATATATATATATATATGTTTCCGGCAATGTGTATAATCTGGTATTGTATACAATACCTAGGCAATGTATAGAATACCTAAAACGGGCAGGTAAAGTATGAAATAGAATTTATTTTACACTTTACCTAGGTATTCTATACAATGCCAAACTTGCAGCAGGTAATGTAACACTCGAACGCAATAATTGTGGTTATTACAAACAAATAAGTACGGTAAGCTTCATAGAACCCAGACACCATTCCTAGAGGCGCCATTTCAAGCATTAATGGAAGTGAATCGTTTTAGCATGACCGTTCACTCGCGAGTGTACGCCGCATGCGGGTGTCCTTTGCAAATAAAATTAAATCCTTTGACAAGAGACGGCACGGCGCCAAGGCGGCGCGATCAAAGTAAGTTCGTTTAGATAATGTCGGTACACCCGAACGCAATTGTGTTTAATAAAACAAAATACGAATAAAAATTATCTGGACACACAAGCTAGGTGCAAAGATAATTTTAATCAAAAATATGCGAAAGTAGGTAAATTCAAAGTAAAATTACACCACAATTCTTCATCACTCGAACTGTCAGAGTTACTACCACCCGTATTTTTAATAAGAGAGCCATTATCACGCTCTGAATCCAAAACAAAATATTTAGGTACTTATTTTCTTCTGTAATTGCATGAACTACGTATACTTATGTTCCACATAAATGTGGAGTTACCTTTTTTATTAATACTTTCTTTTAGTTTGACTTACAGCTGGAGCGTCTGTAGGTTGCTACGGAGGTAAGTACATAGGTGTAATTTATCCAGAATCTTATCAAGCATGATGAACACATGGCTATCCCAAATACTAAGAATGTTGTTGAGCCTACGAATGTCGAAAATCTTCCTTGTGAGGTAAATGATCAAGCGTTACATGATCCGAATTTGGTATCAGTACGAGAGGAGTCATTGAGTTGTGCACTTATATGCTGTGTTTGTTCCGAGGAGACAACAGGTGGTCATTCGTGCAGAATGTGCAATAGGCCTATTCATACTATTTGTGCTGCTACGGAAGAAAATATTGCAGAAGGTTTTGGATCCAAAGTTGCTTGTCCTTTATGCGCAAAAAACGCCTTTTCGATAGAAAACCGCATCAGAGCCAAAGAGAATTTGATAGTACAAGCTCAGAAAATGCTTAAAACTTCTGAAAAAAAATTCCCTCCCGTATCGTTGGGTACCACTGTACGCATTCCTGTTCCAAATATATAGTGGTCGTGGTGATGCTCGCAATATACTGGCTGTAGTATTACACAAAACTGATGACGATCTATATCAACTAGGCACAAAGCAAGGCGTTGTCAAGACATTGTATTCAAGACAACAGTTCACTGTTTGCCATCAGAAATTACTGCAAGAAGAAGACGTCCCCAATCTGGAAACGACACTCCGTACAGTTGCGACTTTTCAATCTACGGGGACAGGACAGGGCTCTGTGAAATGTAGCTGAAAAAAAAACTGCGACTCTAAAAAGTGTTCCTGTGTCAAAAGTAAGGCTCTGTGCTCTTCAAAGTGCCATAATAGTTTGTCGTGTAAGAATAAATAAAACCTACTTTTACTTAAAATTCTGAATGCCTATTAGACCTACTCTTTGTTATAAAGAGAATTGTTTTGTTTGTGAAGTTCAATTACAAAATTACTTATATTATGTTAAAAGATACTTGTAATGTTATGTTACAAACAAGATGAATTTTAAGTTTCCTGTTATTTTTTTGTGTTTTTAAAGTTGATGTTTTATTTGTCCGCTATTTGATAAGTAAGTCTGTTAAGATTTATTGATATTAACCGGCTTACCTAACATTAGTTTAGTCTTAAGATTTATTTATTTTACACATTACCGGTGGGTATTCTATACAATCCCTAGGAATTGTATACATTACCTAGGGATTGTATGCAATACCTGAATTATACAATTATACACATTGCTGGTAACATATATATATATATATATATATATATATATATATATATATATATTAAAGTATTTAAGTGAAAGAATTATAACGTGTGTTTGAATTTACTTCACCGTTTATGATAAGATGTGAGTACATAAATGTCATCATAAAGATAAATATAATAATAATAAATAAAGTCAGGTTTGTGGATGTGGATTATGGCTATCGCCTAATTTTTATTTTCTTTGTAGTCTACCCTTTGTTTTGGCTGATTTTGTTATTATTTTCCATTCTTTTCGATTCCGGCATTTTGCTCTCCAGTTTTCTAAATTTGGCAGTATTTAGCATATTTCTTTATTTCCTTTCTTAAATATTGGTGTGATTATGCCTGTACTCCACTCGTCTGGGTTTTGTTTTGTTTCCATATCTGTTCCATTAGATAAATATGTTTACTTACTTTTTCTCCACCATATTTAAGAAGTTCCTGTTCCATTCCATCATCACCCGGGGCTTTGTCATACCGCAGTTTTCTTATTTCATCTTGCACATCATTTTCTGTGGAGAATTTTAACTCTTCATTTTCTTCTGTTAACATTATTTCTTTATTTGCTTTGATTTTTTCTTTCTCGTTAAGTCTTTCTCTATAGTATTATTTCCATATATTTCCCATCTCTTGTGGGCGATGTTATGTTTTGCCATCTCTCGCTTTTATCTCTCTTATTTTTATTTTTGGTTTAAAGTTTTAATATTTTATCTTTTTGTAGAATTGTCTCAAATCATTTGTTTTTAATAACTTTCGTTAAGTTCAAGTCTTTTTGTGTATATATCTTGATTTATTATGATGTCTTAAGTACTTATCTTAGTCCCAGGTATCTTCGTCAAACTTTCACAGCCCACTAAAACAAATCCTTCACTTGGTGTAGGGTAGGTACGTTTGTGTACTTCTGAAATAAGTTAATCAAATTCCACGTAGTTTCAAATGCTGCTATGCATTTAAAAGCGTCCAGTTGCAAGGTGAAATTCAAATATTTTGAAATCTCAATTTTCGCTGGCGTCAAGTCGCTCGCCTCGTTTTCCGTACCTCGACTCTCTAATTTGTGGAATGTAATTGGAATGTACGCCATTTGTGTTGCCAATCTCGGCAACACAAATTTAGTTCTGCCACTTTAGTTCGTAACGCTAGTGTAATAAAAAGGTGTCATTACTGTCAATGTCAATATGTCATTCGTCATCAATTTCTGAATTTCCTCCACATTTCCGTCAGATTTCGGTACATAGGTAGGTGATATGATCAGAAATATAATTTATAATTATGATCCCTTGTTGAAATCGGTTTGAATGGAGAATATATATTTCTCAGCATACAGTCAGATTATAATTTTATATTGATGAGAATTTGTTTTACAGCCAGGTAGAGGACATAGACCTAGACGACGAAAGATTTTATTGGAAATAACTGAAAAATTAACAGCTAAGTATTCTTTTCTGTAATTTTCCATTGAATATTTCAGGATGGACTTAAAGGTAGGTGACAGAGTATAATATAGATGATAGGCAGCAATAGTAAATACATGGAAGGAATGATAATAGATATTTTTTTCACTTTCCAAAATGCTTTCCTGATGTTTGCTCTAGATGGGAAAATTTTTGTAAAATACAATACTCAACACCAAATTATCGCTTGAGTGAAAATAGAAAAAATTTAAAGTTATCTCTTCTATTCCTACCTTTCATCTTCCTTCATTATTTAATTCCTTTTTTAAAGATCATACTTATGCCAAAGTTCATGACTGTATACTAAACCAATAATATTCATTTGCCACAAATACAGGTATAGTAGACACTGATTGTTGATAGTCTAAATACGTGTGTGTGATTGAAGTGATTCGCTGTTTTAGAAAACAAAATACTTTATTCGTACCAAGCTGTTTGGCTGGATGGTATCGCGGGAACTGGTTTGTCATCTGGACCGCTGTTGTAAGTTTTTGAAGTAGTCTTTGGACCATTGTTTCCAGAATAGCTGAACTGCTTTTTGCAAGACCTGAAGCTGCTTAAGACGATTGTCAGATAGATGGGTGAAGTCTGTTTGGGGTAAGGTAGATAATGATTTTCCAGCAAGGAAGTAACCTGGGATAAGTATGGAAAAGTCATAAGGATCGTTGGAAAGGGGATGTAGAGGACGAGAGTTCATTATTGCCTCGATCTGGGTAACTATCGTGTATAAATTTTCAAAAGTTAATGTGCTCCTACCAATAACTTTTTACATGAAATTTCGCCTGCCGGTCAGCAGCTTTCCAAAAACCGCCATGGTGCGGAGAATTTGATGGATGGAATTTCCATTCTATATTATTTTTTAAATACCAATCAATTATCTCACGTTCATAGACAAATTCATTTACTGTTAGATATAACTTTTTTTATTTCTTTATTAGCGCCCATGAAATTACTTCCATAATAGCTGTAAATGCGACGTGCTACAAATCGGTTAAGGGCAGAACGAATTAGTACTAAGATCACCTACAAGTTCCAAGTGAACAGCTTTATTTGTGAAGCAAACAAAAAGGTATACGTATGATTTGATCGTAGTATGGTTTCGTAATTTACCATCCTTTATGTGAAAGAGACCTGCATAATTTATGCCTACAATATAAAAGGGTCCATTTGGTGTAACGCGATCAGCCATTTTGCGTTCTATAATTTTAGGATTAATTCGAAAACATATCGATTTTCCGTTCAGAATCCAGAAGCGTTGTCTTGTTGAGTACCAAACCGATTGTAAGCCAATATGTAAATTTCGGTGGTGCTCATTCAGAATGATTTAACGGGTTAAGACGTGATGAGAGCTAAGAATAAATTGATGCTTAGCGTCAAATAGTAGGTTTGACTTGATAGTCTACCACACACTCGCAATAGACCATTGGAATCGATAAACGGGTCTATATTTTACAATCTAGAGCTGCTAGACAAAAGTTCTGCATGTTTTAGGCAGTTCATGTCTACCTTGAATGACTCATTCTGTGCAATCTTGATTAAAATAAGCAACGAATTGACAAGTTCTTCGGGTGTTAATTCGAGGCTGAATTTTTTAGCTTATTGCGAATATTATTTATAAACATAAAGCCATGACACGCTGAAGCTTGTATAAAGTTGACAATTTTTAGAAGATGAACTGATTTATGGTAGTTGTTAGAGCTATTTGTGGTTTGCGCCTCCCAAATCAGTTTCAATCAAGTCAATTGGCTTAAGCCAAGATTGTTCATTTTGAAGAAGCCATTTTGGACCATCCCACCAAACCTTGTTATTTAAAAGAACGTGTGGAGCCATGTCCGCGGGATTATATTCAGTGGGTACGTGCCACCATTGAGTTTATTTGTTAGTCGTTAAATTTCACTGACCCGATTTCCGACAAATATCTTCAAAGTGCTAGGCGATGCGGCTATCCATGATAGAGTCATTGTATTATGTGACCACAAGAAGGAGCTATTTATTTTGATATTTAACGATGATTGTACCTTGTTGTATAGTAGGCTCAATAGTAAAGCACTACATAACTCAAGGCGAGGTAATGTGATGGTTTTAAATGGTGCGATTTTAGTTTTTGAATAAAGAAGTTGAACCTTGCAGGAGTAATTCTTCTTGTTAACCGATTTATATATACACACACGCAGCATATACTCTTTGGGACGCGTCACAAAACCCATGAAGTTGAATTGAGTCAGAATTGGGTATGGCAACCTGGCGAGGTATTTCTAAATTATTTAAAACTTGAAGATTTTCAGTAAACTGCACCCAAGATTTCACCATGCTGTCCGGGAGTGTATCTTACCATCGAACTTTAAGTTTCCATAAGAATTGTATGATTTTTGCCAACACCAATATAGGAGAAAGAAGACCTAAGGGGTCGAATAGTTTTGATATTGATGACAAAATTACACGTTTTGTGGCTGCGGCAGATGTAGGATGATCGATTATTGCCTTATACGATAATGTGTCAGAGCATGATCGCCATAACAAACCCTAGGTTTTTTTTTTGATTCGTCTTCAGATATGATATAACAATCATCGAGGTTAAAGTTACTTCGCTCCAGCACTTCGACTCGATTTGATACCCATTTACGTAACATAAACCCATAATCATTCAACAACATCGAAATCTTTGCTTTATTTCAATAGCTTGCTCAATTTTTTCAGCACCTGTCAACAGATCGTCAACGTAAAAGTCATGGATGATGATGTTTACTATTTCAGGGAAAATTTCGCGATTTTCAAACGCTACTTGTAAACTTTTTACAGCTAGGAATGCCGCACAGCTCGTACGTTACAGTATTGAGATGGTAATGTTTGATTTCTTCGGTATCGTTAGCACGCCATACTATACGTTGTAGATCGAGTTGATGATTAGTTACCTAAACCTGTCGGTACATTTTCGCAATGTCGCTAGTAATGACAATATTATATTGTCTAAATCGAAGTAATGTTGTTGCTAAGTCGTTCTGTATTATTGGTCCAACCTTTAATAGATCACTGTTTGATATCGAAAGCTACTCGTAACTTTGTGGTTAAGCTAGAGTCGTTGGTCACTCCATGATGTGGTAAGTAAGAGATATTCGCTTTAATGTTAATTGATTTGATTGCTATCTATTTGAGTCATATGACCAAGTGATTCGTATTCATTCATAAACTCCACGTACTGTTTTTTGAATAACGGATTTTTTACGAATTTTCGCTCCATGATATGGAGTCGTTTCACTGCGTTTTCTAGTGAATGACCCAATTTACCGATATCATCACAAATGGGCAGATTAAAGATGAAGTGATCGGTGATATCACGTTTGGTAGTGCTAATAAACAAGTTTTCGCATTCTTGTTCTTCATTTGTCTCGATCTTTACTTCTGGTATTTTCTCGATTTTCCAGAATTTCGGCGATTTCGAGAATTTTGTTAACAGATAAATTACAAATCACTTGGCTCTGCATTTGTTGGTAAGTTACCTGATATAATCCATCCTAATTGAGTTTGCTGTAAAACTGGCATATTTATACCAAGTTTTATTTGATTGGAGCATAGTAAGTCGAAAAAAATACCAGCCCCTAATATCATATCGATTTCGCGTGATTTGTTGAATTCTCGATCGGATAAATCTATGTGATCCGGTATTTTCAACAGCTTACTGTTGAAGCTGCTGCTTGGTAAATTTTTTGTGATATTATCTATAATTAAAAATGATGAACTGACACTAAAATTGTTATGACATGATTTAATGATTATATTAATTTTATTGCTGTTGTATTGAATGAAGTGGACTGTATAATTTTATTTTGTATTTAATTTTTCTATTTATTTTAAATGAAACAAAGTCCCATTTATTTTCTGGAAGCAAAGCTTCTTTTATTAGAACCAAAAACGTCTTACTTCGGTCTATATAATACACATACTCGTTCTCGTATCGCTACATAAAAACGACAAGTAACAAAAAAAGAGAGACTGCCAGAGGCGTAAAGTAGAATGAATTTCTAAATAAAAATTAAACTGAAATTAAAACAAAATCAAACATAGCGCCGGCCTTGAAAGTACCAGCTTTCAAAAAAAAAATATACATTAAAGAAATAAACATAGCATAAAATTATATACAAGTGAAATAAGTACAACCAAATAACCCTTAATCGTCTATAGGTAAAACACATATCTTATTTATAGCACGTTTAGTGATACCACTGTAAGTCTTTACTGTCACTACTCTAACAAGTCCATCACTGCCTGGATGGGTCTTTACTATGCGTCTCAATTTCCAACTCATTGGAGGGGTATCATCTTCCCTTAAGAGCACCATAGATCCCATTTGGATAGAGTCAATTTGAGTACCTCGCCATTTGGGTCGCTGCTGGAGTAAGTTCAACTAGTCCTTGGACCACCTAGTCCAAAAGTGCTGTATCATCATAGTAATGTGCTTGTATCGAGATAACTGAATTTTATGGTCAGCAGGAACAGCTGGCTCTGGAATTGTTTGAATCGCAGTACCGATTAAGAAGTGTGCTGGAGTCAAAGGCTGTAGATCATCAGGATCTTCGGTAAGAGGAAGGAGAGGGCGAGAATTTAGGATGCCCTCAATTTGAGATAGAAGAGTATAAAATTCTTTATAAGTAAGGTAAGTGTTGTTAAGTACACGTTTCAAATGGTGTTTAGTAGAGCGAACTGCACGTTCCCACAATCCTCCCATATTAGAAGAGTAAGGAGGATTGAAATGCCAAGTAATCAAGTTATCGGTTATAAACTCTTGAACAACTAGAGATTGGCTTAATTCAAAATACTTTAATAAATCCTTATTTGCCTTTACAAAGGTACTTGCATTATCTGAATAAATGTGCCTACATAAACCACGACGAGAAATAAATCTTTTGAATGCATTAAGGAAGCCATCAGCGGTAAGATCACTAACTAGTTCTAAGTGAGTGGCCTTGGAAGAAAAACATATAAACAAACATATATAAGACTTAATGTATTTCTTGTTACGCAGCTTGCTGTCCTTTATTAAATATGGGCCAGCATAGTCAATACCTACCGTATGAAATGGCTTTGATGGGTTAACCCTTGATGAAGGTAGTTCACCCATTTTTTGAATTAGTCCAGTAGGCTGTACTCGAAAACATTTTACACATTTTCGTAAAACTCTGCGGATAGCTTGGCGACCAGAAAGAGGCCAAAACTCATTTCGAATGGTAGCTAGTACTGTTTGAGTACCAGCGTGAAAAAGCCTTTTGTGCTCATGATTAACAATTAATTCTGTGAAATAATCCTTACAAGGTAAGATAATTTGATGCCTTTGGTTATAAAATAGATCAGATTTGTTCAGCCTGCCACCAACTCTCAATATATTTTCGGAATCTAAGAATGGTGAAAGGAAGCAATTTGCTTTTATGTGAAATCTGTTTTCCTGATTTGAGTTTGTCTATTTCTGGTTTAAAATTCTTGTACTGTACTGATTTTATCAAAGTACATTTAGCGATATTAATTTCTTCCAAAGTTAGTTCACCTAAATTTCTGAGTTTTACTGACTTTTTGCAATTCGATGCAAACCTAAATAAATACGCAGTCACATGCAATAAAGTTTTGTAATTAGAGTATTTAGATATTATGTCAAAATCATTGCATATCTGTGCTCCCAAGATTAAATTTATAGAAAGTTTTGTTTCTGGTAAATTTGTAATACCATTATTTGGAGCTAAAGGCCATTGGCTAGAATGCGCGCAAAAAGGAGGGCCCATTCCACCACATTTTATATGAGCTAATTTCTGAAGGTTGTACTCCCCTTGATACGAAATCGGCTGGATTTTCCGAAGAAGGCACATATCTCCATTCATTGTCCATCGTTAAGCTTTGAATTTGAGATATTCTGTTAGCTACAAAAGTCTTAAGAGTACTAGGTTCCCTTTTTATCCACGCCAATGTAATTGTGGAGTCACACCAAAACATTATTTTATCAAAGGATAAATTCAATGATTCCAGTAGCCTTGAAGCTAATTGTGCACCTAAAAGTGCTGCCATAAGCTCCAGACGGGGAAGGGTAATTGTTTTCAAAGGTGCTACCTTGGATTTTGCACAAGCTAAACTTACCTTATAGCCAATATTATTTCGGGATAAAATATAAATTACTGCTCCATAAGCGCTTGTGGAGGCATCAGTGAAACATTGAAGTTGTAAGTCAATGGCATTATTGATTATCAGACAACGTGATATTTTTAATTTATCAATTTCACATATGTTGTCATAAAAATTTAAAAACGATTTAACATAGTAATCCGGTAAAACATCGTCCCAATCTACCTTGAGTGACCACAATTTTTGCAGTAAAATTTTTCCCGTTATTGTCACCGGGGCGATTAATCCCAACGGATCAAAAACTTGTGATATTATAGATAGAATCGATCTTTTGGTTTAAGTTTTTATACTTAATTTGTTAGCGGAATAACTAAAAACGTCCTCTAAGGAGAACCAAAAGACTCCTAACGTTTTTGTACTGGATCCATCCTTAATCATAAACTCAGAGGAAGACTGATCCAGATTTAAATTTTCAAATATTTCTGTTCTATTTGACGTCCATTTTCGAAGTGGAAATTTAGCAGAATCTAGAATATTTATCAAGTGTTTGATCAAATAAATGGCGTCTTCTACACTGTCGGTTCCTGAGATTAAATCATCCATGTAGAAATTGTTTTCTATAACGTGACTTGCCTCGGGAAAATCCTTTGAATTTTCTATAGCCAGTTTCTTCAAGCATCTGGTGGCTAAAAATGAACTAGGACCTAAGCCGTAAGTTACAGTATTAAGTTCATATTCTTGAACCGATTTGGACTTATCTTCTCGCCATAATATATGTTGAAATTGTCGATCCGAGGGATATAACTTTATTTGTCGGTACATCTTCTCTATATCTGCCGTAAAGGCAATTTGGTGCTTTCTAAATCTTAACAATGCATTAAATATATCAGGTTGTATGATTGGACCCACCATCAAAACGTCGTTCAGACTGATATTATTAGATGATTTACAGGAACCATCACAAACTACCCGTACTTTAGTAGTCAAAGAACTAGATTTTAGTACACAGTGGTGAGGTAAAATGAATTTAACTTCTGACCCTAAAGATTCGTTTACCAAAGACATATGCCCCAACTTGAAATAATCTTGCATGAATTTAGAATATTCCGTATTCAAGTAACTATTATTTAGCACCCTTTTTTCTACAGACTTCAGTCGCTTTAGAGCTATATCTCTAGTTTGGACAAAAATAGGTTTTTTTTTTGAAAGGTAATTTAACAACAAATCGGCCATCACCTTCTCTATTAAAAGTTTTTTACGAAATGCTCCTCACAATTATTTTCTTCTACTGAGTAAACGGATTGATTCGTATTAGAAACTTCCTCAATTTTCCAAAAGGACTCTAATTGTTCCTGAACGTCTATTTTAGAAAGATTACAAAATGTAGCCATTGAAGGGGCTGTAAAATTTCCTGAAATGATCCACCCCAAATGCGATTCCTGTAGAATAGGTAGCCTCTTCCCTAACTTGATTTGATTGCTCAATAAAAGTTCGTAAAATATATTACAACCAAGCAAAATGTCAACCTTAGCTGATGTATCAAAAGTAATATCAGCCAGCAATAAATTTTTAGGAATTTTAATGTTTGAAAGATCTATATTAAACTGTGGTACCTTACCTGTAATTTGATCTATGACTAAAAATGGTAAATTTGCTTCAAATTCAGTATGAATTGATTTTATTTTTGCCTGAAAAATTTTAGAAACATTCGTAGAATTTGTTGCATTTATACCTACTACTGGAATTGAAACAGATTTATATAGTAAATTCAATGCATGTGCTAACTCGGTCGTACAAAATGAACTTTGGCTTCCGGAATCCAAAAGAGCTCTGCACCGCACTGGTTTATTATTAACATCGAAGATATCTATCAATGCAGTGGATAAAATAACACAGTTATTAAAAATACTTGTAGAACTCAAACTATTAATTTCGGATGCAGTTTCACTACTTTTTACGATTGTAGATTTAATTTCAAGTTCATTTTCGTTATTTGTTGTATTAGACAAATTTCCTTTAGTATTAAAAAAATTAGTTGCATTACTAGCTTCATTTATATGTAATAATACGTTATGTTTCTTGTTACATATGCTACAATTGTATCCTCTACAAACATTAGCAAAGTGGCCCTTGCGAAGACAATTTACGCAACCCTTTAATTTCCTTACTGAATTTAGCCTAGAGACTGCATCTAACCGCAAAAAACTTTCACAATTATAAATTAAATGATCAGATTTATTGCAATATATACAAAATTGACATTTAGTCTGTAAAGAAGCGTGACTTAACACTTTATTCTGTTTTACATTGTTATTATTATTTATATTTTTATTTATGCTGCATCTTTCCTTTAAAAAGTGTATATTTGTCAAGTTTCTCTTCTAATAAAAATAATAAAATTCTGTCCCATTCATCTACGGGTTCTTTTAGTTGCCTTAATGCTCTATAATTTAAATTGAATATGTCTAAGAAATTTCTTAAGTCAAAGAAATTTTCTTTATTGATTTTAGGCAAATCAAAAATATTTTTCAAATGGATTTTAATCAAAGATTTTGTATCCTCGTACCTGTCTTTTAACATATCCCATGCTATTTCATAATTTGAATCAGTACTTTCTAAGTCACCTATTAATTTTGCAGCTTCACCTTTTATTGCTGATTGCAAATAGAAGAATTTTTCTGTTGTATACAAACTCGAATCATCATGAATTAGTGATTTAAATCGGTCGTGAAATGATGACCAACAATTTTCTTCACCCGAAAAGGATGGTCAGGAAATTTTTGGTAATCTTAGATTATGATATATATCTGATACACCATTGTTCGTGTTCATCAAGGTTTTAGCATCATTTACCAACTCATAAAATTTATTTTCAAATTCTCTACGATCCTTATCAAAACCAATTTGATTTCTTTCCGTATCTTCTAAATTTTCCTCAATTTCCGATTGAATTGCTTCAAAATCGTCTAAAGATACTTTAAATCTTTCGAATCTATCGGCTACGTAAATTCTTTTTGAGGGATCTTGTTCGATTTCCTTCAAAAAATTCTCAAACCCTGTAACTGATGCTTTAATAATAGACCTTTTCTTATATAAATTCTTCATTTTTTCAGACTCGGCCATTTTATTTTATTTTTATCGCGCGCCTATGGAATGAGTTTTGATTTGTTTACTAGTAATAACTTTACAGAAAAACTGCGACCCTTTTGTACTTAGCCGCTCCGCTGGCGCCGTCCGAATGTTTTGTCTACTTGGCTAATTAAAAAAAAACGGAGTATATTACTTTCTTACTAGGATCTAGGATGCAAATATTGCAAATACCTTTCCAAAGATACAACATGAATAATTCAAAATAATTTGTTATGTATTAATCGATATTTATATTAATTGCAAATTACTTGTGAATTCATCTCGATACCTTAATATTGAATAATAATATTTGAGCAAGAAAACAAGGCAATTTTTTTTTATAATAAAGTAAAGAACAATACTATATGTTATTTACTGCAAAGCAATAATAAAAAACTCTTCCATCAGAAATCAACGACACTATGAGGAGGAATAAATAATAAAATGGAAAGGACTTACAGGTTTCTTCTTCCTGATGCGGTAATTTGAAAGGATCTTCTTGTGCACAACACAATTTTATTTATTTATAATTTGTTAAACATCCGGCTCGAAGGACCAAAATGTTGTATTGAATGAAGTGGACTGTATAATTTTATTTTATATTTAATTTTTCTATTTATTTTAAATGAAACAAAGTCCCATTTATTTTCTGGAAGCAAAGCTTCTTTTATTAGAACCAAAAACGTTCTTACTTCGGTCTATATAATACACATACTCGTTCTCGTATCGCTACATAAAAACGACAAGTAACAAAAAAGAGAGACTGCCAGAGGCGTAGAGTAGAATGAATTTCTAAATAAAAATTAAACTAAAATTAAAACAAAATCAAACAATTTCTAATATTTAATGTGGCATTGCCTACGCCCATAACAGGTACGCTTATGTTTATAGAGGATCACCATTGTCTAATAGTGCTCTACACTGATGCCAATCGCCTACTGAGTCTTTAACTAAAACTATAGCTGTTGATAAGAGCACATGTAATGTTTGTTTTTCTAAGAAAGAAGTTTCTAAACGAGATTAGCTTCTATTCGATTATGATTGATAGTTTGATTTTCATCTTGATGAAGTTTATTTTTCTGAGAAGGAAGTTTAAAATTATTTGATTATTATATGATTATTTGACGTGCTGTTGTTTGTGTCTGCATTTTCCGGATATAGCAAAATATTATAAAATTGCTTACAATTTTTACAGCCCTGTGACTTACATAGAGACACTAAATGATTGTCTCGCAAACAATTTGTGCATAAATTTAGCTTGTTGATTTGATCAACGCGAGACGCTACTGGAAGATGTTTCAGGTTTTCACATGCATAAATGGAATGAATTCCTTGCAATAAGGACAAATCGGTCGCAAGTTAAAGGTGTGGCCTGAAAATGTCCTTTCGATATGTTTTCTACTTGATTGATTTTTGTATTTTTTAAAATCATTTAACTTCACTTGGTTTTCACCATTCACAAGATAAATGGTTTCTAAGAGTGATACACTTTGACATATATCTGGTCTGGTAGTTATTGAAATGTACATAAGACTGCAAATTAATCTTCTATATGACTTATTTTCTATATTGGTGTCGAAATTGATTTTGTTTCTTCCATTTCAAATTCTGTTAAAAGTCTTTTTATCAGTTTGGTATTTTTTGTAAATTCAATCTGCATTCCTAAGAATGATCGAACTTTACTCATTAGTTTTACTTTAAATTCGCTATAAAGATCTCCAATTACGGTGACTACGCATTCTTCTTTTCCTATAATCAAAGCATCATCTACATATAGCACTAAGTATACTTGATCTTTAAAATACGAACAATAATCATATTCAGATCTTTTAAACTGCAACTTTGTCATAATTTCATTAAACTTAATGTTCCAACATTTTGGTGAACTTTAAAGTTCTTACAATGCTCTATTTAATTTAAAATATTGACTTGTACTTTTTAGATCTTGAGGTTTATATATCTTTATATATCTTTGTCTAAAAATCCATTTAAAAATGCTGTAGGTACATCCACTTGTTTAATAGTATAATCTCTTTCAACTACCACTTAGCGCATCAAGCGTATTGTTGAAATTCTGCACACTGGAGCATAATCAAATTCCATACTTTGTTGAGGTTCTTTAAACCCCCGTGCTACTAATCTAGACTTCTTAGTACCATCCTCTTTTATTTTAAAAATCCATTTTGTTTCGATAGCTTTGACATCCTCTGGTAGTACATTTACTTCTATCCATGTTTCCAATTTTTTGTGGTATTGAAGTTCTTTCTCAATAAATTCTCGTCGTTCTGGTTCTTTAATAGCTTCTTGATAGATTTCTGATTCTCCTGTTACTGAACTAAAGAAACAATATATATACGAGACATATTTTTTAAGTGAGTACCGTTTTGGAATTAAAAAAAGAAGTGTAAAGATATCGCAATAATTTCATTTTTACATGAAAGCATGTACCTTAATCTACTACTAAACTTCCGTGAATATTGAGGCACTTGTAATAACGTGGTACCAGTTTTTGAATACCCTCCTCATCAAATTCAATTCTGTCGCCTGACTTGTTAACCACTGTATCACAACTGTTTTGACTTCGTTATCGTCTTGAAGACGCTGACCGCCCAGGTTTCTTCAAGTGCAGGAACAAATGGTAGTCGCTGGGCGCCAGATCTGTAGGGAGGATGATCTAGATTTTGCATTGAAAAGATTTGATGTGGATGGGCATTGTCATGCAGCAAAACGATACCCTTACTCAACTTGCCACGTCTTTTTTCTGGATTGCACGACGCAGATTGTTCAATGTCTCACAATTAGACGCTGCATTGATTGTCTCATTACGAGGACGAAACTCCTCTGGCAATACTCCATTTCTGTCCGAAAAAACTGTGCATATGATTTTCCGGGCAGAAATTTTTTGCTTAAACTTAACTTTTTTGGGTGATGATCACTCATAATGTTTTGTACGTAAACTTCACAGATCTCACGATGAATATCGATCGGTTTTACGCCTTTAGCACTAAGAATTCGTATAACAGCCCGTACTTCACAATCGGCGGGACTCACGATTGTCGGAGGCATCTTAAACACTCAGTAAACAACGTACACAATGAAGAATCAGACTGTAATGACATCAGTGCGTAGACAAGAGATGTAGGTAACCAACGCGCATGTGCGGAACGCCGACCTTGGGGTTGCGGCGGCGGAAACGCAAAAAGGTACATACTTAAAAAATATGCCTCGTATATGTGATAATCTCCTAAATATCCTGGCCTTTTTACATTTCTACCTGGTTAATGACAATTCTGGCAATGCAACATTTTCTTGAGTATTATCTTCATTGTCTGAACTATCTGATGTAGCATCATTTTCGTCTATATCTCTTTGTAAAAATTTTCTTCTGAAGCTTCCTTTATAATCTCTCTTGGTTCACATATCACCTGTTGCTTATTTGTTTCTTTATTCTGATTAATCGCTTTAAATTCTATTATAGATTCATCAAATTTCACATCTCTGGACCGTATAATTTTTCTTTCATCCGACAACCACCATCTCCATCCACCACCGCAATAATCAACCATAATTCCCTTCTTTGCTCGAGTGTCTAGTTTATTTCCCTTTGGTAATGGTATGTACCATGAACGACATCCTAAAACTCTGAGTTTTGTCAAATTATTTCTTTTATTCCATATTTTCGATGGTGTCACTCCTCTGGGTAATACTTTAGATGGCAGGCGATTTAATTCATAACTTAAAGCCTTAAGAGCCTCGCACCACAATTCTTTAGGCATACCGGAACCTATTATATTTGTTCTAATTTTGTCTAATAGTCTATTCATTCTTTCGGCGGTTCCGTTTTGCTGCGGTGTATGTCGCATTGTATACTCCAAAATAATCCCTTTCTTCTTGTAGGATTCTCTAAATCTATTTGTTATAAATTTACCACCGTTATCTAATCTAATCGCTTTAACATTTACTTCTTTTTGCCTTTCCAATTCTACTATGTAATCTTCTAAATTTTTATCAGCTTCATTTTTTGTTTTGAGAGTTTTAACTACAACAAAATGCGAATAATCATCGATAATGGTCTGAAAATATCGCGATCCATCAAAAGCGGTAGAGTTCATTGGACCACAAACATCGTTGTGGATCAATTCGCCAATTTTGGTTGATTTTCTTTCTTTATCATTAAATGGGTATCTTGTACCACACATTTAGAGCAAATTTTTTTTCTGCTGGTAATCCTAACTGAATTAAAACATCTTTTCCAGCATGACCCAGTCTTCTGTGCCTTCATTTAATATAACATTACATTTTTCATCTTCATGTCTTATTTTGTCAAGTATCAACACATATAGACTATTCTTATTTTTACATTTTAAATGCAAATTTTTACCTTGTACAATAATCTTTTTTCTTTCTACTTAACATTTTTTATTGTTTCCAAAACAGTGGCTATATTATTGTATTTTGGCGGTAAAGCAAACAATAAAAGACATACTTTATCTCCTTCATTTAATATAGATCCCATATCTTTGAGATCTCTTATAATTGTATCAAATTTTAAAAATAGGTCTTCCATTTTTTCAAATTCCTCATTTTTCATAGTTAATAATTTACTCTATAATGCCATCTTAGTCAAAAAAACTTGTCCTTACAAACACATTTTCAAGTGCCTCAATTTGTTCTTTGGCCGTTATGCATTCTTTAATAATATCTAAATGCTTATCTGATATACCCGGAATAATAATTGACAGCTTTTGCATCTTTACAGTCCCATTCATCCTTCTCTTTTCTACTTGTTGTTGAGTCTGGCAGATTACCATCTATTGCCCCTAAACATGTATCTTTTCAGCATAATATTTTGATCCTAAACAGCCAGTTGCTAAAATTTTTAGCTTCTAGTATCGGTATAGTAGTATTTGTAGTCATTTTTCTAAATTCTTCGAGACTTTTCTCTTTTGACCTTGTCATTAAAACGCTAAATTTTTCTTGACTGATTTCAGCCCCGAAATATTACTAATTCTTCTTAACAACTTTCTGGGCCCATAACCTATTGGTTATGTTAGTCCTTGCAGTGGAAAAACTACAATAAACTTAAAAAAAAATAAAACGTTGGCTGTTTTCTGACAACTTAAAGACATTAACTCTATATTTTTTTAAATTAATTGTCAAAATTGCACAACAACTGAACACAGACAAAATAGCCTGAACATATAGGGACACTATCTAATACATACTAATATCTATTTTCAATTAATTACGATACACTAACTCACCCAAAATATCAAAAATACGAATTCATCTCCTGATTTCTAGAATACACATTTATAATATGAATCACTCAAAAAATTAAAAATCTTTTGGATAATCTATATATTTAAATTAACATAAATTCTTGATACCATTTCTCATGAACACTAACAACTTTATAAATTGAAAAAATTATGGGTACCTTTAGGATTCATTTAATCAAACATGACAGCATTATTTAGTTTATTCTTGAAAGTAAATAATTCATTCTGGGGAAAATTATTTGACATATTAACGTAAAAATACGGAGAGAAGCCGTGGACATGACAGCAAACGCTATTACCAGTTTGGTTGACTCCAAATAAACGTATAATCGGAACTTTGCCTGTTTGAGGTCCTGGCATACCAGGATAAACGTTAGCGGTGTAGTGGTCCAATTCTAGTTCTTGAAATATTAGTGTATTGCTTTTGGGGTCTAAAGGGGGTACTGGTGGCCTCAAGAAATTATCGGATCTAAAAACCACTTACTTTATAATACTTTGTCGGAAATTTTATTGTAATGAATACATACTTTAGTTTTTTGAATGCAGTTTGCAGTAAAGTATTCTTTCGTTTATTCGTTTTTATTCTATTTTCTTTACTACTTTTTTATTTAAACAACCAATCAAATTGTAGAGTTTCGCGGTAAAAAAAATGTCAGCTGTCATCAATTATAAACTGACTTAACCTAATATTATTTGGCCTCATCGCTTGAACTATAAAGTCACCCTTTTGTGTTGTATATTTATCTATTACGTTAGCTCAAATAACAAATTTCAAGTTTATTGTAACGAATAATGTTATTGAAAAATTAGAAATACGTAGCTATTCTCAGTATTTTTCATTATTTCCCTGTTAATTTGTCTTTTCCACGAGAGTAAATTATACAGCTGTGGTCTGGTTTGTTTAGCATAATATATTACAGAATTGTTGTGAAGTAACATACAATATTTGATTCGTGTATGTAATTATGTTTTAGTTAGAATTTTGGGAGGACGTTCATAACCTAGTCTACCATAATCGTTCTGATAAGTGGTAATCGGTGTGTCTTGAAGATGACAAAAATCCTAGTACTAAAATGAGTTTGCGTGTGAAAAAATGTCATTTATCTCCTTAAAAGAGTTATCATACAACTGGTTAAACAAATATAATAAAATTACCAAAAAAAATAACTTGTACATGGTTAAATATTATTCAGATTATCGACAATTGTTCGAAGTTTTTTGCTAGCTCTATATAAGAAGTTTTCTTCGTGAAGTAACTAGAATTATATATAAATTTTTACTCACGGTTTTGTTTTTTCTTGTACGTTCCATCTATAAGTATTTTTTCTATGATCGTGCGTTTTAACCCACTTTCCCGCACGCATTTTAGTTTTGAAAGTGTCACTTTCCCGCACTAGTGCGAGAGAGTAAAATTATGCAAATTTTTACCTTATTAGATAGTTTTTTACTTCGGAGGTTATAACTATTTTTGTAGCATTTTTAATTTTTTGAAAATATAAAATAATAAAGATATTTTTCATATAACCATATACATTCTTCAAAGGAGTGTCACAAAACAACTATCATACCACCCGGGTTTGATATCAGTTGCTATGACAATCCAGGCGTGTAATTGTTACTGAAACGTCAAAGTTGTTAAAAACGTCTTAGAAGTGACCAAATAAGTAAAATCTTCTTCTAAATTAAACCACATCCGATACAATAATATTAATGGATTCATCCGTCGAAGAACTTCCCGAAGCCATTTTGAAGGCTGAAAATGAAGCTAATTTCGAGCTGTTACCTGCCTAATTGTTGTGAAAATTTCTGATTCCAAAAATCATTCGTCAAGATCATTTGTTTTTTTCTGAAGAAATAAATGCTGAAAGTGCGCAGATTTACGACCATCTACCACTCCACACCGCCGATTTTTTATTCATTATAAGAATGGAAAATGCTCAGTTCAATGCGGTGGCGTAAGCACTTTTGGTAAGATACCGGCAGAGATTGCTGCATATTTACGCCTACCTAATCTGGAACGTTATACAGGACACAGTTTCAGACGTTCTTCGGCAACGTTCCTAGCAGACTCCGGTGAAGAAATAACCAACCTAACGCGCGTCGTTGACTGCAAGTCTACTACCTTCGCTGAGGACTATTTGGAGGACTCCGAGAATCAGAAGAAAAAACTATCAAATGAAATTCTCTCTACTACAAATGACTTAAAACCGTTGCTGTCACCGTCATCATCATCTTTATGCGACCTGCAACCTATGCCATCCTCATCGACGTCATCTACCTTCCAGTTGAAACTAAATAACTCCACTGGACCGGCAATTCTTACTAGTCTACAGAATGCAACAAATTATGTTGTATATTATTATGTTTGTTGGAATAAAATAATTTTTGAAAAATGGGGCATACTTTTTTGTTTATACGGTCGTAGAAAAAATAATGTTCCTAACTCATGCGCACTTGACTGCTTGTCCGAATTCCGCTCCTCGTCGTTCGAGACAACTGCAGTCGCTTGCGGAAAAGTATCACTTTCCGCACTTGCTAGGAAAATAGCTATTTCGTTGTGATAATTAACGCTTAAGCCATTTCCTACTTCAATTCCTTAACGTCAATTTAACATTTAATTGAGTTTGTTGACATGGCATTTAGAGTATTTTACAACTTTCTAACCAATAATCACTATATTAAAATTTATCTCCGCCACGTCTGTTCGTCATAAACTCAAAAAGTACCCAACGAATTTTCCCGCGATTCTCACCAAGAGATAAAGTGATACCTAAGGGAGGTTCAAGTATATGATTCTTAGAGCACTACCTCACCGAGACGCCATAGCGACGTCGTCGGTTACATATCCAAATAATTCGCATTGAAATGTATGGACGACTCACTGTAAGCGACCAGGATACCTTACCAGTGTTATGTACACGATCAAGATGCGACTCACTAAGTGGTCAACCGGTCACCAAGACTGAAGCATAATGAGCTTCGATACAGAAAGGATTAATCGTAGAATTCAAAATCGACCATATTTATGGGATACCTCAATACAAGATGGCGACTAAAATTAAAATTATGTCTGTTATTGATGAAGGGAGACTACTGGTCGCAACAGCCAAATCCGCCAACCACGTGTATTCAAATAGTCGCGGAAATTCTATAATTTTATCCATCATGGGTTACGATACAGAGTCCTCGACGCGTTTTTCTTCAATTCCAACTATATAGATTGTACTTATATTGGAATAGAAAATGACGTTTGTCAATTTGAAAGTGTCCAAAAATTGTATATAAACTGTATGATTTTTATTTCATTCTGAAGTGAACTATTCTAATGGAGAGCCAGTAGAACTGAAGAGGATGAAAGTTAAATAGTGAAAAAATATTGAGCGAAATAGAGCTGTGTGATAAAGGAGGTCAAGGTACTCCATGCAGAGTCGAGTTCTTTTTAATCATTTTAAACAATTATATAATGAATAATAGAAAAATTATTATATATCAGAATAAGTACAACTTTCCATGTCATTTGGAGAATGATTGTTAATAATAACTGGTTCAATAACTGTATTTACTCGAGAGCTCACGTCCCACAGTCATATTTAGATATTCATGCATTTTTTTAAATAATCTACCGAAATTCTGTAGAAATAAGTTACTAGAAGATAATGAAAAACTTAACAGTTTCAGTCTCTGAGACGAAACGCGCTTAGGACAGTGTAGTGTGTTCAGTACAAATATCACCAACAATTCAATAAATTCCAACTTAAACGAAAAACTTAATTTTTAAAAATTAAAAATAAATTTTGGAATGTTATTCTTTTGATAATCGCGGGACGTTCTGTATACTACATCGTTACATTCGACGGAAATACTTTGTCCTTGTTTACCGTGATGTTTATTACTACGTAGATATAGATACGATACGTCTGACCAAACTTGTTTTTCTTTATATAAACAGATACAAATAAAATGAAATATTTTTAAAAATTGGTATTGAAAAAGCGAATGGTAAGTGTTGTAACTTTTTTAAATATATTTTTTGAACGTACATCGCCAGCGTTGGCCATTAACACGGTAGGTAAATATAATTACAAGTACGAGGGAATGTTTGAAATTTTTCGAATCGTTTGGAAGTTACGTATAAAGGATATGAAAGCAGTTATAGGAAAATCGGTCAATATGGCGGTTAAAGCAACGGGTGCATTATCTTGGAAATTATTCCATGGAACGGATAACTTTCAGGTGAATATTTAAACTACTGAACGACGTAGCGGTGACGAAAATCAAAGTAAAACTTATATCGTTTTCTTCGATGAGCGTGGTAAGATACACCATGAATTAGTTCCAGAGGATCAAACAGTGAATAAGTAGTAGCACTTGGTCGTTTTGAAGTGTCTAGTGAAGCAAGTCATTTATAGAAAAAAAAAATCATGGATTTTTCACTGTTATATTCTAGCATAATTGTTTGGTCAAACAGCCACCATAGCTGCAAGATTTGGTTTTCTTCTTTTGGAAACTAAAAAATTCGCTTCAGGGACCGTACTATGAGTCGAATAAACCCTTAAAAGAGGACAAACAGGAACAGTTTTTTTTTAATTAGTATCAAAATTAATCTGTCAGATTTATTTATTGATTCCATCGCACTACCATTATTTTTGAATTATTATTGCCTATGTGCAAGCCATGGACTATGAAAACATGCTCAACAGCTGCACTAGAAGTGATTATAAATCTGTGGGATAGCTGATATTCCGATAGCCAAGCAGCCATTAGAGCTTCAAGCTCCAATATCCTAACATCCAAACTCGTTTGGGATTGCAACGAAAAATTGAACGATCTAGGCAGAAAAATAAAATTACTCTACACCGGGGTTGACATTCTCGCTGGAGCGGAAGCAGACATCCCTTGAAACCTTCTATGGTAACACCTAGAGAACAAAATGCATTGGAAAGGAAGGTATACGAGAGAAACACCAACTATAACCAGATAAGAAGAACACTAAGAGGAGTCTTATCGGGGCAATGTCGTCTCAATGGGAAATTGAAGACACTAGACTTAGCACAGAATCCAGATTCTTTCGAAGTGTGAAACTTCAGAGCACTACATCTGGAAGCGTATGAAGATGATGATCTTCGGTAGCTTCAGCTTCAAATCAAATTGAGAGCCAGTGAGTGTTAACTAAAACTTAGGGATCATTTCCAAATTGAACTACGATTTTTGGAATGTTGTTAGACAGTTTCTTTGGCATGATGATCTCTGCAATTCTATTGCTAGTAATTCTAGAGTGAATTGAAAGTTTGTTATATCAGTAGAGAGAGTTTTGAGTATATTTTGGACAAAATCTAAATCGAAAATAGAAACTAATCAATAAAATTGCTCATCATACAAAAGATTTCTTAAAGTTATGGATGACGAATATTTTTAATTTCAGGAAAAGGTGATGGTAGAAAGTTTCTAGTTCTTTATAGAGATTAAAAAGTTTCACTGTTGATCGAGAAGATTAAATATGATATTACCAAATTGGACTCCGCGTGCAGTTTGGAATACCGAAACTTTAGCGTTGTTGAATGAAGTCAAAACGGATTTTATACCAAATCAAACAGTTCAAAATATCATTACAGAAAGTACTAAATTTCCTCTAGCATTTTCAACGTCAACTAATAAATGCAATTATCTCAAATCTGTAGTGAAGGAAGAAGTATTAGAAAAAAATATCAACTCGGTTTTTCCAATCCTTCACGAAAGCATAATCAACCTCTGCTGCATCTTCTTATTATACAAAAGACAATACGGAAACTGTAGAGAAGAACAATTTTTCCAAAAATTGGGTTTAAAAGATCTAATTGCAAGATTTATAATGAAAAGACCGGCGGCTTTTTTGAAACCCAACGATGAATATAAACTTTTGGACGGAACCGCCGGGGAAGGTAGCTGGGAATCTGTAGGTACAAACAAAGAAAAACCTCCTCTTATTATCGATAATTACATGGAATACGACGAGATGAAACTTTCAGCTTTCTTATCGATTTCTTCTTTTACTCATTTCGTCAATCGAGGAGAACGAAATAACGTGGGTAAATACGAAACAGACAGAAGCAAAGTAGAAGATACTGGAATTATCGTCGGTATGGTAGGACCGAGATTGGAAAAAAGTAATGTTATGGAATACCAAGAAATAGTCATCACCCCAAATCAAAATACAGAAGACAATGGCTTCGGTAATAACGTTAAACGAAGTATTCCGAAGCTTTTCGCTAATTTCTACGAGGAAAAATGTTCCACTTACAACGAAACGTTAATAGCAAAAGGTGAGGATCAAGTCGGAAGATATATCGATATCTTGAGGGGAGACATTTTCGATAATTATTTCTATTATAAAAGATTAGCAATTACTTTTGATACTCTATTAATCGAGGCTAATCATAGAAGCAAGCAATTATCTAAATCGGCGTATTTACATGTAGTTGGATTGGGATTAGGAGTCTGGAAAATTTCCGATCACCAAAATAAAATTTACATGGAAACTTTCGCCGACAGAATTCAGTAAGTACCTTCGAATTTTTTACGGTTAGATTTATCAACAACAAATCGTAATTAACTATCTGTAGAACAACTTATTTAGTTAAAATATATAAACTCATTCAAAAATTACTTTATTTTGATTTCAGAAGGCTAATTTTTGTCTTAGTTTGATTAATCTTGCCCTGGTCGACAAGACAGTATAGAAGTAGATAAAAATCTTAAATATATATCACTAAAGCCATTCATCTAAGAATCTACACCAAAAGATACTCAATAACGTCAAAAATATTGAAACAAAACGATATTTACTTACCGATCATCTACGACAATTTATGTACAAAAGAAGTCGTCGTTGAAACCCAGAGAAAACTGAAGAGGATGGTCGTTGTAACCCAGAGAAGACTGAAGAAGATGCTTAGAACTGGATGGAATTATAAGTTTATTGTTCACCATGAGCTGCTACAAAAGAAGTCGTCGTTGTAACCCAGAGAAAACTAAAAAAGATGGTCGTTGTAACCCAGAGAAGATTTAAGAAGATGCTTAGTGGTGTAAGAATCTGGTCGACTATTCATTGAGCAGAACGACTAGTTTTGGTCAATAGAGAAGCCTTCATGACCACCATTGATTAGTTAAATTTTTTTCTTAAATTAATTAGTGTTTTAAATCTATAAAAGTCAGTGGAATTTTCAATTTATTATTTTACTTTTAGATTTTTAGGTGAAAAATTGTATAACGTATCTGACATATGTTTTTCACATTTGAGAGTTGATAAATGTGGAAAATACAACGACGGAGAGATATTTATCATAAAAGGTCATCCTAATGGTGGAATCAAAATTCATATTTATAATCGAGAACCCCATTCGAAACTCATCGGTAAAGACACAGGTAGTTAACTACATCTCTGTTTTATTAAAAATCTCCTCCATATTCCATATTGTTTATTACAAAATTCAAGTTGAATTAACGAGCACCGATTAACCATGTTCGTAATAAATAATTATATAAATCATTTAAGGTAAATTGCTGGTCGTCTCTTACGCTTGGGATGGAAATTCGTTACCCGGAAATGATTATTGGATCGGTAGTTTATCCGGAAGCGGAGATTCAGCTTGCGCATGCTCGACGCAAATTTGTGAATTGCACAACCCTCATATCAACTCAAGGGTAGGCGTGGACAATTTAAGAATCGTCACATCAGACGCGAACGTCGTAACTTTGAATGAATACAAAAATATTGTTAATCGTAAATGTACAACTGAATAATAAAGATATGCATATAAAGATCTTTTACTAAAATCTCCTTCCCCGTTTATTCGTCAATGAAATAGCCAACTCGATCAATAGATCTAGCATTTTCGGGTTTGTTTTCCATGGGGTATCAGGAAGGGACGATTTATGCCATTTAAATTGGCGTTATTGACGTTTTAGAACATCGTATTCTTGCAGAACATTAAACTATTTTTGCTAAAATACAATAATAGTTTCAAAATAGAATATTTCACTGTAAATAAGTGAATAAGAAAACATCATGCATCACTCAATAAGTTGTTTCATTGACACACAGATGGCGCTGTCATTGTCAAATCCGTATAACGTTTATGAAATACCAACTTTCAAAATACTATATGTCAAATTTCATGACATTTCGATTAGTTAGAAAAAAGTGACAGCCATTTAAGTGAAGCTGCTTCATCAAAAAATACAAATACAAGCTCAGCAATGCCTTCAAAAGTGTTATCCAGAATATGCTACATCGAAAGGAATCTTTTGTTATTGATTTGCTGAATTTAAACTTGGTCGAAGATGGTAAATGTTCTGGTCGACAAATTGAGGTGGTTACTCCAGAAAAAAGTGCACAAAATCGATTATATCTAATCGTAAATGAGCCCATAAATGTATCAGAAAGTGTGTTTATGATTATGCATGAAAATTCGATCATGAGAAAATGGGTTTCGCGTTTACTCACAGTCGATCACAACCAACAACGTGTCGATGATTCAGAGCAGTGTTTGGTCACGTTTACACGCACGATTCTCCAATATCCCGACAAAACCATTTCATCTGATCACATCGCCAGTAACGTAGCCCTCGGAGCAGTACTTTCTCAAGTGCCTATCATTCATTCGATAATAAAGAAGAAGTTTAAATAATAAAAGGAGGAATTCCAAAAAATTAAAAAATAAAAAGGAAGTTTAATTAACAAAGCTATTGAGTGATTTCATTGACCAATCACAAACATTCTTTTAAAAACCGACTCTATATTAATATTTGCTACTTGCTGAACATATTTTTGAAACGGGCGACTGAAAAATTAAAAGCTGAAATAAACCCATTAATTTTTAGTTATTGTTCATTAATTTTCTTTAAAATCTCACGGTTCCTGCCCCTGTCTGCTGGCGCCCATGATAGTAAACCTGGACACTGAGCCAGGGAATGAAAATTCACCGACAACGAATTCAACTAACAACAATACTGACTATGTAATACAGCAGATAACATGTGACCGCCAAAATGAACAGGTTAAAAGTTAACACAGGACAAAATTAAATCAAAATTAGTTCAGTTTTACATTCTCCGCAAAACCTAAAATTAGAATTCGAGAAAAAGGAACGAATCACAGTAGAAATATTAAAAATTAATCTGGAGAAAGATGTTATCAATTTTATCAAAGAATTTATTTGTCCAGGTATTCAATATCATGTTTATTTAGAAAGCCCTGAATTGTACGAATCGTTTTCAACAGTACTACAAAAATATTTCAAATCAATTCAATTCGACTGAAACGTTGTATCACAAAATTAATGGATGTAACAAACACGGAAGAAATCAAAACTATCATGAAGAAAAACCATTCACCGAGGAATAGATAAAACCTATCTGAGACTAAAAGAAAAATATTATTGGCTGACTTAACCTAACCTAAAAGAATCCATACAAACATTTATAAACGAATGTCAAACTTGACATCAGAGTAAATATGAACGAAGCCCAGTACATATGCAATTAAATATTACTCCGACCGCTTCGAACCCTTTCGAAATCATTCATTTAGATTCCTTCATAATTTTTCAACGATTATTGACAGCTTTTTCAAATACGCCCAAGCGTATCACATAAATTCGGCTTCCGGAACAGAAGTAATAGACAATCTTATCAAATTCTTTTCTCACCACGGTATCCCGAAACAAATAATTGCCGATAAAGGTACCGAATTCAAAAATTTGCTGTTGTCAGAACTATAAGCCTTCACAAAATTCATGATCATTTTATCTCTCTTAATCATCCTTAATCAACCTCAGGGGGTCGCACTGCGACTACGGGTGTAGCAAGCCCGAGGTACCCTAGCTAGAGCTCCACCCCACTCTCAAAGTGGACTCTTCCCAAAACAACCCCACTATTCCTGGAAGATTCTCCTCCCCCGACGCTATTAGGTTGCGAGGGCTAGGGGGCTTCCTACCTTTTTTCCTGTATCCCGGATTGGTTGTGCGCTGTAGTCTGCTGGGAGCTAGTCTCTGCCAAGGTGAATGATGGCGCTTGATCGGAAGCCAGCCACTACGGGCCCTGATCAGGTAATATGTATTGAATGTGGAAGTCGGAAGTTCACATTGCCGCGGGCGAGTCTGGTCCGTCTGTGTGTTCCGGGACTGGCTAAGCGAGGATTGGGAATCAGTGAACTGGGGTAGGCGACCACCCGTTCTCAATCAACTCGACCCGCCCCCTTACATACGAAGCGCTGGTGACAAGAAATAAATGGATAGCTATGGTTCAAACGACGAAAAAACTGCACTACCTTTAGAAGGCAAAGGACAAAATGATGGAGATATGACCCCAACAGGTTATCACTGGATGTTTACTACAGACCCTAGTGTTAGGAGATCCTCATTGGCAAGAACACCACCAATGAATCGCAAAGATTCAACTGCCACGGATGATGTTTTTGTTAGCCTAGAGACAAACTCTGGCACACGTCAAGATGATAAGACTGGGAGTCCCAGTAACACGGCGTACGAAGCAAGTAGCGACAACAGTCACGACGGACTGGCAAAAAATACCAGTCCAGCCAAAAAGAAACGAAAGCGAGACTCACATGGAAAGCATATCCCGGATGATACTAGTCAAGAGATAACTGCTGCTATGACCGCCTTGGGTAGTCTTAATAAAAAAGTTGACGAATTAAAAAATGAAGTCAAAGTGAGTACAAAGACAAAAACTGGAATCAAGGTAATAACGAGAGAGCTCGTAAGCATAATGGCAACCCTGAACAGAAGAATGGATGTTTTAAACATCAGACACACGCAGATGGTGCGAAACAACACTGAGCAATAATCGCCAGGTAAGAGCAAAACTGCTAATAATTTAGCTAAACCAGAGGACAATAATCTTAGCTACACAAGACAAAGTATAGGAGTCCAAGCTGATGAAACCGACATAAGATGAGAGTTATTCGATCTTACCAGGGTAGAGACGCAAAT
The DNA here is from genome assembly GCA_026230145.1 of Diorhabda elongata. Lineage (NCBI taxonomy): Eukaryota > Metazoa > Arthropoda > Insecta > Coleoptera > Chrysomelidae > Diorhabda > Diorhabda elongata. The sequence goes on from CM047932.1 coordinate 19,027,657, forward strand.
AAAAGCAAGAAAAGGATGGACAGGGCTAGAAGAGGTAATACATCTCGAGTGGCCAGAAAGCTACTACCAAAGCACCGGTGTTACAGAGCTGGGATCGCTTAGAGAGCTACGAGGAGACCTGGTAATAGTAGCAGACCCTGATGTAACCTTGACCATCACTACGGAAAGCGACCTAAAATGCAACTTTCCGGAAATAACAAGCCTTATGTGCGAAGAACTTGAGGAAGAGTGTATTGAATATGTGAGGACGAACACCGAGGTCATACTTAGCAAAGGTAAAAATGGAGCAAGGTCAAGAACCATGTACATGCTGCCATACAAGGTCAACCCAGAAGGGAAAAACGACATGGGTCAACTATATCAGTTGCTAGGCAAACTGCAAGCAGAGGTCCAAAACCATGGAGTGACGGAAATTCAAGTAGTAGCCTTCGGCAAAATTGATAAAATCTACCTTAGAAAGTAGGGTATCTTCAGGGGATCTGAGGTCAAAGTGCAAGTTATTATACCTAGAGATCCACGCCGATTAGCACCAAGTCAAGTAAGGGAGGACCAGCGACGACAACAGAGAAGATTATAATCAAATCTGAAGGAAAGCAATATGCTGACATACTCCGTTCGATCAAGAGTAGTGTGAACATAGACGAGATGGGTGTTAAGGTAAAAGGCATTAAGAAAACTGCTAAGGGCGATGTCCTTATGGAGATACTTGGAGAAAAAAATCAAATAACCACCCTCAGACAAGCTATAATGGACTAGGATAAAGATACCCAGGTAGAAATTAAAAGATATGAAGACATTATTCATATCTCGGACATAGACGGAGATATGAACGCAAGACAGATAGAGCAAGATGTCAGGAAAAGTGTAGCAAACGCAAAAGAAGATGACGTCCGAGTGCTCTCTTGCAGACCAAACCAGAGGGGAAACCAAACTGCTACACTTGCGGTCAAAAGAAGAGTAGCCAGCGAATTACTCAAAATGGATACCGTGAGAATAGGGTGGGTACCGTGCCAGGTCCGAGCAAGGGTCAAAATCACCAGGTGTTTCAAACGTTTCGAGTTTGGCCACCGCACCAATGAATGCAAAGGAACCGATAACTCGAAGATGTGCCTTAAATGCGGCAAGGATAACCACAAGACCAAAGACTGTCCTAACAAGAGCTATTGCCTAACATGCAAAGAAGACGATCACAGAGCTGACCAGACTGCTTGCCCTTACTACCTTAAGCTTGTAAAAGAATAATCAAAAGCAATTAGTGATACCAGACGCAGGCTCGGCACTGCACGCGGTCAAAACTTTAGTGTTCAATATTAAAATACTTCAAGCCAACGTTGGACGTGCCTATGCAGCTCAAGACATGGAGTATGCCACCGCACTTCAGCAAGGTATTGATATTTTGATAACTGGGGAACCGAACAAAAGAAAAACTAAAGAAGCAAACTGGATCAAGGACAGCAGGCATAATGTGGGGGTCCTACTTCTGAATAAAAAGCTTGGCGTAATAAACCACGTAGCCGGAGATGGTCACGTAATTATCAAACTCAAAGATCTTGAGCTGATATGTTGCTATATATCCCCAAACATCAGCGTTGAAGAATACAAAACTGAGGTGGACAGTATAATGGAGCACATAACGAACAACAGTGATGCCATTATTCTGGGAGACCTAAATGCCAAGCCCCCAATGTGGGGATCACCTGTAATCGATGAAAAGGGTCAATACTGGGTGGAATGGATCAACGCTCGCGATTTGGTGGTTCTGAATACTGGAAATGAGCCCACATTTATCCGAGGAGATAGCGAGTTCTTTATTGATGTCACTATAGCAACCAATCGTGTATCTCAAAGAGTAACCAACTGGGAGATACTTAGAGCAAAGACCAAAAATACTTCAATAAGGCCCCTTATTGATTGGAGCGCCTTTAAAGTCTGCATAGAGTTGCTTACCATTACTCCAGATGAAGTGAGTCATGAAACAGGAACCAAGCTGACACAGATGGCAAGCAAGAATAGCACGCAAAATCGAATTCCAAAGACTGAAACACGTGCGTACAACAACGTGCGGCGAGAAGAAACAACCCAAACCGAAACGATATTGAAGCAATGAAAGAGGCGTACAAGACCAATAGAAGGGAACTCTGCTGTCTAATTAAGGAATCAAAGAAGAAACACTGGAACGACATATGCAAAGAACTTGATAATAATGTATGGGGAGATGCGTATAAGCTAGTAACAAAAAAGCTTAATACTCTAAAACCCTATGAGCTTGACATCGAGAAGAAATCCGAAATCGTGGCAGTACTGTTTCCACCCAGAAATGATAAGTGGAGATACCCTGAAAAGGAAGCTCTAGCCCCACCCTTCACAGCAGAAGAGCTAAGGAAGGTAGCCCAAGGTATCAAATGTGGAAAATCACCTGGAATTGACCAAATTCCCCCTAAGGCTATCAAAATAGTAGCAGATTGTGCCCCAGACTGGTTATTAGGCATGATGAACAAACTACTTCAAAAACAGGAATTTCCAAATGAATGGAAAGTTGCAAAGATAGTTTTAATACTAAAACCAGGAAAGTCAGCTGAGTTACCTAGTTCCTACAGACCACTCTGTCTATTAAATTCTTTGAGCAAGTTACTAGAAGCGTTCATATGGGAAAGACTACAAGATGAGCTTAAAGACAGAGGAGGGTTGCACATGTGTCAGTATGGCTTTCAAAAAGGGAAATCCACGATCCAGGCTGTAGAAGCTGCACTGAATACTGTAACGGAGTTCAAAAGTAGATTCTGCACCCTTGTCACAATTGACGTTAAGAATGCTTTCAACACTTTCAACACAACAATACATTCCACTGCTGTGGAATGTATTATATGACGGCGTGCTGAGCTTAGAACTAACTCGTAATGCTGTAACAATAGGATTTGCTGACGATCTGGCGCTGATAGTCGGAGCAGAAAGCCAACAGACATTGGTTACTAACACCAACATGTGCCTGGAAAAAATAAATACCTGGATGAGAGACAACGAGCTTGCTCTTGCCCCCCACAAAACTGATGCAATCCTACTAAAGGGTAGACAAAAGAGGGAGCAAATAAGCTTCAGCGTAGACGGAGTCAATATAAAGCCAGCAAAGAACCTGAGATACCTAGGTGTAACCATTGACGAAAGTAGAAATTTTGGGAAACATGTAGAAACAGTAACAAAGAAAGCAATAGAAAGGGTGTCCAAACTTGCTCGGATTATGCCAAACGTAGGAGGTCCTAGGCAAAGCAAAAGAGCAGTGTTGTGTAATGCTATGCAAAAATGCAAGTAATTACGGCTACGGTGCCCATTGATCTCTTAGCCCAGGAAAGAACATCCAAATACAAATCGCTTCAGAATAGCAAAGAAGCTAGAGAAAGTTCCCTCACAACATGGCAAACTACTACCTGACATAGGTCCTAACAGGACATGGCGTCTTTTGATGTTATGCCAAACGGTTCAGAAAAAGACACCACGGATAGATGTATATACTGTGCCGCCGTAGACACTGCCGAACATTCCATCTTCGTATGCTACAAGTGGAGAGAGGTCAGAGACAGGATTTGCAGACAGCTGGAATGCGAGCTCACTCCAGACAACATTGTAGAGAAGATGCTTGACAGCTCAGAGAACTGGAAATCGGTGCAGAACATGGCTAATAGTATTCTCAGCAACAAGGAAAAAGATGAAAGACAAAGACAGCAGAGAGAAAGGAACCCGAACTCCTAATCCCGAGAGGGGAAGGGAGACGTAGGGTAAAAGGAAACCACTGATAACCCATCACTCATGAAGTATGTTCCAGGAACGATGCCATAAGTGACAAAAGGGGCCGTAGACGACTAGAAGGACACTCCAACCGTCCGAGCCCCTCTGCAAAGCAGGACTCCGCAGAGGTGGTGAATGTTTCCCAGCAAATTGCTGAGGAAGTGTGACAAGTCGTTATAAAAAAAAATCATCCTTAATCAATCAAACATCCATTTGATTCCATCTAGCACAAAGATGAAACCAATAGATATAGTTATCGAACATATTAATAACAATGACGTTTATGATATAGATATAAATAAAATACTCCTAAATGACTACATCAATAGTCATAAAGATTAAAAAAAATATTATATTCAAAAATTAATTTCCGATTCATTAATCTCCGATTAATCGAAAAGAAAAAATCGCTAGCAAACTTAATAACAACCGGGACAAATCAGAAGTATTCAGACCCTCTCAGAAAGTGTAAATAAGAAAACACATACATCAAAACCACGCTAATAAATACACATTACCAACAAAATTGAAAACTGTCAACCCTACACAAAAAACAGCTTCTACCGAAAATAATGAAAGGTACATATGGACAATTTAAAAGGCCCCGAAAAAAGACCTTTAAATTCAATAAGTAAGATGAAAACTATATACAACATTCTACACAATTTTGAAAACTTAGTAGTGGGACGATAATTTAGAACATAGAATTTTATTATTTCAGATTTTCTTGAACTATGGAACTCCAGGATTTAATAACAATTAGAAATCTAGTTGACAACCCTGGGCTATTTGCCTTCAAATTAGGAACTGTAAAAATTGGAATGTATAACTATGCAATTATAAATTACATACTATGATTTGAACCCAACCATCTTAGAAATAAACAAATTACAAATTCAAGCTGCAAAAATTAGAGTCTTTGCTGACCAAAACAAACATTACACTAATGATCTATCAAATTATTGTAAATTGCTAAACTTCACAGAAGCCAAGATTGAAAATAAATTAATAGAAATATTACCCCATCCCTCTAGAACAAAAAGAGAATTTATACATAGCCTGGAATCAATTTTCAAATCTCTCACTAGAAACTTAGATTCTAACTATGGAGAAAGATTTGAAACCCTCATCAAACTATAAAATAATCAGAATAATTTAGAATAATATGAAAAATCAAAATTCATTGTCTGTCTCACACATTGATAAATTCAATAGAACTGTTGGACAAATAACAAATAACGAACATATTTTGGAAACAAAAATTAAATTTATTCAAAATTTTATTAACAAACAAGCAAACAACGAACATTGCGTATGGTATGAAATGATTAATTCAATACTAATCGGCATTGAAAATTCGATAACATTTGTAAAACATTAAGTAATGCATCCGAGTATAATAAAGACTTCTGATTTATTTAAACAATTGAAGAATTTTGAAAAAATAATTACTAAAAACCAATTTCCTTGAGAAATTAGATTTCGACAAAATTTTACTTAACGAAAAATTGATTGTTATTCATATAATAACATAATTACCTACATTTTAGATATTCTGATTAGATAGATATATCGCAAAGTTTTTGATTACTATCATCTATTTTCGGCTCCAAAAACTTCGCATATTCAAGCAAACCATGCAAAGAGATTGTTCCTCACCAGTGCGTCTGGCTGAGAATAGATCTGCAAGAAATTCAAGAAGAATTGGGAAATAGGTTTACACGAAATGCACTTGTGAAAAAACCAAAATTCTACTATCGAAGCCACTTTTGAAGCAATTGAACAAATTCCATTGGTTTTACATCATGCCAGCACACGATACAGCAAATTTCAAATTCCCGAATCAAGAAGAAACTAAGACTTGACAACTGGTACTTATCTTCTGGAAGTACCTTTGGAATGCCAAGTAATAGCACACAATACGATCATAAACAATCAAAAATTATATAGCTGCTTCGACCAATCGATATTGCTATTAAACCTGAATAACAGTACTCTTCATCCAAAAGCATCAAACTCCTACTTCCATCTAGAAGAAATAGAACTCGACAACCTTCAACCTCTGTAAAACAAGTTCATAGGAAACCAACCTTTGTTAACATTTGGAGATGTTTCAAAATACCCCAGCATATGGACCTTACTAATTTACTTATTATTAATTTTTAGTTTTGTATTTTGCATTTACAAGAAATGGTTATCGATATTCTGCAACCCTGCCGAAGAAAATTCTGGACCATTCTACGGTTCAGCTTCTTCGCTAGCTGAGGAAGTTGAATTTATTGAATCATCTCAACCGTTTCCATAGAAACCGATGAGTTGCTGTTTCTAAGGAATCACAGTGCTAAGACCTCATCAACATTTATATAAAGTATTTTCTTACTGATTTTCAGCTAGTCAGTTGTGGTCATTTACAATAAATTGTAATCATTTTATAACTAGTTCGTGTAAAATAATTTTTTTAAAAAGGTAATAATTTGAAAGTAGCGCAGTCAGTAGGATATTCGGGATTTATACGTATCGAACGCATCGATTTTCGTTTCAACGATTGACTGAATATCGAATCTACGGACACAGTTAGTTTGTATTAGTTTAGTTTAGAGCGATCCATAGAACGTCAGGAAATCCAGTGTATCCAACACAGAAACGACCCCAAGTGCAAAGAAGTCTGTCCAAGGGAATTGGAACCGATTCCGCAGGGATATTTTTCTGATAAAGTCAAAAATTGGTGAATTAAAGTATATCTCTATAGCAGGGGTGCTCAAACGGTCGATCGCGATCGACCAGTCGATCGCGAGTGCTTTTTGAGTGGATCTCGAGAAGAAAAAAATTTTTAACAAGTAGATAGGTAACTAAACTACAAAAATGTATTACGTAATAAAATAACACTGCTTGCGGAAAAAGGCGGCTTTATCAAAGGAACGCGTGGCACTTGTCAAAGAAAAGCAGCGTTGTTTCTAGACTAGACTGTACTGTCTAGTTTCGGGTGGCGCGTTTGACGGGAACATTCGAGACTTTCTTTCACGCCGATATAAATGTTGCGCCTGCATGAATTGGAGTCATTCTGAATTGTAACTTGATAGCGATACTACGTCGATACAAAGTTTATTATTAAATAGTGGAAAATGAGTGCAGTGAAGAAATCTAAAACGTATCATTTTAATAAGGATTGGGAGGAAGAATTTTTCTTTTGTATGGTGAGGGATAAGTGCATTTGTGTTATTTGTCGTGCGCCAGTTGCAATACCTAAGCGTGGTAAGTTAGAGAGGCATCATAAAACGGTTCATAAAAACTATCAAAAGGATTTTCCGCCACAGAGTGAATTAAAAAAACGAAAAGTAAGTGATTTTATATCTTGTTTGAAAAAAGAACAAACCATGTTCACAAGACCAGCCAAACAATCAAAAGCTGCTACGATCGCGTCATTTAAAATATCTCATATATTGGCGAAACACAAGAAACCATTCGAAGATGGATCGGTGGTGAAGGAAGCATTTATTGAAGTGGGTGAGACTTTATTTGGAGATTTCAAAAATAAAACAGAAATCATGTCTGCTATTAGAGAACTTCAGTTATCTCGTCCGACTGTCACAAGGCGTATTGAAGTCATGAGTCAGGACATCGCAGATAAACTAAAACATGATATCATGGAATGTACATACTTTTCTTTACAGTTCGACGAATCCACCGATATGACAGACACTGCCCAGCTGTGTATTTTTATTCGGATGGTATTCAATGACATGTCGGCTAAGGAAGAATTTTTGACAATCATTCCTCTGAAGGGGAAGACCCGTGGCGAAGATATATATGAAGTTTTCTTTAATTTTGTAAAAAACTACGAGCTACCAATATATAAATTAGTGTGCATTACAACCGATGGAGCACCAGTAATGACTGGAAACAAAAACGGTTTTGTGGCATTGTGTCGAGCTAATGAAGAATTCCCTTCATTTTTTTCATTCCATTGCATTATACATCAACAAGTTTTGTGTTCCAAAGTTTTAAACACGGAGGAAATTATGGGCATTGCAACAAAAATTGTGAATTCCATCCGTGCACGGCAACGGCGGCTCTTTCAGTTGCAGTTGAAAGATAGGGAGTCAGCTGAACACACTGATTTAGTTCTTCACACAGACGTCAGGTGGTTGAGTCGCGGAAAGTTCCTACAAAGGTTTCAAGAATTATTGCCCGAAATAACAGCTTTTCTAGACGAAAAAGGTGAGGATACTCAGATTTTGAAAAACGAAAAATGGCTGACTGATTTGGCATTTTTGACTGACATCACAATGCACTTAAACATCGTTAACTTGGAGCTTCAAGGTAAAGGAAAAACTATTATTGAGATGATTAGCGCAGTAAACGCATTCAAAAGTAAATTGCAACTTAGATATATCAACTGAAAAGCATCATTTATGAGTTATCCTTTTTCATGTAAAAACATTGAGGAATTAGCTACTGAAATAGCAAGTCAGTTTAATATGAACTCATGTTCTGTTGAAAATGAGTTGGTGCAGATTATATCAGATATACATCTCAAAGCTACAGCATCTGATACAAATTTCTGGTGTTTTATATCTGAAGATAAATATCCGAATCTAAGGCAAATCGTCCTTCAACTGACGGCATTGTTTGGGTCAACTTACTTGTGCGAGTCTGCATTTTCTGAAATGAAGATAATTAAGTCAAAATATCGCAATCGACTAACTGACGATCATATGTCATCATGCTTGCGATTAGCACTCAGTGGTTACGTACCATCTTATGAAAAGTATGCTCAGGACATGTAGTGCCACGTTTCAACATCCAAAGCCACTCTTTAGTTAGTTTTAACACCATATGTAACTCTTTTGTTTTGTAACAACCAATAAACTCGCAATTTTGAATAACTATGAGTTTTTTCATTGATATTGTAGAGAAGAACCTAACTAAACCTAACCCAAGCCTTGACTAAAATAATGTACCTATATTGTGCAGAAAACTAATATCTATATATGCTACGGTACACCCTACCTAGGTAGGTAGGGTGTATCGTGTATGTACGGCAGCCCTGCATCACACATACTTGCAGCCTCTCAGAGTCGATCGTAAGTCGTCTAAAAATATTGAGGTAGATTACCAGCAGTTCAAGTTTGAGCACCCCTGCTCTATAGGAATGTTTGAAATATTTCTCCTATTATTACTTTAAGTACAATCAATTTTATGTCTGAAGTTGACAATTTAACGAATATTTTTCAAAGTTTGAAATTAAGACCTTCAACTGACTCACAAATTTCAATTCAAAGTTTGATAAGTCACTGCTACTACACGTTTCGATAACCAAGTTATCGTCTTCAGAAACTGAAAGTGAACTGAAACCTGTTAACCTGACTGACCTCTTTAAATGTGAATTGTTCTATCAATAAACCTTCCCCGCAAATAATGATTCCAACAGGAAAACCTCCGCTGGGAATCTTCATATTTATTCCTTAAGTTCTAAACTATAGAGTGCACCTCTATTTAAACAATTCTTATATTCCACAATTCAATGATTCATTATTGGATACATTTTTTAAAAATTTATATTTATTATTTACCCTTGTCATTATCATTCATCTTATGTTGGATACAATAAAAAGAGAAAGTACCTGCAGGTAGCGGTGTTTTTCCTGATTACATCAAATTCTATAGTTCAGATTACCATCGTTTTCATCTCCGATTTCCATGAATATGCATTGATGTTGATGATAGAGGTCTGAATTTAAAACAAAAAATGTTCTTAGCATTTGTTTTAAACATCAATAGTTTTTTAGTTACGTGTGGTTGAAAACTTTATTGAATTTTTCTTGAAAAAACCACATTTTAATCGATTTTTCATGAATAACTCAAATACTCACTAACAGACAAATATGATAATTATAAAAAAAACAAAGAGAATGAGAAAATTTTCTTAAATTTGCTTTAGGCATAATACAAACCAAGTTATGATTTATTGAAGGTTGAATATTTTTATGGAATGAAAATTTTTCAAAATTCAACGTCAAGTAACGAAAAACCTATCAACTTCTCCAGGTAATTGCATATAACCTTTTTCAAAGTACTTTTAAAAAACTTTAAAACGAGGGTAGTGGAACTCTCTGAAGTTATAGTCTAAATAAGATCGATTTATATATATATTTTTTTGAGAAAAAACCTCAATTTCATCCTTAACAATAATACCCAAAAAAAATATGTTTGAAAATTATAACTACAAAATAATCAAGTCAAAACAGATAAAACGATGTCCAATTAAAATTGAAAAATCATCAAAAAGAATAAATCGCCTATAATTTTTTTTTCAATTTTTTTCTAAATAAGGGAAGATTTATATGGGTTCATGAGTTGGACACAAGCAAAAGAGTCAATTCAATATAAGTAAGCTACACGAAGTAATCAAATATTTTTCAATTTTATACTAACCGGAGGTGATTTAAAGGGATGAAATACATCAAGCAGGGTTAAAAAATTATAAATACTATATTAAAGTATTTAACAACTTTTATTCAAACCTTAAAATTATTTTTTTACTCATTAAATGCTTATTCTTATAATTTTATTGATTTTTTGCAATAAGGGATAGTTTTCACCCCTACGAGTAAAAAGCACATAGGGTGGATTCTGAAGATAAGGGTAAGTCAATGTTAATTCCAAATTTTCATTCAAATCGGTGCAGGTTCATGGAAATCGGAGATAATACGAGGATATATTGAAAAATTCTTAGTCTACTACCAAACCAAATGTCAATGTCAAAATATTTTATTACTCAACATATTCTCTTCTTAATTGGATACATTCATTACAGCGAACCTGCAACGTCTCTAGACCTTTCAAAAAAATGTTTTCTTCTTGCTCTGCAAACCAGACCACCACAGCTTTTATTACGTCCTCGTTTGAAGAAAACTTACGACCTTTCAAACTTTTTTCAGTTGAGGAAAGAGATGATAGTCGGACGGAGCCAAATCTGGTGAATAAGGGGGGTGCTCCTAAATCACGAATTTTTTGCATGTCAACATGAGATTGGTATGCAGGGTCGTTGTTCTGCAAAAAGAAAACACCTTTGGAAGAATTTCCGCGTCTTTTCTCTTTAATTTTTTCCCGTAGAGTGGTCAGTAATATCGAATAGTAATCTCCAGTTATTATTCTACGCTTATCTAAAAAATCAATCATGATTACCTTATGGCAATCCCAAAAAACTGAAGCAAAAACTTTTCTAGCAGATTTTTGGACAAAAAACTTCTTAGGTCTTGGAGAACCAGAGTGTCCCATTCCATCAATTGTTGCTTTGTTTCTGGATCGTAAAAATGTACCCAAGTCTCATCCATAGTAACAATTCGGTTTAAGAAGTCTACATCGTTTTCAAATCGAGCACAGATCAAACGCGATACTTCTACCATTGCACGCTTTTGGTTAACATTCAAGCATTTGGGGATGAATTTTGCAGCAATTTTTCTCGTGTCCAAATTGACGTGAACTATATGATGAACGCGTTCGTATGAAATATTTAGTGCTTCAGATATCCGTTTTAGCCCAATTCGACGGTCTGATAAAATCATGTCATGAACTGCATCGATATTTTCGGGAACTGTCACAGAAACTGGCCTTCCCGATCGGTCATCATCTTTAATGGAAAATTTACCTCTTTTGAAGCTTGAAATCCAATTTTTCACTTTTTCCAATTTTTTCTTTTAATTTATTGCGTAACTCTGGTTCACTTTTTTGGAGTCAAACTTTACACTGACACAAGTTAGTGTTCCTTGCTATATTATTTTGTTTACGCATAGAACTGATCTAGGCTAACTAGATATCAATACATCCTCGTACATCATTTTTGTCTTGTTACCCTGGGTAACAGCTGTTGATTTTATATGCTGAATTATTATATTGTATTTGATTTAGGGAATATTATAAATAATTCTGAACTGCAATTTGTTGCCCCTTCTCTCACTGTTAATAGAAAACGTTCGGTATAATAGCCGACAGGGCATAATCTTTGGCAGTAGTAATCCTTTGAATGTATAGTTAATATCTATAAACGTTCTTTAAAATTCCAATAAAACAAAGTATCATACATCGTGTTTTATTTTGAAAACAATAGTCAACGAAACGCAAGAAAAGATAAAAACCAAGTTAAATACAGTCCACTTATCAAACTAATGAAAACTATCAAAAATAACATCTTCGCATCTTCGAAATGGATTTCAAAACATGATATTCAAGATTGTGTAGATTCTGAAAAATTAAGCGAACCAAAGAATAATAGATTTTGTATAAACTGTTTGCGTCTCGGTCACTTGATAAAACAATGTCGTTCAAGTTCTTGTAAAATTTGCAAAGGGCATCACAATTGTCTATTACATATTTCTGATGTACACATGCAAGTCCCTAAAGCATTGTTTGTTTTTTACGAGACACTTCTTTCAATAAACAAGTATTATTGTCAACCGTTTCTGTTTGCGTATTTGGAAACAACAACAAATCTTACTTAGCGCGAGCACTGCTGGATGCAGGAAGTCGAAGTAGCTTCATCTCGATTTAGCAAACAAACTAAACCTCAAATTATAAAATATCAATATCAAATTTTGTGGCTCAAACCAGGCTGAGTCTGCTGTTGAAATTAAAACAGTTGTAGACGTTCAATCTCATCAAAACAATTTTAGCATTCAAATGTCCTGTCTAGTTGTGCACGAAATCACAGAGTATTGCCTAACTTTTCTGTCAATTGCAATTCTTTACAAAAACCAACACTTCTGAAACTAGCTGATCCGAATTTTCACTTGCCAGGTAAAGTCGGTATTCTTATAGACGCTGATCATTTTTGGCACTTTATATACATGAAATTAGCAAATCATAATGCAATTTTGCAAAAGACCAAATTGATGGATCATTTCTGGCCGCATTTCATCGATTGAATCTTATATTATACAATGCAATCTATCAACCCGTTGGGAAATTAATAAATTACTCGATTTTGGGAGGTTGAAGAAGTTAATACTTCAAAATCTTTCTCGAACGAAAAGCTATTTGTGAAACACATTTTGTAGAAACTTTTCAACGTAACAAGAACGGACAATTTGTAGTAACAATTCCTTAAAAAGAAAATCACAAGGTTTTAGCTGATTTACTTGAAAATGCGCGATAGAGATTTTTATCCTTAGAGAGAAAATTTGAACGCCAACCCAGCTTTAAAGGTGAATATTGTAAATTCATGAACGAGTAGGGAGTAGGGAACCAAGAAATAAGTCAAACAAATAGTTGTCGAAACGTACCTCCATCTGAGAACCCCTTTGACCATATCGTGGTATTATGTCTAACGAGTTAGTTTCCCTGAACATTTATTAGAACGGTCAAACGCTCAAACATGATGAATCTCCCTGGCCAATTTTATTCTGTGTTCAGACGGAACTTCCTGAACTCCGGAAAAACGTTCATATTCACGTAGAAAGTTCACTCTCGTCCTCTTCTCTTTTGGAAAAATACTCCGATTCATCCAAACTAGAACGTATTTTAACGAGCTATGGTAACGAACCACCATGTAATGCACAATAATAAAATGGTGTTGCATCAGCCGTTCTGTGGTGTCAGCATTTTTGTATATTTAGTCTATAAGCATTGCATGCGCAACTTTGTAAGATTCTTAATTTTATTACAATAGTGTAGAGTTTTTAATTTTAGTTTTCATTTTTAAAAATCTAAGAATTGTACAAGTACGTTAATTGGAGCAGTCTGAGTAGAATTGTTTTGAGTAGTTTTTCGTGTGCTTAACTGTAGAACGTCGTGAATTTTAATTGTTAGCGAAACATAATCTGGTTGTTGAAAAACTTTAGTGAAGGACTTGAAGACTATTCTGTGTCTAGCCGCAGCATACGTCCCAACACTTCCGAAGAAGACTTGATGAGCTATCCTTTACATTGTTCATGATTTACATATTTTGCGGCAAACTTTTCAATCTGTTGTGAATGATTTCACAGTTTTTATCTTGAAAATATTAATGAATATAATATTTTCAGGCTAGTTTAAGATAAATTAAAACTTAAAAGTAATAAAATAAAAAATAACTAACAAAATTGACGAATTAATAAATATAATGGATAATATATCTTCAAATAATAACACAATGCCTAATAACGATATCCACGAGTTAAATTCAAAAGTGAAGATTTACTTTTTTTTAAGATTTTATTTGAAACTAAATGATTCTGAACAGTTGGTGATTGGAACAAAGATTGGTTTTTTCTAGATTTTTTTTACAAATAAAAATGCTCAGTAAAGTAAACTGAGATATGATATAATATGTGATAAGTGTTAACAGGATGTCTAGACATGTTGCTGATAATATAAAAAAATGTTTTCAAACACCTGAACACAAATAATGTGGGATCTGTCAGCTCAGCACTTATAATAATATTATTTTATAAGTATGTCATCGCCTCCATATAACTCGCAGCTAGTGCAATGTGCGCCGCTCTGCAGCTCTTGTAATAGATGCAAAGTAGATAATGCATGTACTGCAGCATCTTTTTTCTAAATCACCACACGTATACTTTGGCAATAGAGATCATAAGGCATGCTGATGAAGGCATGCAAAGTTTGATTTGGTAGGCAGTGGGGTATTAGTGAGGGAGCAAATAACTTTCCGTCATGCTCTTCAGTATACGGTATTGTCGAATGCCGATCAACCTGAGTGATAGGGTATGGGGGAGGCAAAAAACGGTCCTGAAGAATCATATAGAAAATAGTACTTGAAAAATTCCAAAAATATGAAGAAGCACACATAAAAATTAGATATGAACAAATTGCAATGTACCTGGAGTGAAAATTAACTCTCTCTAACGTGCTCGGTATACCATTCATCGGCTGGCAGGTCTGGGACACTGGAAGTGTCGGATTCGGATTCGGATCTATGTATTTAGCGACTACTTCGTGTCCATCAATAGACACTGCAGATCATATTTCAGTCAAAATATCCCTTACCTAACGTCTACTGTTCTGCCGCTGGAGTCAAGATGTGTCCCAAAAAATCATGAGAAATACCAGCGCCTATTAGCTCTCGGCTGAGTAGAGCCATGCATCTATCTACTCAGCTGAAAGCACTTTTGCCAGGGACATTAGTCACAATGAATATTACCAACTTCCCACTATATGCCTATGTGATACGGTGAATAGGTAGATTTTTTTGTTCACTGTTGAATGCGGTAACGCAGAATGGAAAGATTCAATAATTGTACGTATGATAAAAATTAAAACAAGTATTACATGGAAAACGAATATAATTACTGATACAAAATTTGACATCATAACACAGATACATTTTCAATTTAAGAAATGAAAAGCAATAGGCCTACCTACTTACAAAAACAAAACATAAAATATAATTTAGTGAGATGGGTGCGCTTGCATGTTCTGGATAAGTTGATAGATCCTGAGTTGAGTTCTAGACAAAGCACAGCATAGGCCACTTTCGACATCAAATTTGTTGCGGTACTTGGTTTTGATCGCCACAAGAGTTGAAAACGCTTTTTCGCACATGTATGTTGTTGAAAAAGGCAAGTACATCCGAACAGCTTTCTCTGAAACACTGGGGTGAACTTTTGAGTACTTTAACCAAAATGAGAGCTTGTCAATTTTTTCAAAATCGTATCTTGCAGCAGAGTCATTTTTTATTTCTATTCCCTCCTCTCGCAACTCTTCTGGCAGCAACTGTATGTCCATGTTGAACGGGTCGGTTGATAGTTTGTAAAACTCCTCTTACAAGTTAGGAAAGTATCTGCTGAACTTCTCCTTTAGGTTCTTCAAATGGTCAATTATCAAGTTTTTCAAAAGCGGTCGTTCAAAAACGTCCTCAAAACATGCTTCTTCTGAGACTGACACTACTTTGCTGAAACTTGAATAGATGCTGGGGTTTATTGATACTTTACGTATCCAAAGTTGTAGTTTCTCAACGTACATCTTGATGGCATCCCGATGTGTTACTATATTTGAGTCTGCATCTTGCAGTATAAAGTTTACGTTGCTCAAAGTGTCAAAAAAGTCTTATAAATAGGCCAAAATCACTTGGTTACTGGGTTTTTTGTACTCTGCACTAAGCTCGTTTTGTTTCTGCAGTGCCAAAAATGTAATCACTCCATCACGGAGCTCAAATAGTCTTCCCAACATATTGCCTTTTGATAACCATCGTACTTTTGTATGAAATAGCAGCGGTTTCTTGTCACTTCCTAAATCTTCACAAAGACTTTTAAACAGTCGAGTATTTAATACACTGTTCTTTACGTAGTTGACTACTGTAATACATAGCTTTAAAACAGTATTGAGTTCGTTTGGAAGCGTTTTTGCTGCCAAGGTTTGACGTTGAATAAAACAATGAATCCCAACCAAGTCAGCATTCTTCTCTTTGACCAATTGCACAAAGCCTGAGCGAGAACCGAGCATTGAAGAAGCACCATCTATGCATCCACCAATAAGTTTTTGCTAAGAAAGTACGTGTTTCTCAAAAAAGTGTGATACTGCTTTCATCACATCTACAGCTTTAGTAGTGGTCAACAGCTCAGTAGAAAACATCAGTTCATCCTTCATTTTTTCATTTTCAATGTAACGAACATATACAATCAAATTAGAACATTGTGCTACGTCTGTACTCTCGTCAAGCTGGATAACAAAAAACGGGAATTTTTTTATTGCATCAACCACCTAGTTTTTAATGTCCTCGGCCATATCATCAATTCGGCGTTTTCCACTCGTTGTCCACTGTCGAGTGTGCCGTGGTCAAAAATGCCTTCCTTGGCGTTTCCCGTTTGCTGGTATGTTTGCATTATCACGGGATCCGCATTTTCTGGTGAACTGTCCTTTCTTCTTACAGATATTGCATGAATATTTCTTCTTGCAGTAGGCAATGTATTTCGCACAACCTTTTCCTTTGCACTCCTTGATTACGTGACCTGTCTTCCCACAATTGTAGCATGCGAGCGATGACTTGTCCTGTTTCCTGTATGACGACTGTCCTTTGTTTCTCACGTTTTGCATGAGAACGTTGCTGGTGCTGCCCTCTGCATTTGTCGTTGCTCGTCCTCGAATCTCAGACGTTCGATGAGAGTGCCTAAGTTCTTCGTTGGTTCGGTCACGTTGTTCCAGGATGTTCTGAAATGTGCCAATTTTGACGGTAGCACACTCAAAATTCTCGTCATGACTCAACTTTCCTTCATAGGATCATTACTGACTTGTTTTCATCATACTCAAAGGTAAAGAATTTAATTCAGGACGTTTCTAAAGTTACAGTCTTTGTACCATATAAACAACTAATTTATCCATCATGTCTTTAGCTGTCTTAAAATTTGTAATTTGTTTCGCAATCTTACTGTTTACATTAAAACCTATCAACGTTTGAGGTTCGACATCTTTCTTTATCCAAGCTTAAACGTTTCCTTCTGACACAGCACCTGCTGGTTTGGGCTTGAAATGAAATTAATATTCCCTTGACTGTCTTCACTCCAAATGAGACTTTGCAGTATCCATTTTGCTGTCAATTTGATCAATTCTCAACATATTCACTACCAGACGCGTCAAGATTTCCGATTATTGATTCAAATATAACACCAATATTCAATCCTTTCTTTTGTCTTTTCCCGTCAAAAGATATTCCAATATATCTTCCACCGATAGTCCACGTTCATGTCAATTTGGACATGAGAAAAATTGCTGCAAAATGGATCTCCAAATGTTTGAATATTGACCAAAAGCGTGCAAGGGTAGAAGCATCGCGTTCGATCTTCGCTCGATTTGAAAACGACTTCTTAAACCGAATTGTTACTATGGATGAGACATGGATACACTTCTTCTTCTTGCTTCAGTTTTTTGGGATTGTCATGGAGAAATTATAATTGATTTTTTAGATAAGGATAGAACAATAACTGGAGATTACTATTCGACATTACCGACCACTCTACGGGGAAAAAAAGACGCGAAAAATTATCTAAAGGCGTTTTGTTTTTTGCAAGACAACGCCCCTGCACACAAATCTCATGTTGCCATGCAAAAAATTCGTGAAACGTTTATATTGTAGTACGATTTGATGTAATTGATTGAAATAGTTCTATTGAACATTTCTAGCTCTGATTCATAGGAGGTGGGATCAGAAGTGATTGAATTTTTACTACATCAATTATTTTCGCTGCATCCCTCTCATCTTATATCTTCTTCTGTCCAGACTATTACTACTATAGCCGCTTTAATGAGATCAAGTCTAAAATATGTGTATGGATATTGAACAACACAGTAATTAATGTCAAACATTATTGGAAAAGTAATTTAAAAGTGAATGTAAAGAAAAGGAACGATTGGGTTGTTCTCAGATCTCAAAAAAAATAAAAATGCCAAAAAACTGAATAAACTTTTCTGGTCTTGTCATAGTCAAGAATTTTAGAAAACTTGAGTCAAGATGTGGCGGTTTAACATTTGTAAAGCAGTTTTCCCAATGGCTTCTTAGCTGAAATGATGGGTCTCATCCAAAACCTTTCGCGATGATATCCGAGCTCCTCTCGTACTGTAAGAATAGTCCTAATGCAAGCAGGTCCAGAATAACTTTCACTACGACGATGGGACAGGAGCGAGATGCTTCAGTTTTTGGCAATTTGTCGAGGGCTTTAAGCCCCTTTGTTGATTTGAGCTTTAGCAATAACGTGGAAGCTGTATAGGTAACGAGTGGCCTTACACTGGATTTATAAACGTTTCTCCAATCTCTCTGTTCATATCCAAAGATATGATTTGTCGATATCATTAAAACAGTTCAGTGTCTATGAAGAAACATCTCAAATACATCAACAATTAATTTGTTTTGAAAGAGGCTTTGATTTATAAAAGTTAAAATTTGAAACAAGTATTTATTATTGACAGCATTTGCAAGATTCAAGGAAATATTCTACATTGACTGCTCCCGTATTATTGTGTGCTTAATCCTATAGAGATGATTTGGAGTACATGGAAATAAATCAAATATACATTGAAAACCTACATTGAGGTATATTGAAATCTAACAATGATGTCTGGCAAAATTGGGTTTACATAATAAGTATTTGAGAAAGAAAATGATTGTTCAGTAAACACAAAGCTGAAAACTATGTTGAAGTAATCAATAAAATCCTGAATAATTTCAGATCAGTTGGGTGTAACATGAGCATTAAGGTGCACTATTTACACAGCCACTTAGACCGTTTTCCTGATAATTTAGGCGAAATTAGTGAGGAGCAAGGTGAAAGATTTCACCAAGATATAAAATGTATGGAGGATCGCTATCAAGGAATATGGGATACTCACATATGGCAGATTACTGCTGGGCTTTAAAACGGGATTGTTCTAAAATACATTCAAGAATAACACGCAAAAAAAGTTTCCGAAATGTTTTCTATTGTGAAAATAAATATTATATGTAATATCTGAGTAATATAATAAAAATACCTTGTTTAATTTGTTTCTTTGAACCATAGTTTTTTTCTGAAATAGTGTAATGTATAATTCACAAAAATATTGATATCTTAAAAATTCGAGCTGATAGGCAAAAACTAATAGCATATTTGAATTCAGGGCATCAGATTCATAAGAAATTACCTCCAAAATCTTCGGCACCAAAACCACTGTTGACCAGTGTTATCATTATTTTTGTTATTATTATTATTTTTATTATTATTGTTATTATAATTATTTTTATTATTATTGTTATTATTATTATCATTATTATTATTGTTTGACCTACGAAGCTATTGTTTCATTAATTTTAAAATGAAAGTTTTTCAGAATACTGCTCACACTTTTTAGTATACTAAAGGTAGTGCACAATTTGATTGTTTGTAGCAGCAGTCCAGCATCAAATCTGTTCTGAAAATATTTGTATTTGTAGCCATCACTGTCTCTTCTTCTAATGCACTCCACATATATACTATACGATTTTTCAAAAAGTTCTTCCAGGGCAACTTCCTTAGATAGTTTTATTGAATGCCCTCTTAGCTGTTGTTTTGTATTCATATGGAAAATGTCCAAGTCGTAAGTGTAGATATGCGCGACATTCTCTGAGAGAGGTTAGGGCAAATATTCTTAGGCGTTATTCATAGCATAAATCTTTCAGCGAGGGAAGTATTTTAGTAACCCTTCGCTGAACTCGTTCTAAATGCTGTACAAAATATGGATTTCACACTGAATGCGCAAATTCAAGTTTTGGCCTTATATACCTGTTATAAAGAAGTCTCATCATCTCAACTGAGTGATCCTTAAAAGCTTTTTGTACCATATAAATGGATGAATTGGCTTTCTTGACTATTTGGTTAATATATACATCCCATTTCAGGTTTTCGGTCACTATGACTCCAAGATCACATTGCTGATCAACTGTAATAATATCCACACCTTTTAGTGTATAAGCTCTTCTGGTATTGTTTGAACCAATGTATAGGACACTACATTTTGTTTCATTGAGCCTCACTTTCCAGATGTTTGTCCATTTCTCTACTGTGTGTAAGTGATCTTGGAGTAATTGCCGCTTAAACAAGATCACTAATGTAGATCACAAATAGAAGGGGACCAAGAACAGACCCTTGAGGTACTCCACTAAGAACCTCGTGCTTGGTTGACAAAGTAGTCTGTGTAACAATAATCTATGAGGAACTTTGTCGGATGCCTTTTTAAAGTCCAGGTATATGACAACCGTAGCATCTCCATTGTCATAAACAGTGGTCCACTGGTTATGTGGATTGACCAGGCATAAACCCATGTTGGCTTTTGGGTAAAATGTCATTTCCTATTATGAAAGTTGTTAGTTCCTTTCCTATTATCTTCTCCATAACTTTACACTGATGAAAAGTCAAACTAATCGGTCTATAGATTGACGCTAGACCTTTGTCTCCTTTCTTGAATATAGGGCGTCACAATCAGGAATTCTCCCAGTTTCCATACACTCCTTGAAAATTTCTCTCAGAGTCGATGTTATGGAATTCACACAGCGTTTTAAAAATATTGTAGGAATTTGGTCTAGGCCTGGACTGGAATGTTTTTTCAAGTTATTAATGGCTTCTTCTAAAGTACGAATCAACTAAGAAAACGCCATAGGCATCATCGACTAGTTATCGTCTGCCTCAATTTAAAATATTCCCTATACAGTGGCGTAGGTTCTTATTTAAATAAAAATTAATGCAGTTCCCAACAAAACATTTATTATATATTATATTTATATTATATTATATATTTTAAAGATTTAAACATATATTACAGTAGGATATTACTTAGTTAATTATATATATATATATATATATATATATATATATATATATATATATATATATATATACAGTATCTTATAGAAATAGCAACTGTTTATTGCATAGAGGTTTGGTATGCATGGTATGTTTATAATAAACGCAGTTTTTGCACATGTTGAGTGTAATATTTTATCTATGTCGTAAATTAAAAAAAAACATTATTCGTTATCAGAAACTAGAGAGAACATCCTAGTTCATTCTCTAATGAACTATCAGTATCCTCGCTGTTTTTGACTTCACTTTCTTCCGATGAACCCGTATTTACTGTAAATATTAAGTGATCTAGAGTGTGGTCTAAGATTTGCTCATTTTGTATAAGGTCATTCTCATATTTTTTAACATGTTGTCAAAAATATTATACCACTCTTGTTCCGATACCTCCTCAAATTTTTGCCTAGCGAGTGCCTCCGTATCGGACAGTTTAAATGTTGTATTTTGCGCACATTATTTAAAACGATTATGCCCCTAATGTTCAAAAACAGCGCTATCTGTAGATCGGTCGGTTATGCATCTGACCATAAGCGCAAATTATTTATAATATTACCGTACTTTCCTTCCTAAGCAACATCGAAGAGGGACTCGCAATGGTAAGAGATCCATGGTTACGCGACGACTTCCTTTCGAATTCTGATTTGGACCATGCGGCAGTCGTGCAGCGTTGCCAGTCTATTTAGCACAATTTAGAACAATCGTAAAAAAACGCCACTGTCACATAAATGGGATGGGCCTAAGAGAGAAGGAAATTATTGCGGACTTTTTCAGTTATGACGCGTCTGGCCTTTTCTTAGCTGATTTGTACTTTACTTTCGCATGAGTGAAATTTATGGAAATAATGCTGGGAAGTACTCTTGTATTGTCAGGCAAACTAGGCAATGCATTAAGATTCTTGTTTTTAGTAAATGTCTGCTCAAATTGGTCTGCAAATGCTTCAGCTACTTGTTCGCAATCACCACTTTTCCTGTGACTGGATCTTTTAATGTTATGGGACATCAGGCTTCGGTTTACGTATTTGAAAATCTGTTTTTGGGAACTTTCAAGCACCAGCCCATTTTCATAATTTCTTCTTGCATAATCCATTTTAGATTTCACCAGATTGTTTTGTTGTTGATATGCAGGATAGAATTCAGGTTTACCACTTTTCACGTACTTTTCTCAAAGTTTTCTTTCTAGACCTATTTTTTTAAACAAGCTGGTGTAATTCAGGGTTTACTGTGGTTAACTTTTATTGTCCTCAGTAGTACGAACAATTCTATTGCTAGGTTTTAAGTCTGTTCATATCTGGAGAAGTCACATGGAATGCAAGTCTCTTATAATATATAGAAATGTAAGCATAAGGAAACAGAAGACGGTAGCCGACCGACATGCTTAATCAGTAGATGAGATATTATAAATAACAAACTAAATGTTTTTCACGACTTTTGTATAGTAAGATCTTTATCGTAACTTTTGTTGTAGTAAAATCTATTCAAGTACTATTCAAAATCCAAAAGTTTGTAATATGTGTATTTTTGAAAATAAAATATTTTTAAAAAGTGACAACTGTTGCAAACGACATTTCTATATAGTTGTTGATTTTATTACAGTCCACACCCCAAAAGTCTCTTTTTTGTAATCTTTAATTTTGCGGGAGACTGTTTATTGTTGAGAGAATTTAGTGCCAGCTATTCCAAAATCGATTAAATTATCTAGGCCATATAGTGAGCAACGAACAAGTGGCACTGGACCCAGAGAAAAATGCCTCCATACAGCGATAGCTACAAACAACCGATAAACATCAGGCTATGAGTATGAGCTTAACACTGGGACGAAGACTGTCAAACGGCGTTCGAGACCTTGCAAAAATATTCAATCACAGTGCCAATATCCACTACCAGAGAGGGACTTTATTATTGAAACGGATGCAAGCACCGTAGGGATTGAAGGAGTGCTATCACTGATCTAAAAAGGGAAAGGAAGAGTGCTGGGATACTTTAGTCAAGTTCTCTCGAAACCAGAATGGAACTACTGCGTCACGAGAAGAGAGCTTTTGACGGTAGTGAAGTATGTAAATTACGGTATGATGGTAGTAGTGATTCTCCGTTTGAGGAAACAAAATACTTTATTTAATTGAACGTGATTTATATATAACAAAACAATACGGTTATGTATCAAATAAAGCAATGTCTCTTCACATGCATGTTCGTTCACGACGCATTCTTCCTTCCTGCCATATATTCATTAAAATCATTTGTCGCCTACTATTAGGCAACCAAAAGTAGACTGCATCGAATTAACTACGAGGGCGAATCACTAAGTACAGACAAAGTACGTGGAACACTTTTACCAGTATCTTTATGGAAGGGAGTTCCTTATCCGGACTGACTATGTAGCACTAAAATGGTTGACGCAGTTCAAGAATCCCGAGGGCCAGATCGCTGGAGGGATTGAGCGCCTTCAAGAATAAAACTTTGATATTCAACATCGAGCCGATGTCAGCCATCGAAATACCACTCCCTATCTAGACGACCGTTCCCAGTAGATTGCTTCTTCTGTAACAAAGCCGAATCCAAGGAAGCTGTAGTTTCAAGACCGACAGGACCATTAGCATATATCTGTCAAAAGTAGTTTCTAGCCACTAAAGAGATTAGATCAGAATCTATCCCTATTTGCCATGGTTTATCGATCGGCTATTAATGAGTCCACCGGTGCAATACCTGCGAAAATTCTGTTTGGATTAAATTGATTCTTCCTTGTGACAAAAGAATTTGGTTATCGACATGGAGAAGATCTACCGAAAGAAGATTATAAGATCCAATTGAGAAGGAGAATGGAATACATATACTAAATGTCAAAACGATACGACACGGAAGTCACAGACGATGGTTTTAAACAGGGGTATAAAGTATGGTTGCACAACCCTACGAGAAGAATTTCTATATAATTACGAAAATCATGGGAAAGTCCATACTTAATCAAGAAAAGGATCAAAAATGTCATCTATCGCATAAGCAAGATCCTCAATGGCAAACCAAAAGTAGTCCACCAAAAACGACTAGAGCCATTTGAAGGAGACCACGACCTACAGGAAGGAGTGAATCAGCTGCGAAAAAAAAGTTACCGGCAATGATAAATATGGAGTCATTACAAAACAACAACAAGATTTGTTCACTCTGCCGGAAAATTACTAGCTGGCTTGCAGTATAGTATCCCTGCCCATATCAAGAACACTCGAGGAAGACAACCGTCTTACTGAAGAAGTTTGATCAATTAGAGAAACTTGAAGAGCAGTCTCAGCTCCCAGCAAGCCGCTGGGAATCAAATACTACGATTCGCGATATTTTACCTGGTAATTAAAAATTAATTTCAAGATCAATCCACCTCAATCGCTTCAAATCCTCCGCGACCATGTGTTGGAAGCCAACGTGGCTATGACCAAGATAGCGAGTATAATTCAATCTTAAAATAAAATATGTAAAAGGAGTACCTACAATACAAAAACCCCTGATGGGGGACCACACCACAAATAAGGGGTGGTCCATCAAAAAAATAAGTTCATTGCAGGAACTGGAAGTCACCTTTTGGCACACAAATGCAGAATCACTAGTTAACAAAGTCGATGAATGGAAGTACAGTATAGTAAACCACAAACCAACTTTTAATTTTAAAATATTGATGACAGTTTAGTAACCATTCATGGCTATAACCTGTTTCGTTATGACCGAAAGAGCCGAATGGGGAGTGGCGCGTGTATTCTTATTGCTGACAGTGGTAAGAAAATAAATGCTTCTGTGGTAAGCAAATATGATATACAGACTCATTTTTCCTAGAAGTGCAAATACATGAATTTAAAATACAGCTATGTTGTATATACAGACTTACCCACCTTACATATGGAGACTTCAACTTGTCCTGAACTAAAATGGACTGACCTTACTCTACGTAGGCAAGATAATGCAACCCAAGATTTTCTAAATTTTTACACCGAAGTGAATTGTCATCAAATGATAAACTATCCAACTAAGTTTAGAAACGCTGAAAAGTCACTACTTGACCTGTGTATTGTAAACCATAAAAAAGTTTTTGATATCCAATGTCACCCACCACTGGGAAGGAGTGATCATGGAATTATAACTGCCAAAACCCAAGTTAAAGTTCTTAGTAAATATACAAACCGAATAGAAAAAAGAGCTTGTTTAAAGAAATAGTTCCAAAAAGAAAACTTTAGGACAAGTACGTGAAAAGTGGTAAACCTGAATTCTATCCTGCATATCAACAACAAAACAATCTAGTGAAAAGTAAAATGGATTATGCAAGAAGAAACTATGAAAATGGGCTGGTGCTTGAAAGTTCCCAAAAACAGATTTTCAAATACGTAAACTGAAACCTGATGTCCAAGGTAACTCCCATAAAATTAAAAGATCCAGTCACAGGGAAAGTGGTAAGTGATTTCGAACAAGTAGCTGAAGCATTTTCAGACCAATTTGAGCAGACATTTACTTAAAACAAGAATCTTAATGGATTGCTTAGTTTGCCTGACAATACAAGAGTAATTCACAGCATTATTACCATAAATTTCACTCATGCGAAAGTAGAAGAAGCCATTAGTAACTTGAAAAAACATTCCAGTCCAGGCCTAGACCAAATTCCTACAATATTTTTAAAACGCTGTGTGAATTCCATAACATCGACTCTGAGAGAAATTTTCAAGGAGTGTATGGAAACTGGGAGAATTCCTGATTGTGGCACCAAGCAACTGTAATCCCTATATCCAAGAAAGGAGACAAAGGTCTAGCGTCAATCTATACACCGATTAGTTTGACTTTGCATCAGTGTAAAGTTATGGAGAAGATAATAGGAAAGGAACTAACAACTTTCATAATAGGAAATGACATTGTACCCAAAAGCCAACATGGGTTTATGCCTGGTCAATCCACATAACCAGTGGACCACTGTTTATGACAATGGAGATGCTACGGATGTCATATACCTGGATTTTGAATCTTCTATAGAAAATTTACCTCTTTTGAAGCTTGCAGTCCAATTTTTCACGATCGCATACGTAGGATCACCAAGGGTATTAAGCATATCTTCGTAAATCTGCTTACCTCTTAATCCTTTTAAATACAGGTAATTGATGATAGCTCGATACTACATTTTTTTTCTATTTTCACAATTACGGTGGACATCTTTGTTTTCTTTTAATTTATAGCGTAACTTTGGTTTACTTTTTTGACGTCAAACTTTACACTTACATTTCTAATAATTTATTGTTTGTTGCTTTTGTAACGCAATATTTTGTTTATGCATGGAACTGGTCTAGGCTAACTAGATATCAATACATCCTCGTAATTCTTTGGCATTGTTCTCTCTATCACTCATTGAATGATTACAATCCATTATTATTTTTATTGATTTATGCCCAAAACTATGATATACTCACATGCCTGGCGCCAACAGGAACCATGACTGGAGAAGTGTTTGTAAAAGCCATACTAATCAATCCTTGCCGAACAGCTTTTTCAATGTAAAACATATTTGTTCTGATATGATTCGAGGCTAGTAAATTAAAGAACTTTATACATATATTATTTTATGCATTAACGCTTGATGGTATTCAAAATAGAGTGAACACAAAATGGTTATAGATAGAGTAATAAAGTATTAATTCACAATAGAAAGAAATAAGAAATAACAGGCATATCTGCTTGTCACTGTTTAGTTTCTTCACCGCGAATACAACCAAGACCATTTACTTATCCTACGGTTGGTCAAAACCAAACCCATCAAGACAAGCAATGCAGGAGGAGTACGTCTCACTTATGGAAATGAAAACTTGGAAACTGGTGGACTGTTCAGAAGGAGTGAAACCAATCACTTGTCGTTTGGTACTTCGAGAGAAAGCAGACGAAAGATACAAGATCAGACTCGTGGCAAGGGGATTTGAACTGATGAAGGGAGTGAACTACGCGGCAACCTTCAGCCCAGTAGCCCACCATGCATCGATTCGGCTACTCCTAAACCACGCAGCGTCAGAGAAAATGAAGTTGGTATCATTCGATGTGAAAATGGCTTTCTTGTATGGAAACCTGGAGCAAGTCATTAACATGAACCAGCCTGAAGGGTTCGAGGACGGATCAGGGAAAGTTTGCAAGCTGGATAGGAGTCTCTACGGACTCAAACAGGCCCCAAGGATGTGGAACGAGAGGGTCACCGCTCATTTTGTTAAAAAGATAGGCTTGATCAACACCGATGACGACCCATGTAACTACTAAAACAAGAACAAGAGTATTATGATTTCATATGATATATTGGTTGCTGGGAAAGATGAGGAAGAAATCAGCCTCGTTACACGGAAAAAAATTTGAGAAATATGAAACTCGAGCAGCAGTGCAACCCAGCATCCACACCGATTGAGCAAGGGATGATCACCAATTAGACAGACTTCAAAAACGACGAGCCACTACCGGCGAACAACTATCGCGAAGCAATAGGAAGTTTGCTGTACTTAGCTACAATCACCAGGCAAGACATCAGCTTCGCCGTGAACTACCTCAGTCGATTCTGCAGCAAGCCCATGAAAAGTCATCAGGTGATGGTGATACGAGTGTTTCAGTACTTGAGAGGAACAGTGACAGCAGGAATTCACTTCGGAGGAGAACTAGTGACATACACCGATTCAGACAGAGGAAACTCTGAGACAGGACAGTCGACGAGTGGAGTGTTAGTGATGATAGGAGGACCAGTAATCAGGTACTCACAGAAACAGCGTCTGGTAGCAGAAGCCGAGTACCGAACCGCGGTGTCAGTGATTGACGATGTGTGCTGGATCAAACGAGTCGTACTGGAACTTGGTATTCTGGAAGTTGATCAGCCGATCACCCTGAAGGTCGAAAAATATCAGCTATACACATGTTACAGAACGAACACGAAGGAAAGACGACCAGAGGAAAGAAACACATTGTGATACCACGAAAGTAAATCCAGTAACACGTCGGCAACACTGTGACACTGCAACACGTCGAGAGCAGCAAGCAGATTGCAGACATTCTCATCAAGTCACTAAACAGAAGAATCTTTGAAACGCTCCGCTGTAAATTGATCAAGGAGGAGTGTTGTGAATTGATTAAATTGACAGCTGACCCGACCTTTCCCTATCTCACACTATTTTGTTTTTCTAAGAACGCAATTTTATTTTATCGATGTGGAGAGGGGGTCAAGAAAAGTTTATCCCTAAGTTTGTGGGGATCCACTCCTTGTTTCCTGGCCGCTATCTTAAATAAAGGGGTGAAAAGCTATTTTTGATGATATAGAGCGCTCAAAAAGTGTCGGGGCGCGTCTATGCTCACCACATTGTGCCAAAAACCAAGATTTGTTTGTGATAATTCCAATTTTTTTATTTTTCTTTTCTTTGCAGATTTTTCTGAACATTTATATGTAATTTATCATTTTTAATCGACTCATTTCCTCGCCATCTATTAGATAGAGTCTGTAGGCGCGTTTTTTTACGTGGTATCCCCAGTCGGCCTAATACACAGATAAGTTGTAGGTGAGAGAAATTTGAATAATGATTGAATTTACCTGGCATTTTCTACTACCTAGTCCATTTTAGTTCTTTTTGATGGTCCAGGTTGTGCTTCAGGGTCATTATCTACATCTCTCTCACACAAAAGTGAAGGTTTGGAGAATGACGGGAGTTAAAATTGGAGTCATAGTTGGAAGTTCATCTTCTAATTCGTTTTCTTCTCTTAAATTTGATATTTACATGACGTTGCTGCAAGTTTCGCAAGAACAATGAAAACATACTGCAGAGCATTTGGGACCTGCTTTTCTGCGGCCACAATTCCTTTTATATCTGCAGAAAATCAATTTCATATTCTCCAGGGATGCTGGAGGCTTGGAAGCTTGTGTTGGCATCCACATGTTTGTTTGCTTCTTCCAGCCCCAATCTTCAGGACTTTGACATCTCCCAAGTTACGACTGAACCTTGTGATATACTCGAAGACTGTGAAAACGAGATTCATCTTGGGTTGGAGGCAATGATGATAAGCTAAATGAATTTTTAGTCTCAGTTTACGTTTACCAACAAGAACCAATAAAGACGGATCACATTTTTCAGACAAAAAGAGTGCGGCACCACAAGCTTACTCTGTATGTTTTTCCATAATTTTGAAAAATTTAAGTTTCGCCAAGTTATAAACTGTTGATGTATCGCAGCCTGAGAAAGCATGGAGAAACAACAAATTCTGAGCGATAAGATCTCCATACATGAAACTTGAAGGGCTATATAACTGATATGATGCACGACCTTTAGAAGGTTTTAAAAATAAAATGTTGGATCGTTCTCTACCTCTACCGTTAGCAACACGAGAATATCAATGTTCTCTGCCACAATAATCACAGAATCACAAGATTGAGAAATAATAAGCGCAGAAGAGACGATGAGTGAATCTGCAACTGATAAAGCTTGGTTGGCATGAAAACCCGCCTCTGAAAAAGCAGTTTTGAGTAGATTTATTGAGTTCGATTTGTTTTTTTTTTCATTCCCAAGAAATTTTTCTTGTGATATTGTTGGTACAAACTCAAACTTAATTTCTGTAGATTTATGTTTTTTGGTGCGACGCAAATGTTCCCAACACTTTATTTCAGCGATATCAGGCTTTTCGAAGTAACCATCAAATATTATCGTTACAGATAGTCGATAATGTTCTTGCACATAATTAACATATTTGTCAAGAATGTTGTTTACTGACGAATTTCCTTCCCAAACCACTTCTGTTCATAACTTCAAAGGATTGGTCTAGCGGTGTAAAAGCATTAAACATAGAAGACTTGATACCGTTCCTCATACTATCTTCAGCGAATAATGCTAATGGAAAACGTGCCAATTCTTATGACAGATATTGTTTGATATAGCCAACTACTTCTTTTGAAATACGCATCCGTTGCAATAAAAGTAGAGGATTGATGACGACAAGAGATATTTCGACTTCAATAGTACTTTTCATAGCACTCAACAGAGGATCTTCGATTTGCGAGTTATGTCTCGTCGTGCTTTCCCATACAGCGGTTGATTAAATGTCACGATACACGTTTTTTTATTGGAAGCTTTATATTTTTCAATCACAAGCAGAAGTGATGTTAAAATTGTGTCATAATCTGATGGAGGAGCGTTTATAAATGGCAAAAAAACAATTTCACTCCTTTGAAAGGATTTTTCAGCAGCTGCTTCAATCAAAAAGCTATTCTAAACACTGATGTTTAGAGCGCCAGACCATTAACCATACAACCACATTAAGTCAAAAGGACGAGAATTTTTTGGTAAGATGATGTTGTTTTGCCTTTCGAGTAGGATGTAAGAGGAATTAACCCCAAAGTAGCTTTTGCTGAAGCTGGTGTTCTTCTAGAAACACGTGATAAACTACTATCAGCTTTGATACTGTTAGAGTTGTAATACATTGAATATCACCCATTGCATGAAAAGTGTTGCTGTTGATATCTGCATTGTCAAAAACAAACTGTGAAAAGGCATGAGGTTAAACATTAGGCGCTGGGCGAAGGGCACAAGAATCTTCAAACAATGATATAGAATTATAAGATGCAGAGAAGCCTAATGAAGAAAGAACATTAATGAGATTATTGGAACCATATTTTTTGTATAAAAAAGATCCAACTCTAAGTAGCAAAGGTGAAATAAACGAAGAAGGTCGAGTTGCAGCAATGTTATCGTGAGCAATTGATGTACATTTTATTTGCGCTGCAACCAAGGACTAACGTTTGCTTATGATCCTTGATAGTAAAACAAATGAACTTTCTGGAATAAAAGAATGAATGAAAAAAATTATTTGAAGGTGGGTCTTGGTTAGTTTCATAACGCTGTGAACGAATATCTAGAATAATTGCAGCTGCATCTCTGACTTTCTGACTCTTCACGCTTATCATTTTTATGAGATGTTTTTTCACATACCACTTTAAATATAAAACCTTTGAAGAAAACAATGCTATTTTGTCCATTTTCATTAAAAAATGTAATGTTATATTAATATTTAGCCTATAATCGTTCTATGATCGTACTTCTCTGAGGAGTGTAATCTTAGATCTTAGATCTGTCATTGAAAATTGACACTCTTCACTATTGTCTTGCAAGTAAGTATAAATAACCTCTATAGCACTGACGATGTTATTTTTACGTTCATTAGTTTTTGCCCCACCCTTTTTTGAAGTACAATTGTTTACTGCAATCTTCATATCTAGCTCCAGCCTCGACCAAGCTAGGGACGTCATCTATGCGATCTACAATGGCCTTTGCTTCATCGTCAGAAAGTTTCAAAATCAAGTCCAAAATACTTTTTTCGTTTCTTCATGAATTACTTGACATAAATCCTGTGTGGGCTTTGAGGCAAATGACTTTAATTTTCCGAATTCTTCGCCGCATATGATGCAATTGCTTGAAAAATCAAAACCTGTTTCAGAAATTTCAGACACTGACGACAACGACGAGCTACTACTGCTGAGACGACGCACAACATGATCCGTTCGACTATCGCAATAAAAATGGTAGCACAGAGTATGTACAGTAACTTCAGAAACACTTTGTAAGAAGAGTTCATTGTCCAAATCATTCTTCACTTTTGCTCACTCAAGTAAATTGTTCACTCCTTCAGCTTTCACAGTTCTCACCCCAGTGTCCCCTAGAGTTTTTTCACTTACAATTAGAAATTCTGCTACATTCTGCTGTATTTAATAAACTAGAAATACTTTCAGAAATGTTTAATAATATAACAAAATATGTAGCACAACTGAGAGAAACGGTTGCTTTTTTTTTAATTCCGTCTTCTACCGAAGGTTAGCGACCATCTATTTTGAGCTGCTTGAATTATATTTGAAACTTCTGGTAATTGGAACCATTCGCGTAGGTTTTTCAGCCAGAATTTTCTCTTTCTACCTAACCCTCTCCTACCTGCTATCTTTCCTTCCACATTAAGCTGTAGCAAACCGTATTTTTCATTCCAAAATATATGACCTAGGTAGGACGCTTCTCTTTTCTTAATAGTTACAAGCAATTCTAGAAATTTAGCCATTTTTCCCAGTACCTCCGTCTTTGTTACTCTATCAGTCCAAGGTTTCTTAAAATGCGTCTATACAGCCAAATTTCAAAAGCTTCTAATTTTTGCATTGTTGCTACTTTTGATGTCCACCCTTCCACACCATAAAGCAGCGTGGAGACTACTTAACATTTCGTGGCTCGCCATCGGGTACCATCTTGCCATTTCAATTCTAATCTTAATCTATAAATCAGGGTTCTATTCATCATTTATTGTATATCCCAAGTATTTGAAGCCGTGTACTGTCTCAATGGGATCCGTTTCTATATACAGATCCACATTTTGTATTTTTCTCTTACTAATCATCATAAATCTGGTTATCTTTCTGTTGATCTTAGGACCAGCTTTGTAGCCTATTGTAGTTACTATGTTGAGAATAATCTGTAGATCTTCAACGTTATCTGCCAATAAGACAGTATCATCCGCTTAGAGGAGATTGTTGATTGTTACACCGTTAACTTTGATGCCGTTATCACATTCTTCCAGTGCCTCTATAAATATTTATTGTGAGTACAAGTTAAGCAGCAACGGCGATAGAATGCAACCCTGCCTAACTCCCCTAGCAATGCCTATGTCCTGACTTTTCATGTCTCCATATTGGATTTGTGCTGTTTGATTTGTTATAAATTGAATATCCTTGTCCGTGTCGAGTCTTGAAAGATATAATAGTTCTATAAGTGTGTCGTGGTTGATAATGTCAAATGCTTTCTCGTAATCGATAAAGCAAGCATAAACATATAGATCATAGTTAAATTATGAAGCATAACATCGTTCATAAAACATCGATCAGGAAGAACGATGTAACATCGATGTTTTAGGCTTCGATATCGATGTTAAAACATTGATAATATGAAGGATATACACTTTTTGCAGTTTGCTTTTTTGGGGAGTGTTACGAACGTAGATTTCTACCTGTCGGATGGAATTTGACCGGTATCGTAGATCTTATTAAACAGTTTTAACACAATATTCAGATTGTTCTCATTGAGCATCCTGTTGCTTTTCTATCCTTTGTTGGTTCTAGGGCTTTTATTACCCCACTTTTCATTATCTCGGTCCATCCAGATCAAGAGTGTTCATTGCATGATGATCATTAGTAAACAAATTTTTGATGTAGGCTTCCCATATCTACAACTGCTCTTCCTTGTCTATAATGAGCTTGTTATTTTTGTCTACCAACTTTCCAGTCTATCTTTTCCTGTTAGTATAGGTAAATTCTTTGACTCTTTTATGTACATTGAAGCTGTCATGTCTCCATTCCAGTTCTTCTATCTCTTGACATTTTTCTCCTAGCCATTTTCTTTAGCCTCTTTTATCTTTCTGTTGGCAGTTCTATCTATCTCTTTATAACGCTCGGGATTGTTCTTAATTTCTCTTCTTTCTTCGAAAAGATGTAATATTTCGTCTGTCATCTAGTCATTCTTTTTCTTCTGTTCGAAGTGGTCAATTTCTTCTTTCGCGCTATTCCTTTTAGTGTCACGTCAATAAATCCATTCCTTTTTTAGGTTCAGAAAGAAGAAACAGCTGAGCCTCCAAGGGCAGAATATAATAATAACAATAGTACTAGCTGGCAGATATTCGTTTGCCCCCAATCGGCGATTTTGACCTTTTCTACCTGCTTAGAATTCCCATAAATGTACACTCCTCTCAGAAATTATTAGAGGAAGAACAATAATGATTAAAACCACAGTCGAGTAAAAATAAAACATTATATATAAATGTTCAGAAGAATCTGTAAAGAAAACAAAAATGAAAAAAAAATTGAAATGATAACAAATCTTTGTTTTTGGCACAATGTGCTGAGTACAGACGCGCCCCGGCATTTTTGGAGCGCTCTATTAGTCACAGGAATGAGTGGAATTCAAAAAATTCACATATAAAATTAATCGAAATTGTTGACAAAATTTTTCGCACTTTTTTGCTCATAACTGTTTAAACTCGCGGTTAATTGCAAAAAGTAAAGTCATAGACGAAATTGTAGACAAAGCGATTTGCCACAATTTATGTCTTTACGAATTTTTTGTAGGGCCAATAGATATCGTCAAAAATAGCTTTTCACCCCTATATTTGAGATGGCAACCGCTCGATCGGCGACACATCGGTAAAATAAAATTGCGTCCTCAGAAAAACGCAAAGTAAGGGTACTAAAATTGTAACATTTTAAAGGACTAGCTTGTGAATCTTGGGAATAGATTATACCAAACTTTCCAGCCTTAGGGCCATACTGATTACTCCAGTAAGTTCCGAGGGCCAAAACCATATTATTATTGTTGCCGGTGGTAGAAAGTTAAATAGTCCACTGAAGAAAAAAAGTCCGAAAAAGTACGCAACGTTTAAAAAAGGCTGTAAATCGGATTAAAGTCCGCAAAACGGCAACACTGCATATTATTAATTTTCCTGTCATTATCTGTAATTTCTAGATTAGTCGAAGAGTAACGTGATACGACATCTGGTGGACACAATTGGAAATAGGTAGTACTTTCTATCGCTAACAGATGGCGCTAATACCCGTTCAATAATAATCTCGTTGGTTCGAGAAAGTTCTGGTGTCTTCCACTCACTTCTAGATGGCAGTAATTGGAATATATAAGAAAGCTAGTGGCGCAACTACAAGTCAGTTCCTATGACACTGTTGTGAAATAAAATAGTGCTTACCTCCTTAAAACGTGTTTGTGCGTGTTTAAGTTTAAGACATCTTTGTAACAGTATTAAGATTTTAATTGTTGCTTTTGTGTCTGATTTAGGAGTATGGAAAAGAAGCGAAAAAATGATAGAGAATGCAGAAAATTCAAGATCATTGGAACATTCAGTATTTCGTAATTGAGTTCATCTTCATTTACAAAACTCAAAACTGAACAAGTGGCTGCAGCTCGTGCCAGCTTCCGTGTGGCTCTTGAAATTGCAAAAGGTGGAAAACCATTCACCGATGGAGAAATAATCAAAGAATTCATAATTGCAGTAGCCAAAGAAATATGTCCTGAAAAGATGAATTTATTAAAAACTGTCAGTATGTCAGCAAACACTGTGGCTCGAAGGGTAGAAAACATCGCTGAAAATATATCCTCTTAACTGTTCGACAAAAATGGACATGTTGAGTGGTTTTATTTGGCCTTGGATGAGTTAACGGATGTGTCAGATACTGCTCAGATATTGATTTATATTCGAGGAGTAGATAAAAGCTATGAAGTGCATGAAGAACTTCTTGATATGTATAGTATTCATGGCAAAACTACTGTTACAGATATTTTTAAAGGAGTTGGAATGGCCATTAATCAAAAGAACCTTCGATGGAAAAACTTGAAATGTATTACAACTGATGGAAGCAAAAACATAAGTGGGAAAGATAAAGAAGTGGTCGCTCTTGTGTCCAAAGCTGTAGAAAATGACGGTGGTTTAAAACCATTAGTCTTACATTGTATCATTCATCAACAGTCTTTGTGCGGAAAATGTTTGGATATGTCTGAAGTTCTGAAACCAGTCATATCAACTGTTAATTCTATTAGTTCTTTTGGGCTGAATCACCGACAATTCCGACAATTTATTGAAGAGATTGAAGAAAATGACATACCTTATCATACTGCCGTAGGTTGGCTTAGTTGAGGGAAAGTCCTTCAGCGCTTTTTTGAACTTCGAGCAAGTGATTGAAATTTTTTTAATGAAAATCATCGCCCCTTTACTGAATTACAAAACAACGCATGGCTGTGGAAGTTAGCATTCTATGTTGATTTGACAAAACATGTGAACGAACTGAATTTGAGATTGCAAGGAGAAAACCAGCATCTTCCTGATTTATACACTAATATCAAATCATTCCGGAAGAAGTTGATACTGTTTCAATCACATCTACGAAGTAAATGTTTTTCACATTCTAAAACATGTGAAATATTCAGCCACACCACTGAGACTGAGTTTCCTATCGATTTTGCAATCGAAACTTTGAGTGCTTTGAAAATAAATTTTGATACTCGTTTCTCGGACTTGGATGCTATTGCAAATCAAATTAAATTTTTTCAGAATCCTTTTGATACTGACATTGAACTTCAAACTCCGGAACTTCAAATGGAAATGATTGATCTACAGTGCAGTGATATAATTAAGAACAAATATCAAAACTCATCTTTGTTGGAATTTTATAAGAGTTTTCCACTTACACAATTTGATAATTTGTATAAATTTTGCTCGTGGGCTGTTTTCTGTTTTTGGTACTACTTATTTGTGTGAGAAGACCTTATCCAAAATGAAGTCCACAAAAAATGTTTACAGATCTAAATCAACTGATGTGTATCTTAAATCTCTTTTATTAATTGGTACAAGTCAGTAGAAAAATCTCAATTACATGAATCTCATTAGTATTTCATATGTCATTATGCTTGTTTTAAGTTATGTTTTTATTTAAAATGTATAAAATAATTTGTTAGTTAGTATATACTGAAGTTAAATTTTCTGCATATTATACATGTCTTTACTCATTACAATTCTGTGTTCCTTTATTCAACTTATCACAAAAACAATAACAATAAGCCTACAACAAAGTTATGAGTAGTTAGCCCATGACCATATCAATGTAGATGTCATATTAATAATTATTCAACATAAAATTAGAATACTTCAGTAAACTAAATTTAATTTGTTATAAAAAATAAGTTCTTTAAAAGGAGTTTTCAAGTATGCTAGCTCTCCGCGGGACGGACAAAATCTGTCCGCGGTCTGGATGTAGCCCTCGTAGTTTGGAGACCCCTGGATTATACGAAAATACCAAATAAATCTAACTAAACAACCAAAAATAAAACAGTGTTTGATAAATAAAATATTCAACCATATGTATGTATGCAATTTGATGATAAGTTATAGTTATGAATGTTCATATTTTGGCAAAGGATATTTTGGATAACCATGGCAAAGGAATGTCTGAAAAGAATATTTTTATTAGACAAAAGTATACAAAACTTTCAATTTAAACATTAAAAACTTGTGATGTGTATTGTTTTTTTGCTGTGATATCTATTTAATAAATTGTGATTGATGATTTCTTGCAGTCGTTTTATCGTTTTGTAATATATATATATATATATATATATATATATATATATATATATATATATATATATATATATATATATATATATATAATATACTTATAATATATTTAATATATTCTGATAACGGAACCAATTTTGTTAGGGCTAACCGCGAAATGATGGAAATGAGTTCATTTTTAAATAATCATAACAAATATATTATCGACAAAACTTCTCGTTTAAATATATAGTTGCATTTTATACCAACTAATTCACCTCATTTTGAGGTAAATTGAGAAGCGGGGTGAAGAACTTAAAACATCATCTGAAGCGTACGATAAGTTGTTCTTTTATGATTTTCTAACGTTACTCACTCGCATTGAAGCAGCATTGAATTCACGACCTCTTACTTCTTCAATCACTGATACCAATGATTAGACCTGTCTCCCGCACTCTCATTTTCTATTTGGAAGACCAATTGAAGCACTACCAGAACTTCCAATTACTAATTTCAAGGAAGGTCGACTGAGCCAGTATCAACTGATGGACTTTTGGACAAGATGAAGATGAAGAATATATCGACGAATTACAATAGAGACATAAATGGAAGAAGTCCTACGGAGGCCTTGATGTTGAGCAACTGGTTTTAATAAAGGACGATCATGTACCACCTACACAATGGCGTATGAGTCGCATTCGCAAACTGATGCCAGGCAGGGATAGTATTAATCGCCTCGCTTCTTCGAGAACAGAGAGTAGTAAAGTTACCCGTGCAGTGTCAAGACTCTTCCTCTTACGATTGAAAGTTAAGCCAGAATTTCAAAACCAGGGGCCTGTTTAATAGAGATAAAGTTTGGCCAAAGCTGGCAAAAGTCAAGTATCGATGCTTGAGAACGCAGAAATATTTATATATAGTACGCCAATGTGTGAACATATATTAGAATTTATTCTATCTTCTTATTGTTTGTCATGATCTTTATCCCAGCTAAACCCTTTCTGGCAATCAGTACGAGTACGAAGATGAAGAATGTGAAAATGGTTCACCAACTGTATTTTTGTCCCAGTGAAGAATGTATCCACCAATTGCTGCAATTGAGAACCAAAGATCATCCGAAATGCGTACCAGTGCCAGTAATTGTTAGCAATTGTTGAAAACGAAATAATTCAAGCTCTAAATTCAGCAGACTACATCGCAGTATTCCCGGAAGAAAGCGAAATCAAAACTACATCTTCCAAGACCGATTTCATATCTGTAAGAGGTATATAGTTCATAGAACTACCATCGAGCTGCAGCTTCCAAACGCCGAGAAATCTAATTGTGAACCATAAAGAAATTATTCCAGGACAAGTTTCACTATTTCCAGAAATAAAAGTAAATAACGAAAGAATATTTTAACCAGGAAAAATCAATATAATAGAAATCAGCATAAGAAATACCTCAAGAAACTACTCCTATACACCTTTATGTTTGGCAAGTCATACTTCTTGGAATTTTTATGCTAAAATCTAGATACATCAACGGACAACAAGAACTCCCGATGATGCTACCACCAACCTAAGACCTAAGCCTAGATCTCTCAAAACAGAACAAGATGAAAAATAGCACATCTATACCTTGTATGGATCTATCTGGGGATGGAAAAATTATATAATTTCTATTGCTAGCCTATGATTTGATTCTCGGGACCATTGGAAACGTTAGTGCGAACACACACTTGATAAATACTCGAATATTAACATTTTTCCCTCAGTCTGTAATCTGTATTCTTTTGTCATAATTTGTGTTTGTTTAAAGTTGTGATAAATATTTTTAAAAATAAAATTCATAAATTTCGCGATGGGATAGACCGAATTTATTTCATCTCTGTCAAAATCGATAACATAGTAATAATGATAATTTTAGTGTATTCTAAAGGTACGTCCACAGTGGAGCAACATGTGGCGACTTGTAGCAATTTTATGTTGCAACACGTTGCTAAATGTTTGAATTCATTAAACATTGACATAAAAAAACTGTCCTCACTAGTGCAACAATGTTAATGAATGTTTGCACTTGTCGAATCTCAAATTCAGTTGAGTACAACATTCTGTCCACACTGCCGTAGTTTTGTGACATGATGGAGCAAGACTTATTAACTGCTACCGCGTGCTTTCTATTTTTGTGTGGTGATTCACGAAAACGGAAGCGTAAATGTCCGTCCTAGTTTGAAGAAAAGGGAAGAATATGGTGGACAGGAATTATTATCTGATTTAAAGAAAGATGACGTTTTATTAGAACTTCGAACCAATGGGTGCTTCAAACATTTTTTACGCATGAGAAGTTCAGATATGGAATTTTTGCTGCAAAAAATTTCACCGTTCTTGTGGAGGTATAGCCTTTCTACAGTTTGTTTCTGCTTCTCTAATCTAATTTATCTCTATTAAACAGGCCCCTAGTCTTGAAATTCTGGGTT
Source organism: Diorhabda elongata (assembly GCA_026230145.1). Lineage (NCBI taxonomy): Eukaryota > Metazoa > Arthropoda > Insecta > Coleoptera > Chrysomelidae > Diorhabda > Diorhabda elongata. The sequence continues at coordinate 19,067,298 of CM047932.1, forward strand.
AACTTTCAATCGTAAGAGGACAGAGTCTTGACACTGCACGGGTAACTTTACTACTCTCTGTTCTCGAAGAAGCGAGGCGATTAATACTATCCCTGCCTGGCATCAGTTTGCGAATGCGACTCATACGCCATTGTGTAGGTGGTACATGATCGTCCTTTATTAAAACCAGTTGCTCAACATCAAGGCCTCCGTAGGACTTCTTCCATTTATGTCTCTATTGTAATTCGTCGATATATTCTTCATCTTCATCTTGTCCAAAAGTCCATCAGTTGATACTGGCTCAGTCGACCTTCCTTGAAATTAGTAATTGGAAGTTCTGGTAGTGCTTCAATTGGTCTTCCAAATAGAAAATGAGAGTGCGGGAGACAGGTCTAATCATTGGTATCAGTGATTGAAGAAGTAAGAGGTCGTGAATTCAATGCTGCTTCAATGCGAGTGAGTAACGTTAGAAAATCATAAATGAACAACTTATCGTACGCTTCAGATGATGTTTTAAGTTCTTCACCCCGCTTCTCAATTTACCTCAAAATGAGGTGAATTAGTTGGTATAAAATGCAACTCGATATCTAAGTGAGAAGCTTTGTCGATAATATCTTTGTTATGATTATTTAAAAATGAACTCATTTCCATCATTTCGCGGTTAGCCCTAACAAAATTGGTTCCGTTATCAGAATATATTAAATATATTATAAGTATATTATATATATACATATATATATATATATATATATATATATATATATATATATATATATATATATATATATATTGTCACAACGACTTACAAAACGATAAAACTACTGCAAGAAATCATCTATGCTAAGAGACAAAGAGACAAGACAATTTCCAATTGTATGTACCGAATACTGAAACAAACGAATAATGCTATACAACCTTTGATAACCTTGCAACCGCGACCTCACTAAATGGATCTGTGGGTGAAACTAACCGACGGTAAATCGCCCATGATCGGTTGAATTTTTGCGCCACCGAATCTGGCACACGTTACGCATTTATTTACAATTTTTCGCGCAAAGTTGCGACCTGCTATAGGCCAAAATGTATTTCTAGTTGAGGACAATAAAAGCTGAGGTCCAGCATGATATAATAATTGCTTATACATGTATTCAAAGATTAATTTAGTAACGTGATGCTTGGTGCAAAGTAATATAGGATGCTTCTTGACATAATAAAACTCTGAATTTGATAATCTACCACCAATTTTTATCAAACATTTTCCATCTATGAACAGGCACAAACTCAAAATGCGAAAATTGGAAGAAAGCTCAGAGCCTTTAGTGAGTCTAACACATTCGTCTAAGGATGAATCCCTTGAGCGATTTTAATGATAAAATAAAGACCTTTAACTAGTATTAGACAAGAACTTAATATTCGATTTTCGGGATTGCACTGACAATTTTTCAACGGTACATGTCTCCATTTAATATTGGAGGTGAACCTCTGAATTTCTGCTACACGATTGGTTACGAAGGGTTGTAATGAATGTTTTCTTATCTAGCGGTTGAGCCAAAATTAATCCTGAGCATAGCCCTAATTGTGGTATCGTTGAATGTTTAACAGGAACGACCTTCGTCTTTGCGCAGAGCAAATTAGAACATCGTTCTCCTAACTTATTCCGTGATATGACATATACACACGCACCATAACTAGTCGGAAAAACCGTGCAACTGGATTTTCATAAACAACCTTTCGTTCTATGTTTAAACTGTTTCAGACCTCTAAATTCAAATACCATTCTAGCCAGCAGATTCGTATATTGTCAGTCACTGGCTGATCCCAACATAATTTTTCGCACCATAAATTTTGCAATTGCAATTGGTTTTTGGTTTTTACGTAACACGAGATTTATTTACTATGATTGTCTCTAAGTTACGTGTCTCTAAATTACGTGGATAATTCGAACTCCATTTTCTCAACTGGAACCCACATTTGAGTAAAATCTTGGTGATATTAGAATATATATATATATATATATATATATATATATATATATATATATATATATATATATATATATATATATATATATGTATATATACTGTGCTTCGTCTTCAGAAACAACAGCATGTTAATAAATCATCGACACATATATCAGTAAGAGTTTTGCTTGCAATTAATGGAAATTCGCGTTTGCATTCATTTGCAACTTCGAAATGACAACGAATAGCCGAAAAAACTATTCCGGTGGTTGTTCCTCATGCTTGTTCCTCAGTGGATAATATTTTTTTTGGTTTTAATTTCCTCAACTTCCCCAAATTTTGAAAGTTGTTTCTGTATATCGACGTTTTTCGTTATAGGTTACAACGAGATTTTTTAGCAACTACCCAGTCAAGATGTGTATTTTGTAATACTGGGCTAGGCAAACCAATTTTGATTTGTCCTGCACTTAAGAGCTGCCAAAATGCCAAAAAATATCCGCTTCTAATAGTATATCTATAGGGGAATGAAAATCAGCATCAGCATCTGGTAATTCAGCCACCGTTTTCGTATCATCACTTGTTGCTTCTCCTGTAATATTTATGTTGTGAAGATTATTTCGAAGTTTAAATCTATGAACCTTCCTCGACTAGCAACGAAAGTTTTACTTTTGTCAAAATTCTTCTAGCTTTTTTCATTATTATATATTGGCTTAATGACATATGTTGAATTTTGTCGTCAATTTCTATTTCATCTATAATATTATTTCTAGATCGGCTAATTCTACTTGCAGAGCTTGACGTAGCTATAGTTGCCGATTGCAGGATTTTTTTTATTCTCAAGAATTGTCCTTATTGTTGAAAGTGCCAAATTCAATGCAGCACTAATTTTATAATCGACGTTCACCAGAGTCTAATCTTCTAATCACTGGCATTTTAATTTCCAGTTTGATGCTTTTTTGGTTACTTTTTTATCTTGTTTTTCATTTTCACCTATGATAAAAATTATTTTATTAATATATTTATACTTACAATAATATAAACAATTGTTTAAAATGATTACAGCAACGAACCAAACGAGAAACACAGCTACACTGTTTCGGATATATTGTGAACATATTTGGACCTAGGGCTGAGCACAATTTCGGGGAATCCCCTGGTTAAAATAAAAGAGCGCTAAGCCGAAACAACGTTAAGCGGCGTCTTACTGTACATATATGTTTTCTATAAACTTGTGTTCAAACAATATATTTAATACTCCTATATTGTTAGGGGCCACAAGTTGAAGCGTGACCCATGTTACCAAGTGACCATGTGACCAAGTTACGGATTTTTCTTTTTGCCTCTTCCTGAGATAAGCACCCTACAGCTGAACAAACGACATTCCATGCATCATTTTTTGATTCACTGCATTTATATTTACCATTTCTAGGATTCCAAATACATGGATGTTGTCTATAATTGTCAATTAAATTTGAACAATTCTCCGAAGTCCACTTCAACGCCATCACGCGAATTATAATTTTCGGAATTCGAAAATTATTTTTAAAAAATTTATTCAACACAAAATTACAATAATTGAATGAATACAATTAATCTCACAAGCAAACTAACTAATATTCATTAAAAAGTTGTTTAAAATCATTCGTATTTATAATAAAATAAATGCTGATAAAGTGTTTATGATATTTAATCCTATTGTGTTTTATTTAAATAATCTTCTGGAATTTTCTCTATGTAAATCCTCCATCCCTAAGAGTGAAAAATGACGAAGGTGTTTTTCATATTTTGTTTTCTTCCTTCTTCTAATTCGATGTCTTCTTTCTTATTTTCTTCAATTTCTTCAAATTTCTGCTTTCTTACAAATTTTCTTTTATATTTTCGAATTAACCATAATGTTATTAAAATTACACAAATTATTATTATTATTGTAAATAGTCCTATTGATACATGGCTTTGCGGATTATAAATTTCATGAATTGATTTTATATTTCTAGCAATTTTGTATATTCCATATAATTTTTCAGTCTATTTTAGTTAAATTTGGAGATTTATAAATTTGATTATTTAAAAATTTGAAATTTAATTTCGGTAATATTATTGATTTTCCTTTTTTGATTTGTATGTTAGTTGAGAAGATTTCACTTTGTATTTGGATGCTACAGTTCTTTGGAATTTTTATAATCGATGGATAACTTATTTTCAAATAACGGTCCGAAACACATTTAAAAGTCACTTCAGTTTATGAATTTGGAACTAAAAGTTCGTTCTAATATAGTTTCTTGGAGATTTATTTAACTAACAACACAATTTTCAGCAGAGCGTCCGTTTAACAATTCAATAGTACAATTATTGTCTTTTAACTTAAATGTTTCTTTGCAATAATATTTTTTTTTCTAACACTGGACATTCTTCTTTGATAAAAATAACTTCTTCTTGATTTCTGGCCAAGTAAGGTTGAGGAGGGATAAATATCGTATCATTTTAGGTTATAGGGTATAAGTGGAAAAATTCATAGGTTTTGAGTTTCAGTAGGTAGCAATAATAATTTTGGATTTGGAAAAGGTTACTTGTGAGCCCAGAAAGAGATAATACATTAAAATATTATTAAATTTTGGGATTTGTTCATTTCTAAAATTTCTTGACTCGATATAACAAAACTATGAATTGTATTTAGAAAATGTTATCGCGTTTTCAATATTATCAATCAATGTGATTAAACTTTGACAGTCCAGATTAATCTGTGAAATTGTACTATGAAATGTTATAAAATTATTCAAAGTAATTATTTTATTTTCTATCGAAATGTGAAATTTCTCTAAATTATCATAAAGTTTATTTTGATTATTCCATAATCGATTTATTATAATGATCAATCAATTTTTTGTGTAATGATATTTGCAAATTAACTTCGTGCATTATTTGTTTTTGATTTTGTTGATGTTACCCATAACTTGGAAATACTTCCCATAAATCTTGGATATGCCAAGCTGCAGAAATCCAGTCATACTTTTGTTCATTTTTATAATTTAAGTCCACTACTCGTAGAATATAATAAGTTAAGTATACAATATAATCACGTTAAATATAATATATCTAATAATACATTTTTTCATTCTGAAACAGAAAATATTGTAAATATAATAGAGTACACTAGGAATAGTATAGAAGAAAAATTTTATAACATTAATATTCATTCTACCTTAGATAGACCAAAGAGAGGGTTAATTAACGGTCTTGGATCAATAGTAAAAACAATAACAGGAAACTTGGACTCTGAAGATGGAGAAAGAATTAATTCAATTATGGAACATTTAAAACAAAACCAAGAAAACTTGCAAAATCAAATAAGAATGCAATATTCTGTTAGTCGCCAAATAATTGATAATTTTAATAAGACAATTCAGGACATTCAGTATAATGAAAAATTATTAAAAACGAAAATATTTGAGATAAGAGATATTCTAGATTTTCAAGCAAATGTGGAAAATATTAAATATTTAAAAGAGTTATTCAACGAACTTCTTATCACATTCAATGTAATTCAAGACATTTTAGAAACGGTTGAAAATTCCTTGACCTTCTGTAAACTTAGAACGTTACATCCAAGTATTATAAAATCTCACGATTTATTTATAGAGTTGCAAAAAGTGCATTATTACTACCAAGCGGAATTACCCTTTGAATTAAAACATAAAAATATTTTAGAATTTGAAGCCGTCATAGACGTAGTTTGTAAAGTAGAAAATAATCAAATTCAATATTTTTTATCGATACCCATTAACTATGATATTTTATTTAATCTTTTTTATATGTTACCTATAACTACAGAAATTGAATCAGAATACGTAACATTAATACCTAATTCAAAATTTTTACTTAAATCAAATAATGTCATTAAACCTCTAAATGACATTTGTACTCGCGGCAATATATTTCAATGTCTTAACCATTTGCAAGACAATAATAATTATGGATGCGAAGAGAACATATTGCTAGCAGGAAATTCTACATATTGTCAATATACAAAAATTGAAATAATTAAAAATCACATTGAAATTATTCCGGAGATAAATCAATTTTTGGCAATATTTCCCGTAGAAGAAAAATTAATCATAAAATGTAAGCAAGAAACAGAAGTGAGAACTCTTAAAGGCATTTATTTAATAGAAAATTCAGCATGTAAAATTATATTTAGGAAACAACCTTTTGCAATAAATGAATTAAATTTGAAATTAAATCAATCACACGTTTCTCCAATGAAGATTAATTTAAAAAAATTAAAATTAAAGGATATTCCAAATCAACCGGTAACGCCAATATTCACGGATAACACTAATTTTCAAATTCCCAGTATTTCGACTATTCTTCTTTATATAGCATTGATATTGGCCTTCTTGTGGATTTTGTATAAGAGGAAACATTCAGGACAAGTAAGAATCACCCGCAGGCAACAGAAGATGGGATCCAGCTTCCAGGAGAAGCTTCCTTCTAAAGGGGGAGGTGTCACCCACGCTATTGCCCTTAGGTGGAACGTATATTGTGCTGATTAAGAACTTATTTTATTGTAGAATTGCTTAGCTTCTGTTTACCAAAAGATTATTTAAATTCACGTTTGTAATAAAAAATACCAGTCTTGTAATTGAAGTTGTTGGTAGAATTTATGTTAGAAATAAAGTTAGTTTTTAAAAACACGGTTCCAGTAAATTAAAAGTTATATATATATATATATATATATATATATATATATATATATATATATATATATATATATATATATATATATAGTATTCTAATTTTTCTTTTTGTTCTTCGCCAGTAAAAATATCTTTGACTACGTTTGTACAGTGGATAAATTTAAATGCTGCATTTTTATAATATTTTTGTACTGTTGCTATAAATCGTTCTGGTTTCTGGTTTTAAGGGTTCTCTAAAGTATAATGCATAAAGTTGTTTAGGGTCAACAAATATACGTGTATTATCAAAACATTTTTCTCTCTTTGTTCTTATATTATTTACTTCGCCACTTGTTATTAGAATTTGATTTTTATAAGTGTTGAATGATCTATTTGAAATTAGTATTTCTAATATCGGGTTTTATAAAGAAGAGTGTATTGTTTCTAAGTCTGAGTCTCTCTTTAATGGTGGTTGTATTTGAATATCTGATATAATATTTATTTTATTATTTGTATTTGTGACATTTTTTATTTCTTCGTTTTGTATGACTTCCTCAACATCGTCCAAATATGATAAATCAGGTAATAAATCATCATCTATTGGTTCAAAATCATTTGGTAAATTTTCTATTTCTCGTTGAATTATTGAATCTAAATCATCAATGTTAACATTTAACGATTCCGTTTCTTAAGCGTTTACATCACAATCTGATCTTATTCTTGATAATGGGTCTGCAACTAGATTAAATTTTCCTTTTAAATATTAAATTTCATAATCATATTCGTCTAATATAAAAGTAAATTTTCTTCCAAATAAATAAAGTCGATAGTATTTACATGCCCATACAATTGCTAATAATTCTTTCTCTATCGTCGAATAATTTGTCTCTGCATCATTTAATGTTCTTGAGGCGTAAGAGATTGGGTGTCCTTCTTGAGATAATACTGCTCTTATTGCATATGTTAAGTCAAATTGGTTATTAAAATCTGGATAAGCTAATATAGGTTCTGAAGTTAATATTTGTTTACAAATGTTAAAGCATAAACTCTTGTGAGTGTTTTTTGTCTTTTTTCCAGCATATTGTTATTGGTTTTGTGACTTCTGCAAAATTTTTAATAAATTTTCTATAATATCCTAATAGTCTTAAAAATGATTTAATTTGTTTTTGCGTGTAAGGTATAGGAAAATTTTTTATAGCTTCAATTTTCTTTGGGTTGGGTTAAGGCTTTCTGGTGTAACAATGTGTCCAAGAAATTCTACTTCTTTACATAAAAATTCGCATTTATCTAGTTGAATTTTTAAATGTGCTTCTCTTAATTTGTAAAATACCGCTTGTAAATTTTGCATATGTACTTGCAAGCTTGTCCTAAATACTATAATATCATCCATGTAAACTAAACAAATTTTATTTTGTAGTTCTTTTAAAATTTCGTCCATAACTCTCTGAAATTTTGCAGGTGAATTTTTTAATCCAAATGGCATTCTGAGAGATTCATAATGTCCATTGACTACACTAAAACCTGTCTTTTCCATTGAATCTTTTGACATTTGAAGTTGGTGGAAACCACTCGCTAAATCTAATGTTGTAAAATATTTATCTAATTTATCTAGTATGTCGGTAATATTTTCATTAACTTTGTGTAATCAATTACCAATCACCATTTTTGTTTTCCAGATGCATCTAATTTTTTACTTACAATCCATATGGGTGAATTCCAAGGGGGTATGAAGCTCTTATTATCCCTTTTTCTAACATTTCATTAATTTGTTTTTGTACTTCTTCTTTATGTATGTACGGGTATCTATAAGATTTCACATGTACCGAAATCTCGTCAGTTGACTTTATCGAATGTTTTATTTTAGATGTAAAAGTTAACGGATCTCCTGGTTTCAAAAAGATATCAAAAAATTTTTTACATAATTTAATTATATTATATTTTTCTTCATCATTGATATGATTGGTTCGAATTAATTTACTTTTTATATTTTTGCTGATTACATTTTTATTTTCTGTGCTGCTTATATTTTCGGTTTCTTTTAAGTAATTAAAATTATGGGTTTCATATTGACTAGTTTCAAAAAGATAAACGTTAAGAGGTTTATTCAAAGTTACAGATATTGTTTTAAATGTTTCGTTTACTATTTCAAATATAGCATAGCCGTTTTGTGCTACTGTTAATATTTCTGGTATATAGACCTTTCCTAAGCGTGTTTTATTTACGAAAATTTCTCCATTTAATATATTTACTGGTAATGATTTTAATAATTTTTCAGTAGGTCCAATGTCAAATGAGTCAAATGATATCAGTTGTTTACTGTCTAAATTTTATTGTGATTGATACTTTTTTGCTGATTAATTGTTTATTAGTGAAATCAATATTTAATTGCATCTTGATCATATCTTCTATTCCTAATATTTCATCAAAAAAGTCATGAAAATCATATAAAATAAAATCTATTGTGCCATTATAATTGAATTCTTTAAACACGAGAATTTCTGCTTGATGTCTGATTATTTTACTAGTTAATGATGTTCGAATTTCTACATTTGAATGGTATATACATTGTGGATAATACTTTTCAACAATTGACGATTCAATATTGATTTATTACTTCCTGTATCTATTAATAATTTTAATTTTGGATTTTTAATTTCAATATATGGTAATGGGTTATTTGCTGCAATATTTATTTCGACTATTTTTAATTTTTCTTCCGAGGCTCTTTTCGAAAATTTACGGTTTGATCATTATTTTCTTCTACTCAAATAAATTTTGAAAGTCAATTATTTCTTCTTTATTATTGTTACAATTATTATTATATAACTCTTCTGATGTAAAATTTGGTAGTTCATTTCTTGATTGGAAATATCTATTATTACTCGTATTATTATTATTATTATTATTATGATAGTTATAATGACTAATATTTACATGTCTACTGGGTCTGTCTGTGAAATTTCTCGATGTCGTAGACATCGGTTCTGGTCTAGGTAGTCTATTTGCAGGTATTTAGTTTGGCCGGAAAACATTTTTTCTGGTGCCAAACACCTGTGCGTTCGTTGGGTAATCTTGTCTCCCTTTTGGTATGGGGTTTATGTTAATAGGTAGGAAAGTTATTATAATTATTATTATATTGTTGATAGTAGGGATTGTTATTTTTATATTGATTATTTCTATTATTTTTCGTTGAATTAGTTTTAAAATTATTATCATTATTATTATTATTATTATTATTATTATTGCTATTGTTGTATCTAACTCTAGGCTCATAAAATTGGCCGTCGAGTTTTTCAAAATTATCAAATTCGTCGACATAAGCCATAGCATCTTCTAACAAGCTAGGCTTTTTCAACTACATATTATTGCGTATGGTACCTGAACATCCTGCTACAAAGGTGTTGATTGATTTGACATTTCTTGTCAATCTCACCTAAATTCAAAATGTTGCTTATTCTTTGTATTGTTTGGCGTTTCAATAATTGTAGCCTGTTGCCAAATTTTATTAAGTTTTTGTTTTTAAACGGTCTGGTTAATTCCTGCAGTATATAGTCTAAATCGCGCCTATCTGCGAAACATTGTATCAATGCTTCTTTGATTTTCTGCCACGTGTTTAATGCCTATTTCCTACCATCATTTCAGCTTTTCCGACTAATTTTTCTTGGATGCATTCTAACACATGTGTATTAATATCATAATCATTATAAATCGCATAAGTATCAATTAGTGTTCACATCTGTTTATGAATTTATTTAAAGTATTTATATTTCCAGAGTAAGGTTTTATATTCTCTAATTTTAATTTAAATAATTCCCAGTTTGGGGTTTTTGGATTTGCTGTTGCCATTTTTTCGTAATCTGAATTGTCTTTTAAGTTTAATTTACAAAATATATTTAATAAATTATCTAAATCGTTCATAAAAATTATATAATCAAAATTATTAAATTATCTCTCTCTTACTCAAAGTTTGATAAGTATAGACAAAAAAAAAGGAATAAAAATAAGGAAACTTGGCACTTACAGCTATCTGAAGTCCTGAAGTTCCTCGTTGAACACGTAGATCTAGTTCTGCTGTACTGAAGTAGTCGGATTTTTTATCGCACTACAACTACATTCGTATTTATAATAAAATAAATTCTGTTAAAGTGTTTATGATATTTAATCCTATTGCGGTTTATTTAAATAATCTTCTGGAATTTTCTCTATGTAACTCGCGGCAGTCTGTCTACTGTTTAGTCACTCAATTTGCAACAGGTCTCATCTCGCAACAATCCGTCCACATCGAAGCAATGTTGACAAATGTTTCACTTTGTTTTATATTATCCTTTGATCTTTACCGCTAAAAACGGATTTATACAACATACTACAACTTGAATGTTGAACCACAACACCAACTTTACGCAACGCAACACAGCATATTCCAAAAAATATAAATATTTCATGTTGTAACAAGTTTTTGTTGTAAAATGTTGGAAAATTTTGCTCCAGTGTGGACACGCCTTTACTTGAAACATTTCGTTACAATTTTCTCTTATAGGGACTAGATTGGATCTGCTTCCATCTCGCATTTAAAGAATCCCTTGATTCTTTAAATTCTATACCTGCAAATGGATTAAATATTCGAACACACTGTTTGTAATATTTTCTTGTAAACAATATTTCATAACTAATCCAAGTTTTTGATTTGAGGTAATTTCTAAAGTTTGCGTCTCTCTTTGTAACATATTCTAAACTGTTTCAATATTGACTATTAGTAAATTTTGGTAACTTTTTATTGTTTTGTTATTGGAAAAGATATCTCGTTGATTCTTATAATAGTAAATTGATCGATAAAATCTGTATGTATCAATGGAACTTGTGTTAGTTTAGACATTTAGATTTATTCTAGGCGCAGAAATAAGACAATATTTCTAACAATTACTTTTTATTTGGTATTTATAAGCATATAAATTAATCATGTTTTATACTTGGTTCCTAACTCAAAACTTCTGGTAATCGGCAAACTGATATTTTTCAAATCAATTGATACCTGCAAAAGATGATATTGCTAGATGTAACAAATAATTATAATGTCAATGAGATTTGAGATAAACTTGACTTTGCTGTTACAAAAGTGAGGTAAAATGGCGGTCAGCATCGAGTGTGTTTCACTGCTTCAGCTACCAGCAAGCGTTGGCATGAAATAGTCGGCCATTTGTTTTCCTTGTGTTTCTTCTAATATCGTCATCATTGAAAGTAAGCGGTGAGTACTTATATTATAATTTTTTAAGAATGTGTGTAGTTTGTCAGTTGGATGGTACATCATGATTAGTTTTACGTATTGAAGCTAGTGATTTATAGAAATTTTGAGGACCTAAATTATTTTTAAATGTATGAGTTCGATCGGCATTGCCCTCATGAACAAAAATAAATTTTTATTTTAGTTTTTTTCTTTATTGCATATGCAAATGCCACGTGTTAGAGTAGCCAATGGAGTAAATTGGTCAATGAAAACTTGAATGCCTCCAAACGATTATATGAGCAGAGTATTTGTCACTCCTATTTTGGGTAGAAAAACTGTTTTCATTAGGGACCAGGAAGTGGGAATGTTTTTTCAGTTTACCGAGAAAAATGATTTAAAATTATAATTTTAATGGCGAAATAAAAATTGCCGTAAGAAAGGCAGAAGCAACCAGTTTAAATAGAGCCACTTCCTTCAAGGACAGCAGGTTATGCAAAAACACAACTTTTCTACAATGTTGTCGAAACTGGAAGTTCCACAGTGCAGGAACCAGGGAAAGTTTTGGCGGCAAAAGGTCAGAAAAGGGTTGGCTCGACGACAAGCTGGGAAAGGGACCACAGCATCACAGTTGTTTGTGTAATATCTCCATATGAAGTTGCCTTAACCCAGAAGAAATAGCAGTCTTTGATGATGGACATGACACTGCGATTAAAGAAGATATTTCATCAGAAGGAATTCCAAAATATATCCAAGAACTTTTACAAAGCTCGCAGCAATTTGGGTATATAAAACATTATTTATTGATCAAGTGTTGTTAAAAGTTACCTATGTAGTTAACTATATAGAAGTGTGTTGTAACTGTTAATCTGAACAAATTTTTGGATAGAATCTCAAAGTGTGCATTACTTAAAAACAAGTTTCGCCTTTCTCGTAAAATATTTATTTGGAAGAAGACATTAAAGTTTTTCCACTCTCTTAGAATAAGATGAATTATTACAATGATAGAATCCTAGTAGGAAATTATTATTTAACTCGTTGAAAAAAAAGGATCGTGTAGATACAAATTTAGATAGATTTTTATATATCTTATCTTTATTTACATATTTTTTGCTGTTAAGTCGGAATCATTTGAATGTTCTAAAGGTGTTCCGCTGTTTTTTGTTTGAGACGTTAGTTTTTTTTACTTCTATTTCTTAGAACATTTCTTATCTAAAACAACTACTCGCTTAAAATATATTGAACAAATTCAACATATCATAGAGCATGCATAGTTGTCGGATGTAAGAGCGTTGCATGGGGTAGCTTTTGAATCAGAGTCACCAGCTCGGATCACACGAAAAAATTTACTTCAATTCTCCGGATTTCACCTTGATAGTGGTTAGAACGAATATATAAAAAAAAGGAAAAAATAAATAGGATGGTAAGTGAACAATTGCAGCCTTCTGATTTGGTTTCGATTTGTAATATTTCGACTTTGGACTGAATGTTTGGTAAAACGAGTTTGTTTTTAAACGACTTAAAACTGAATGATGCTGATGCTAGTGTAAGATGTGATACTGAAGAAGAAAATATAGATGAATGCACGGAGTCTGAAGGGGAAAATGATCTATAAATCAGTGATTCAGGTCGGCGTTCAGGCTCAAAATTACCCCGTTCGGAAGCGGATAACTGATTTTAAGAAAATTGCTGAGATAACTAGATGGAACGAACTTTTTGCTAAAAAATCGCTTAGAGGATTAGCTAAACTTTTTATTCAGTCCGAAGAAGGAATTATGTCTTGGACGGTTTTAAAACAAAAACTTATTTCAGACTCGAAGTCAAAGTAAGCAGTGCACTAGTGCACAAATTACTTATGTCCTGATCTAAAGTAAAAGAAGAGTCGATGCAAGAATACGTTTTGGTTATCCGTGAAATCGGAAGTACGGCAAATATAGAACCAGAGGTGATAATTCAATGTATTATCCCGCAAATAAAATGATTTTATATGGAGCTAAGAACTTCGTTGAATTTAAAGAAAAATTGAAATTATATAAAGTGGAAAGGAAAGATTACAGAAGATATTATAAGAATTTTAGTGAGACAAAATATGAAACGACTATGTGCTTCAATTGCGGTGAAAAGGGTCACAATTCAAATGATTATCCAAGCGGAAGTAAGGGTTGAAGTTATGCATTTATTTGAAAAGAAATACAATATGTACGTATTTCTTTTTAAAGACGTAAAGACGACGGACCCCTTAAATCCAAAACTTGTGTAGATAAACCATTATTTTATTTTGCTACGTTTATATCTCCTTAGTTCTTTTTTTTAAACTTTGTTAACGTTTATTTTTTCGTGTGTTATGAACTTTTTATCTAGCCTTCCGAACTATTTTATTCCAAAATACCCTAGTCAACACGATCTAAATTAGAAGCCTACATATACAGGCTTAAATACAGACCATTTAGGTCCATAGCCTTGTAATTTTTCTCCACTTCTTTCGTTCCTTGCTGTTTCTCTCCGGCTCTTGATGTTTTTCTCTCTAACGTCTTCTCCCACTATATCCCTCCACCGTTTTTCATGTCTACCTATTTTCCTCTTGCCCTGTGATATCTGTCATGCAACTCGTTTTAAGAGTCTGTCTTCGTCAATTCGTTCTAAGTGACCTAGCCATTGTAACCCTCTTGACTATATAAACGCGCTGATTGGTGACTCATTGAAAAGTGTGTAAATTTCATGGTTTGATCTTCTCTTCCATCCTAACTCTGTCTTCTTTCCTCTAAAAATTCTTCTTAGTATTTTTCTCTCCTAAATTTCCAATTTCTGTTTATTTTTATTTCTTCATTATCCAGGTTTCACAGACTTATGTCAGGGTGGGTATCAAACTTATCTTATAAATTCAAAATTTCATAGATCTGGATATTTCTTTCGATGATAATATTCTTCTATATATGAATTTCTCTAATTTCTTATATTTTAGATCTTTTGATATGTTCACGCTTCTAAATGTTCTGATGTGGGTGATCTATTGATTAATATAAATACGCAAATTGCCAGTGTCAATATCATTGATAAGGACTTAAATAAAATTCGGAACATCAATTTTTATATTTGTTCCAAAAATTAAAATAAAATATCAATTTTAAAACAGAAGAGACCTAAAATCAAAAATGTATTTATATATATATATATATATATATATATATATATATGGATTTCCATGGTAAATGAGGTGTGCAAAGTGTATACAATAGAGGATTTCTACTATTCACTTTTTAAATAATTACGAAAATGTATTCCGCCGTTCTTCAAAGGGGAAAACATATATATATATATATATATATATATATATATATATATACAAATGCATCTAAATGTTCTTGATTTCAGGTCTCTTTTGTTTTAAAATTAGTTTTTTTTAATAATTTTTAAAAGAAAGATAAATTTTGACGTTTCGACTTTTTTTTTCTTTTCTTTTCTTCTTCTCAAATTTATAGCAGTAATCAATTTTACTTAAATTATTCAGATCTTTTTTATCATTTATTTACATTGTTATGAATGTGAACCATTTCTAAAAATTCCCATTTTCGTGTATTAGATTCCAATTCAAGAATTTTTGAATCTTTATAATTGAATTTGTTTTTTTAATATCTCATGGTTCGTTAATACTGTTCTATTTTTTTATCATATTGATGACCTCTTAGTCTATTTTCGAAATACTGAGATGTTTGCCCTATGTAGACAGCGTCACATTTAGTACAAGGCACTTGATATATAATATCACTTCTTTTTTTTTAGATTTCAATTTAATGATATATTTGGATAATATATTATGTCCTTTATATCTTATACTAATATCATATTTATGTAAATAATTCTATAATTGTTGGGAAAGTCCCAATAAGAATGGCTCTCGGCCATATCTCGGGAACCGTTTATATGGCCGAGAGCCATTTTTATTGGGACACTCGGTACATTAGGTACATCGGTACATTAGGTAGGTAAGGTAAGGTTTTATGTTTTGATGTTTCTTTTTTATAGTATCTGTTTATCCTTTTCTTGAATATGTTGTTTATCATTTTTTCCGGATAATTATTTTCTTCGGGATCTGATAGTTGAATAGATATATCAGTCAAACTTATTATCACTGATCTTTTTTCTGACATAGGATGACACGAATTGAAGTTTAAATATCTTGAGTACCAAGTTGGTTTCGTATACCATTCTCTTCTTATGTCATTGTTAATTTTATAAAATGTAACATCAAGAAAATTGATTCTTCTCAATCTCGATTGTAAATTGAAGTTTTTTATGATAAGAATTGAATTTTTTATTCATGTTTTCAATTTGATTCTTTGGTACAGCAATAATGCAATCATCTACATATCGGAAAAAGAATGGAATATTTATATGAAGTTTGTTTAGGACAGTTTCCTCAAAATCTTCCATTGCCAATTGTGCTATAACACTTGAAATGGAAGCCCCCATAGCACAACCATCAATTTGTTTGTATATTTCATTTTCATATTTGAGGTATTTCTGTATATTCTTTAATCTTGTCCCATTTTCTCATTAATATACTTTTCACAATGATAATTGGAATTTTTATATATAAAGAAACCAAATCTAACGAAATAAATACATATTCATTAGGAATTTTTATACATTAAATTTTTTCTTTGAAATCCCATGTGTTTTTGATATAGTATTTGTTTTGATATAATTTTTTTCCAAATAATTATATAATGGAGTGAGAGGAGTTGAATACTTGAAACAATCGGTCGAAGAGAAATGTTAGGTTTGTGGAGTTTTGGTAAACCATATATTTTAGGGCATTGTGAATTTTCAATTTTTTTGCGTCTGATGGCGAAATAAAAATTTGTTCTTCGCAAGATCGAATTCGATTATCATTTTGTTTTTGATAAGAAATCGTAGTGTCTTGTTTAAGTTTTTTGTAAGTTGTCTTATTGTTCAATAGTTTCATCATTTTATTATTATAATCTTCTGATTTCATGATAACAGTTTTAATAGATTTATCTACTTTAAAAATTTTGAGATTTCTATTTTTATTTATGAATTCTTTGGTTTTAGTTATATTTTAATGTGTGATAATGTTTGATATTGTTTTGTTGTTGTTTGTTTTTCAGTAAATCAGTTAATATATTTTCCGAGTCCAGGAAACAAGTGCAAGTTAAGTAAGGGGGAGCAGTGCTTCCTTTCTTTGCAATAAATTTTCATGCACCTCAGGAGTGAATCTCTAACATTTTAATGTGAATTTCTGGATATATCATATCATATAAAAGAGAAAAAATTGAGTTAGTCGGTGGAAATTTAAAATATGATCTTCAAAAAATGTTGACTTTTCATTACTTTTTTCGTTAATTCTTCCATATTCTGTTAGTTGTATAATAGATTAAAGATACAGTAAAGTTTGATACTAATAAGTTATTTTTTTGCTGAAATGTCAAAAAGTATAAAAACCACAGATCTCAGTAATCTATCAATTATGAGAATAACTTGATAGTAGACAGCCGTTTAAAGCCGCGTTTACACCGGAGTTAATAACACGAGTTTTTAACAAAAAGTTATTAACTTAGCTGAATTGCCAAGAAATTTCTCTTAACAAAAGTTAATAACTCGTGTTTTCAACAGAAAATTCCATGTTATTAACAAGATTTGTTATCCATCCAGAGTCGGTAAAGATCAAAGGAAATGTGTTATGTTTTAAACATAATATATGTTAATGACTTTTGTTATTAACATCAGTTAATAACAAAAATGTTAAAAACTTGTGTTATTAACTCCGGTGTAAACGCGGCTTAAAGGGAATAACTAATTTCCAAATTTCAAAAAACAACAGACGAATGAAACATCCTGTCAGCCGATCGCACTTTCTCACTTGTCTATCAGGTAACAAAGGATCGTATTATGTGACTACGACTCGATTTACTCGATCAGTTTCGGAACAGCATTGTTTCCAAATATCCAGATCATGATTGGATTAACCCGTAATTTCCTTAAAGTTCTATTGTGGTAGATGATTTTCGATATATATATATATATATATATATATATATATTGTAATTATTTATTTCTAGCACGTTATTTGCCGGGCGTGAAACTCATTCTCTCTTTGAGTTCTGGCATAAATAAATAACTTATGGATGTTTTTCCTTTTAACAAATCAATAAAAGTTGTATGTTAAAAGTTAATTGTATTATTTTTAATTCAAATAAAGTTTAATAAAATGTAGTTAAGTACGCCTATGAGTCTAACCTGAAGTTAGCCGTTCCTCTAATTTGATAATTCTACACAGTTCTCTGTTATAAATCGACTCAGATGAATATTCTATTATTTAGATGTACAATATAAGGAAAATACTAAAAAATTATGTCAATTTTATATGATATAATCAAGAAGTTCTATTTCTGTGGAAGGATTACATATGATACATTGAACAAAATTTAATTATACTACACAATTCATATTATTTCTACGGAAAAGGAATCTTAACCTCACAAATAAGGAATTTTATCCATTGTCAACATAAGTATAGGTAATATTCCTTTTTTTTTTAATTATTTTATATTGTTACTATTATTATTATTGGCCAATAATACGTGAAGGAACTGACCTGAGATGATAATATCTTGCAATATCAGATCTAAAACTTGCACTCCCCATTCTCTTTTCTGCTGATACTCTTCTTCCAATAAATAATAATCCCCTTCTTTTTTTTTGTTTTTTTTTCCTTAGCAACCATATAATATGACTGACTAGACTTTTGCTGCTCTTGTCTCCTCACAATGTCCTTCACTTTTCAAACACTTGTCAGTTTTTATATTTATGTTTTTAAATAAACTTTTATTTCATTAATAGTTTATGAATTTTACTATTATGGGTCATTTTGGCAACAGTTTCATATATTTTTTTAAAAAAAATCAATCTTCAACTAAGTTTTATATTAATTTATAATTAATAACATTATTCTATGATACAAATTATGATTTGTACATATGCAATCCTTTTAGAATATATCATTTTTAATAAATAATTCCTTATATATAAAATAACTATAATTAATTAACAAATATCAATTTAGTTTAGTAAAACTAATCTCAATAAATTATAAATTTTCATTATGCACCTACTTGCTTTTAGATTTCTGATCATTTCAATATATATATATATATATATATATATATATATATATATATATATATTGTTATGGTATGAATATAAATTATAAATAAATTGTTAAATAATAATAAGATATAAATAAAGCAATAAGTTCAGTTCTGTTATTCGGTTACTTAGAGCAGTTTATCACAATAAATTAAATAACATTCTTTATATTAAGTTTTGGCCAACACTATATTCTAAATTATTATTTAATTTTGACAAATCCTGTATAATCAAAGAATTTAATCCATAAATTGACAGATAAAAACAGGAGCACCAACTTCAAAAATTTGTATGACATACCAACATAAATTTTAAGGTTATAAATGATAAAATATAAAAATTTTGACAACTGCAATGATAAAATTAATAACATAGGAATGAAATAAATATAACAAAGAAATTATAGAATAATATTATTTGAATAAAGTCACAATAATTTCAAAATTTAGAAATGACAATTTAGCAACTAACTTTTAAAATAAATATCATTGGTTAAATAAAAAAAAACAAGGGAGAAGAGAATCAACAAGGGGGGAAGAAAAAAATTTTTGGCAAGAAAGGAAAAGAGTAAAATAATTTTAATTGAAATTTAAAAAATTAAAATCTTGATAAAAAAGGCATAAAATATTCAAAGGATTGATAATTAATAATTGTATAAGTGTAGTAATAAGAAATTAGTGAAAACAATTAAGTAAAGTGAAATAAGTGAGAATACTCACAAAGGGACAATTTCCAAGATAAAGAAGTTGTGAAAAGGAAAAGAACAGGAGTGGAACTACAGCGGAGTATCTGTTTATTCTGCAAGGCCGTAACAATTTCCAATTTAATAAAAAAAAAAAAAAATTAAAAATACAACATAACAAACACTTAAGGTACTGTTTCTATTAAGTTTAAGTATTTCTTCTAGTATATAATATTTGAGTTCACATTTCCATATAATTTAGTTTTATGAATGTAATTACGAGTATGAATGAATGAATGAATATTTGTAAAATAAAATAATTGTAATAGCTAGTTAAGAAATTGTATATTTTGAATATTTTATTCATTATAAAGAACAGACCCGGTCTTAAAAAAAAAATTTATAAAAATAAACATTACACATTAACATACCATAACAATATATATATATATATATATATATATATATATATATATATATATATATATATATATATATATATATATTACGGAAGGTTGGTGATTACAAGTTAATTCTGGTTGAAAATGATTGCGGTGTTTTAAAAGAGACAAAATCAAGGTTAAATAGATAAATAGATCCTCTAATCTTGCAGATGTTTGAAATATTATTTCTTCTGCATTCATTTGAAAATATCGTTTTCCGTTTGATTCATTAAATCGAATCATTATGATATGAAAGTTTTTCCGCCTTTCTCTTTAAATAATGGAGATCGATGGCTGAAATTATTCCATATAAATTTATTGTATTTGCTAATGTTTTGCAATTAATAGTTATTATTTATTGTATCAATAAAATTTAGGTGCTTATTGTTACGCCGAATTGTTTATATAAATTTCATACGTTTAAAACTATCAATATTTCACTAAAAATGAATACAAAAAAATCCTGGACGTATCACGATCCAGTTCCTGGATCATGTAATTTTAATAACCTCAGGGCAGACATGTTGTATAATTTATGTAGTATTTCCATAGAAAACCTCACAAATCGATATTGGAGATCCAACAACACACCTCCATTTGCGCAATCATTCATTCAAACACGAGCTTTATTTTAGAAATTATCAAATTATGCAGCCAAATGTTCATACAATATTGAGTCTATGCGAGTGTAACTAATGTATGCCTTAATCCCATAGTACGTCACATGACGATCTTGCAATCTCAGTTTATGCACAGCATCGAGGTTTTTTGGCACAACAGCCCATTTTGGACAACCTTCACAAAAAAGTGCGACCACGATTGATTTCGTAAAACCAACAATAGCACAATAATGTTCGCAGTTTAATGGTGAACGTCTCCTTTAAAAACGTCAAACTTCAGAATGGTAATGTCATATTTGACATATTCATATCGGTGTTCATATCTCAAAACTTAAATTGCAACCCTTGTATATCCTTGAAAGCTGCGCTACACTAAGAGAATAGATAGAAAAGTATTGTTTATGTTGCAACCGATTAGAAGATAACCTCTATCACTTAATAACTATCATAGCTACAATTCATCTTCATTTGTACTTCAATAGACCTTTTGCCGATCTTGGAACGTGACTTACAAGCTATTGACGCGGCAAATGCACAAAAGTTGGGAAAATGAAAGAGCTCATAAAAAAAGTGGAATGAAATGTATGACCAATGTATTTTTCAGCAATCTTGAAATGAAATACAGTGAGGTACATTATCGGTGACGTAGTTTTTTTTTGCGGAAATATTGAAGAAGTATAGGACAATAATTTTATTTTCATTTGGTCGTTGAGAAAAAGGAGAAGGTAAATAATAGTTAATGGCATAATTATAATAGTTAACCAAAACTAATACTACTCAGTGCAAGCAATGAGGATGAAAATACAATGAAATGTAGTGGTAAATAATTAGGGCTTTCAGCCAAACATACATTAATAAAATTTATGAATGTTTGCGAAACACATTTCTATACACACATTTTCTGTTATTTATATATGACAAAAATATGTGGCATAGCTCAGGTATCCCATATTTACGAAGACAACAGCATGACAGGAAATCGGCATTGATAGAAAGACGAGGAATAATCAATTTCTTAAAACGGCAGAATTTCGCGAAATATTTACTATTTAGATGGCACATGGGTAAACAAATAGTTGGAAAATTATGAGTTGATAGAACCATTACCATCGCATGCAAAAATGGCTTCGTCAAAAGGAGAATATATTAAAAACTTAACCTTACAGAAGGAATTTAGACATACACAAAGAGTTACACGCTTCAACTCACGTTCAAAAAAAACCTTGAGGCGGTAGAATTTGCATGGAAATGAAAAGGCCCGGCATTAGATAAAAATTAAAAAAGCAAAAGAAATATGAATTTATAAGTATAAAACACAAGAAGTTTGAATAATAATTTTGTTTTAAAAAACTTGAACCTGCATGTGTGAAAGATGAACACAAAAATATGTCGAGAACATTCGACCAAATGTTTTTATGTAATGTGTTCATAAAGTAACGTAACTTCCTAATAATTCGATTTCAGTTGAGAGAGAAGACTGTATGTTTAATTGGTAGAATAGAAAAAGATAATGTTTTTCTATTATTTAGTTCCTATGAACATTTACATTATACGTATATTCTAATAACAGACAAAAGCCTCATGTTAAGATGCCAAGAGTGTATAGGAATAATAAATAAGAAATGTGGATTGTGTTGTTTTTGTATAAAATTCTCTAGTTTCGGCAAATCATATTTATTCAATAATTTTTTTATCAAATAATGTTTCATTTTCTACAATTAAATTGACAATTGATGTGATTTTACAGAGTTTTTGATTACTTGACAAAATGAATTTGAAATCAAAGCGGAATGAGATACATAAAGTATGAGTCAAGATAACAGATAACTCAATAACACAAACAGGGGTGCCAACCGCTCAGGAAAATAAATTGCAATTTCCACAGACAGCCGCTACAAAAATAGATAGATACAATAAATCCAAATAACTGGACCCTGGGATGTAATATAAATATGGTACTTAATGTACCGGCGTTGAGTTATCTGTAGACTGCTTAGAAGTTTTCAATCTAACTTACATCTTTCAAATGTATTCAAACTAACACTACACTGTGATCGGGTTAACCATATATGTAATACCAATATATGGACAGGTGGTATGGGAAAAACGTCCCTGCTTTACAATGTCGACAATATTCATTTTCTCTCTCGTTCGAGACACTTTATCTATACTGCGCATGCTCCATGCGCTCAAAACATGCTCAGAACTAACTGAAGCGTCCGGAGGAGAGAGAGAACGATACACTATTTGTTCAACTTAGTCGGAACACCTTTCACTTATAGGAACTGTCGATATAGAAGTATTACATATATGGGGTTTAATCGGAAATGTTCGGAAACTAACCCAGATCACGGTCATTGTTGTTCGGAAACTGATCGAGTTAATCGGGTCGTGGTTATATGTGACCGATGAGTGAATGCGATCAGCTGACGGGTTGTTTCATTTGTCTATGGCTATGACCGTATACTATTGATTTTCATGGTTAGCATCATTGATAGGTTCCGGAGGTTTATGATTGTTATACTTTACACAAACTGCTCTGATCGAGTAGCATTACACTTATTAAAAGCAATGCTGTAAAAAAACTCTCCCTATTCATTATCTTGATGTTTCAAGTTTTTCCACCTCTGGTTATGAACGTCTCTGTAGAAATAAAAAAGAAATTGATATCGTCCAATCAGTATTAGCCGTACTTTACTTGTATAGACTTTATAATTAATATTTTGAATAGGTGTATAATGATAAATTTGGAAAAAAAAATTATTGGAACTTACTTGTCCCAAAATCTCGTTTTTAATAACTTTTTCCTCGATTACAGACACTTCTAAATATTTATCATTCAGATCATCTTGAGCAACTAAAAATTCAAAGCGTTTATCGAAAGCAGGTTCTCTACAATTTTTTATCACCTGAAATAGAAAATGAACAGAATTTTTTTTTAATGAAATATGATATTTTACTTTCGTTTTCCTTTTATTCGCCTTGCATCTTTCTGGTAATAAATAAATCTTCACATATATATCCTTATCTTCGGTAGGATCTTCGAAATATAAATTACTAAAAAAATTCGATATTCATTATAAACACAACAAAAGGATTTATATTAAAAAAAATCATAATTGTTTGATTAATTGAGTCTATTTTTATGTATGAGTGAATATTATTGATCTACAACTTACGGTTATTTTAAAAATTACTACAGAATAATATAAAAATTTTCTAAAATTTTCATAAATGTGCTTGAGCTAATATAAGTTTTGGACTTTAATCTGTCTTTTATAACCATAAGGTATAAAAAACAATAAAAAAAAAGGTTTGGAGTGATCAAAATTCCCGTGTATTAAAGATTACGTAACCCTATCATAAGATCTTAGTACCTAGGTTTTCCCATAAGTAAAGAGGTCCATGTTGTGTATTCTCAATGGTTTACTTTGGTTGCAACTTGCAAGGTTTAGTGCGCAGTCTATTGTGAATTGTAGTGTGATTATAAAAAATTTGGAAGGTCCGCGTAAACTTCCAAAATTCGGTTCTTTAACGGTTAATAGAAAAATTTTAATATTCAATATCAATCATGTACAGACCAAAAAATTATATAATAGTGTTGATGACACAGTGGAGTTAGTTACGATTTACAGAAATATTAAAGAACAGAAATTTGGTGTGTTTCAAACCGATCGTAAAGCTCTAGGAAAACCAAAATTTCAAATAGAAAATCATTTGAATTAAATACTTCGAAGTAGAAGCGTTCTTCTTTAAACAAGAATTTCCGACAGTAGAAAACATTTATGTCACCGTTCTAGATGATAAGGATTACCCTGAACTGAGTTGAACTATACAAACTTTTAAAGGAAATAGGTTTTCGTTAGAAAAAATATTCGGTTTTAATAGAAAAAGAGATATTGTACTAACGAGGAAAATTACCTAAGTCTATAAAATCGGCCGTTGAAACGATCTTTAAATTAAGTGTGATTTATTGACATCTGAATAGTCATTCCGGTGACTGATCTTTTTAATGAATGGTTCGAACAAATGATAGTTCTTCCTCAGAACTCTATCATATTTATGGATAATGCTAATTATTAGTCGAGACTTTTAGAAAAATTGTCCACAACCAAGTGGTTAAAAAAAGATTCAGAGAATTTAAATTCAAAGTTTTATTCTGTTCCTATGAGAGCTGTATGTGTTCCGTCCAAAGATGGAAATTCAAAAAATATGAAATGAATTAAACTGCAGGCAGAGTAACGATGGTTAGATCTCCACCATATAATTGCGATCTAAACCAGATTGAATTGGTGTGGGCACAGATAAAGAAGAAGTTACAAGAAAAGATAATTTTAAAATGAGTGATGTTAAACAGTTGTCATTGGAAGCTGTGAACAATGTAAAACCTGGAAACTTGGAAAAGGTAGTTGATCATACGATTAAAGAAGAGAAAATGTGGAAAGTGGACAATATTACTGATCAAGCCACTTATTGTGGATATTGTTTGCGACAGTTCAACGTCTGATTTGGATTTGGAAGAAGTATATTTACTTATACTGGTAATTAGAAATGAAGATATAAACACTTATACCTATATAACTATTATGATACAATGTTCTTTATACCTTGAGGAAAAATTACACATTTTAAAAAAATTGTACTTTTTTACCTTTAGCTGTTTAGAAGTATAGAACAGATTAATAAGTTGGTAATATAGGTGTACACCAGATATACAACGATGTTATTTCATACGAAAAAATTGAGGTATAACTAGAAAAAATATTTTAACTGTCCAACAAAAGAAGTGGATTGCGAATACTTCTTCATTCTTCATTTGATTTGATTGATTTGATTACTCTCTCATTCATAAACATAAATTATTGAGGGGGTAGGAACCTGACACCTATTTCATTTTGAATATTTTATTGGTAAATTTCTTAGGAATGTGAATGTACGCCTCCAGAATTAATAGAAATAGCTAATTCCAGGATCGATATTTTTATTCCAAAAACTCACGTCAATTATATGATTTATTTTTTCAAATATATTGATAAATATTAAGAATATGAACAAAACCTTTTTGCTAAATATTTCATGAAATATGTTTATGCTTGATGATAATATAGTACTCCTAGTAATATAATGTACTATTTTTATATCTTACCAAACTCTATGCACAACAACAATCAGCCTTTGTCTTTGTAAACTATACCTCATTGTTAAATTTATATCACCATAGCTTTCTTGAGATGTTCTAGAAGAAAAATAGTATTCATAAATAACGTTTATTGTAATTGATTTTCAAATGTAATGTGATACACCTTGTTGAGCCTCGATAACGATTTTTGATGAAAAACTTTGGTTGACGGTTGACAAGATTTTTTGCAAATGGACATGGTTTTGATAGTAATTATAGGACCGTACGAAGAACTATCGAAATTGAGGGTGAACGCATATTTAACGTAATAGATTGAAAGCGTTATTCCACTATTCTATCTATCGTATTAAGAATAGTGACAAGTCTTCCGATAACACAAGAGGTCGAAAAATTTATTTAAGACCTTGATGGTAATGTCACAAATATTCCTTCTTGGTAACACAATCAAATTGTACAAATAAAATATGTGCAGTCGAAATACAAGTTGTGGCACATTATGGACAATACACAATACAAGTTATTATTAAGTAATAATTTGTTTTTTTTTTCAAAATACGAATAATAACTTTATTTTTGCAATTAGTCAGTACTCTCCCTGAGACAAGATGTACTTCTGCCAACGCCGTTGACACTGTTCTCCTGCTAGCCTACCATTCCTTGCTTTGAGATTTGAGCTCCACATCCAATTAGTGAAACCGGACCTCGTCTCCAGTGATGACTCGGTTGAGAAAGACTCCTCTTTCCTCTGCTTTCAACCAATTCTCCATCTTGTTTTCTATTCTGGAGTCAAGAGCTTCGTAACGATTTTCCCACACAATTTCTTCTTTTTTAAAAAACAAAACAAGTGATGGGAACACTATTTTGGAATTGCGAGAGTATCATTTTGATTGAATCAAATACAACCGTGAACGTGGCATTTTACTCTGAATTGCTAAGGTCAATCCAAAAATTTCCTTGAAGAATCGAAAGATAATGAGTTTTTAAATGACAATAATTTCTTCAGCGTTGTTAGAGGGTTTTAGAGCATTTTCAAACTCTGAATTTACAATTACAAGATTAAATAACCTCAAACACTCTTATTTTAGACTTATTTATGAATTCTCTAAAAGACAATGAAATTCAACTATTTTTCTCCAATAAAAAACTTGCCATCCACAATCTCGATTTATTCAGTTGTCCGCTACGTCGACTACAAAATAGACGTGACAGCGTTAGGTACTTCACGTGCCTACCAAATTATAATGTCTTACGTTTATCTTACCTAACTAAAAAATCAAAACGGAGAAGGTGGTAGATGGCAACAGAACATCACAACAAGACGATATACCTACCTTTATTCATTGAGTTACTTATCCGATCCCACGCGTCATTCACTTTATTTTTATTTTTGTTATGAGGAATTTTTGGATTCCAAATGAATGGTTCCATTTGGTTTCATTCCATAAACGTGATGCATAAATTGTTACTTCACTCCGTTATGATAAAAACATAACATCGCTACTTGAAGTAAATAGAAAGGTGAGTAAGACTAAAAATATGCTTGATTGTCTCGCCTCTTCACCTTGCCTCCTTTGACTTGCACCCGAAAAACCGACAAGAAATGGAATGACACCGAAGCTAGATAATTTTAGATTTTATTCTCTACTTATCTGATCCCAAGCATCAATCGTCCTATTTTCATCCTCACGTTTGATCGGCGCTCGTAAAATAAAAACAGAGCGGAGCGACAGCTAGGAAAAGTAACAAGCGCACCGTCAAAACTCTCGCACTACTTAGTGTAGCCTTGTGAAGTCTGGATCGGGCTTAAGCTATAAGAATAGTGACGAGCCCAACACTACACAATTTTTGAAACTAGAAATTTTTCAAAATAATACCTTGAGCAAAAAGAATTGTTTGATTTAAGAGAATATTTTGTATGTCTGCGGCTGTGACTGGAATATTTAGTGCTGTCACTAGATATTGATTCTGAATCCGTCAAATCCTTTTCAATTGTATCTATACCTACAATATAACGATCAATTAAAGTTATTATATAATATCATTTATATAATATGTACTTACTGGACATCGAGTTTCTCGAGGAAGGTCGCTTTTCTAAATATTCTTGAAAATTGTTGTTATGAAAAATCTGCATAAAAATATTATAGTTCATCAACACTTGATTTATAAGGTAACTAAGTTATTGTTTAAATTTTTTCGAATAAAGAAAAACAATCTATGCTAATAGTATATACTAACCAACGAAAAAGGAATAATTAGAAACACTTAGTGAAAGTATACTATGAAGATTATCTCTATAAATAACAGTATCAATATAATCCCAGTCTCTAAATTAGCTGTTATGATGTAAAGTTCTCATTATTAAAAAAATATCAATTATTTCCATAATCTATTGTTCTATACCAATTCAAAATACATCACAACGAAATAATTTTTCGTCTCTATTGGATGATCCCTAGACAAGATTTTAAAATCGTACTACAATTTCCTCAAAACCCAATCATTTTCCAGCAATAGTAAATTTGGAAAATTAGTAGAACACTTATTATGTATGGATTAGGAGAAGAGAGTATCAATGGAGTATTTTTGATACATAACAATTCCAATTTTTAAAATACACATGGAAAAAATTGGGAATACTGAAAAAATATTCGAAACAAATTAATTTTTCGAAAAGCATTTACTACTTAGAGTTATAATACTTGACTAATTCCTATTTTATAACGATCCCTTCTGAAGAAATCGCGTTACCTCCTAGCACAGCTTCGTGACCTTAAGCGAGGTGGTCAAATTCAATATAATATTTTTATAATATACATGGGTTTTAATTACGAAAACAGCCTTTCAATCATTATTAAGAAACACAGAATGTGGTTGACAGGCAATCTACTAATGGCTAGTGCTGGAGTAGACATCGCACGATTGAAGTAAGATTTTGAAAAATAATGGTAGACCAAATAACAGTGACAAAAGCAGCTCGGATGCTTTTAACAAAAGTGTTTTGATCAGAAGCATAGAGTGCTTTTGCAGGACCCCATATAATAATTTGTTTGGGGCCCTAAGGAAGGGTAAAGATTTCTCAAAAAAAATTGTATTAAATTGAAAGAAATATTTATTCATCTTAATTATCTATATGTCACTTTTCCAAAATTTTTTCAAACAAATCAAATTAAATATACACTCTCCTTGCCTTTTTGTCGGCAAACTGATTTATTAAATAATTTATAGCACATGACAACAGTAGTTTTTTTCAAAGTTTCTACATCTATGGAAAATAGTGACAGATCTGACAGGCGTTCCTGCCCCATCGAAATTCTTAGGTAATTTAAGCAGTTGCGATTGTTACTGGAAGCTTCAAGAATAAAAAGTATGCTGCCATTACCTCGAGAAAACTGGGAAAATGTTATCAGCAATAGTTCAATGAGTTCCTTAATGACTGATTTTTTTAATTTCAGATTTTAACCAAGTTTTTAGAGTTTTCAATTGGTCATAAAGATTAACTAAGACGACTTGACTGAATTTAGCAAACAGTTTTTCGGAAGCGTTTAATATCTCTTTGTTTGAGGAAGACAGGAGTTTCTTCGGTTGACATATTTCGAACATACTACTCAAGTCGCAAACGCTCTTAAATCTTTGTGTAGTTTGAGAACTTAATATATCTATTGAATGAAGTTTGATTTTCTATTCCGAACAGTCTATTCAAAAGATTACTTTATAAAATAATAGTTCTCTGTGAGTCATTATTCTCATGCTGTAGAGCTCTATAAATAGGATTAATGTGTCCAAACAGTGAAGAAAAAAATGTGAAAAGCACTTAAAAATCATAACTCTCTGAAATGTTAATTATATTTTTACATTCTTCACGTCCATTTTTTTCGCAGCATCGTTTAAAACTAAATTGAATGCAAACGCAGTACAATGAACACAATCGGCATTCGGAGCATCCTTTATTAGGGTTTGTAATCCTTCATAAACACCCAAAATAACATTTGCTCAATCCTAACCCTGTCCTCTATATTTAGTCAAATTAATTCCATATTGTCTAATCGTATTGAAAATTTCAGTTTTAAATTCTTCAGCTTTGCAAACGGGTACTGCTGTAAATCTCAAAAAGAACTCACATATTTTTAAATCTTTAGGCCTGTTATCATCATTTTCTGTAATCGATATGTATAAAAAAACTACAGGAACTCTTGTGTTGTATCTAGAATTATTGTTAGGAATCAAGCTTTTCTAATTTTATCAATGGTAGGAATTTTCTTTATAAAGTAAAATGAGTGGACTTTCCCGCGGATTTCATATTTGTAATCTTCATCGATGTAAACCTTTGACCTTCCTGACCAAGACTTTGGACCACATAAACATCCACTTGTTTTCCTTCCATTAAGAAGTTTGTACACCATTGATTTTCTTAGACCTGTCATCTTCGAACACATACTTGTTACATCATCCACACTCACTGAAGGGTACTGATATTTTAATGCACCATATACATTTAAAGCCATGGCTTTCTCGTTAACAGAGAGTGCATGCGTCTTCATGTATTGGGGTATAGTTTTCAAAGGTCGACATATTCAACATTTTACAAATCGTTTTCAAATTAACCTGTCTGGTATAAGTATAAAGGGCATGAAATATTTACCTGTCAACATCATTCCTTTCTTAAAATACCCCAAAGGAATTGTTTTTGCCGATATGTAAACATAGTTGGAAATTTGAGCTTGATGCAATAAATTTTTTACAAAATAAATGTTGGATTCATTTGCTAAGGTTTAATAAAATAAAATAATAAATTCTTCTTAAATGTGGCCAGGAGAGGGATCGATTTATTACTCTACACTCTTCTCGAATGGAGTATAATATGTAAAACCAATGCTTGGGCTTTGTTTAAATTTTTACAAAAATATGTTCAAAAGCAAAGTGAAAACATTTATATAAAGAAATTCGCTGCATGAATAATTTTTGATCGGTATTATTTGCCCTTTATAAAATAGTACGAAGGATCTTATCGAGGTGTTTTTTTTGTTCATTATATGTTCGTGAGTCTTGACCCAGATCAAACACGACCATTGATTTGGTAAGAATTATTGGGGGTGATAAAGTAACCTTTTTAGTCATGTACTGGTAACAAAATTATCTGATACCATTTTAAACGTAATAAAAAAGTTCGTTCAATGCTGTCAATATGAGGTTATAAATGATAACGATTCATGTTCAATCAATGATAAATATACATTCCAGTGTCATAAAAAAGCTGATACAAAAATTGTGTACCATTCAAGTGATATTGAATTAACAGCTGATATTACAATCAAACCATAGTCTGCTATAAACCGGTTGCTGACTATGGGTTACAATATAAGTTACTTCAGAGCTATATACCACATCCTGCCGTCGCTGTTCACCTCGTGAGATACCACTACTGTGTCATCACTTCTCTATTGAAACGGTTAAATTTTTCATGATTTAGAAAATATCACAATAAACAAGTATTTTTCCTAATACTTCTCATAATCAAAAGATCATCAAGTTAATCAAGACTTATACCAAGAGCTAGGAAAAAATGAAAAAATAGCACGATTTCATGCATTAACTGGATTTAATTTCAGTTCTTACTTTTTCAATATCCCTTTTCCATGTGTGTAATGATATAATTTCAAAATGATTCTTCTCTGATTTTTTTAAACCAAAAACGAAATACGAAAGACATACTAAATTGAGTTTTTTAATAAATAGATTTCACTTTTTTTTAATACGGTCCCAAATTATTGTATGTAAGGCACATGCCGATCTTCTTTAATCATATTGTGCACAGCATCGATGTTTTTTGAATGACGACCGATTTTGGCTGACCTGACGAAATTGTAAGCAGTCTTCCCTGATAGTGCTTCATTACCAAAGCTTGCACGAATAGACACCATGCATTGTTGTGTAGTAAGGCCTTTTTATAATCACAAAAAAATCATTCAACGTCACGGGTGATTCCCATTTTGGCACAGAGCTGCTTCTTTTAAATGTTCATTTTAAACAACTTACTCAGTCAATTTCTAAACTGCCACATATTTGCAATAACAAACGTCACATATGTTCACATACAGTGCGGTCGTAAAGTATGGAATAAATTCAATAATTTCTAATCCAAGAGATGTTTTCAAAAACCCTCGGATACGTCAATTTTATTTTTCGACGAGGATTTTTTTGAAGAAAAAATTAATATACAGTTCTCAAAAAAGCTGGGCAGGTAGCAACTTTGTTTTTTTAAATAGACACCCCCATTTTCGGATTCCTTGTAAAATTCTAAGCATTTTTCATGTAACCCTCCCTATACCTAACTTTAACCGTTTTGAAATTAGAGCGTGTTAAAAAAAATTCGCCTCGATATTACATTTAAGTCAAAGTAGACCATGAGCAGCTGCAAACAAGAGAAAAATTTATACGAACTTAATAAAATCCACGGGTTTTCAGGTAACATTTTTTAAAAATTACGATTTTTACACGACATTTTAACTCTAATACCTAGTTTACATAATTTGATTTTAACAAATGTTGAAAATGTCTTCCATTTGTTAACTGGCAATAACCTAACCGATTAATAAATTCATTCTGGACACTATTAATGACTTGTGGTGTGATACGTCGCATTTCTTGAGTAATACGATTTTTTAATTCTTCCATATATGCAGGTTTTGTTTTAAAAACTTTTCCTTTTATGTAACCCCACAGAAAAAAGTCCGGGGACCTTGGAGCCCATTCGATCGCCCCCTTTCTTCCAATCCACCTATTCAGCAAAATTTGATCTAAATATGCGCGAACTTGTGCATGGTAATGTGGCGGGGCGCCATCCTGTTGAAACCAAATGTTTACATTAGGTAAATCCTCTCCCGGATATAACGTTGCTAGGGCTGGTAGAACATCGTTATGTAAAAGCTGCAAATACCTTTCACCAGTTAAACTGTTTTCAATGAAAAAGGGCCCTACAATACTGTTTCCTACAATACCCGCCCATGCGTTAATTTTTTCCCTATACTGAGTATGGCCTTCGCGCATCCAATGCGGATTTTCGTCCGACCAATAACGGTAGTTTTGCGTGTTTACTTCTCCATTTAATTAAACGTAGCCTCGTCCGAAAACACAATATTTTTCACAAAGTTTTCATTCTCAAGGCACATAGCTTGTAAACATTCGCAGAACTCGAGACGTCTGTCATAAAGTTCTTGAAGGACTTGCATTTTGTAAGGGTGGTATTTGCTTTTATGTAGTGTTTTGATCACTGCTGTTTTACTAACATTTAATTCTGAGGCCAGTTCTCTAGTTGTAACATGCGGCCGTTCTTGGAGACTTAATAAAACATCCAATTGTGTTTCTTCTGAGACAGATGGTCTACCAGACTTTGGAGCATCTCTCACATGACCAATTTCTCGAAATTTTTTTTCAATCTTACTTACTTGTTGATTGCGCTATTGGAGTCCGATCGGGATATTTTTGGTTAAATAAATCGCATACTTCCTGTTGCGTTCTGGTTCTATTCCCATAGCCAATCATGATTAAAACTTCTATCCTTTGCGTCTCAGTAAGCCGCAACATGATAATAAAATTAATTATAAAAATGTTTTTTCAAAAAGAAAAAACTATTGCGACCATGCAAAAAGATACTTTGATAGATATTTAGAAATCGAAAAACACTTTAGGCAATATCGAATTATAAAAGCAAAATGAAATAAAGTGCTGTTTTGTGTCAAAAAGTCATAGCGTACTTATAATTTAATAGTAAATTGTTCATTCCTCTAATTTCAAAACGGTTAAAGTTAGATATAGGGAGTGTTACATGAAAAATGCTTAGAATTTTACAAGGAATCCGAAAATATAAAAAAATTAGGGGTGTCTATTTAAAAAAACAAAGTTGCTACCTGCCCAGCTTTTTTGAGAACACCCTGTATATTAATTTTTTCTTCAAAAAAATCCTCGTCGACAAATAAAATTGACGTGTCCAAGGGTTTTTGAAAATATCTCTTGGATTGGAAATTATTGAATTTATTCCATACTTTACGACCGCACTGTATACAGTGGTGTCATAATTCATTAACGCAATCTATTGTTCGACTGTGAAAACCCCCGTAGATACAATCGATTTGATTATGTTATTACCTTCAAATGCAGAGACCAAATTAATTTACAGTCGATACGGCCAAACTCCAACCGGAGTGATTCTTTTTCAATTTCTAAATTTTCTTTATCACAAAGATCGCTAACATTGTAACTAACTTCAGTAAGTTCTGCTTCAGTTTTAGCGTCAAATATTTTTAAATTCAGATAATCTGAATCAGGATTTGCAACCATGAATATAAATCCTTCCTCCCAAACGGGGTTCACTGTTCTCATCACACAATTTGACGTTTTAATTTGTCTACCTAATTGCAGTTGAACATATGGATCTGGTTTAGTGGACGTTCTAACTTGCTGCAATAAAGAAATAATTCATTTTTATAACAACGAAACTAATAAAATAACTGAATGTAGATAACACCTTGGAATTCAGAAACTGGCCATTTAGCGCATAAAATTCCTTTCTTGTTAGGTAAAGCAGAAAAAAATCACCTTGATGAGCCAGGATGGTAACAGGACCATCATTATTTCAGTCGCGTTGAGAGACTATACATAAGAAAGACGTTTTCTACTACTACTTTCACTATAACTTTCGATACTCGTTTGTTAAAATCGAATTATAGTAATAGAAATGATTAAAAGTATAGGTGGTACCGTTCCAACTTTCGACAACACGAATAAATAATGTATTTTTTCCATTTATCTATTACTTTCCTTTCACTTTTAATTTGCGAGAAAGGAATTCTGTAGAGAGGCTTCTGTTTTGCTACTTCTGCTGTGAAAATTCAAAACTTTTGTAGCAAGAAATTAGTGGTTATGTCTTTAAAAATTCAAAATAATTTTGATTTACAAAGCCAAACATACACAATGGGGCTCTAGACTAATAACTTCAAGCTACCAAAAGCTATGAAAAAAAAGTAGATTTCGAAGTCTAAAAGGTATTCGAGAAGAATCTGTAGATGCACAATCTAGATCTGATGACAGTCCCGTCCTAATTACATTCGACACTCAATGACTTTCGGGTTCATTTGGAAAGCTTTCTGGATTTCCAAGTTTCTCTAAAAACTGAAGAAAACATTGATAATATGGTTGAACATCTTATAAAACAATTCAGAGAGCAACTTACAGCTCAATCCCAATTAAGGATAAAATAACCATACCCAAAACTTTTTTGAGGATGATTGAACAAAAAATTATGGACAAACGGAAATTAAGGAAAATTTAGCGGACACGCTTCCGCTAAAAAGACTTATTTGAATCAAGCAACTTTAGAACTGAAAACCCTACCCTACAATAATAAAAAATATGAAATACAGAACTATCTTAGGAACTTAACCTCAATAGAAGCAGCTATTTATGATTTATGGAAAGCGAAGAAAAAACTACATACCGAAACTTCAAGGTCAACCTCATAGAGAACAACTTCAACGTTGAGGTCGAAGTCAAAGATTTTCTGGAATCACTACATCAATTAGAACCTTCCATAGAAAAATTTACCGTAAACCAGGTCATAAAACCAATATAGCAGTTGAATCTGAATCTGAAGCAAAAAATATCCCAGATATGACCTAATTAGAGCCAAAATCCTGAAAGGACTATCAAATAAGTGGTTGAAGTTTCTAGCACAATTATACAATGCAGTATTAAGAACAGGTTATTTTCCAATTTTGTGGAAGGTAGGCAAAATTATAATAATCCCTAAGCCAGAAAAACATCTCGACACATCTTACAGACCAATTAGCCTATTTCGCGTTAAGTCAAAACTTCTAGAGAAATTACTGTTTGAGAAAATAGAACCGATTTTAAAAGCCGGCAGGCTAATACCTATCATCGACCAAATTTGATTTATTCATATGGACCGAAGACTAACCTGGGACACACACATACTAACCAAGAGGTAGCAATTCGGTCGAAAACTCAGCATACTGTATTGGTTAATAGATCGAAGATCTCAATTGACAATCAACAAGTAGCTGCTAATATACAAAGTCAAACTAAAACCCATCTGGAGTCATGGTATTTAGCTATGAGGCACTGCATCTCTCAAATATAGCGATTCTAGAAATATTTCAGTCAGATTGTAAATGCTCCATGGTATGTACCCAACAGCGTTATTGCTTGTGACTTTCAAATTATGTCAGTTAAAAAAAAATATCTCTCTTCTCTCAAAAATTAGTAGTTATTCCTCAAACATTTTTTTTTGAGTGAAACGAAATTGCCACTGGGTACTTTTCCTAGAAGAATTATATATTGATCTAAACAATTTGCTCATTGTAAATTTCACAGATTGCAAATAAAAAAGTGGTTGTTAAAAAAATTGATGGATAGGTTAGAAAGAACGTTAGAAAACGTATTTATTGTTAAGAGGTTTCAATATATGTATTTGATTTGGTAACAAATATCCCTTTAATACGGAATGAAATTATGGTAACACTCTTCTAACTCGTCGAAACCAGTAGCAATGTGGAGTCATAGAAGCCTGCATAATTTTCAAAAACGCAAACCAACACTCAGTGATACAAAGATATGAAAACAAACCAACTCGTACACTAGAATAACTTTTCTTGCGAAGATATAGATCGGTATTGCATCAGAGGAAATGTTGGTTCTACCAGCTAAAAGTGTCCCTTTTTTTAATTATTAAAAAGCATTTATAACGTAGTTGACATTATTCTCTATTATGTCTAGTGAATAATTAAAGTTTTTGAATGTATATGTCAAAAATTGAATTTGATTTGGCTTATTGTGATTATAAATATAAATATTTTGGCCCAACGACAAACGTGCTATCAAAAAAGTCCTAAACTTGTATATCATAAAGCGGAACGTTCTTTTCTCGGTACCGTCTTCAAGTGTTAAGGCACTCACTATGATTGATGATGGTCATTGAATTTATTTTTTTGTCTTTCTATTGTTTCATTTTTTAGTTTAGGCTTCCTTCCATCGTATTTCCATTTTTCGCAATGTTTAACTTCTAGACACTTTTTTTAAGGCGGAGTGTCACTACGCGAACTATTTCGCGAGAATGTCTTCGGGGGACTGGACAAAACATTTCGGATTCTAGGCGAAGATAGCTTGAGCCGTCAGTTTGTGCGAACGAGTGCAGCCTGATCCATTTTTAGCGCTACACACATGGTGGATGTATACGCTGGCGTCAACACGGAAGGCGAAGCTCTTTGATGCGCGATCGAAAACCGACTGTTGTTGACTCACTTTGAAATATACTCGCGAAACTAGTTTCGAGGTGAATACGAAGGCGAGACTCATTTCGTGAAACAGTTTCGCGCATTGACAACCCGCATTTACAGTTATTACAAATTCAAATGTTTCTGTGCTCTTGTTACTAGTGTAGAAATCTAAGGTTTCAGTAGATAAAATTGAAATTTACTTTTGTTTCTCTATAATAGAAACGGTGGAGGTTTTCCATCACGTGACTCAACCTACGATTTATGAAACACATATTTTCCACATAATATCTTATTCTATCAATCGAAATGCAAGTTGTTGACAGTATTTTCGTAAAAAAAGGCAATGATTTAATTGACGTAACGTGAATAACTGACCGTACTTAAAGTTTTTTTCATTCATATTTAACGGCTCGGAACTACTGCTGGTGCAAATGGGTCTGGCGGTAGAAGAAATTATATAACCATGGTTGATTCTTGAGTGTTCGATCTTGTCCTTCTTACAATGACTAAGTCTCCTCTGGAGAAGCCTGTGAAGTTATTTGGTTGAGTGTGATGTATAGAGTGTAAGGTAGTGTTCAGGTTTTGCTGCCACTTTATTCTGGTTTGATATTAAATCCTTATGGATAGCTATATTGTCGGTGATGGTATGAGTTAAGATACTTTTTGCTTGTTGGTCTGCTAATGCGTTACCTACGATTCCAATGTGGGAAGGTAACCAGATGGTAGTAACTGTTTTTCTGATGTGAGAGATTGATGGGAGTCATGTATAGATTAGACAATAGGGTGTTCGATAAATATATTTTTAATAGAGGAAATTGTTTGTAAGAAGTCTGTGCTGTCGAGAAGCTGGGATAAAATAAATGGGACGGGCTTTATTGGTGGAATGATTGATGGTTTGTATAAATTTTTAGTGGTGGTTATGAATTTTGGGTACACAGGTCTTAAGAGGTTACATAATACAGAGGCAGCATAAGGGGGAAGTAGTTGCTGACGTCGGATCCAAAGTGGAGGCTCATTAGCTTCATAATTAATGCTTTCTATAGGGCTAGATCGAAAAGCACCTAGACTAATATACGTAAAGCTGTATTATGCACCGAGTTTAAAAGGTCAAGGTCAGATTTGGAGACAGAGATACATATGTGACAACCATAATCTAATTTTGAGCGAATTAGGGTTCTATATATTTTAAGAAGAGAACTTTCGTCAGCTTCCCAATGGTAATGTGAGAGGATTTTGATAATGTTTAATATTTTGTAGCATTTGCCTTGGATTTCCATGATATGCTGTTTACAAGTAAGTCGAGAGTCGAATATTAGGCCTAAAATTTTACAGTGATCCACAACGGAAAAGAGGATGTTGTCAATAAAGACACAGGGAGTATTGTCGATGGTCGATAGTGAGTTTATATGGGCACCAGGTGGTAACAGCTATAGCTTCAAGATCAGTGGTAATAAGGAATGTGGAGGATATTAATACGTCTGAAACAAAAATTGATGTACCTCCGCTGTCTTTCGCACAGTTGGAACGGAGATGGTATGGTATCTCTCATAGTTTTTTAGAGTAGGAAGTTTATCTATTTTAGAGTTTGTTTCTTGACAGACAATGTCAGGACTTACTTTTGTAATTATTTGCTGGATTCTTTCCAAGCGTGAAAAAAAATCCATTACAATTCCATTGAATAATTTTGAATGGAGACTTGAGGATTTACTTGGTGATGAAATTGTGAGAGATGAAAATTGAATCTTCAGGATTGCGTTGCCTTTTAAGCTTTTTGTGGAATCGAGTGAGACGATTTTTAAGCGAACGTTCTTAGTTTCGGAATAGAGAAGTGATAAATTATTTAAGAGTCCTTGGATGTGAGGCGTAAGCTCTAGTGCTTCGTTAAGAGGATCTGAGCTACCGTATGAATTTTCTAAAAACTCTATATATTGGGTTTCAGTTAGCGTGAATTTAGTTGAATTTTTCTTAAAAAGAATTTATTATATATATATATATATATATATATATATATATATATATATATATAAATAAATATATATATATATATATATATATATATATATATATATATATATATTTATATAGTTAAGTGAGTTAGCAGAAAGCTTGTGTTTTCCGGGATTTGAGTTTTAGGCCTTTTCTTTTGATGATTAGGTATATTGTGGAGAATTAATAATAGGAGAGGGCATTGCTGTCAGAGGATATTTTTTTTGGTCACGCTGAAGAGGGGGCAGTATAAGAAGTTTGAGATTTCGTCGCGGCTCAGCGTGAATTTATGCATCTATTTATTAGTTATTCGTTAGGGGTTCTGAAGATGAAAGGGGGGCTGGCGAAGTTCCGCAAAGAGGAGTAGTAGCAAGGGATTGCGGTAGTAGAGTGAAGTGGCGAAGTCTATCATTTATATCCTCATTGAGAGGAAGTTGAGGTTGTACAGGATTCGGTAGCGTTTACACAGGAAATACACCAGTCAGTTGGTAGAAATAAATATAAGGTATGGAGTGTTTTCATGGGTAATTAGGAGTGAGGTTTCTATACTGAAATTATCATTATTAGGAATAACGTAAGTAATTCTACGGAATCTCATAACATGGGCATACTCGTTCCCATGATCACTACATTTTACAACTGAAATAGGAGAAGCTATTTTCAGCTCAACATAAGATTTTGTGTTATGGAGTGGATGATGGATGCCAAGACTACAATGTTAAAAGTGTAGGAGGGATCAGGAGTCCTGAAGACCCTGCGAATTAAGTTGTTGAAAAAATAGCAGTTACCTGATGTGTTGCTACGGCACTGGAAAGTTTCTGATGTCTGCTTGTAATATGGTGTGGAATTTCAACTCACATGTAATTTTGAATGGTTACATTCAGTTATTTACTTTTAAAAATTATCAACAGAGTGAAAACAATGAATATGAAATTTACACGTAGTTAACGTTAATTACCCAAATAGACAAAATGCGTGTGCACTCGTTGGCTACCTGACTAGGAATGTGTATAACTGACCATACTAAAAGTTTAATTGACTTTGTCTTTTTTTTACTGTGTTGTTTTTAACGGTTTTTGGTTTTAACGTATATTTATTGTTAAAATTAGTTATTTCAAGAACTAATTTGACTTTTTATCATAAACTTTCATCACTGGATATTATATAATAACCAAAATGCCGAAAGACCGGAAAATTACAATTTTCATATTACTACTTTTCAGTGGTAAATACTGTTTAGGGGCCATCCATAAAGTACGTCACACGAATTTTAGGACTTTTGAACCCCTCCCCCCGTCCTTGTCAAAGTTTGTCACATTTTTATAACCCCACCCTCCTGATGTGACGTCACACATTTTTTAAATTTATGTATGTATTTAAAAATAATCGAGAGAAAACAGATATTTTCATTTTTTACTTATTTTTATTAAATAATAATCTAATAAAATCAACATAAAGTTCAACATTTCATAAAATTTTTTAAATTTTCAATTCACATCCAAACTTTGCGTTTTAGTATTTTAAATTTCAACATGTGACGTCACAAAGCTATTGACCCCCCATGCCCCTTGTCACACGATGTCACACTTCGGTGATACCCTCCCTCCCCATTAACGTGTGACGTAATTTATGGATGGCCCCTTATAATTATATACAATTTGTAAATCTCTGTAGAATTTGTAAAAATGCGTCAAACACGTTCCTGATTGTACTTGAAACTGTATATTAACCAAGAGTTATTTTCAAAAAATGGCTGGAAAGTAGCTTAATCCTGGAGTTGAAAATTTGATTGATTATTTTGAAATGTAAACAAACAACAGCAGACCTTTTGAACCTCTGCATTAAATATATTTATTCCGTTAAAAAGAAGGAGGAAAATGATCCAACATAATTCCAATACCACTCAGTCGGACACCTCGAATAAAACCAAAAGCAGCGGGAACAAAAGTTGCACTACGGAATACCGTATATAATATGTATTAACAAAGTAAGTAAATAAATATGTGAAACAATAATACAATAAGGTCTCGTGTTTCTTACCCTTGGATTAACATTATTTTACACAAATAACATTGAAGAAAATTAGGATTACACACAATAGTGCATATAGTATTATCAATACAGTGTGATTTTTCACCAGTTACTTAATGTTCGGTATGTGGAGTTCTTAGTAAACTTGTAACTTGATATAAGTTCCATCATACATTTTCTCATCTTTATTATTTTATGATTTTCCCATCCCCATCCACAATTTCTGTATTTTTCACTTTATTGATAAATTCTTCACTTTGTTGATAAATTCTGAGAAATTCTTCACTGAAAAACTCTCCGATTTGATGGGTAGATTTTCAGACTCCTTTAATAACCATCTGGACACATTATAACTAGGTGTCCAAAAATAAATGAAGCAAGGTAGTTATAATGGACAAAAATGACTATTTCGATAGAGTGGAGAGCTTAATTGAAACAAAACCATACATTTTGATCCAAGAATCCATGTAATTAAATGATCACAAATATGAGAGAAATACTAAAAAATTGTAAGAACTTTAGCACCGGTTCACTCAGGTATAAGTTATCCGAAAGTAAGCAAACTTTGTCAAAGCTCTATTGCCAAAATTCACAATCCTAGGAGAGCAATGAGGCCCCTTGTTTCAATTAAGCTGTCCACTCTATCGAAATAGTCCTCTTTGTCCATTATAACAACGTTGCTTCATTTATCTGCTTCCAAGTGAAAACAATCTTCCCTCCTCAAACTCCCGACAGTATTACAATATTTTTTGCTGACTGATAGATTTTTATCCTTAATACACATGTTTTTCGAGATACGACTTATGCACGCCTCCAGGATGACATTCCTAGCGTCACGAGGAAGATATTAAATGGAACTTTCAATATATCCAATAAATTCGCAAAGATCACCAACGCCGATAACCCAAATCCTTGATTCATTTTCCACTTAACATCGAAAAATACAATAAGAATAATTGAAGATGAACTAAACAGTTACGATATGAGAATTGTAAATAGATTAATTTATCGTCATAGGTTTAAAAAATGTGAAACCACTTTTTTCTAAAAAGAACAGTTTAAATAAGGGCAAAGGACCTATTTCTGACAACCCATTATTGCTGAGAAACTTGAATATGAAATAGATTTATTAAGTTAACAGGTTTTAGTTTACCTCCAGTCTTTGAAGATGATAAATTGGTTTGTAACCTAAAAGGTCACATTTTGGGCTCCGACTAAGCTCATCATGTTAATGTATGTTGTCAGGGTTCGTTACAAGATTTTGCTGTGTTTAATATGTACAGAAATTTTGTATGCTTTCAAGTTCCAAATGGGGCGCTAATCAGTTTTTTAACCTAAACCGAGAAATATATAGAAATAGGTTGTAGTATCTTTAGGAATAATGCTACTTGTTGAAAATAAAATACAATGATTTATATTTGGAATTATAAAAAAAAAAACAGGTTAAAAAAAGTTACCCGCAAAACTCATGAGTTTTGGTTTACAGGAAATGATGAAATAAATTTTACAAGAAAACTCATAAGAGTTGATTTGACCTTTAACAACACATGAGACTCCCTACTTGTCAGAAGAATACAAACAGGACCACATCCGTGGAATGCGGTCAGGAACCAAAGAAATTCGTTCAGTCAATCGTCCCGGACTAGGTAGTTCCACGAGTAAAAGTTTGAATTTAAATCCCAATTAAAGTCGTCTAAGTTTTAAACCCCAATAAAGGTCCTATGTCCAAAACTACGACCCTTTCATTTTAACGAAGGGAACTTATATCTACTTCTTTTTGGATGTCACTTAACAATTTAATATTCCAGAATTTTTAAAATCGGCGGAAGGCTCCTTTAGGCCGGCTAAATACCGCTTTTCATAAATCTCTGGAGAAATTGATCTTAATTACCTCTCCAATCG
This sequence comes from Diorhabda elongata, assembly GCA_026230145.1. Lineage (NCBI taxonomy): Eukaryota > Metazoa > Arthropoda > Insecta > Coleoptera > Chrysomelidae > Diorhabda > Diorhabda elongata. Next base: position 19,110,391 of record CM047932.1, read on the forward strand.
TCAAATTTTTAGTCGGAAATATCACAACTTCCGTAAATATCAAATTTGGAGCCAAATTTAAAAGTTTATAATCAAATCCATAATGAAAAATTCCACATCGGTTGACAGTCAAAAGGAAAATATGAATGAAGTTAGCAACAAACTTTTTCAGCAAAATCAAGTCACACGTCATGATGTCAATCCAGCCAGGTACACCAATAGCTCAATTTCAAATACACCAGCTAACAAAACAACCTTTCAGCGGACTGAACAACCAAAAATCAATATCTGCAAAATTTACAAAATACTGCACAAATAAACTAATTCGTGAACAGTTAATTTGATGTGGCTTTAACCTTCTAAGGCGAAGCAACTTGGCTTTTACAAGCAACATAATTCTGCAACCAGTTATACCACGTCTGGCAAATTTCGAATGATTGCCTCCTTTAGATCAAGACTTAACCTCAAAAGAAAATAAACCAAACATTCAATTTGTTTATATAAAAATAGTTCAACAAAAGGACAAATTAAACTGTGCTAAATACTTAAATTCCAGGAAACCAGTATGTCACCAGCAAGTACATACAAAACTACAAAAGAGCTATGAAATATAATATGTAAATATTTCTACTCAAAGATAATATGATAAAATATCTTATAAAGAAAATTATTTACAAAAATAAGTTGGTAGGTTTATATCGTATAATGTTTATAACAACAGAGGTAACGCAAACCGTGAGCAGTGAAAACGTTACAGGTTATCAAAACGCGCGTCAGATAGTGTAATTGTGAGTGTTGGTGTAGTGGTAGTGTAAACAGCGTGTTCAGTAAATATGTTATTGTCAAAAACATTTGTATATGAAACATGGATATATGCCAAGGAAAATAAATTAGGTTGTTTATAGTAGAATAATATTGAAAGGGTACTTAAGCCAGGACGTTTTTTTATTGTTCACGCTGGTTCATCGAAAAGATTTATGAACAAGATTTTCTGCTGCAATTGCACAGTAACAGTCAAATATTCTGCTTTCAACGTTGCACGAGCGTGAATCTATGAAAGCTCCTAATATAAATCAGTTTGTGAAGTGTAATTTTAATGAGTTAAGAGGACACCCAGTTGATAGACTAAATATTACGACACTTTTGGGAACTACATAAATATGTATCTACTTACATACAATCCTGCAAAAATCAGTTCTCCAGTAATAGGCCAACGTGGCTAATAATAAGGATTTTGTAACATATTCATCCAATAATATTTATATCAAGAAAGTTGAGTTTCATTTTTAATTACCCAGTCGACCTTTGGAATATTAGTAATAACGATTGTTTCTACAATGTTAGCAGAAATTTTGATTCGAATCATATGCATATTGTTGCTGACCCATTAGTCTCGTAATGGAAGACCTCCACTGTTTCTACTATATCTGACTTATAAAATATATTCTTTCAATTTTTTTTTTCACTTTTCTTTTCAATTCTTTTTTACAGTTCTCAAAATAACTTTAGAAGTGTTTTTTTATTATACTAATCGAAAGAAGCCATCCCTACCAGTAACTGACGTGATAGCATCATTTATTCGATTGTTTTGAGAAATGGAACAATTGTACCAAAAATTAATGAACAAAAAATTTAAAGTAGTTTCGAAGTTGATTGATTGAATTGATAACAAAAACTTTTAGACATATAAACCCAATTATTCAATAAATTTGTATAAGAAATCTTCTCAGCACTTCACAAATTCTTTTATCCCTCATTATTCTCTGTACTCTCTGTTTTACCAAATGTTTCGTGAACGAGGCAAATGAAGTCTTGAATTAGAGACAAATATATATGTCAATAATAATAAGCACTCTTTTTGTTGGAATATGAATAATGGAAATGTTCTTACCTTCAAATTTGTAGCGGAATCTATATAAACAATTAATAATGACGAGCTCATATGAGATAACTGTAATTGTTGACTTTCATATAACGCCTAGAATACATAAAAATTTTAGTAGTATTTATCATTTTAGTAATCATACTGGCGTAATTACTGCTTTTAAATTGCTATATTCTGTAGTTAATGTTAACCAAGTTGTTCGAATATGAATATCTCCATGTTTCACGTCTTCCAAAACAAGCCACTATAACCAAGTAATAATTAAATTAAGTCATACTTTCCAATAATATTAATTTATCGTACCATATCACTTAATCCTTCTTTAATTAAACTGGCTATGTCGATTGACGCTCTAAAACAAAGTTCCAAATTAAGTATAAAATTTAGCTCATTCAAGTTACCTCCTCATGATAGTTATTTCCAATTAGAATATATATTTGAATAGTATGCACCAATATGCTTTACCTTTCAAGAGAGACTCCAGTTCCAGCTGTTTATTTATAACAGGGAGAGGGGTAAAAAAAGCTAGTCACAATCTCACCTATTTGGAATGGTTAGTGGCCCCCTTCAGTTTGTGCTTTTTACTTCTATCAGTTTCCTTTAATATTTATTTGGTTTTCCAAACCTTCTATGGTCGCAGACATACTAGAGCACTATTACTTGTTATGTAACGCACCTCAGACAGTGTAATTGTAAGTGTTGCTGTGGTGGTAAAAGTAAATAGTGTATTAAGTATGAAATTCGCCAATACCAACTATTAGGACACTCTCCTTGACTTCTAGACAGTAAATTCAGAAGCGGAAATTTATCAACTCCTTATTGGTGATTTATAATACGATGTGTTTATAAATTAATGTAGCTTGCTTAATAGAAGTATATAGAAGGCACTATTACTACAAAATAACCTATTAACATTTTTTTTAAATAGTACACCACCAAGTTAAGTTTGACATTTTTAATGGTGTACTGTAATACGTGTGCTATTTGAGTTGTTTACAGATACTTGAAACATTCATCTTGGTGAAAAAATGGAGTTAAATCGTGAACACATAAGTATACCGATTAACTCGCTTCAACTTTTGGTGATGAAGCACCATCTCGAGCTATCGTAAACTAATATCTTTATGTGACACACCGAGAGATTGAGGTATACTTGGGCATTAGATACCCTCGCATACATTCCATATTGCATGAACATTTGCCTGTCAAAAAGATTTGTTCGCGTTGGAATAATTTGTAATTCGCTTAAAAAAACTCGTGTCGATTGGTGCAAAGAAATGCTGAAAAAAATAGATCGCGGTGCTTCAAAAGACGCCTATAGTATAGATCAATTTTTTGTATGCAGAAATCTGCTTTAAGAGCACAGTTTATTACAAAATGTAGTTACGAAAGTCCTTACACGTGTCAGCATGTAACTTTTGTGTTTTTTTTAACATAATTAGCTGATTTATCAAGGAAAAACTTTTTAATGACTGGGTTATGTCCTGAGATCGAAAAGTAATACTGATAAAGAATTTTAAAAAGCAATCTTGACTACTCATCGATTTGAAATAGGCTACATATTTCTCGTGTGCGAACAGTTTATTGAAATCGGCGATGTCGTTATCATTCAGGGCTCGACCACGCTCAACGCTCGTTCGTTTGCGAAATATAAAAAGCCTAACAATAAGCCAAATACATTTTGTTTTGGCTGGACACGCAATAGAAAAGCCTAAGTATGTCTGGCTTCATCCGGATGCCTGGTAACGCTAAGGACACAGTTTGCCCGCATAAGTGCATAAACAGATTTCTATCAACTTCTTCTTTATTGAAAATCACAAAATATAAATATACGTTTATATATTATATTCCTGAAACCTTATTTTTAAGATATACTCTCTTCAGAATATTCTTTGGAAACTGAAGTACTCATCCATCCACCCCGACGCTTCAGCAAAGTCATAGTTGCTCCAGCTTCTACTAAAAGAGTTCCAGACATTCGATGTGGAAAATGACCAGATAACTTTACGGGGTTGTTCAAACCCAAATATTTAGCAATTATACAGGGAATTTTCCCAACAGCAACCTTGTCTATTGGTTGGAGCATCTATGTGACCGAAAATAAAAATCATAATAAGTTCTAAACTCTTCCTTTCGTCTTCATTAACCATGGCGATTTGTTAGATCTGGCTTATGGCACGTTACAGCAAAGATCGATTTTCTATCTTCTAAATGTATGACTAACATATTTACCATTGACATCCATCAAATAATAATGCGACCTTTTTCATTCAAAACTATTCATATGGTGATTCATGAATGATTTTAAGATTTTTTCTAGATAACACAGAAAATTTTTTCGTTGCTTTTCTTTCGACCATATAATTTGTGAAAATTATAAATATTAACATTCTTATTTGTCATTAAAGTCATTAAACGTAATTGCCAAATTTAACAATTTGAACAAAGAGCACTGTTATTAATTGATAATGCTTTAAGACAACCAACAAATTCATCAGACTTAACAACATGAATTACAGTCGTAGTGGTTCACTTCCAACCAATGGACCAAGGCCAAAACTTATCGCTTGCGGCGAGGATTTGAGCAAATGTTTGAAAAAAGATACGAAGAAAAGAAGTAATAATTATCATGAATGTTGTAGAAAACATAAAACTTTCTTGGAATGAGATAACAGAAAGATGTTTGGAAGATATACGGAAGAATATTTAGTCAGATTTCAGTTAGTGGCAACTATGTCGTTATGATAGAATTGTAAATGTAAAAGACGTCGAAGAAGTAGTTCAAGAAACAGCAGCTAGTCTCTCTAATGATGAACTCAAGAAATTAACTAATTAAGAAGAGAAGAAAAACAGTGATAGTAGTAACTTCGAAGAAGAGCAATAAGAGCTCTCGATGGCGTTTATAAAAGGAAGTTTCACCACAATAACTGAAAATATGGACCAATTTGTTGGTAATAATTTGAGTTTTGATAGGAGTTCAAAAGCAAGACGGTGTGTTATAGAACGTGAAAAGAACACGCAAAAAGGCAGAAAATTGGACACACATGAATGATTTGTCTAACTTGGAGTTTTATTGGTTTTTTTAAGTATGTTTGTTTATATTGTTTTTATTATTGTGAAAAATAAATGTTCTATTTCAATAAAAAAATATTCATATTTAATACCTAACCAATTTTCTATCTATCTTCCCCTAACCCCATTATTTACTGTATATTTAGTAAACAATACTTATGTAAAGTAGATAAACCAGAATACGGTACAGTTTTTCAAATAAAACCAACACTTACAACGCAAATTTATTATTTATAATTTTATTACGCAACTAATCAACATTAAAAAAAATGAAAATCCTCACCTGCCCAAAAATTCATCCTCAGTGGGATCTTCGTCCCAAACTGAAATTAATAACTCTTGACCAGTGAATTCTAGAATCACAAACTAAAAATAAAAAAATGAACGATGTATTTGTCAAATATTTTTTAGGAATGTGATCATAAATTATTCTTAAATCTGCAGTTTACTATGTGATTTTTATGTGCTACCCGTAATTTACAATTAGTTCATTACCAAATCTTATTAGCAATTACTCTATTTCAGCTAGTCTACTACATACATCTACATACTAAATACGTTACAATTCAGAACCACCGAAAATCTTAATTAATTATTGTAAGTTAAAATTTTATTGTTTTTATACATTTATACATAATTCTTATATTGTATTTGACCATAATTTTAGTCCCTGACGATGAATACATAAGTATTCGAAAGCTCGGAAAATATATTAAAGTTAGTTCACTTTAATGTTTCATTGCCACGCTCCCAATAAGAATATATATATATATATATATATATATATATATATATATATATATATATATGTTACCACCGGAAATGTATTGAATCTAGGAATTGTATATAATTCCAATATTAGGAAATGTATAAAAATAATGCTTTCTGTAATAAAACACGTTGTTGAAATGAGAATAATAATTTTTATTAAAGCACTAGTTGAGACAACAACGTTCAAGTAACAGTCATATCGTAAAATATAATATTTATATTATCTTACTAATTCAAGCGTAGGAAATCACATTTCTAGGAACTTTTAAAATATATTTACCACAAAATCAACTTATGTTATTCTCATAAAGTCAAATTTTCAGACCCGCTAACCCCGCATACCCATTGATAACTCAAATTTTGACATTTCCGATTGCTATTTAAACAATGTATAGATTTCCTAGGAATTGTATACAATGACGGATTACATACATTTCCGGTAACATATATTATATATATATATATATATATATATATATATATATATATATATATATATAATGCTTCTAAATGTTTTGACTAATTTTAAAATATAAGATACCTAGAATCAAAAACATTTAGAAGCATTAATATATCAAAAAGTCTAAGAAATAGGGAATGGAAAAAATTTATATATATATATATATATATATATATATATATATATATATATATATATATATATATTTTGGGGAGGGGATTAGGAATCTGCTCTCAGACATCTAGGCTGATCAATATAGTGTCGGGTTGGCTATTGGCTGTTGTACTGCCGACCGACTAAACCCTTCCCCTCATACGTGGATTCACCTGCTGAGAAGAGTGCTGGAACTACCGTTAAGTATTACTTCAGCATTCCGAGCGTTGCCTTACACTTATTTTAGTCTGTGCTTACTTCTATCTTCTTCTTTTGTCTCTATTATTTTCTGGATCATAACCGATACTATGTTCCATTTTTTTTTTCATCCTGTAACATATGGTGTAAAATATTATCTGGAGTAAGTGTTTCTCCTACACATTGTTTAACTTCAATTCGCTGTGGGTTCCATTTTGCACATACGAAAAATGTGTCATCCATTTGTCTACAGTACGTGCATTCCGTTGTATATTTTAAACCTGTGGAAGTATGCTTCAAAACAGCCATGTCCTGTTAACATTTGACTAAGATAGTAGTTCACCTCTCCATGTTTTCTGTTTACCCACGTTCTAATATTTGGAATCAGTCTTCTAGTCCATTGTCCAGTTACTGCTTGTTCCCATTTGTCCTGCCACCGATTTAATGTTTCAGTACGTATCTCTATCTTCTCATTCCTTTGTTTGCCTTTTGTTTTGTATCGTTCCTCAGCCTGCAGTTCTATAGGTATTATTTCTGAAATCATTAACAGCGCGTTTGTGGAGACTGTGCGGAAAGCACTACATACTCTCAAAGCTAACTTTCTTTGCACTTTTTGGCAAATATCCCTGTATTTGGTATATTTCAGCGTTTCATACCATACGGGAGACGCATATAACAAAATCGAGTGAGTTACTGCACATAATATTTTTCGTTTACTTGCTGTAGGCCCATTTTTTTGCGGCATTATTCTACTTAGAGACAAAGCAGATGCTTCTGCTTTCTTGCAGACGATTTCAATATGTTTTTTCATTGTAGCACCTATGTCTAGGGTTACACCCAAATATTTAATTTGCGGTTTTTGTAGTGATTTCGTTATTCAAGACTTCGATGGTGAGTCTTCTTGCTTCCTTTCGATCACCCAAAAGTACCGCCTCTGTTTTTTCAGGTGCAAGATCAAGTTTTTTCAAATGCATCCATTCAGCTATTCTTTGAAAAGCGATGTTAGCTTCTACTACTACCTGTGTCTTTATCTTTCCTGTTACTACTACTGCAAGATCGTCAGCGTAGGCCACCAATTTTACGCTACTTGGCATATCCAGTTGCAACAAGTCGTCATAATATAAGTTCCAAAGGAGAGGGCCAAGTACCGAGCCCTGTGGGACGCCGCAGGTTACTTCCATGGTATTACCTACAAGTCGAGTCCGGTCCGTTAGATAACTTGTGATCATGCGTATTAGGTATGGCGATATGTTTCGCTTTTTCAAGATGTCAGCTATTCCTCTCCATGGTGCGGAGTTGAATGCATTTCTTACATCTAACGTTACAAGTAAGCATATCTTACGGTTTGCCCATGCCACATGTTTTGCTTCTTTTGCGATTTCTAGAACTCTAGCTAGTGCATCCACAGTGGAAATACCTTTCTGAAACCCAAACTGAGAGTTGCTAAAACCTCCTCTTGCTTCTATTTCTGCAAGTAATCTATTTTTGACGAGGTGTTCAAGAATTTTTCCCATGCAGTCCAGGAGACATAGTGGCCTGTATGACGTTTTTAAATCGTCCGTTTTTTTGGGCTTTTCTATTAGCACTAGTTTCGCCACTTTCTCTATTTTGGGAAATTCCCCCGCATACAGTTGTCTGTTCATCACATCGAGGCACTTTTCTGGCAGGTATTTCACTACACACTTAGTTATTTCTGGTGATAGCTTATCTGGTCCAGCCGCCTTCTTTGGTTTTATTTTATTTGCTGCCGTTACAAGTTCTTCCTGTGTCTATGGTATTATATCCGTCCTCACCATGTCAATATGTGGCCAGGTGGTTATTTCATATTTTGGAAATAGTCCACTTGCTTCCTTAAGTATGATATCCTGTGAGATTTCTGTTTTCGGTCTTAGTAGAAATCTTTTTGTCACTATTTGGTAGCCTTTTCCCCAAACATCGTTTTGAACTTCCTCTATAACAGTTTTCCAGGAGTGTTTCTTCGCGTCTTTTATCATTTTTTTCAAGTAATTTCTTTTTTCTTCATATTCGGCTCTTGCTTTCTCTCTTTCTTCGACTGTGCTTCCGGATATTCTGTTTGCACGTGTCATGTATCTCTTTTTACAAAGGCATTCTTTTCTGGCCTCACTGATCTGTGATGACCACCAGTATACTGGTTTTCTCTTTACACTATAGTTGTATGTGGGCTGAAATGTGCGTTGACAAGCCTTTTTAATAGCCGCCATGAGACCTTGAGGGTTTAGGGTGTCTGTTTCTTCTCGTATTTTTTGTTTTATCTCAGATATGAAGTATTGGATTTTCTTTTCTTCTATTTTCCATCCTTTAATAATTTTTTCAGGAGCTACTTTTTGTGTTTCTAAAGACGGTATCTCAAAGAAGATGTAATTGTGATCAGACAATGTTTCTTGGTCCAGTACTCCCAAACATTTTGTTTATATCATTTGAGACAAAGGTGACATCTATATGTGATGAACTGTTTCCTCGGGAAAAAGTAGGAGTATTTCCATGATTTAGTGAAACCAAATCTAGGCCTGCGGCCCATTCAGACAACATATCACCCCTTTTGTCATTTTCAATCGACCCCCATATTGCCGCCTTCGCGTTAAAATCTCCAGCTATTAAGCATTTCTTATTGCGCGTTCCAATGGCGTCTTTGAGTTGGTTCAGAATTATTCCAAATACTTCTAATGTAAGGTTAGGTGATATGTAATAACTAAAAACGACTAATTCTGTGTATTCAATCCCCACGAAGCCCTTGCCTCGTCCACTATTCACGACACTTTCGCAATTTCTTGTAGTTCATCGGTTTCATCAAAGTGTACCTTACTAGTAGACTCAATATAAGCTACTTGTTGTGGTTCTGGTTTGTTCATTAAACCCAGTCTTTTAATTTCAGGCACGGCTTCTGCAACTTTACGAATGACCATTGATTTTCCTGCCGTTTTTGGGTCTAGATACACTACAAGGTTATTTGAAACCGCTATCTTCTCTAGGTTATTTTGGGTAACGTTTGTATGGACAAAACACTTTTCGTCCCAGGGTACCTCAACAATGCTTTGCAAAGAGTCTTTATTTATGCCAGGAGCAGATATCTCTTGTATCTCTTGTAGCGTCATTTGTTTTTTTTTTGGACATCCATATTATTAGTATGCGCTTCCTTGTTCTGCTTCATTATACTAACAGTCTGTACTCCTATATCTGTGCTACTTCTAGCAGCTGGTTCTATTTTAGCCTCTTCGTTGGCGTTTTCTTTTGTCTACTTTTTATACAAGAGGCTTCTTAGGGCTTCCTGAATTTCATATCCTCCGAATTGCTCCGTTAGGCGTAGTATTTTCGCAGATATTTCCCTGATTTCCTTCTTAGTATTAGAACTTTCATGGACAGTGCGATTTAGAGCTTTTGCTTCCTCTGCTAAGTTATACGCTATGTTCAAGATTTGTGCTCCGACGTCTTGAGTAGTTTTCTTTGCTTGTTTGGTTTTAGACAAAAGGCTCAGAGTGCTCTCTTCCCTTTTTCTCTTATATTTTTGTTCTATAATCAGCGATCGATCTCCCAGTAATCCCGGTGGGCTGAGATCAGGTAAGGATAGAGTTCTCACCTTCGATGGGGGTGTCCTGTCGATCATAGAACTTTTCTCGAATGGGTTTTTCTCAGCTCTTCCAGTATCAGTATCCAGCAGCCCAGCCTGGTCGCCCTCTTGGGTTGCATAGCGGTAGTTGGCTGACGGTCGGTAAGAGCCCGCTCTCTCACTCTCTACACCGACCGGTACTAGGGTGTCCCTCCCTTGTACCGTAAACTTTGTTTCATTGGGTTGACTCATATATCATATTTTCTTTTTCTTCTTTCTTCTTTTTTTGGGAAGAATAGAAAGAGGAAGCCCCTAGCCCTCGTAAACCTAATAGCATCGGGGAGGATAAGAAAAGGGAAATTTGAAGGTTTTTGGGAAGGATCACAACTTGGGAGTGAGATGTGAGCCTAGCTAGAGTACCTCGGGCTTGCCACGCCCGTATATATATATATATATATATATATATATATATATATATATATATATATATACTAGCTAAAAAACCCGGGAGTTGATATGAGATGGCGTGGTAGAGTCGAAATAAAAAAATAAACTATGACGTAAAAAGTAAAAAAAAAGTTTATTGAAAACGTTTTCTCATTATTTACAATACTTGTTTATAAACAACATTTTTCATTTTATTGTCCGGAGTATATATACATAAATTTTTTGGATTTCCTACTCTTGAGCAAGCTACATATAGCTGACCGTGAGAGAAGCAGGATTCTTTGAGGTTAATGCCACAATATTTTAAAGTTTGTCCTTGCGCTTTGTTAATTGTAAAACTAAAGGCTAATTTTATTGGAAACTGCAGTCTTTTAAATTGAAATGGCAATCCCGAAGAGATCAGAGGTATTCTAGGTATAAATACTGTCTGTCCTTTGGTCTTTCCAGAAATAAGTTCAGCTTCAATGATATTATTCGATAGCTGTTTTACGATCATTCTAGTTCCATTACATAATTTTGGGGAGTTGAGATTTCTGAGTAGTATGATTGGAGTTCCAATTTTCAGACGAAGGCAGTGTAATGGCATTCTTGGTACTTGTAAAGAGTTTAGAAATTCAGTGGGGAAGTTGACACTTTCTTCAATGGATACCATCGTGTCGATCGATTTATATATTTTCTCTTCACCAGGTATTTTCTTTAGAATATTAAAATTGATATCGTCAACAATATTATTTTTAGTGGCCAAAATTGCTCTTTGAAATAACCACTCTGCATTAGTATAGTTCTGAATAATATTTGGATAAATTTTGTCGATTAGTTCGTCTTCAGTAGTGGCTATATTACAGAAATCACTATTAAGTTCAATGAGGCCGGTCGTTTGGTCAGTAGGATATGTACCTTCGCCTATTTGTAAAAGTATTTTAGCAAATTGTGCTGTTGTTTCATCTCTTGATAATTCAACTCTCATGTTTTTAAATTTAAGACTTTATTGGAATTGGAATTTTAAATTTCGCGCCACTACTACACATGCTACAATTGCTCGCAACGCTTTTGGAAATGCAACCCAAACAATCGTTGTCCTGAATGAAGTTCAAATATTCGATAACAGGTGGCGCCACTATACTTAATTTCCAAGTTGTAGGGTTGGAAAGTTCCTTATATCTTTAGAAACACGCCCTTTAGATTAAAACGGGAACTTTCTAGCTTCTGTAGCGGTAGCGTATGTAGTGAAGGCGCGAAATTTAAAAACCTAAATATTTAAATATTTTGAGAACTAATTTGGATAACTAAAATTATGTCGCTTTAACTCCAAAATATACGTTAAATAATGACGTATAAATACACAAAATTTAACAACTTTATTATAGTAACATATGAAATTTAAGATTTTATTGAAATTGGAATTTTTAATTTCGCGCCACTTCTACACATGCTGCAATGGCTCACAACTATGAAGACTATACACTATGACTATTGGAGTGTATAGTCTCCATAGTTGTCTTGAACGAAGTTCAAATATTCGATAACAGATGGCGCCACTGGACTTAATTTCCAAGTTGAAGGGTCGGAAAGTCCCTTAAAACATGCTCTTTAGATTAAAACGGGAACTTTCTTGTTCGATGAGGGATAAAGGGCTATCACACCACATAAGTCCCTTTATCGTGTCGGGACTCCTTTTTAAGTTTTATCGGCACGCACATTTTATCGACTTAGTTTTATATATATATATATATATATATATATATATATATATATATATATATATATATATATATACGAGGTCTGGAAATTGAATAACGAAACTGGTTACGAAAAAGGGTTTTATTATAAACATTATTCTACATTCAAATGCTCCCCTTCAATATACTCCCCTCTCCTCGCCACACACCTTTCTATACGTTTTTTCTATTCATCGAAACAGTGCTGGAAGTCTTTTTTGGTGACGGCTTTTAGGAGTCTCTTTCAAAGCAGATCTTTTTCTAACCTTTTAAGGGAATCTAATCAGACCCGTTGATGCAAGAGCTTTTGGTCAGAATTCAGATTTTTTGGCACCAACTACTTTTGGTCACTGTTTCCACAGTTGAAACAGTCATAGGGCGACCTGGGTGCTGGTCATCTTCAGTGCTTTCTCGGCCCTCACTAAAGCGCTTACAGCACTCAAAAGTACGTGCACGAGATAGAAAATTGTCCAAATAGGTCCCTTACAACAGTTTATAGCACTCAGTCGGAGTTTTTTTCCATGTAACGAGAAATTTGAGAATGATATATTGCTCCTGTTTCCGTCATACATGGTTTCCGGCACGATAAAAAATCTCGTTGTTTCAAACCGCTACTGCACTAATACTATTATAGTGTCAGGAACTTGTTTTAGGACGTGTATAGACAAGATATCTATATGCCCAACGCACTACTCGTTTTTCACCCCACCCGTCGTCTAAGGCGCCCTCTAGGCGCACAGTCTCGTTATTTAATAGGCAGACCCTGTATATATATATATATATATATATATATATATATATATATATATATATATATATTGAAATTATTTATTTCTACCTCTATTATTGTTTTTATTTTTCTATTGTTGTCGCTAGCACGTTATTTGCCGGGCATGAAACTCATTCTCTCTTTGAGTTCTGGGGCATAAATAAATAACTTATGTATGTTTTTCCTTTTAACAAAACAATAAAAGTTTTATGTTAAAAGTTAATTGTATTATTTTTAATTCAAATAAAGTTTAATAAAATGTAGTTGAGTACGCCTATGAGTCTAACCTGAAGTTAGCCGTTCCTCTAATTTGATAATTCTACACAGTTCTCTGTTATAAATCGACTCAGATGAATATTCTATTATTTAGATGTACAATATAAGGAAAATATAAAAAAATTATGTCAATTTTATATGATATAATCAAGAAGTTCTATTTCTGTGGAAGGATTACATATGATACATTGAACAAAAATTTAATTATACTACACAATTCATATTATTTCTACGGAAAAGGAATCTTAACCTCACAAATAAGGAATTTTATCCATTGTCAACGTAAGTATAGGTAATATTCCTTTTTTTTAATTTTTTTTTTTTATAAATTATTTTATATTACTATTATTATTATTATTGGCCAATAATACGTGAAGAAACTGACCTGAGATGATAATATCTTGTAATATCAGATCTAAAACTTGTAGTTACTTCTGTGAATTGTCAGTAACAAATCTTCCACTCATTGGATTAGTAACAAATCTTCAACTCGTTAGATTTTCTTCAGTCCAGATATTTATCTTCCATTCATCTTTAATAATTCGCAATTATTTTGTATTTTTATTCAAATTTAACTTCTATTTCTTATAACTTTGCACTCCCCATTCTCTTTTCTGCTGATACTACTTTTTTTTTAAATAAATAATGATCCTCTTTTTTTTTATCTCCTTAGCAACCATATCATATGACTCACTAGACTTTTGCTCTTGTCTCCTCACAATGTCACAATGACAAACACTTGTCAGATCTTATATTTATGTTTTTAAATAAACTTTTATTTCATTAATAGTTTATGAATTTTCACTATTATGGGTCATTTTGGCAACAGTTTCATATATTTTTTTAAAAAAATCAATCTTCCACTAAGTTTTATATTAATTTATAATTAATAACATTATTCTATGATACAAATTATTATTTGTACATATGCAATCCTTTATATCATTTTTAATAAATAATTCCTTATATATAAAATAACTATAATTAATTAACTTGCAAATATCAATTCAATTTTTTTTATTTTTTTATCGATTTTTTGCCTTTAGTTTAATTATTATCTTTAGTAAAACTAATCTCAATAAATTATAAATTTTCATTATGTACCTACTTGCTTTTAGATTTCTGATCATTTCAATTCCCCCCCATAATTAAAATTTATAATTTCACTATCCATAATCAATTCTTTATGAATTCCAATTAAATTATCTATTTAATAATGTATAAAACTCCCTATCACTAATAATTGTATGAAGTCTTCAAACTCAATTTCTTTAATATATCTGTAGTTTCTATTTCCAATCTTTTATCCATCAATCCAATTTCAATTAATCAACATTCTTATTTAAAATACTGTGATTATCTTTTTCCTACTTTATACTATTCTCTCTATTCCTATAATTATCGTTTATTTCGCCATATTATTATAATAATAATCTTCATATTTCTCCCCCCATTTCTATAATTTCCCCTTTTTTTTTTAATAATTCGCATTTTTCAATATTATCATCATATTCTTATTTCTCTCTTTTCAATTCTATAATTATTCATATATCTTTATTTTTTTTTATTATAATATTATATCATTAATAACAATATAAGTCAATCATCCTACAATTAACCTATATCATATTTCGTCAGTTTCTTCATTTACTTTTCATAATATCTCATTAATTATCACAGTATGTTAAATAAAATCATCATAATACCCATTCATACAATTTTAATTTGACATTAATCTAATTCTACTAATAAATCATTATTAACTATCAAATTATTCTTTTCCTTTCATTTGAACGGTTGGCATTATTATCCCTGTTATTATCAGATCTTTGATCCCTATCAAAATTGTACTCATCTCTTCTGAAATTACCCCTGTCCTGTTGCTGCAAATTCCTACCTCTATTTCCATTATAAACTCCCCTGTCATATTGTCTATTGAAATCATCCCTGTTTCTGTGACTACTATTCCTGAAATTATTCTGTCCATTATATCTTCCTCTGTCTCCATTTCCAAAATTCCTGTCCACATTTCCTTGATATCTTCTGTTTTCGAAATTCCTGTTTCCATAATTTGTATTTCCATATCTATCGTAATGATCTTTTCTAAAAAATCCATTTCCATTTTCACCCTGTCTATCATTTCGTATATCTTCATATCTATTTTCACTTTGATATCTATTAATTGCGTTTCCATTTTGTATACTCCTTTCAACTCTTTGTAAATAACTTGACATATTATCCATAGTCTTTATATTATGTAGAACTATCGTTTCAGACATCTCAGCATTAAAATGTCTTCCTACATATAAAACTAATTCTTCTTCCTTCATTGCTGGTTCTAGATATTGTGCTATATTATAAAGTTGCATAGCATAAGAATTTAAATTTTTATTTTTATTGTAGTCAAATTTTCCGAAATACAACCTTTCTCGAAAATTGGCCTGTTGAATTTCCCCCCAGAAATACATTAAAAATTGTGTTTCAAAACCTTCCATATCTATAATCTGCTCTTCTTTATTGCAAAACCACATTAGTGCATGTCCTGATAACATTCCCCTAATTATTATTTTCATCTCCATCAAATCCTTTATTCCTTTCATTTTACTCTTCACTATTTTCATAAAAACTTTAGGGTGAATTGTATTTATATTTCCATCAAATTTTACCCCTATTTCCACATTTCCTGTACACATTATGCCTCCTCCATTTCGTCTTATTTTATCTTCTATATCTTCCACAGTTTCCCGCAATTTCTTATTCATCTCCTCCAATTCCCTATTAAATTGCTTGCCTATAGTCTCATTTCTTTTAGCGCAGGTCCCTGTTTTTTCTTCTACTCTAACATCTAAGTCTTTAATTTTTGTATTGAAATTTTCTTGATATTCCTGCATTACTTCTTCATTTTGTCTTGTAACTTCCATTAGTATTGTTTCTGGTAAATTTTCTTCTATGCATTTTCCTAATGCTTGAACCTCTTCCACTACCTTTTTTTCAATTTCTTCTCTGATTTTGATCCCATTTTCTTGGATCTCCATTCTTAGATTCTTATTTTGATGTTCCATATTTTCTTGCACCTTATCAATTCTTTTTTGATCAATTTGATAATTCTACACAGTTCTCTGTTATAAATCGACTCAGATGAATATTCTATTATTTAGATGTACAATATAAGGAAAATATAAAAAAATTATGTCAATTTTATATGATATAATCAAGAAGTTCTATTTCTGTGGAAGGATTACATATGATACATTGAACAAAAATTTAATTATACTACACAATTCATATTATTTCTACGGAAAAGGAATCTTAACCTCACAAATAAGGAATTTTATCCATTGTCAACGTAAGTATAGGTAATATTCCTTTTTTTTAATTTTTTTTTTTTTTATAAATTATTTTATATTATTACTTTTATTATTATTATTGGCCAATAATACGTGAAGGAACTGACCTGAGATGATAATATCTTGCAATATCAGATCTAAAACTTGTATTTACTTCTGTGAATTGTCAGTAACAAATCTTCCACTCATTGGATTAGTAACAAATCTTCAACACGTTAGATTTTCTTCAGTACAGATATTTATCTTCCATTCATCTTTAATAATTCGCAATTATTTTGTATTTTTATTCAAATTTAACTTCTATTTCTTATAACTTTGCACTCCCCATTCTCTTTTCTGCTGTTACTACTTTTTTTTTTAAATAAATAATGATCCTCTTTTTTTTATCTCCTTAGCAACCATATCATATGACTCACTAGACTTTTGCTCTTGTCTCCTCACAATGTCACAATGACAAACACTTGTCAGATCTTATATTTATGTTTTTAAATAAACTTTTATTTCATTAATAGTTTATGAATTTTCACTATTATGGGTCCTTTTGGCAACAGTTTCATATATTTTTTTAAAAAAATCAATCTTCCACTAAGTTTTATATTAATTTATAATTAATAACATTATTCTATGATACAAATTATGATTTGTACATATGCAATCCTTTAGAATATATCATTTTTAATAAATAATTCCTTATATATGAAATAACTATAATTAATTAGCAAATATCAATTCAATTTCTTTTATTTTTTTATCGATTTTTTGCCTTTAGTTTAATTATTATCTTTAGTAAAACTAATCTCAATAAATTATAAATTTTCATTATGTACCTACTCGCTTTTAGATTTCTGATCATTTCAATATATATATATATATATATATATATATATATATATATATATATATATATATATATATATATACCGGTATATGTATATACCGGTTTCTTATTGTGAACATGGCAATGAAATACCAAAGTGTACTAACTTCCGAGATTCCGAATACTTATGTATTCATCGTCTGAGACTGAAATTATGGTCAAATACAATATAGAAAATATGTATAAATGTATAAAAATAATAAAATTTTTACTTACAATAATCAATTAAGATTTTCGGTGGTATTGAATTGTATTAATTCTTGTTAAAAATTTTAAACTCATAGGTTTCAAAATTCAATATTCAAATTGAAGTCGATATTAATATTGATTAATTGAAATATTGATTCAGGTTACTAAAGGAGTTTTTATCAACTTTTAATTGGTTAGATTATGAATGGCGTTGAATTTTGATAGGTGCGATAAGGTTAAGTTGTAGTGAATGATGTACAATATTGAATGGTAAATTTATGGATAACATTAAATTTCAATAGACTAGGTCGTAGCTGAATATTCATTAGTTACAATATAAATGACAATAAATTTTATAGTTTAGGTCGTAATAAGTGAAGTTGAAATTTATAGGTTCGGTGAGGTTAGTTGGTTGTTAATCGTGTTGAATCTTTATATAATTTGTTTTTCAAAAATGTAAAAGATATGCATAAATTACACTAAGGTTATTTAAATAAGTTTTCTCCTTTTGGGCTTTTCAGCGGTTTTTTATTGGGAACGTGGCCACGAAAAACCACAGTGGACTAACTTTAATATATTGTCCAAGCTAGTATTAATGCTTGCATAAATTTTCAAACTCATAGGTTCCAAAATTTATACAAGCATTAATACTATTCAAAACTACTGAAAAACTTAATTAATTATTTAAAGTTTGGTGTTTTGTTGCCACGTTCCCAATAAAAAACTGCTCATAATATAGTTGGCAAAGACTTCTTTAGAATTTCATTTCATTTTTTCAATTTTTTATGATACATTTTTTCATGCTTTTTATCAGTCAAGGTATTTTAGACGCGGATATGCTTGGAGGAAATACCGTTAGGTATTGTAATAGGGTCGGCCGGACTTTTCTATGCTTGTTTTAAGCTACTGAGAGAGATATGGCATTAAATGAAAATAAATAGTGACCAATATTAAGCATATCCGTTATTCGACCAGTATTGGTACAGTACCCGTATTTGTATAAGTTACAAATAATTCCTGACAGAAAAACTATTTGCTATTTTTTCAAATGTTGAGATCGCTATGTGAATATTTTTAAGTATAATGCCATCAAATGCTAGTGGGGAAAGATCGTTTTCAAGGCTCTCCTTAATTAAAGATGACCACCGAACCACAATGACTCAAAAAAAACTAAATCAATATAGCGTATTGTGCATTGAAAATGAGCTACTGAAATCGATTGACTGCACTAGTGTTGAAGAATTTGTAGGTAGCAAAATAAGAAAAAAATGTTTTTAATTTATGAACGTAATTTTGTACTATTTTTAGTTAGAAATAATGAATAAATTGACTATAATGAAAAATCAACTTGATGTAAGAATTCACGTAAAACGCCCGCCTTACATAGGCCCCTTAAGTATTTTGGCCCGGGGGCCACGATGACTCTAAGTCCGGCTCTGATTCCTGGAGTATTCTTCTCCACTTTTTACTGATCAAAATTATGAAATAAAATATGTTATTGTGCTTTTTGTGTGGTCGTGGTAGTGGAGTTGAGAAAGAATTTGAGAAGGCTACACGTTTGACCAAATTTTGTAACGCATTTAAGCACAAGTATCACGATCAGGATTTTTCTAAATAATTAGTGATGCTGGATATCATTCTTACTGTTATGGAAATTTGTTATACTAAAAGCGATGTATAAACAAGATTTTTAAAGAATATTACGTTCAGAAGGTGTTAGTATAATGACAGAGATATTTATAACTTAATTTACAATTCTTTAGAATAATATAGCCTCTCTTTTCATATTTCTACTCTTAGAAGCTTCGCATGCTCAATTTATAACCGCTACAATTGACATTACGACCATGTCATATGCATGCGCGTTATCCTGTACATTCCTTTATATCGTTCTCGATCCAGTGTGGTTCGAAGGTGACCCAACACATTTGTAAAATATAATGAAAATGATGATATTAATGACAATATATATTAAAAATATCATGATAATGAATTACAATGATACATTTAATAGTGATTATGACCATCATAACGAGGACAGTAATTAGCACGAATGATAAATATGTGAGTTCGAATAGATGTTAAATTTAATTTTAATGAAATATTAGATACATGTAATAGTATGTTGGCTGCATTTACTAGAATGTTCATATAAATATACTTATTATAAATAAGTTGCTATTGCTCATTTAACAATTATTTATCCTTAAACTACAATATTTTTTTATATGTATAAATAATTAAACTTTAATTTAATATTAATTTTATGCTGTTGGGTGATCGGTAAAAAATGCACCATAAAAAATCCGAAAAAGGGATGTGCCAAGATATCCGGACAGGATTTAATCAAGCACTTAAAACTAAATTTTAAGCGTAGTTTCAAGGTGTTTCTCTAACGGGAAATTTATGTTTCGAAAATGTATCATTCGGTAGTGAGAGTTGCTTTATATTATTTTTTTTTTAAATTTATGATGTTAAGAGGACTTCGTAGATACTATTTAGATATATTTCAGTAGTACTAATACAGCCGTGCACTGTCCTACTTCGGCGTATACGGAGCGTCCCCAAGGTGGCAGATAGAGGAACGGTCGGTGGATCTGCTAAGGCAGTCCTCCCGGCTAGGTCCGATATACCCTCTGACCACATAGGGCTAACCGCTATCTTGTAAAAAGGCATTGTAACGAAACACCAACAAAATGCCTCGTATATGGATGGATTAAATGGAATAAAGCCCAAACTTAGACCATTAGGTCTAATCGGTACATGGAATGTGAGAACACTAGCACACATGAAACAAAGTTGCCTTTATGTGGAAAAGTCAACACAAAGAGTTACCAGATTTGTATAGTGGCTGTGATGACGGTAGACACTACGCAGGCGTAGGTTTTTCTGCCACAAAATATATTTTAAATTCTGTGATAACGTATGAAACAGTTAGTGAAATAATATGCTCTATTAGAGTAAATGTAAAATATAACAATATATCAATAATAAATTTCTATGTCCTCATAAGGATAATGAAGATGAGGAAAAAGATCTATTCTATGCCAAACTGGAAGAAGTTGTTACATATATACCAAACCACCATACCAAACTAATGGTCGGAGATTCTAATGCTAAAATAGGCAAAGAAACAGCGTGGAAAAGTATAGAAGGAATAAATAGTCTGCACAATACGTCTAATGACAATGGAGTCAGATTATTAAACTTTGTTACATCGATTAATCTTTTAGTGTAGCAAGGACCAGTTTCCTGCATAAAGGTACGAGTGGAACAGACCATTATTTAGTTTTGTTCAAGCCAATGCAAAGAATAAAGGTTGAAAAGAGGAACAGGAATAAAGTACAAGAGAACATTTCTTTTAGAAGGGAAAATTTGTAAAATTTCAAGTAAAAATTGCAAAAAGTCCTGGAAACCGAAGACATAAATGAAGTCGACGAGGGAAATGAAGTTGAAACTCTTTAGCAAACATTTACCAGGGTTTAATGATAAATGCAGATAATTGTCAAAAGAAAAGAAGGCAAAGATAGATTACTGAAATGCAAAAGCGTTGAAGAAAAGGTGGTATAGAAAGATATAAACAGACAAGTAAACAACACCTTAAGAAATGGAAAGCGAAAATTCATAAATGATAAACTGACAAAAGCGGAACATGATGCAGTATTAAATAACTCTAAAGACAGGATACAGTCCCAAAGTGCTTGGTGTCAAGGATAAGGAAGACAATATTGTGGGAAATGTTAAAACAGTATGGAAAGAATTTTTACGTTATGGGATACAGCATTAAAATTACTGAAGAATTTAAGTACCTAGGATTTACTATGAACAGCAACAATAAAATAGAAGAAGAAATACAGATGAGGTTAAATGCAGCCAGTAGATGTTTTTGGAGCCTATCGAAACAACTTAAAAGTAAACTGCTGTACGAAAATAGAAATATACAGTCATAATACAGTCAGTTTTATTATATGGAGCAGAGGTGTGGTCACTAACAAAACACACCCATAAGAAGTTAATAACATTTGAAAGTAAAATATTAAGGAGGATATATGATGGGCCAGTTTTCGAAGGAGGAGTATGGAGAATACTGAAAAACACGGAACTCAGGGACCGGTACAGACGACCAGATATTATGGCTGTGAGGGAAAGAATTAGGTGGCAGGGTCATGTAAGAAGGAGGGATTGAGAGATAATAAGAAGAGTGTGGAGAGATCAACCAGAAGGGAGGCATCCACTGGTAAAACTAAGAGCAAGAAGGTATGACCTGGTGGGTGAAGATGTCAGGAGACTTTGTGGAGAAGTAGACATGGCCGAGGATAGAAAATTATGGAGGCAACTTGTTGGTGAAGTCAAAAACCAACGTGGATTTGAGTGGCCACAGTATTAGTAATGGTAGTACTAATACAGCTGAACCTGATTATTTTTCAGAAGGTTTTTGGACATTAGTTTCTAGCTTGCGTTCAACTTAAGATATTAAGTTTATCAAAGATTAATGGACATTTTTAGGTAGGTATAAAGGTAAGGTATAAAGAAACTAATAGCTTTAGGTGAAGTGGACTAACGATTGTCATAAAATACGGGTATATTTGCAATATTCCATTCCTACTTCATTTACTGTGACGACGATGATTTTTTTAGCAAGTATAAATGTATGTTCTATATAGTTTCATGTATACCCCCTTCAACTCAATGTGCTTTTAAATAATAATAATATTTATATAAATTAATAATATTTTTCAGAAAAATTTGGGAAGTGTGGTACACACTTTTTTCATGATTGAAATGTGGTTCTTTATTCGCTCAATTTCCAATCAAATTAGAGGTACAAAACAGAAAGAATCAGAAGACTGATTATGCAGTAGAAACTTGAACAATATCATCTAATAGAATTATGTCTTGATTTCCTTGAGAACAAAGTAATGTTTTGGGTCTCAATGGGAGTAGTACTACAGTTTACTACACAGCAAAAAAGGCATCTTTTGACGTCTGAGAATGTTTTTCACTGAAATATCTAAAAAATTGTGTTTTACTATACTAAGGAGACAAAGAAGTTAAGTAGTAATCGTCTTCTTAACAGCATAAAAAAATTTATTCCGTGAAAATATCATGGTTAAAGTTATGTGCGATTGAAACTTATGTAGGGTTGGATTTTAATAGCAAAGAAGCTGTTCCCACCCAGAAGTAATTTTTTGCATTTGCTTATCCCACGCCGGTCATTTTTAAATTGTCATTAGCTTAATTTGATAATTCGTTAGATTCCCTAATGCTCAGACATTTCCAGACTCAAAGCTGTTCACTGGTTCATCCAAAACTACCTAGTTGTTAGAACTTAGAAATAGATAAATTGATAAATTTTCATTATAAATTTGACAAGGGACAATTTTGCTACCAATAATAAGTTTTGCTACTCAATATTCAAATCAATACAACATGAACTATTTGAATAGTGGCATACAAAAACTTGTAAATGCATAGGCCAAATTGAAATTACTGACCTTCCTTTAGAGTTGTAGGAATTTCAGGTGAAATTCATAATTTATGACTGTTTTAATAATGCTAGGTGAATTATATTCTATCGTTATATGAACATACTATATTCAAATAAAATACAATGAATATAACATGAAGAATAACGATTAATAGTGAAACTTCACATAATATAACTTGTTGAGAAAATATGTATTTACCTCACACCAATAATCCCATTTGGGGTTGACATTTGATGGAATTGTTTCAGTTTTGAAACTTTGCTCTCCAACGACTAGCACGGCATATGGATCAGATTTACTTTTACCAGTAAATGACAGATCTTTCTTAAGTAAATCTTTTGCTTCTATTACATGAACTCGCAGAACACCCTTAAATTAATTTATGCAGTAAATGTGAATTTCTTAATTATACGAGTTTAATAAGTATAATAAATAGATAAAGATATAGGATACATTTCATTGTCAAATTACAATCAGTTCAGAATATCCAGGAAGTTAACGCTAAAATTTAAGAAGCTTGTGGTGGAAAATTTGTATGTATAGAAGTCATTTCATCATATTCTGCGAAAATAGACCTTATCGAAAGGTGAAGAATGTCTTTGTTACCAACTACAAAATAACCAAATTAAATTTGGAATCGTTCTCGAAAAATCCATCGAAAGGTAAAGGGCAGCAGGCTACGAAGGCCTAACGCGGTTGGTTTCTGAATCCAATTCAGGAATCTAGCTAGTCTAATCTAGCGAAAAAGTCGTTTAAAAGATTCCAATCCAGGAAGAAACAACTGTGAAAAAGGTTAAATTTCTGGTCCGATGACATGATGTGAGCAAGTAGATAGCTTTTGAAAGAATCAGCTGGGAGAGGGGTGTCAAGAACGTTAACAACGCTGCATGTTTAAACAAAAGATCTATGGAACTCTTTTAGCAAGTAGCCAAAGACTGCAAAAATCTTTGGCTGGGGGTAAAATTAGAGGTTTTAGCTAAGATCAAGCTGTCATTGAGAAGGATGGCAGTAAATATACCCCTTTAAGTAATAGAGGATGGCACCATAATGAATATAATCAAAAATATGAATCATCATCGTTGATAACGAGAAGCTCGCCACACTGAGGAAATTGGAAGCATCATATTTGGTTTTGGTGCACTGAAATTGAGACTTTCCCAATAAAATAAAAGCCGGCACATCAAAAGCTACATAATTCTCATAAACCAAGTTTAGAGACAATTTGTAACTAAGAAGTTCAATATCATTCCACTTTCATAGTACAGTACTACTAATCTGACGGTGGTAGGCCAAGAGAAACAAAGAATACACCAAAGATTGCACGATATTCATAGCAATTTTGTGGTTAATAAAGGGTAACACAATGGGGCTCGGGCCTCCGAGTGGAGTACAACCAATCTAGCTTAGAAAATTGCACGCTCCAGAGATTTTGATATCAAGCTCTTGGCATACGTAGAATAATTTTTCATGTTCCTTAATAAGATTATTATTTCAGAAACATACTTACAGCTGGATTTGGCGTATTCAGTTGCTCGCTGCTCACTTCTCGGCAAAATTTCAATGGAAATTTATTAGGTAATACAAATAAAGAGCCTACAGTAGCACATATACATTTTCTCAAACATTCACTAAAAAATAGACAATTAATTAGACTAACACTAATACGTCTGCAATTAATTTTGATAAATGTAAAGTAATGTATTGAATTTATGTTATATGAAATTACATACAAATCTGAGCACTGTAAAGAACGGGAACCAAGTTGACTTAACTGTCATAAAAGAGTTAAAATTCTCACTTTTCTCGATAATTTGTTACAGCAACAATATTTTAGTTCTATCACAATGAAGTCGGAATTCTTGGAAGGAATTTTTATAACTTCTCATATACTGATTTTATAATTTCTATTCCCAAGAAGCGTTTTATAACAAGTTGGTATTTTTACAACTGTTGGTGATATTCATAGTTCAGTAAGAATTTTTTATAAGGGAGATTTGGAACAGGAAAATATCTTTGCTGGTAGGTATTGAAGAAATGGTTCCTAGGTGGAAGTTGATATGGGTTCAGGAGTTTGACCAGTAGGTTTGCGAAATATCTGGGAGGAGGTGCATATTACCTTGGATAAGTTGAGAGGAACAATTTCTATATTGATTATTTTGATTATGAAAATTATTAATCGGATACTGGTAGTGATGAGGTCTAGGAAGATTATGGTTTTGATTTTGAAATGTAGTTCTGTTAACTGGATTTGGTCTAGAATTATTTTGGATAAAACCATGTTGTTTTTGAGTATAAAGTATAAAGTTTTCTTCCTCTACCACGTATGACATAGTTAATTCAAGTATATTAGGATCCCTCAATCTAACTAAATCTTCTATACGGCCTGTTAATCCGCGGATAAAAGTTTTTAGTGATAATTCGTCATTATTTTTTATTCTTAATGTTCGTTCTTCCGCACTTAAACTCACTGACCTTAGTTTTGAAGCATAGAACTCATGGCTTTCAGGATTATTTGTCCAAAATTAATAAAATGGCCGTTTTTGAATGGTTTCAAAATTATTATAACTTCTTGAACAACACAATCTAAATTTCTTTGATCTCCGAAGCTAAGTCTAAGTAGTTCCTTCAAATCGTTTCAATCTCAAATTTCAGGTCTAAAACGTATTGTCACCAGATAGTTTATCTATTACTGCTCTAAGGAGAAAACGATTTATGGGATCATTAAGGTTTTGTATATTCCTGTTTTGATTTATAAGACTATCAAAATGTTCCAATAATATTTCCAAAGTGCCACTATCACCACTAAAATTCGGTATTGTATGAATGTTTAATTTCATTACTTGGTAATTCACGAAGATATCGTCGGTCGGCATTGTGTTATTATTTAAGGATAGATTATTATATTTATCAATTCGTCAATGTTGTAAGTCTTTTTTTCTTTTATTTTATCACTTTTGAGTTTCAATTTCTCTTGAAACTAGCTTGAAAATATTATATTTATTGATGTTTTCAAGATAAAAATTGTGAATTCATATTCACAAACACAATTCATTCACAAACGATTCAAAAATTTGCCACGAAATATATATGAATAATGAAGGAAAAATTAAAAGAATGGCTCACCAATTTGCTGAAGTATTTCTCGTAAGTGCTGAGACGTATGCTCCGTCTAGAGAATAGCAGAAAAGTGTTCAAGTCTTTCACCAAAGTTTCTCAAAAACTAGGTTTCGTTTCGCTAAGAATTGAAATTCATGACGTTCTAGCGGTATGTTAACGAAGCAATCCTACTCAGACTGCGCCAATTGACATACTTGTGAAGATTATATATAAGAAGATTAAAAAAAAACTTTATTAATTACAAACCAATGAATTTTACACTTCACACAAAATTAAGATGCAATGCTTATATACTAAATGTACAAAAATGCTGACACTGCAGAACGGCTGATGCAATACCAATGCAATGGAGGTCCGTTACTATAACTCGCTATAATACGTTCTATTTTGAATAGATCAGAGTATTTTTCTAGAATAGAAGAGGACGAGAGTGAAGTTTCTATGTGAGTATGACCTTTTTCCGGAGTTCTGGAAGCTCCGTCTTAGCACAGGATAAAATTGGCCAGCGAGATCCCTCATGTTTGAGTCATTCAGGACCGTTCCAATAAATGTTCAGGGAAGCTAATTCTTTAGGCATGGTACCACGAAGCGTTTTCAGGTGTAGATACGTGTCGCCAACTATATGTTTGACTCAATACTTGAATCCTTGCAACTCGATTGCCTACGAGGCAAGGTTTGTAGCAGCTTAGGATCACCTTTAAGCCATCCTAATACCACCGTAGAATTTGGTCAATAAACTATACGACTTATGTCAATGTCCATGGAATCTTTTCGATTAATTGTACAAGCAGATGCGTCGACATAAGCTCCAGATGGGGTACCGTTGGTACCTTTAGTATCTACCCTAAAGCTTAATACTCGTTCATGGATTTACAATATTCACCTTTAAAGTTAGGCTGGCGTTCAAATTTTTGCTCTAAGGATAAAACTCGCTATCGTGCATTTTTAAGTGAATCACCTAAAACCTTGAGATTTTATTTTAGACGAATTGTTACTACAAATTGTTCGTTCTCGAAACTTCCTCAACATCCCAATCTCAAGTAAGTAATTTATCGATTTCCAAACGGGTTGATAAATTGCATTGTATGACATGAGAAAGATTCGATGAAACGCGGCAGGAAAGGATTCATCCAAATTTGGTCTTTTGCACAATTTCGTGATGATTAGCTAATTTCACTTGTCCAATGCCAAAAATGATCGGCGTCTATAAGAATATCAACTTTATCTGGAAAGTAGAAAATCGGATCAGCTAGTTTCAGATGTGTTGTTATTTGTAAAGAATTGCAATTGACAGGAAAGTTAAGCAATACTTCTGTGATTTCGGGCATAACAAGACAGAACAGTTTAATACTGTTTTGACGGGATTGCACGTCTACAACAGTTTTACTTTTAACAGCAGATTCAGCCTTATTTAAGTCATAAATTTTGGTATCAATATCTGATAATTCAGGGTTTAGTTTGTTTGCTAAGCCGAGAGTGATGAAGCTATTTTGACTTCCTACATCCAGGAGTGCTCGGGATAAGTAAGATTGGTTGTTGTTGAGCTTGACCCATTTCCAGTTTCTCGAAACAGGCTTCATAGGATCAGAAATATGTAATAAACTATTGTGACACCCTTTGCAAATTTTACAAATTTCACTTGAACGACATCAAGTGACCGGGACGCAAACAGTTTATACACAATCTGTTATTCTTTGCTTCGTTCGTTTTGTCAAAGGGGGCAATCTTTTTGTGTATAGTCTATTTGGAAAAAGCGAAGAGTAATAAATGCTCATCATAAATGCAAAGCCCTGAAATTTTTAGTACGGTACTTTACATCCAAAATTTGGAATATTTAAATATGCCAATGATAAATAAGTAACTGAACAGAGATATATTTCCCCATAATTGACCGTTCTAAAATGTAAGCGTTAACCAAATAATCTCATGGCCATCCTTTTCTTTCCAAAATTGAAGGATATCTTTATTTCTCTCTCTATTTTAATACTGTCACACCAACCTCTGAATCACCCCAAAAGTAGGAAGACCCTTACCACCATAGCCATTGCAATAGGTTTTTCGTAATTAATAAAATATTATTATTGCTTTTCAATATATAAAGTTATGTTTATTAAATTAGTTACAAATACAAGTATATACATGTAAGTATGCAAAATAAAAATACTAAACAAACTAAACTACGCATTACTATAATATATAGGTAAGCATAGTTGGAAATTTCAAATTAATGCAATAAATTTCTTGGAAAATGTTGGATTCATTTGCTAACGTTTGATAAAATAAAATAATAAATTGTTCTTAAATTTGACTATGGCTATGGTGGCCAGGAGAGGGATTGATTTATTACTCTACACTCTTTCCGAATGGAGTATAGTTAAGAATGATTTTGGTCGAACATCTAATTTGCTTTTGGAGAGTTTTCAGACGTTTCTACTATTCTTTACCGATTCTAGAAAGTCGGAGCGATCTTTTAAAAAATCTAGTAAATTTTGAAGAGTTGGTTTATTATAAGATGCCTTTTTCGGTTCACATTCACGTGAAGTAATTTGATTTAATTTTAATGAAATTAAATAGATTATTAACGTCTCCCAATTTTCAGCGGGTTCTGTGAGAATTTTCAATGTTTTGTTACATTGTCCGTAATTTGTGATTAAAATGACTCTTCGTTAATTTTTGATTAAATTGACAAAGCTTTTACAAGGTTATTTGTTAAACTGCGATTATTATTATATCTTTTGCAAATTAAATCACAAGCGGTTACGTAGTTCGCGTCAGAAAACTCTAGGCTAGCAATAATTTCCAGAGGGCCGCGATATAAGCTTGCCTGCAGAAAATGAAACTTTGTTATATCACTAATATATTGATTTTGATGAACATGAGTTCCTAAGCTCGAACTAATTATCATAGTAACCGTCAGATTTAGGGAATTCTATCACTGGTAATTTTATTGTTACTGTTGAATACATTCAAACTTGAGCCAGTGTCCGATTTCACGGAATTATTACTACCATTACTATCGTTTTTATTTTCAATCGATTCTTTACAAAATGTTTTCGCTTTTGAAATAACATAATAAAATTCACGGTCAAAAGTTACACGTTCCTGAATCTCTTTGTCGATATCCGTGGCGATTTTTTCAAATATTCGCGTGATTGTTTCGAACTCATCTAACACTCTAAAGCGCTCAGTTCGCTCTTCAACATCGCTAAGTGATCTTGGATCTGATTTCAAAATTAGGAAATTCACTTTCTATTGTCTCGTGAAATTTAGAAAAAATTAAAATTTTCGCTTTAATTGCATCTCTTTTACGTGTTAATCTTTCCAAGTCTGCCACAATCGTTTTCATTTTAAAGTTATATTATTAAATGAATGATCAAAATAATAAAAGATAAAATAAGAACCTTTGTAGTTTTTGTAAACGCTATTATAAAATCTTATTTAATAGCAAAATAAATCGAGACCAGCTTGTGTTTTTTGTATAATATGAAATGAGTGTGTACAAACTCCGCTTCGGAGGTCCAAAGATGTTGTTTTTGTGTGATTAGTTCAATAGTGGACTGTATTTAACTGGGATTTCTCTTTTCTTGCGTTTCGTTGACTAGTGATGTTTTGTTTCCATATAAATTATTTACAATATTCCATAAATAAAATACAATATAATAATTCCCCATCTAAAATACAACAGCTAGAATTGGATGTATTTAGGGAATACACCGCTACGTGCAAGTATTTCCTCTTCTCATTGTATCTAACATAAGATGACAAGTCTCCATTTCCTGGTAAATTATTTAATTCACTTCTCACTAAACATCGAGAGATACAAGAAGGAAAAGTCCTTCATTGAGGATGTAGCTGTACTCGAGGGTTATGATAAGAGAATATAAATAGGTTAATTAACCATTATAGGTTAAGAAATGTCTAACTCACCGTTTTCTAAAATAAATATGAAAAAATTGCTCTGTTAATACAAAGGGATTGTAAATAATCGTTAGCAAAGTGGATTTTAAATCGGTTTATGAATTCAACTATACATTAAAACAATTGTTATGTAATCCTTGATATGAGATATATGAAATTAGTAGCTGTGGTAATTGTAGCGGGAAGTATATCGGGCAGACTCAGAGATTTGTTAATGTTCAGTTTAAAGAATATGTAGATCATTTGAAAGATGATCGGACCGAATATTTCCGCTGCCAGTTATAATCATTAAGTAAATATAAATTTTCAAGAAATGTATTCAATAATAAATTGTTGAATGCCTTTGAAACCATTAAAATTGTTAAATATAAGAACAGTTTAAATAAGGTGAAGGGCCTGTTCCCCATAGCGCACTCTATAGTTTAGAAGTTGAGGAATAAATATGAAGATTCCCACTGGAGGTTTTCCCGTTGGAATCATTATTTATTGGTGGAAATATTTACATTTAAAGAGGTAAGTCAAGTTAATAGGTTTCTGTTTCTGGTGACGATAACTTGGTTATCGAAATGCGCGTCAGACAGTGTAATTGTGAGTGTTGGTGTAGTAGTGGTGTAAATAGTGTGTTCAGTGTGAATATCACCAACAGTTGCAGAAATTCCAACTTAATATTATTCAAAGAACGCTCAGTAAGAAATTTTTACAAGTAATAGATTTTTATAAGTCTTAATGATAAGAAAGTTTTTTATATAAATTCTATCTTGAATAGACAGGTAGGCTTGGTAAAATGGCAATTTCTAAATAAACTTCGAACTTTCATGTGATCTGCGCTGTTCAACAAAAGTCCATTATTTTCGAAGAATTATTTCAATGAAAAACTAACAGACAGTAATTTAAATTCAAAGGTAAAAGTGTTCACATAGACGTTTAGTTGGCGTTGAATACTTACTTGATTCCAGGTATATCGAGAATACCAGCGATTCCATCTAAATCAAAATCTATATCAGGGTTGTTTAAGAAAAACAATTGAACGCCCCCTATTAATGGAAGATGGCGAATTAACGGCTTGAGTACCACACGAAGTGTCCCGTACATCTGAAAATATTTGAAGTATAAGTTTTATCTGAAAAGTTGAGTAATCATACCTGTAAATTTTTTATCCCACCTAGAAGGCCCCTGAGTCGGAATTTAACATCACAGTCGCCAGCGTATCTATAATAAAATTGTCTTTGATAAAAATTTCATGTCTCTGCTTCCTCTATTATAATCGTAAAACCTCAGAGACATGCGGTCTATTTAGCGCGTAGGGGCTAGTAGCTTACATCTTGGCTTGACAAACATTTATTTTTATAATATACCATTTCGAAGCCTTATCCATCACATTGAATCACAAAAAAAGTCAAAGTCAAGTTATTACAACTTTAATATTCTGTATAAACAATTATGACCTATCTTGTTTTAACACTATTCTTTTTTTTTACTTTTGCAGGTAGATTGTTGACTTTCAATTTAGTGCCATATGAGTTTTCATAATCATTTTTATAGATAAATAATACTTATTCCATAAAAATAATGAGACAACACATTAATTTCAAATAATCTCACGATCCACTGATATCAAAACAATCTAATTATTAAAGTTATTCCTAAATTATTATTTATTGGAAAATATTTTTTTTCTAATAGTATATCAAGTAAATTTGAAAAAATTATTACTTACGTAATATCAATATCCATAACAATTTCTTCTCTAGATACATTGTCATATACGATAATACCTCCAGTTCTACATGGCTGAAAATAAAATGGTCTATATGAAACGAAAATTAGAACTGAATAATTTGAAGTATTTGGCTATAAAAAATTTTCGCGTCGTTTTTAATCTATATAATCCAAATTCTTCTTTTTATAATTGTATAGAAAGAAAGAAGGAAAGAAACAGAAAAATATCTTGGTATTTGGAACCTTATGCAGCTGATTCCAAACATTCGAATGAATAAACAAGAAGAATACCATTTCGTACCGTTAGCTCCATAATACTGTATGGAGCGTGCACAAGGGAAAGGGTGCTGAGAAAAACAACACGTAAGCTTCTATCCACAACGAAAGCCCTTTTGGCCACAGCTAAACTACCACCAATAGACCTTCTAGTAGAAGAAAGAATGCTCACACAATAGGGAGCAATCAGAAACGATTAATATTGGATAGATGCCAAGAAAGATGGGTAATGGAAGAAGGAAGAGGTGTTTGGATAAAAAATTATACCAGATCTGAAAAGAACTTTGAACCAGCAAAAGCAAGGCACTTGAGACCAGCCCCTCCACTCGACTTTTGATAAGCCACGTGACCACGTCCTCTCGCATATGATTGGCTGCTGATATGGTAGTAGCCACGCCCTCTGGCATATGATTGGTTGCTGATATGGACGTGGCCTCGCCCTACGTGATCTCGCTCCTTATATGGTATCTGTGATTACACACCTTCTCGCTAGGTATCTGTAAAATGAAGTTTTGGTAAGATATGGTAAGATGGCGTTACCGGTGGAGATATGGACCGGTGAAGTAGGTATCTGTAAAATAAGTTTTGGTGATGGCGCTATTGGCTCCTTATATGGTATCTGTAAAATGAGTTTTGGTGATGGCGCTATTGGCTCCTTATATGGTATCTGTAAAATGAGTTTTGGTGGTGGCGCTACCGGTGGAGATATGGTAAGATGGCGGACGTCACCCCCGTTAGGTACCTTTACAACAACAAATATTATAAAAAAAATGAGGCCTTTTCGGTGAACTGTATGTTTTACTTATAGCCCCCCGTTCTTCGCAACGTGGATTCCTTTATGGTATTGTTCATCTGTATAATACAAATCGACTGTAGATATGTCTCAATTTACAGATGCAAAGGTTAAGAACGTAATGGCATTATACAGAGTGTGTAAAAATCAAAACGAAATGTGATGGTAAATTATTCTATATGAGATGTAAAATCGAACGAAATTGTTAAAGACGAATTGTAATGGTAGAAATAATATATTCCATTGTTATAATCTAAAGTAATATTAAACCAATACACCTTTTTAAATTTAAATATTTTATTTATATATAATAGCTCTTAAAAGGTCCAGATGAGCAGCCGTGAAAATAGCACTCTTGAAATTCAAAGACTAGATTCCAACGAAACCATCAATTTTAACCCCCCTATCGTCTGCACTCTGTGGACCTTTTAAGAGCGTGGAATATTCATTGTGTGTGTGTGATCAGTAATTTTGAATCAATAAAATTGTATCAGGTATAATATAGTAAATACAATTGAAAATACAGGAGCCCAAAATATATTAAGGTAGAGAGAGAGAAGTTTCAAATTCACATCCTAAAGAATATTCTAAATTCACTTCTAACATATATCAATTATCCGGAGGTGACATCTATGTGTTGTTTCGATCCACTCAAATCCTCCGTAAGGTAGAAATTCACACCGTATAAGCTATTTACATCCAATTACATTAAATATGTATCTGGTTTGAATTATATTCGGTAGTTGTTTGCTTATATTTATGATTCCTAAAAAATATATATCTTAAAACTTTAGTATCATATGAATAGCCAAAAACGTTTCTATTATTTCTACACACAAAAAATATACAAAAAGTGTAAACATACCATCGTAAAGATCAAAACGCGAAACTTTGCGTTAAAATGTGCAAAAACATAAATATTTTCTTATGGCATAATCATAATGACTTTCAGTTAATAGTATAATTGGAGATGTAGGAATCACGTAATCATTCATTTTTTTATTCATTCATAATATACTAACCAAAAAGTTTCAGTAGCAGCAGCAGCAGCAGCAGCTTACGATTGGGGTGTCAAATTGGTTTCGTGGTACGTATGGAATTGCGTATTCTTCTTCTTATGGCATAGGGTGTGAATAAAAAAAAATAATATATTAACCAAAAAGTTCCAGTAGCAGCAGCAGCAGCTTACGATTGGGGTGTCAAATTGGTTTCGTGGTAGGTGTACCATGAAATTGCGTCTTTGCGACTGTAGATATGTCTCAATTTACAGATGCAAAGGTTAAGAACGTAATGGCATTATACAGAGTGTGTAAAAATCAGAACGAAATGTGTGTGTGTGTTATGTGTGTGGTGTGTGATATAAATAATTTATACACAATTTATTCATAACTATAATCGATTTTTAATTTTCTTTTAAATAACTTTGTATTATTTCCAAAGCTACCATTTTTCAAATGATTGGATGTCACGTGACCTCAGCAGAAAAATTAATAAATATGAGATCGAGATTAGTCGCAGATCATTCTTATCTGTTTGCTCTTATTTAACAGGCGCGACTGATCTTGTTTTGAAAATTTTGAGTGAGTTTATTCTGTTTTTGAAAAGTGGTAAGCTTTTTACATATTTTTTGAAATTAATTTTAAAAATTTTGAGTTTTTCATCTTTGTTTCTTGGAATATTTAAAAATAGAAAAATTTTTTATTATTAAAGATTCATTGAAAAAAATTCGTAAATTCGGTGTTCAGGGACGAACTCTCGAATTTAAGATTAAAAATATACCCGAAGGTACAGAACCTGTGAGATAGGTAAAAGAGGCCATCGAGGATATTGTTTTAAAGGGGACAGAGGGGTTAAATCCTACTGATAAAGAGGGCTTTACGTTCTGTTGCAAGGATTTTACCAGGGGTGATGGATGGATGCCTTTTAAACGTGCATCGGAAGTGACTGTTGACGATGTTTGGGACGTTATCTCATCCATCTATCAATCCAATTCGACCGATCTCAATACGGAAACTTTCTGTTTGGGGGTTACGTCTGTACGTATGGTACAGGTAAGGGCCGTCATCAAAGATACAACAACTTTGATGAATCATCTTCGATTATTCGTGGTACTGTTGTTATAAAAAATAAAGATAATATGTGCTTATCTCGTGCTCTTGTCGTCGCTATGGCTAACGTAGAGAAAGGGGTTTCCATTCCTTCCGAGGGATGTGGAATACCAGAACATTAAAAATTTCAAGAATATCTAAAAAATTATAAAATTATTGTCTACAACTATGGGTCAAAAGATCGTGACGTCATTTTCGAAGGTACCGACAAAGGTTCTTCGTTGAATTTACTCTACCATGAGGGCCATTACAATGTAATTACTCCGTTAACTGCGGCGTTTTCGTGTAGTTATTATTGTAAGGAATGCCATGTTCTTTACAATAATAATCGGAATCATCGATGTGGAGGAACCTGCACTGGTTGTCAGCAGTCACCTGTTTGTACCCCCGACGAGATCAAGGTTAATTGAGAATCTTGCAAAAGATCTTTCCGTGGACAAGTATGCTTCGAAAATCATATAAAGCATGGCATTTGCGACCAGATACGTCGCTGCGAGGAGTGTTTTAATATCGTACCACACATACGCAAACATGTCTGTGGAGAAATATTTTGTAAGATTTGTAATAAACACCAGCCTTGAAAACCATCTTTGCTACATCCAATCTGATAATCGTATTCCATCATTGAAAGATTTTCTTTTCGTTTTCTATGATTTGGAAACACAACAGGAAAGGGTACTTGATGACGGTTCACGTATACATGAACCAAATCTTTGTGTATTTCGACAATGTTGTGATAAATGCCTAGATTCCGATACAAAGATTTGTTCTAAATGTGGTCTAAGATTACAAGGTGTTAAATGTAGTGATCTGATTTCGCCGTACATGCATCATATGTTAAGTCTTCGCAAAAAATTTTAAAATATTGTCCAACTCGCACATAACGGAGGCGCATTTGATCATCAATTTATTTTAAATTATATCCTGACCAAAACAGATTTAAAGCCCGATCTGATTATGCGAGGAACAAAATTAATTTCGATGGTTGTAGGAAACGTTAAATTTCTGGATTCTTATAATTTTCTTCCGATGGCTTTGTCTAAACTTCCATCCGCCTTCAATTTCTCAGAGGAAAAGGGGTATTTTCCTCATCTCTTCAATCGCAGTGAAAATCAAAGTTACGTTGGATCAATTCCTGATATTAAATTTTATGACCCTGATAATTTATTTATTTTTAACGCTAGAAATTCTTTACTAAAATGGTATTCAGAAAAAGTTCAGGAAAATTATGTTTTTGATTTCCAAAAGGAAATTGTGAAATATTGTATTTTAGACGTTGAAATTTTAACCAAAGCATGTCTTAAATTCAGAGAATTGATGTTACACGCAACAAATGTATGCCCTTTCATGGAAGCTACTACGATTGCTTCTGCATGCAATAAAGTCTTTCGTAGAAATTTTCTACGGAAAGTCTAATACTATTGGCATCATTCCGAAAGGTGGATACAGATGGCGTGATAGTCAGTCTATAATTGGTATCCGATGGCTGATTTGGAATGAATGCCAAAGAGGTATTGAAATACGTCACGCCGGTAAAGGCAAAGAGGTTCGAATTGCTGGTGTTAGAGTGGATGGGTATTGCGAGACCACTAATCAAATTTTCGAATTTCAGGGTTGTTTCATTCATGCTTGCCTCGCCCCGCATGCTTTACACAACAGAGAGATGATCTTCTCAAAGATAACCCCTCTGAGACTTTTAATCTTCGATTCGAAGCCACCCAAGCTAAGATTGAAATCTCTGGGGTATGAAGTCATAGAAAAATGGGAATGCGAATTTCGAAAAGAATTAACGGATAAAATTAAAAAATTTTCAGATCCTCTTCTAAATCAATCACCTCTAAATCCAGGAGAAGCTTTCTATGGTGGCCGAACTGGAAATACTTACACATACTACAAAACTAAGGAGGGTGAAAAAATTAAATATGTAGATGGTTTTTTGCCTTATCTTTGGGTTTGTAAGTATGGAAAGTTTCCTATCGGACATCCGAAAATTTACATTAATAAGGAATAGATTTTTCTAGTATTAGTGGCCTCATTAAATGTAAAATTCTTCCCCCTCATCAATTGTTTCACCCCGTTTTACCGATGAAAATGAATAACAAGTTAATGTTCGTTCTTTGTCGTGTGTGTGGGGAAAATCTCAATTCAGGAGAATGTCTACATTCAGATGAAGAGCGTTCGTTAACGGGTACTTGATTGAACGGGTGATTGAAGATGTTTTGAAGGCACTCGAAATGGGCTACAAAATACAAACTATTTTTGAAATTTGGTTATATGACTCAATCCAGGCTGGAATAGATTTAACAGGATTGTTTACCGAAATGATAAACAAATTTATTAAAATTAAGCAAGAGTCCTCCGATTGGCCGAAAAATTGTCGTACACAGAAGGAAAAAGATAGTTATATAGAAAGATTTTTACAAAGGGAAGATATTCAGTTGGGATTTGATAAAATTTGCAATAACCCGGGTTTGCGCTCCCTGACTAAACTTATGCTAAATTCATTTTGTGATAAGTTTGGTCAGCGTGAGAATCAACCAAAGACAACAATTGTTAATCAACCTGTTGAATTCTTCTCTATGATAATTAATCCTTTAATAAATGTAAACACAATTCTACCGATCCATGAAGATACTTTAATTGTTAATTGGGAATATATGGATGAATGTTACGACCCTTTGCCCACGGTTAATGTTGTTATAGCGTCATACGTTACAGCTCTTGCGCGTCTGAAACTTTTCAGCTACCTTGAAAAACTGCAAGAGAGGGTACTCTATTACGACACCGATTCTAACTTTCATGTTTCCAGACCTGGATAATCTGACATTCCCACAGGTGAATTCATTGGTGATATGACTAATGAATTAGAGTCCTATGGTCCTGTACATATATTACGGAATTTGTGTCTGAGGGTCCGAAAAACTATGCTTATAAGACCTGTTCAGGTGATGTTGTATCCAAAGTTAAAGGTATATCCCTTTCTTATTCTGCAATTCAACAGATAAATTTCGATGGAAATTGTAATAAACGATTCGGCTCCTATAAGCGTAGCTTCGAGGCCAATTAGACGAACGAAAGAGCATGAGGTGGTGACTTGTGATTGTACAAAAATATATCGGCCTAACTCGACAAAGAGAAAGTTTCTTCCCGATCACAGTTCTGTTCCTTACGGATTCAAAAAACTGAAATTTTAATTTTTTTTGTAATATTTTATAAATGTAAGACGTACAAAATAAGATGATGATTCAAAACATGAATAATGATCTGATATTGGTGATAACACAATAAAAGATCCGTTTCAATTAATTTTGAAAAAATAGGTATTGCCTCTTTTTAAAAACTGAAAAATTAATTTTTTGTTGTTTTATTTCAAAATAATTTTATGAATGAATAAAAGATTCAAAACACAGATAATAATCTACAAAATTGGTCGCGGATGCCTCTTTTTTTGTAAAATAAAGTAATCGTAATACCATTTCGAAGTAACTAAAAAAATATTAAAGTCTTGAACCAAAAATTCCTTATAAAATTTGATTTGAGGTAGCTAGTATGGAAATATTAGAGCCTTGAACCAAAATTCCTAACCAAATTAAAATAATTATTGAGGTAGCCAATTGCAATAACAGTTGGAGCCTTGAAAATATATGAGAACCTTGAAAATATATGAGAACCTTGAAAATATATGAGAACCTTGAAAATATATGAGAACCTTGAAAATAATTATTTTTGAGGTAGCCAATTACATATAGTTGGAGCCCTAATATAATAATTATTCCAAAACATTTTTAGGGTTACTGAAGTAAAAATTGGAGTCTTGAAAAATCTTTTTAAAAAACAAAAAAAAACTCAAAAACTCATTAATTTACTAACTGTCTATCCTTAACTAACATAACCTTTCCTGGCGAACAAGGTCTGTACCTGCTCCTCGCCCTTAATAGTAAAAGAAAGTTTAACTTACTCAGTTTTTGAGGAAAATCCACATTTGTTCTCCTTTGTTTTTTATCTTATTCGAATATGGTTTGAGGAAATCCATTTTTCACATGTAGTTCTTCTCTCTTATTTTCTTGTTCGAATAATCAAAATGTTAAAAAATGAGTTATTAACATTTAAGTGAATTTTTTTATATCATCATTTTTATAAGAAAAAAATCTGAAGAATAATGTGTTAAGAATTCAAGTTTCGAGTATTATTATTATTTTTAACGAAAAAAACCTAAATTATTGTTTTGAATTCTCAACGTAAAAAATGTAAATTATTATTTCTACAATAACTGCTCCTATTTCATTATAAAATTCAAATAAATCACAAAAAGTAATATAATGATTTCAGAGAGAGAGTGAGAGAGCGTTTCTATATTCTATTTGATCAAGAATTTTTAGATAGATAGATCAAACTCTAAAAAACTTACCTTTTTCCTGCTTTTGGTCACAAATAAATTTATACATTTTGATTCACTTTTTGTCAACGAACGAATATTAACACACACACAAAACTGAAAAGTTTACTGAATGTTCTTTATCACATATGTGTATATCACACACAGGATGAAGCTTCTCGATAACACTGACATGATTTCATATGGTATGATAAAATATATTTTGTTTTCAGTTTTACGCTGAATATTTCAGTTAAATTCAACTCAAAAAATATACGAGGTATTTTGAAATTAGGAAAATAACATAAAGTTTAATCATGGTTTTTATGTATATTAATATGATTCATGTATTCCAGAAAAAGATATGGGGAGTTACATACGAAGAATTTCTGAAGGACATTTTTAAAACAATACCATAGTATCAAATATCACAAACATGTATCAGCATTTATTCTATTTTTGTATCAAATAACGTAAACATGTATCAGCACTATTTTACTATAAATAAGATGTTTGTAAACAATTCGATGATATTTAATGTTTATAATTAGTTCGATCTTGAGATTAATTGTATTCATTCAAATATTCAAAAATAAAGTTTTTTAAAAATAAATTTCGAAACCCGAAATTTATAATTGGCGCAGTCATTCGGATTAGTGCAGTCGCGAGTTTACGCAAAGTGCGATAAAGTTCCGGCTAAGTACTCCAGTACCTCCAGTTCAAAGAAACTATTATTATATAAAAATACCTTCTTCTTCAATGATTACGTATATCCATTGTTGATGTTGTATCATCAATATGAAAATAGAATTTTGTTATTGAACCAACAACAACGATAAATACCATCGTAAACATCAAAACGCCAAATTTTGCGTTAAAATGTCAAATATAGTGCAAAAACATCAAAGCGTCATACAAATTATTATTATTGAAATATTTTCTTATAGCATAATCATAATTACTTTCAGTTAATAGTATAATTGGAGATGTGGGAGTCAAGTGATCAGTCATTTTTTTATTAATTCATAATATACTAACCAAAAAGTTCCAGTAGCAGCAGCAGCTTTACGATTGAGGTGTCAAATTGGTTTCGTGGTAGGTGTACTGTGAAATTGCGTCTTCTTCTCATGGCATAGGGTGTGAATCAAAAAATAAACATTCCAGTCCTTCAAAACATTCTTTACCTAAAACTGAAATGGTATATGTGAGAATAAATCTCAGTATGGGTCTTCATTTCAGTTACGTTATTACACATAAAAAACCCTCTCTAGCGCTTGTGCTATTACCTCCCTTGCCAAAGGGGTTGGTTACTGAAATCTTAAATGAGGTACGAAGGTTTTCTACGTTTTTAATTGAATGAATGAATTTATATAAAAAACTAGAATATTCGAAGGGAAACTAGGACTAATACTTTTAAAATAGTAAAAACATTTAAATTTCGTAAGAACTCTCTCAGCACATGAATTATTTACCCCAGTTACATGTGAAGAATTCTTGAAGGACATTTTATAAACAATGCAATTGTATCAAATATCATAAACATGTATCAGCATTTATTTTATTTTGTATCAAATATCGTAAACATGTAACAGCATTTATTTTACTGTACATAAGATTTTTGTAAACAACTTGATGATATTTAATGTTTATAATTAGTTCGCTCTTGAGATTAATTGTATTCATTCAAATATTCAAAATAAATTTTTTGAAAATAAATTTCGAAAACTGAAATTTATAAGTGGCGCAGTCATTAGGATTAGTGCGGTCGCGAGTTTTACGCAAAGTGCGATAAAAGTTCCGGCTAAGTACTTCAGTACCTCAGCACTAGATCTACGTACTCAACGAGGGACAGGACTTCAGACAAGCTGTAAGTGCCAAGTTTCCTTATTATTTTGATTCCTTTATTATCCATCCTTATCAAAACTTTGAATAGGGAAGAGATAATTTAATAATTTTAAACATATTATTTTATGAACGATTTTGATAAATTATTAAATATATTCAGTGAATTAAACTTAAAAGATAATTCAGAATATATAAAAATGGCAACGTCAAATCCAAAAACCCTAAATTGGGATTTATTTAAATTTTAAGTTAGAGAATATTAAACCTTATGATGGAAATAAAAATACATTAAATAAATTTATAAATCGATGTGAGAACCTTATAGAGACGTATTCAGTTTATAATGATCAAGATATTAATAATCACGCCGAGTTAATGGTGGGAAATAGAATTGAGTTGAATACATGGTTTAAATTAAAAGAAGCCTTGATTCAATGTTTTGCAGATAGGCGCGATTTAGATTGTATTTTACAGGAATTAACGAGAACGAGACCATTCAAAAATGGAAATTTAATAGCATTTGGTAATAGATTGCAATTATTAAAAAGTCAGACTATACAAATTATCAGTAATAATTTAAACTTAGGAGAGATCGATAAAAGATGTCAAATTAATCACTATGAGAAAACAGCTTTGAACACCTTTATTGCGGGATGTTCAGGCGTTATACGTAACAATATGTACTTAAAAAAGCCTAATTCTCTGGAAGACGCTATGGCTTATGTAGACGAGTTTGAAAATTTCGAAAAACTTTATGGTCAATTTTACGAACCTAAAGTTAAATATAATAATAATAATAATAATACTAATGTTCAAATGAATCCATTAAGAAATAATAGAAACAATCAACATAACAATTATAATTCTTTCTACCGACAACCTAATTGTAACAATTATGACAAATATAACAACTATTATAATGAAAGATACAATAATAATAATAACAATAATTTCCCTAGTCAACCAATAAACGTAAATCCAATACCGCAAAGAAGACAAAACTATCCAACGAATGCGCAAGTATTTGGTCCTAGGAAAAATGTTTTCCGCCCGAACCAAATACCTGTAAATCGTTTACCTAGACCTGAACCGATGTCAACGACATCAAGAAATTTTTCTGACAGACCAAGTAGACGCGAAAATTATAATAATAATAATACAAATAATAACAAATATTTTAAATCACGAAATGAACCGAATTTTACATCCGAAGAACTATATAATAATAATTACAAAAATAAAGAAGAAGAAGAAGAAATAATTGATTTTCACCATTTGTTTGAACGCGACGAAGATAATGATCGAATCGTAAATTTTCGAAAAGAGCCTCGGAAAAAAGAATCAAAAACAGAAGAAATAAATTTTACTGCTAATGATCCTTTAACATATTTTGAAAATTTTATAGAATCTAACGAATCAAAACCTAGTGAAAAAATAATTGAAATAAATTTTACATCTAATAATTCATCACCAAAAATTCAAAAATTAATAAAAATGAAAGAATCAGAATTAAATCATTGTAAAGAAACAAATGAACAAGTAGAACTAGATCTTAGTAAATTATTTGATGAAGAAGAAAAAGATAAATTAAATATAACAGAAAAGAATTCAGAACAAAATATTATAATGGTAGAACAAATGAATAATGATACAAAAGGAGAAGTAGAATTATTTGATAAAGTGGAATTAAACGTAGGATTAAAATATAAAGGATTAGATGCATTAAAAATGAATGAAAATGATAATGAAAGTGAAGTAAAAGAAAATGTAATAGAATTAAACAGAGAAATAAATGAAATAAATAATGATATGACAATGAATGAAAAAGATATAATAAATGATGTTATAAAAATAAATAATGATATATTAGAAAACGAATATTATATTATAAAACCCGAATTAAGTACAAATATATTGCGAAATAATGTGATCAACGAAACAAAAATGAATAATGAAAATGAGAAAATGGTTATTAATTATGAAACAATTAACAAAGAATTTGATAGAAATAATAATGAAATAAGTTCAAAATATTTCAATAGAAAATTAAATGCGATATTAAATGAAAAGATAATAGAAGAACTATTTTGGAAAAATAAATATTATCATTCATTAAGATGGTACGCAATTCAAGAAATTATAAAATGGATTTTTATGCAAAGAACTTTCTTATTTTTTTTATTATGTTATAAGAATAGATAAGATTTAGATTCAATAAAAAATAAAATAAGTGAAAAATTAAATTAGTAAACTTTTAGAAACTATAATAATAAAAACTTATTATTAATTAGAATATATATAAGAAATTTAATAATATAATTCATAAATTTCTTTATTCAACTAATGGGAAAAGAAAATAATATAAAAATTCAAATTATAATCAGTATAACACAAATGAAACACTAACAATAGCTCGAAATGGTTATGCTATAGTTGAGATTATAAATGAATCATTTAAAACAATACCTATAACTTTAAATGAACCCCTTAAAGCTCAACCATTTGAAATAAATCAATACGAAATTCACAATTTTAATTATTCAAAAGAAGATAAAAAACTAATTAACGAAAATTATAATTGGCACGAAACTCATGATCAGCAAAAAAATAAAATAGATATCAGTAAACTAATTCGAACTAGTTATATGAACGAGGAAGAAAGTAACATATTTCAATTTGTCAAAGAATATATCGACCCAAAATTACTCTATGCATTATATTTTAGAGAACCTCTAAAACCAGAACAATTTATAGCCACTGTACAAAAATATTTCAAAAACGCATCATTCAAATTTATTCATTGTATAAATGTAGTAAAAGATATTTTAACTGAGGAGGAACAAAAAGAAAAATTAGAATATTATCATATATATATATAAGAAAGGACATAGAGGGATCAA
This sequence comes from Diorhabda elongata, assembly GCA_026230145.1. Classification (NCBI taxonomy): domain Eukaryota; kingdom Metazoa; phylum Arthropoda; class Insecta; order Coleoptera; family Chrysomelidae; genus Diorhabda; species Diorhabda elongata. Next base: position 19,154,637 of record CM047932.1, read on the forward strand.
TGAATTAAAAAAAATCATTAACCGAAAAATATTACTGGCCTAAAATGATACAAGATATAGAAAATTTCGTTAATAATTGTGAAACATGTCAAAAGAATAAATATGATAGAAATCCACCGATAATAAAATTCAATTTAACTCCAACAGATAGTAGACCATTTGAACACATTCACATTGATACCTTTAAAATAGCAAACCAATCATATTTAACCATAATAGATGCTTTTTCTAGATACGGTCAAGCTTATTCAATGTCAAGTGTGAATGGAACTTCAGTTGTAGATAACATATTAAATTACGTTAGTCATCATGGTTTACCTTATAAAATAACAGCTGATTGTGGTTCAGAGTTTAAAAATAATGACCTACAAGATTTTTGTAAATTACACAAAATTGAGTTACATTATACCACGTCAAAAAATAGCAATTCTAATTCACCTGTTGAACGTTTTCATTCCAGTTTAATCGAACGTTTTAGGTGCATAAAAGAAAATAATAACGATTTGACTCCCGATCAATTGATAAAACACTCAATATTAGCATATAATAATTCAATTCATTCGGTAACACAATTTACACCATTTGAAATTATTAGGCCATATAAATAACCCTGATCCATTCGACTTAGACGATCACTTAATAATATCTAACTACATACAAAATCACAAGGAAACCTCCAAATTATTATATGAAAAAATTAAAGATAGAAATGTTAACATTAAAGAAAAAATAATCAATAAAAGAAACGAAAATAGAAATGATCCCCCATCCTACGAAAACCAAAATATAGCTTACATTAAAACAAAATTTCGAGACAAAAAACTACCTAAATTCAAAAAAGCCGAAATTGTAAAAGATTCTGGTATATTATTAGAAACAAACAAAGGGACATATCATAAAAATACAATTAGAAAACCAAAAAACTAAAACAAAAAAAATTGTTACAGATAATGAAGCTGACAATAGTATTAACGTTACTATTACTTTACAAGACGACCAAAACAGAAGACATAACAGTTACGAACGTAAATAATTTATTATTACCTATCAATTTAGGAACTAGTAATCTTATACATAGTAAACATACTTTCATATATTATATAGATTTAGAATTCATTCATAAACAAATCAATAATTTAAAACAATATTATTATGACCTAAGAAATAATTTATCTCAAGCGAACGCTACAAATCCTATTTCATACCATAACTTAGCTGAATCATTGAGTAGAACAGAAATTTTAATTAACACTTTAGATAAAAAATCAGAAAATATTTACCCACATTTAAGATGGAAAAGAGGACTAATAAATGCTGTAGGCAAAATAGATAAATGGCTTTTTGGAACTTTAGATTCGGACGATGAAGAAAGATATAATAACGCTATAAATGTCTTACAACAAAATCAGAAACAAATAATTCACGAAGTTAATTTACAAATATCACTACATAAAAAATTAATTGATCATTATAACAAATCGATTACGACTCTATGGGATAATCAACGGAAATTTTTTGATAATATAGAGAAACTTCACATTTCAATTGAAAACAAAATAATAACTTTAAATAATTTTATAACATTTCAAAGTACAATTTCACAATTTAATCTGGATTGTCAGAGTTTAATTACATTGATCGATAATATTGAAAATGCAATAACGTTTTCTAAATTAAATACAATTCACAGTTCAGTTATATCAAGCCAAGAAATTTTGGAAATGATCAAATATTTAAGTACCATTTATAATGAAGAACAAATACCAAAATTTAATAATATTTTGACATATTATCTCTTTCTCTCTTACTTTTATTAAAGAAGAATGCCCCGAGTTAGAAGGAAAACATCATTGTAAAGAGACTTTCAAATTACAAGATAACTGTACTATGAACTGTTAAATGGACATTCTGGTAAAAAATTCTGTTATTAGTAAAATTGATCTTCAAGAAACAATATTGGAACAAGTAACAAATGATGAACTTTTAGTGATTCTAAATTTAAAAACTGACGAAATTTCTAAATGTGTTTCGGACCGATATTTTAAAATAATGTATCCATCGATTATGAAAATTCCAAAGAATTGTAGTATTCAAATAGGAAGTGAAATTTTCTCAACCAATGTACAAATTAAAAAAGAAAAATCAATAATATTACCGAAATTAAACTTTAAATTTTTAAATAATCAAATTTATAAATCTCCTAATTTAACCAATATAGATTTTAATAAATTATATGAAATTAATAACATCGCTAAAAATATAAAACCAATTCATGAAATTCATAATCCGCAAAGCCATGGGTAGCAAATATTATTTTGGATTTGGAAAAGGTTACTTGTGAACCAAGAAAGAGATAATATGTCAAAATATTATTAAATTTTGGTATTTGTTCTTTATTGTAAATGGTACTTAGATATTTTATCATTTCCAAAATTTCTTGGCTTGATATAACTGAGCTGTGAATTGTATTTAATTTAGAAAACGTTATTGCATTTTCAATATTATCGATCAGTGTAATTAAACTTTGGCAATCCAGATTAATTTGTGAAATTGTACTTTGAAATGTTATAAAATTATTTAAAGTTATTATTTTATTTTCAATTGAAATGTGAAATTTCTCTAAATTATCAGAAAGTTTTTGTTGATTAACCCATAGAGTCGTAATCGATTTGTTATAATGATCAATCAATTATTTTATGTAGTGATATTTGTAAATTAACTTCATGAATTATTTGCTTTTGATTTTGTTGTTTTGTTGTAGAACATTTATATCATTATTATATCGTTCTTCATCGTCTGAGCCTAAAGTTCCAAAAAGCCATTTATCTAATTTGCCTACAGCATTTATTAATCCTCCTTTCAATCTTAAATGTGGATAAATATTTTCTAATTTTTTATCTAAAGTATTAATTAAAATTTCTGTTCTACTCAATGATTGTTCAGCTAAGTTATGATATGAAATAGGATTTGTTGCGTTCGCTTGAGATAAATTATTTCTTAAGTTATAATAACATTGTTTTAAATTATTGATTTGTTTGTGAATAAATTCTTAATCTATATAGAATATGAAAGTGTGTTTAGCATGTATAAGATTACTAGTTCCTAAATTGATGGGTAATAATAAGTTGTTTACGTTTGCGACTGTTATGTCTTCTGTCTTGGTCGTCTTGTAAAGTAATAGTAACATTAATATTATTGTCAGCTTCATTATCTGCAACAATTTTTTATTTTAGTTTTCTGGTTTTCTAATTATATTTTTATGATAAATTCTTTTGTCTGTTTCTAATAATATGCCAGAGTCTTTTACAATTTCAGCTTCTTTGAATTTAGGTAGTTTTTTGTTGCTGAATTTTGTTCTGATATAGGCTATGTTCTGATTTTCATAACAGGGTGGATCATTTCTATTTTCATTTCTTTTATTTATTATTTTTTCTTTAATGTTAGCGTTTCTATCTTTAATTTTTTCATATAATAATTTTGATGTTTCTTTATGATTTTGTATGTAATTAGATATTATTAGGTGATCATCTAAGTCAAATGGATCAGGGTTATTTATATGACTTTTAATGATTTCAAATGGTGTGAATTGCGTTACAGACATTGTATAATGTAGTTCAATTTTGTGTAATTTGCAAAAATCTTGTAGGTCATTATTCTTAAATTCTGAAACGCAATCAGTTGTTATTTTGTAAGGTAAACCATGATGAGTAACGTAATTTAATATGTTATCAACAACTGAAGTTCCATTCACACTTGACATTGAATATGCTTGACCGTAACGAGAAAAAACATCTATTTTGGTTAAGTATGATTGTTTTGCTATTTTAAAGGTATGTATATGTATGTGCTCAAATGGTTTACTAGCTGTTGGGGTTAAATTGAATTTAATTACCGGTGGGTTTCTATCATATTTATTCTTTTGGCATATTTCGCAATTATTAACAAAATTTTCTATATCTTGTAACATTTTAGGCCAATAATATTTTTCAGTTAGTGATTTGTGATGATATTCTAATTTCTCTTTTTGTTCTTCTTCAGTTAAAATATCGTTAACTACATTTATACAATGAATAAATTTAAACACTGCGTTTTTGAAATACTTTTGTACTGTGGCTATAAATTGTTCTGGTTTTAAAGGTTCTCTAAAATATAATGCGTAAAGTAATTTTGGGTCAATATATCCTTTAACAAATTGAATTATGTTGCTTTCTAAATCTCTTTTAGATAAAATTACGTATATACGAGTATTATCAAAACATTTTTCTCTTTTAGTTCTTATACTATTTACTTCACTACTTGTTATTAAAATTTGATGTTTATATGTGTTCAGTGATCTGAATCTCTGTTTAATGGTGGTCGTATTTGAATATCTTAAAATTTGATGTTTATATGTGTTCAGTGATCTGAATCTCTGTTTAATGGTGGTCGTATTTGAATATCTGATTTAATGTTTATTTTGTCATTTTTTATATTTTCATTCTGTATAGTTTCTTCTACTTATATCATCTGAATATGATAAATCAGGTAATAAATCATTGTTTATCGATTCCAAATAATTTGGTAGATTATCAATCTCTTTGAATTATTGAATCTAAGTCATCAATATTAACATTTAGTGACTCTGTTTCTAATGCATTTACATCACAATCTGGTTTTATTCTTGATAATGGGTCTGCTACTAGATTGGATTTTCCTTTTAAATATTTAATTTCATAATCGTATTCTTCTAGTTTTAATCTCCATCGAACCTATCTTGAATTTGGTTCTTTAAGTGACATTAACCAGTGTAAAGGTTTATGATCCGTATATATGGTGAATTTTCTTCCAAATAAATAGGATCGATAATATTTACATGCCCATACAATTGCCAATAGTTCTTTTTCTATTGTTGAATAATTTGTTTCCGCGTCGTTTAATGTTCTTGAAGCATAAGAAATTGGGTGTCCTTCTTGTGACAATACTGCTCTTATTGCGCATTTTGATGCCTCAGTCGTTAGATCAAATTGTTTATTGAAATCTGGGTAGGCCAATATAGGTTCCGACGTTAAAAGTGGTTTACAAGTATTAAAACAATTAATGAATTCTTGTGTATGTTCTACCTTTTTATCTTTCTTTAAGCATGTCGTCATTGGTTTTGTAATCTTTGCGAAATTTTTAATAAATTTTCTATAATATCCTAATAATCCTAGAAATGATTTAATTTGTTTTTTAGTGTAGGGTATAGGAAAATTTTTTATGGCTTTAATTTGTTTTGGGTTAGGCTTCCGGTGTAACAATATGTCCAAGAAATTCTACTGCTTTGCATAAAAATTCACATTTATCCAATTGAATTTTTAACCGGGCTTCTCTTAGTTTATAAAATATTGCTTGCATATGTTCTTGTAAACTTGTACTAAATATTATAATGTCATCCATATATACTAAACAAATTTTATTTTGTAGTTCTAATAGAATTTCGTCCATGACTCTTTGAAATGTTGCAGGTGAATTCTTTAATCCAAATGGCATTCTAAGAAATTCATAATGTCCATTATCTACACTAAAAGCTGTTTTTTCTATCGATTCTTCCGACATTTGAATTTGATGGAAACCACTAGCTAAATCTAATGTTGTGAAATATTGAGCTCGTCCTAATTTGTCTAATATATCAGTAATGTTAGGGATCGGATATCTATCAGAAATAGTCTTTTCATTTAGTTTCCTATAATCAATTACTAGTCGCCATTTTTGTTTTCCAGATGCATCTAATTTCTTGCTGACAATCCATATGGGTGAACTTCAAGGGGAATATGAAGCTCTTATTATTCTTTTTTCTAACATTTCGTTGATTTGTTTTTGTACTTCTTCTATGTGTATGTATGGGTATCTATAAGATTTTACATCTATTGGAATTTCATCAGTTGTCTTTATCGAATGTTTTATTTTGGATGTAAACGTTTTGTTTGTTTGCGCCAATTATAAATTTCGTGCCAATTACAATTTTCGTTAATTAGTTTTTTATCTTCTTTTGAATAGCTAAAGTTGTGAATTTCATATTGATTTATTTCAAATGGTTGGACTTTAAGAGGTTCATTCAAAGTTATAGAAATTGTTTTAAATGATTCATTTATTATTTCGACTATAGCATAGCCATTTTGTGCTATTGTTAATGTCTCTGGTATTTTTCGGTAGGTCCAATGTCAAATGAGAATTTTATGTCAGTGGTTTTCTAAATTTTATTGGGATTGAAACTTTTTTGTTATTTAATTGTTTATTAGTAAAATCGATATTTAATTGCATTTTCATCATGTCTTCTATACCTAATATTCCATCAAAAAAGTCATGAAAATCATATAAAATAAAGTCTATTGTGTTATTATAATTAAATTCTTTAAATGCGGGGATTTTTGCTTGATGCCGAATTACTTTACTAGTTAATGATGTTCGAATTTCTACATTTGAATTATATATGCATTGAGGATAATATTTTTTTACGATTGAAGGTTTTAGTATTGATTTATTGCTTCCTGTGTCTATTAATAATCTTAAATTTGGTTTTTTGATTTCAATGGGTTATTTGCGGCTATATTTATATCAATTACTTTTAATTTTTCTTCCGAGGCTCTTTCCGAAAATTTTCTATTCAATCATTATCTTCGTCGCGTTCGAACAAATGTTGAAAATCAATTATTTCTTCTTCTTCCTCTTCTTCGCTATTTTTATAATTATTATGATATACTTCTTCGGATGTAAAATTTGATTCGTTTCGTGATTTCAAATATTTGTTATTGTTTGTATTATTATTATTATTATTATTATTGTTATTATTATATCTTTCATTATTATAAAATTTGTTTCTATTATAGTTATTATCACATTGCTGATATTGTTGATAGTAGGAGTTGTTATTATTATATTGATTATTTCTATTGTTTTTCACTGAGTTAGTTTTAAAATTATTATTATTATACTTAACTCTAGGCTCATAAAATTGGCCATAAAGTTTTTCGAAATTTTCAAATTCATCGACGTAAGCCATAGCGTCTTCTAGAGAGTTAGACTTTTTTAAATACATATTGTTACGTATAACACCTGAACATCCCGCAATAAAGGTGTTCAAAGCTGTTTTCTCGCAATGATTAATTTGGCATCTTTTATCAATTTCTCCTAAGTTTAAATTATTGCTGATTATTTGTATAGTCTGACTTTTTAATAATTGTAATCTGTTACCGAAAGCTATCAAATTTTCATTTTTAAATGGTCTCGTTCTAGTTTATCCCTGCAAAATACAATCTAAATCGCGTCTATCCGCAAAACACTGAATCAACGCTTCTTTTAATTTAAATCAGGTATTTAACTCAATTCTATTTCCTACCATTAACTCGGCTTTATCTATTAATTTCTCTTGTATACATTCTAATACATGATTATTAATGTCTTGATCGTTATAAACTGAATACGTCTCTATTAAGTTTTCACATCGATTTATAAATTTATTTAACTTATTTTTATTTCCGTCGTATGGTTTGATGTTTTCTAATTTTAATTTGAACAATTCCCAATTTAGGGTTTTTGGACTTGAAGTTGCCATTTTTATATAGTCTGGATTCTCTTTTAAGTTTAACTTACTGAATGTATTTAATAATGTATCTAAATCGTTCATAAAATTAATATTCAAAGTTATTAAATTATCTCTTCCTTATTCAAAGTTTTGATAAGAATGGATAATAAAAGGAATAAAAATAATAAGGAAACTTGGCACTTACAGCTATCTGAAGTCCTGTCCCTCGTTGAATACGTAGATCTAGTGCTGAGGTACTGAAGTACTTAGCCGGAACTTTTATCGCACTTTGCGTAAAACTCGCGACCGCACTAATCCTAATGACTGCGCCACTTATAAATTTCAGTTTTCGAAATTTATTTTCAAAAAATTTATTTTGAATATTTGAATGAATACAATTAATCTCAAGAGCGAACTAATTATAAACATTAAATATCATCAAGTTGTTTACAAAAATCTTATGTACAGTAAAATAAATGCTGTTACATGTTTACGATATTTGATACAAAATAAAATAAATGCTGATACATGTTTATGATATTTGATACAATTGCATTGTTTATAAAATGTCCTTCAAGAATTCTTCACATGTAACTGGGGTAAATAATTCATGTGCTGAGAGAGTTCTTATGAAATTTAAATGTTTTTACTATTTTAAAAGTATTAGTCCTAGTTTCCCTTCGAATATTCTAGTTTTTTATATAAATTCATTCATTCAATTAAAAACGTAGAAAACCTTCGTACCTCATTTAAGATTTCAGTAACCAACCCCTTTGGCAAGGGAGGTAATAGCACAAGCGCTAGAGAGGGTTTTTTATGTGTAATAACGTAACTGAAATGAAGACCCATACTGAGATTTATTCTCACATATACCATTTCAGTTTTAGGTAAAGAATGTTTTGAAGGACTGGAATGTTTATTTTTTGATTCACACCCTATGCCATGAGAAGAAGACGCAATTTCACAGTACACCTACCACGAAACCAATTTGACACCTCAATCGTAAAGCTGCTGCTGCTACTGGAACTTTTTGGTTAGTATATTATGAATTAATAAAAAAATGACTGATCACTTGACTCCCACATCTCCAATTATACTATTAACTGAAAGTAATTATGATTATGCTATAAGAAAATATTTCAATAATAATAATTTGTATGACGCTTTGATGTTTTTGCACTATATTTGACATTTTAACGCAAAATTTGGCGTTTTGATGTTTACGATGGTATTTATCGTTGTTGTTGGTTCAATAACAAAATTCTATTTTCATATTGATGATACAACATCAACAATGGATATACGTAATCATTGAAGAAGAAGGTATTTTTATATAATAATAGTTTCTTTGAACCAATAGTCTTTTTTACACTTTATGTATATTTTTTGTGTAGAAATACCTTTAATAGAAACGTTTTTGGCTATTCATGTGATACTAAAGTTTCAAGTAATATTTTTTTAAGATATATATTTTTTATCATTCATAGATATAAGCAAACAACAAGTACCAAATATAATTCAAACCAGATACATATTTAATGTAATTGGATGTAAATAGCTTATACGGTTGGGCAATGAGTGAATTTCTACCTTACGGAGGATTTGAGTGGATCTCGAAACAAACATAGAGGTTGTCACCTCAGTATCGGATGATTGACAGGGGATGTATGTTAGAAGTGAATTTAGAATATTCTTCATATACAGGATGTCAATTTGAAACTTCTCTCTACCTTAATATATATATTTTGGGCCCCTATCTTTTCAATTGTATTTACTAGATTATACCTGATACAATTTTATTGATTCAAAATTACTGATTACAGAAACACAATGAATTTAGAATATTCCACCCTCTTAAAAGGTCCAGACTGCAGGGGGGTAGACGATAGGGGGTTAAAATTGATGGTTTCGTTGGAATCTAGTCTTTGAATTTCAAGGTGTTATTTTCACGGTTGCCCACCTACACTCTGGACATTTTAAGAGCTATTATATATGAATAAAATAATTAAATTTATAAAGGTGTATTATTTTAATATTACTTTAGATTATAACAATGCAATATATCATTTTTTTACCATTACAATTCGTCCTTAACGTTCCATTACGATAAATTTCGTTCGATTTTACACCTCATATATAATAATTTACCATTACAATACATTTCGTTCTGATTTTTACACACACACTCTGTATAATTCCATTACGTCCTTAACGTTTCTTCTGTAAATTAAGACATTCCTACAGAAAAAATCATTTTTCTAAGTAAAATTTATATCTATTCGATTTGTACCTGTTATTATTATTATATGGATGAACAATGCATAAGCGCTAAGGAATCCACGAGGGGTGAAGGCTTTTTGGTTGCGCAGAACGGGGTGAACCTATAAAGAAAACATGCAGCTTTGCTACCTCTGCGCTCGAAAAATTATAAGGCCGTGATTCATTTTTATAATATTTGTTGTTGTAAGGTTAATATTAACTAACGTTAAAAGCGAAATATATTGGATCATGCCCTCGAAATTACAAGAGCCTCGCCATCTAACCATCACGTTACGCTGCGGGGTGACGCGGGGATGATGCGCCGCGGTGATGACGCGGGGTGACGCAGGGGTGATGGGCGCGGGTTGACGCACCGCGGGGATGACGCCAAAATATTACGTGTGCACATAACCTTACGATACCGCCATCTTTCCCAGATATCCTACCATTATTAAATTCGCGCTCCATCTTTCCATATCTCTACTTACTTCACCGGTAGCGCCATCTTTCCATATCTCTACTTACTTCACCGTAGCGACATCTTACTATATCTCTACTTACTTCACCGGTAGCGCCATCTTACCAAAACTTACATTTTACAGATACCATATAAGGAGCCAAGCGAGAAGGCGTGGTCACGTGACTGATGAAAAGTGGAGTGGATGGGCTGGTCTCAAGTGCCCCTTTACCTACTTTAATCTGTTTCGATAGAGTAATAGAAGGAAAAAAATGGAGATGTCGTACTAGCACTAAGAATATAATAAACAAGAACCAAAACAAATTCTAACTTGCAGCCGGAAAGACATGAAAAACTGAGGCACGAAGTAAAAAAGGAATATCAATAGTTGCCCTACTTGAAGTAATGACGGCCGGTCATTTCGAACAGAGCTCTAAAGGAGGGGTTTTAGTCGGGGTAGCATCCGACACTGTTCGATGCGATAGACAACATTGTGTTAAGTATTGTTAGTCAAATGGTTTCTCCCCTGTAGAACAAAAGTAATTAATCAGTATTGCAGTAGCAGACCATTATTCTCGATGTGCACATTGTTAGATGATTTGATCCACTTCAAGAATATGATGTCAATAACGAACATCAAGCAGGCGCAGATTATTCTCACTGTAACGAGGCGGAATCTAAGTGTCAAGAATTATTTTATTCACCTTACCAGGAATCGAGGATGATAGATTTATTTTCATATAAAGATGATCTGACAATGGTTTCCTCCTTTTTGGAAAAACATCTGTTGAAAATATCTTTAGAAATGAAACAAGTGGATAATCGAGGAGTGAAGGTAACTCAGCAAGTCCGGGAATACCGCCCCTATAAAAGTGTATTCAGTATAATATCACCATCGGTTCCAGAAATTCCAACAACAGTGGAATCCGTCAAAACTTTCATTGTGAAAACAGTAATGACGAAGTGAAAGGCACTAATTTTTTTGAAAGGAATGGACTATTTCCGATGGTAAATACATTCTGGTTGCAATGCATTATTTCACAAAGTGGGTGAAAGTTTACGCGACCCTGAGTTGAGAGGCTATATATATATATATATATATATATATATATATATATATATATATATATATATATATATATATATATATATATATAAGATCTATAACATGAATTTACTTCACCGATTAGGATAAAATGTTAGTTAATAAATATCATCACATTAATTTATTGGATTCACGTCAGCACCAAATTAAAAAAATCGAATTTCACTGAAAAATTAATCTAGAAAAAATGGTCTGCATTATCCAATTTCTATGTTATTTTGAGAAAATTATATTTGTTTATTTAATGCAAGTGTTTGAAAATCATTTTGTATCAGTATTATTAAGAAAGGACGTTGCACGGCTATCCACTTAGGAAAGCGGAGACGATCTTGACCTACCTACTCCACGTTGAGAATTAGTTAAAGGCTTAATATTTTACAATGCAAAAAAATGCACAATCACTTGCCAATTGAAATCAAATCGATTTTTCTCGCATTCCGCAATATTTGCTGGAAAGTGCCTTTAACTCTGTAAACGACTTCAATTTTAATAATAATATCTAATTCCGGGCATGCTTCATACTGGTTTAACTTTTGCTATGGACTTTTATACGACTTATATACTAATTATTACTTATTACTATTGCCTATAATTTTGTTAGTTATTGTGGTTTTCTTCTATATAATAAAATATTTATTTTATTTGTTTTATCTTTATTTAAGTTATTTTTATGTTTGTTTTTTAGTTTTTACAAGCTTTTTTTACAAATTGTAACAATTTTTTGACAATATGGCTTCTCTATCAAAAGAGCAGTAAGGCTGAATTTGGAGCGATTTTAATTTTGCTGGAGGAACGCATGATATGGTTTCTAAGTCATTGCTGTATGCTATGACCCGTTGGGTCTCGAATAATGGTCGTTGAAGTTACTCAAATGAACGGAAATCAATGTTATGACAAATTACTTGATAGTTATCTAATTTAAGTATTTTAACACGTTTCTATTAGTTTCACCTATATATTTTGTAACAAACTTTTTGCTCTCGATTTTTCTCTCCTTTGAGCAATAAGATTGACGATAATATAATAATTCGATAGAAATATCTGATTATCCCGATTATATTCGCTGGATTTATAAATTTATTTTTGTATCCTTTGCGTGATAGTAAGAAAGATAGAATAGCAGGCGAATTACGTAAGCACGCAGTCGCATACTAACAAAATCGAGATGCATACAGTAATACATATGAACATATTAACGATGAGTTCAAAATAGCAAATTGAACTAAAAAGCAAAAAACAAAATACCGTTTAAAAAGACTGGGAAACACGTTAAGGTTAGTTATACTAAAAAGTCAAAGACTACATAATAACTTGAAAAAACTAAAAAACACGAATTTAGCAATAATCAACGTAAAAAGTAGAAAATGATTCTTGACATAAGAATCAAATAACCGAAACTACTGAAATTAGTAGTAAGTTATAACGAGTGATATCGAGTTCTAAATTTTGAGCAAGTTAAGTGAATGAGGAAATGGAGAACAAAGGAAAGCTAAGACCCACTTAGTGAGTAATTTTCGAAAACAAAAACATAATTGATTAGTGCCTTCTTTTCTAATTCAGGCAATTCTGGAATCCCGGGTTAACTCCAGGAGTCTTTTCGTTTCAACATCATACCTAAATTAGGTAATATAATGAAATTAGCTTATTTTATCTACATACTTATTTAGATTTTGGAAATCAAATCATAAAAATATTAATGCATCCAAAGTTTTTTCTCCAAGTTTGTTCATCAGCTTATACACAAATATGCAGAGGTTGCAAAAGCGCGCTCGGACTCATTGGAAGTCGCAGGAATCGTTTTAAGTTTGCTTCAAATTATAATCTCTTGTGAAAATCTCTTCAAACAGATTTATTTTCTGTTTGATAAAATGTGTCTATGAATTGAATGTTACTCTCAATTAATACGGAATCATATTGCATCTTCTTTTTCAATTCCAAAGTTGTTCATTCTTTCAGGTAACATAATAATCTGCTTTTTTATAAGATATTTGCCAGGAATCGAAAACAATTATCAACACTATCAATAATCACAATTTGAGTCAAGATGATTCTGCAAAACACGCAATATTTATACAAACTAACAGATCAAAATCCCCCTGTATGAGAGCACACTTAATGAATAGAACAGCTAAAAAATTAAAATAAATAAATACATATATATATATATATATATATATATATATATATATATGTGTGTGTGTGTGTGTGTGTGTGTGTGTGTGTGAGTGTGTAGGACTATATATATATATATATATATATATATATATATATATATATATATATATATACATACATAGGAATCAGATTTTCGCTTTTATAATAGTAACATCAACATCATATATATATATATATATATATATACATAGGAATCAGATTTTCGCTTTTATAATAGTAACATCAATTTTTTTATTAGTAATTCTATTCTCATGCTCAGAATTAATCTTATTTTTTAGTTTAATTATTATTTAGAGCGTTTTTTTGTTCTTAATAATTGAAGAGCAAATTTCAAAGAGTTTGATATAAAAATAACTTGCAATTTATCCTGCATTTTAAAAACTGTTTGATTGTAATCAATAATATAGAAAAAATGATGTAATTGCTGTTAATGTGGATCCACAATTAAATTGTAAGCTGCATAAATTTCCAACTTAAACATTTCAGTTTAATGGTGAAATCTCAAATGATATTAAACAAAATTTATTACTCACCACACTACCTAATATAATTCGTTCAAAATGAAACCCTTTCAGGCCATATTTTTCTAAATTTTTCTTCAACTTGATTTCTAAATAATTTCTGACTAAATCGCGAGCATAGTAATTTACAAAAGGCCAGCATTGTTTTACAATCTTGTTCAACCATTCTGCACGTTCTACATCTGGAAAAACAACCTGAAATCAAACATAACCCGTAACAATAATTACTTAAATGAGCAATTAAATCAATTGAACTATAATTTACACATTATTGGGATTCAAGTCTTTGATTCACAAAGTTGGGAAGAAGAAAAAGGGGATTCGAAGCAAGAAAAAAATAAGTTGGAATTTTTGGTACCGTTGGCGATATTCCTACTGAATACACTGATAACTTGATTATCGAAACGCGCGTCAGACAGTGTACAGAGTCCTTCACGACGAGCTGAATCTATATGCATGGGGGAAAGAAGGGGAACTAGTGTTCTGAAAACTTGCTTGCATGGGTTTTCCGAAATGCTTGTTTCATCGAAAATAATTTCGGTTTTCCCACGCGAAATTTTAATATAACTTTATATAAGGCATCGTATGCCTAAAGTCCACCATTTTTTTACATTATTTCACATTTTCGAAATTTTTGGACACAAGCAGCCCTCCACTAAAAAAATTATTTTTCTGAGTTCAAGTGAGTCAGATCTAATATTTTTGGGATTTGGACAAATAACACTTACAGCTTTTAAAATCTTTGAAAACCTTGAGAAAAATGCAGGGTATGCAGAAAATGGTGCCGAATTTCACTAACTAAGAACTTCGAAAATTTAATTTTTTCAAATGGCAACCCCCATTTTTTTCATCACCATTGAATTCTACGCTTCAAATTAAGGGGACTTTATCAGTAAATTCATATATCTCAAATTAACGGTTTTTGTAGAAACTTGAAAAAACTGGACCTGACTCATATAAACTTAGAAATATAATTTTTTTAGTGGAGGGCTGCTTATGTCCAAAAATTTCGAAAATATGAAATAATTAGAAAACGGTGGACTTGAGGCATACCATGCCTTATATGTTTTAATGACATTTCGTATAGTTTCCAAAAATTCAATAAAAACCATAGCATTCCCTTTAAAATAACGAAGTTATGGGTCCACTTCCGGTATAACCGAAAGTTTCAGAAAACTGAAATTATTTTAGCTAAAACGAGCATTTCGGAAAACCCATGCAAGTAAGTTTTCAGAACACTAGTCGCAGTACTTTCCTATATACATATCGATTCAGCTCGTCGTGAAGGACCCCGTATTTGTGAATTTTAGTGTAGTGGAGGTGTAAACAGTGTATTCAGCTAGAATAAGAGGTATAACAAATACTAGACAAATTCCACACAAGACCAGAAAACGCACTGACTAGCGAAATAGTCCAGATGCCATAGGAAACATGATGAAAGGAAAAGCAAGTGAAAAAGACGGAAGAGTACCGGAAATTTCTCATATCATTGCATAAGCACAAAGTTAGCAAACATACAAATTGCGGGGCACACATGAAATTTTATTGTATACTAAGAAATAAAGTAGGACATGGACTAAAAATAAACCTGTTGAGGCGTAGTTACAGTAGAACCACAAATCACATCTCAGAATAGATCACAATGGAACGTGTCAAGCGTCGCGCGATGGTTAAATACATTTAAAACAATTGACTCCTAAGCAAATTTACACCTAACCTAACCATATCATAATCGTCATGTAGCTCTCAGTAGAGCGTAGGGCTCCTGTCGGTGTTTCAGCTACGATGGTAAAACATTAAGGCAGTCATGAGCCTTTTTTTACTATATCTGTAGGTTCTTTCCATGTTAAGTTCTTCTGTTGCAGTTATTCTCCAGGTTCGTACAGGTCTGCCTCTTTTCCTTCTGCCTATCGTTTTATAATTAAATGCTTGTCTGATTATGTTCGTTGCTGGTTTCCGTAGTGTGAGATCTATCTATTTCCAATTTCGCTTCGCAATCTTCACGTCTATTTTCCCTTCTTCCGTTATGTTCCAAAGCTGTTGATCCTATTAGGCAAAAAAATGTTTTGTAGATAACTAGTAGGTACTTCTTGTTGATAAACGTTCAAATTTTCCGTAACATCTTTCTATTATATGTCCAAGTTTCGGCCTCAACCACCCTCTAGTATTTCGAAATTGACATGTGAATATTGGATAAATAATTACATATAGTGGCTCTCATACGATGTGATACATAATATGCTACTAAAAATTGAAAAATTCACTTTCCCATGTAGATGGCTCAGATGCAAAAAGATCAGCTCTCGTATTATAGTTAAGAAAGTGAAGAATAAGAGAAGACAATGTGAACGTCTGATTAGTACACCTGATCTGCAGAAATAAAAAATAATTAAAAGCTAAGGCAAAAAAATAAACGAATGTAATAGAAAAATATAATATAGATGATGTCTCATAGATAGTGCTGGTTTTAAATGTTAACTTTCTTTATTACATATTCATATATAAAGAAAGCCTCAGAATTCGGATTATAGCCCATCGTATTCTATGTTTTCAACGCAACGTTCAGCAAGCTCCTTGACACCTTGGTAAAATCATTCTTTGGGTTTAGATGGAAAAAATTATCGCACTGTATTTTTAACACCTCCTTTGGATTAAAATTTTTTTCTACGCATAATTTTGTCTTGGATCTGAATGAATAGTAATCCGACAGTGCAAGGTTCGGATTTTTTTTATTTAAAAAAAACTAACTTTTTGTCCTCTAGCAGTTTCAACGTATCTTTCATGTTTAAACTTTTAAATAAATGAAAAATTCTCATAAAATTAAAAAATACTTTCTTCAATGTAACCATGATATTTACAAGAATCAAGCTCTCTAAACTATCCAAACTTCCTGATCCTATAATTTGTATTCAATTAAAGTGATTTGCAAATTTGTAACATTTTATTTAAATTAGAATTGCAATATCAAGGGTAGAAATAACATTTTTTCCATAAACTGTAGGCATTCTTCTTATTTTCGTCATAAATTCCTTATTTTATGTATTACAAAGTCTTATAAAGTTTCATTTGAATGGTTTTTAAAAATCTTTAGAAAAGATTCCATACATTTTTTTCCTAAAATTGACCGTTTTCCACTTATTCAATTGCCAATTTGTCAAAATCTTAATGGCCTAGGTCTATAATCAACAAAACACATTCTGTTTATTTTTTAGAAGCTATATTTAACTTCTTCACAGTTTTTTCTATAAAATCTAAAGTTTTTAAGCTATTTGTGAAAAATCGATTAAAAATATGATTTTTTGTAACAAAAATTCAAAATTTCAATTACGAAGCCAATATTTTTTTTATCGATTTCTACAATTAGTTTCAACAAAAAATCACCACCCTCTAATTAGGGTGGTATTCACTCCCAGAGTAAAAGGGTAGACTTTGCTTTTCATGGTATTTACCATCTACTCTGAAAATTTCAAGCAAATCGATGCGTTTTAATGGAAATCTGAGGAAAAAACCGTTGTTTACTGAACTAACAGATAGGTTGAATATAGTCTGTGATTGTTCCTAACACAATGCTCTGATTTTTTATCGCAACTGCAGGTTTGCTGGAACTGGATCTAGTTACTTAAAAAAGGTAAAAGAGTACGAATAATTGTAAATCGTCGTCATCATCAGTAGTAAGTAATAATGAGTGATATCGAGTTCTATATTTTGAGCCAATTAGGTGAATGAGGAAATAGAGAAGAAAAGAAAGCTGAGACCCACTTAGTGAGTCATTTTCGGTAACAGAAAAATAGTTGATCTATTGGTAACGGGTAGAAAATTCCATCTCAAACCTTTTTTCTAATTCAGGCAACTCCGGAATTCGGCATTAACTCCGTGATTACGAAAATGTACTAAAAATCATTGTTTTATATAAAATGTTTGTAAATAAATCAAAATCGAAATTCGTACACATACAGAATATTGAACTTAAAGTCTCTTAAATTTATCCTCAATTTTGACAACTATAATGTCTCAGTAATCAAAACTGTCACCACAGAGTATCTAAATATATCTAATTAAATTAATCAGACGGATATTGATCATTAAGAACTACCTGTTAAAAAATACACAAAAATCATTGGAAAAATCAACAACTACTTAAATATAAAGTCTTTTCGTGTCAACAGCATACCAACTAGATATTCTATTAACACAATCAAAATAGTTTATCCTACTTACACTTACTATTAAGATTTCGAAAATCAAATCTTAAAAATACTAATGCATCCAAAGTTTTCGCTTATAGCACAAATATGCAGACGCTGCAAAAGCGCGCTCTTGTTTATTGGAAGTCGGGGGAAACGTTTTAAGTTGCTTCAAATTATAATCTCTTATTAAAATCTCTTCCAACAGAGTCATTTCCTGTTTGATAAATTTAGAAAATTTGCACAACTGCAGTTTTCCAACTGGATCTAATTACTTAAAAAAGGTAAGAGTATGAATAATTGTAATCGTCGTCATCATCCGGTTGACTTGGCAAATTTAGCTTCTCAACTTCTAATCGTATGGAATCGTCTTGAAATTTTTCATCAGGAAATAGTTTTTCGATTTACGGTATTTTTTTATTTCTAAAATGTTGTAGGCTTCAAAACTTGCCACAGAACATACCGAAAAGAAGGTCGACTTGTATGTAAATATTGGCAACACAAATTTAGTTCTGCCACCTGCCAATCGTGACGCTAGTGTAATAAAAACGTGTCATTACTGTCAATGTCATTCGTTATCAATTTCTGAATTCACGCCACACTTCCTTCAGATTTCGGTACACAGGTAGGTATTATCAGAAATGTGATTTTTAATTATGATTTCTTGTTGAAATCGGTTTGAATAGAAAATATATGTTGCTTAGCATACAGTCAGGTTAGGTTAGGTTGTAATTTTATATTGATGAAAATTTGTTTCAGAGCCAAGTAGAGGACATAGCCCTAGACAACAAAATATATTATGGGAAATAACTGAAAAATTAACTGCTCAGTATTCTTTTCTGTAATTTTCCATAGAATATTTCAGGATGGACTTGAGGTAGGTGACACTATATAGTAAAATATAGATGATAGGCTGCAATAGTAAATATTTGGAAGGAAAGATAAATAAACATATTTTTTGTTTTCCCAAATGCTTTCCTGATGTTTGCTCTAGAAGGAAAAAGTTTTGTAAAATTCAATACTCAACACCAAATTATCGCTTGTGTGAAAATCATTTCCTGGAAAGTGATTTGACAAAACATTTGAAGTATAAAGTTATCCCTTAACTTCCTACCACTCATCTACCTGCCTTCATTGTCTAATTCCATTTTGAATTTCATAGTACATGACTGTATACTAAATCAAGAATAGTCATATGCCATAAATACAGGAATAGTAGACACTGATATAATTGTCTAGGAGTATCAAGTACCATCGAGTGTTCGTACCATACGTATAGAAGGGTCATTGGAGTTTTTAAGTGAATTTTCATTTCATTTCCATTGTTACAGACGAAATTAATAGCTTTGACAAAGAAAAATCGGATTCTTCGACTGTAGCTAGATCTAGCAAGAAGAATTTAACACCTAAGAAAATGTATCAAGTTCATCGGAATACACTAGCCAGAATATCGAAATTGAAAAACAGTCTAAATAATAACAAAGAGCAGTTAAAAACATTGAAGATGTGTGAAATTGTAACATTTGAGTATATAGAAGAAACTTTAAATAATGTAACAAGAGAATTCATTTATTTACAGTTGAGAAATATTCGTAAACACGAGAATATTTATTTTTGTTTTTCAAAATGTTTATGAGGATATAATGGAAAATTCTTAGCCTACTATAGAACCAAAAATTCCAATGTCAAAATATTTTATTACTCAACGCATTCTCCTTTTAATTGGATACATTTATTACAGCGAACCTGCTGGAAGAAAATTTACGACCTTTTCAACTTTTTTCAGTTGAGGATAAAGATGATAGTCGGACGGAGCCAAATCTGGCGAATAAGGGGGGTGTTCTAGTAATTCAAACCCTAAATCACGAATTTTTTGCATGGCAACATGAGATTTGTGTGCAGGGGCGTTGTCCTGCAAAAACAAAATACCTTTGGATAGCTTTCCAAGTTATTGTTCTACCATCCAAAAAATCAATCATGATTATTCCATGGCAATCCCAAAAAACTGAAGCAAGAACTTTTCCAGCAGATTTCTGGACACGAAACTTCTTAGGTCTTGGAGAACCAGAGTGTCGCCATTCCATCGATTGTTGCTTTGTTTCTGGATCGTAGAAATGTACCCAAGTCTCATACGTAGTAACAATTCCGTTTAAGAAGTCTACATCGTTTTCAAATCGAGCACAGATCGAACGCTTTTGGTCAACACGTGAACTATATGATGACCGCATTCATATGAAATATTCAGTGCTTCAGATATCCATCGATATTTTCGGGAACTGACACAGAAACTGGCCTTCCCGATCGGTCATTATATTCAATGGAAAATTTACCTCTTTTGAAGCTTGCAGTCCAATTTTTCACGGTCGCATACGAAGGACATTGATCACCAAGGGTATTAAGCATATTTTCGTAAATCTGCTTACCTCTTAACCCTTCTAAATACAGGTACTTGTTGAAGGCTCAATAGTCCAATTTTTCGATTTTCACAATTTCGGTGGACATATTTTTTCCTTCAATTTATTGCGTAACTCTGGTTTACTTTTTTGACGTCAAACATTACACTGACACTTCTAATTTATTTATTTTCTTGTTCTCAATTGTTTTTATTTTGCAATACGTTCATGAATTGTTAATGAATTTTCGAGACTTTTGTGTGTATATAAATTTTTTTTGTTAAATCCCCAAAAAATAGTACTATATCATTGTAATGATATTATTTTTTTCTACGACCGTGCCTTTTTACCCACTTTCCCGCACGCATTTTAGTTTGATATCAGTTGCTATGACAACCCAAGCGTGTAATTGTTACTAAAACGTCAAAGTTGTTCACAACGCCTTGGAAGTGACCGAATAAGAACAATCTTCTTCTAAATTAAACCACATTAAACCAAATCCGATACAATAATATTAATGGATTCATCCGACGAAGAATTTCCCGAAGCCATTTTGAAGGTTGCAAATGAAGCTAATTCCGAGAAATAAAACAAAATTTGGAAACTTCCATAAGCTAACGTCGTTTCTTAAACCAAAAAATATTGATTTTCGAGCACAGAAAGCACAAGTTTTTACCAAAGAAGATATATCCAGGGTTATGCTAGCTCCCGATGAAGTATACCTGATAATTAAAGTGAGTACTATTTTTGCACTGGCTGGCTCTCTCCGCAGATCCGAGCTTGTAAATATCACTGTCGACGACATTCAAGATAAAGGCAACTTAATTGTTGTGAAAATTTCTGATTCCAAAAATCATTCGTCAAGATCATTTGTTTTATCTGAAGAAATAAATGATGGAACCTATTTGACGCTGTACAGAAAGTACGCAGATTTACGACCACCTACCACTCCATCCGCCGATTTTTTATTCATTATCAGAATGGAAAATGCTCAGTTCAATGTGTTGGCGTAAACACTTTTGGTAAGATGCCAGCAGAGATTACCGCATATTTACGCCTACCTAATCCGGAACGTTATACAGGACACAGTTTCAGACGTTCTTCGGCAACGTTCCTAGCAGACTCCGGCGAAGAAATAACCAACCTAAAGCGCCTGGGTGGCTGGAAGTCTACTACTGTAGCTGAGAGCTATTTGGAGGACTCCGAGAATCAGAAGAAAAAAATTTCAAATAAAATTCTCTGTACTACAAATGACTTAAAACCGTTGCCGTCACCGTCATCGTCATCTTTATGCGACCTGCAACCG
Source organism: Diorhabda elongata (assembly GCA_026230145.1). NCBI lineage: Eukaryota > Metazoa > Arthropoda > Insecta > Coleoptera > Chrysomelidae > Diorhabda > Diorhabda elongata. Next base: position 19,176,577 of record CM047932.1, read on the forward strand.
ATGCCATCCTCATCGGTCATCTACCTTCCAGCTGAAACCAAATAACTCCACTGGGCCGGCAACTCTTACTGGTCTACAGAATGCAACAAATTGTGTTTTCAATATTAATATTTATAATAATTAGTAGTTCTTAGTTAAAATTTTGTATATTATTATGTTTGTTGGAATAAAATAATTTTTGAAAAATGGGTTGGTATACTTTTTTGTATATACGGTCGTAGAAAAAATAATGTTCCTCACTCATGCGTAAAGTGTTCTTATCAAACGTTTTCAAGTATCGCTACTTTGTTAATAAATAGTAAGTAAACATTTGGAGTACAGGAAAAAACGAAAATTTGGGAAATACAAATTTTAATACTTCCCTAAGTCTGTTTTTATTTTACTTTGTACGATAATTCGTCACGAGTGACGCTCAACGTACTTTTCATTCTTCTTTTCAATTGATAGACCAGGTGTAGAAACATTACAATATATTTCCAATAAAAAGAAAGATATTAGAGCCAAGTGAACACTGCCAAAATATGGGCGCCACACAAACCAAATATATATTGCAATGAATTTAATCAACGTATTATTTTATACATGTTTCACTGTGACTCAAGGTTGATTCAATTTTCACTAAGTCCAGAGCCCAAGATGGATCCGCCAGGGTAAGTGGATATCAAGCTGACAAATTTGCTACAAAACTAGATAATTTATGTTGGTATACCAAATTAAGTCGAAACGTTAAATACGAGTATCTACATGCTATTTTAAAATTATTATATAGAAAAAAAGACCTAAAACCAAGACAAATCATCATAAAAACATGACAAGTGCTAGAAATAAAAAGAAGAAAACAATACTAAATTAACTGCAACGGATTTATTATGGGTCAAGTAATAAAATTGATTAAGAGTGTGAATAATCATTCAATATGTAACATTTGAATTCGCTATCTTTGTATGCAATATTTTATTTGAATATATTTGCGGCAAGTTTTGATCTCACCTTATTAATAAATAATGAGACGTTTTGTTCAGGATATTATATTAATTAAAGGATAATTCAACTATTAAAAGCCGATTCATCTACATTTCAATAGAATAAGAAAGTAAGTGATCTCATAATAACTTTAATATTTTTGTACTAATAAGATTACAAGTAATAAATTTCCAATTTTTTATCAAAATTTCTTTTTTTTCATACTGTGTCTTGATAATATTCCATTTTGAGAAATATTATGAAGAAAAACATAAATTTGAAAATTTATAAGTTAAAATCAAAATATTTCAATTTGCCAGCATTTTATGAAGGTTGTAATTTTAGTAGTCCAAGTCGGACTACATCCTTTGGGTCGCATTGTATAACATTCGTGATCCACTCAAGTATAGGTGATCTGTTTGCATGTATCGAGAGAAAGATGTGAAATGATTTTTTGTATTCTTTAGATTCTAGTAGTATTTCTGGCGTATATGTGAAGTACAATTGGGTGTTAAAGATCAGTGCAACTTTCTGTAGTTCACTCTTATTAATTGAACATAAATTTAAAAACGAAAGAGTTGAATCAACTAAGAGTCTATTCTATAAGAGTATTAAATTAACATCGCTTTTTATTATATATATATATATATATATATATATATATATATATTCATATATTTATAATTCAATGTTATATAATGGTCTTCGAAAGCAATTAAAATCAACTATTTTCATAATGCAATAGGTGATTGTCATAACGATACACTTTATCGCCGTAGTCGTCGCCCCTGAACAAAATCCAAACATGAATTGCAATTGACCAATGAGATCATGTTTCTGGATTCAATACTCAAACATACTTTCAGTTATGGTGCTACCTCAAATATAAAAGAAGATAAATGAACATTGTCACATTTTGTGACAGGACAACAGGGCAAAAATATTTTGTAATATAATTTAATTTGAACATAATAGTTGTAATGAACTTCATCGAACCATTAAGATAAACTCTTTACATAATGTACTGATGCTCCCAAATTCAAAGAAAATCACTTACCCATGAAGGTAGTTCTCCGAGATTCTCCAATATAACATCTTTTTCATTTCCATTTGCTGTTTTCTTCGCAAATCTTCTTTTCCTGTTTTTGAAATTTAAATAATCTTCGGACAATGTCGTTGCAAAAACTAATATTAAAATCCACGTTATGGAGCAGTTAAAATATCCAATTAGATATATGAAAATGTAAAGAATAATCTGCAACATATATTAGAATCTTCAATATTTTCCCAACCTTTTTGAATCGAGAAAAATCAATATTGAATCGTTAAAAAATTAGTCCACGTAGCAGACTGGTAAACGTCCTAACACATTCAAGAATCTCAGTCTGTTTGTCAATATTAGAATTAACATTATGCTAATCGAATCAGAATATTTTTCTTGTTATTTTTCAGATAATGTCTCCTTTCTATTATTTATCCAGAATTTGAATAATTGTGTATACATTTGCCAATTTCGGAATCAAAATTATTGGAATTAATAACATAATATTGTTAAATAAAGGATAGACGTAGGTATCGAAATTATTGCCCCCGTTGGCGGGGGCCGAAAATTGGACCATAAACAATCGTAAAGGTTAGTCCCATAATTATCATTATTATGATCGTTGTAATATCGATTAATTAATTGATGGACGGTCAAAACTTTTTTCCCACCGAATAGTTTGCGTGATGTGCGAAATATAAAAACAATAGATCAATAGATTTTGATATTTGTATCCTAAAGAACATATATAGATAAGCGTATAGTAATAATAAAACCACAATGTGTCATTATTACATATTTAATTTTTTTATTCATTGATGTAACCCCCTGTTTCTTTAATTATTTCGGTGTACAGATCATTACTTTCAGTACATTATTTCTCTTTCAAGAAGATAAATTTTTAGCAAACATTTTCGTTCAATATTCTTTATACCCTTCTTTCTTCCAAATCCCTTCAATTTTTACCAGATCTCCAGTCGCCCTTTCTCCAAAACATCCCCAAACCGTCACAGATCCTCCGCCGTGTTCTATAGTCCGGATTACACATAGATATAACATCCGTTCTTCCTTTGACCTGCACACAAACACTCCTCTTAGACATAAAAACCTCAAACTTTGGCTCATCATTCCATAAAACTTTCTCCCACTCTTCACGCGTCCAATTTTTATGTTCTTTAGCCCAGTACAACCTCTTGATTTTATTTTGACGTCTTAAAAAGAGATACCTCCACTGCAAACCTTCCAAGAAGGCCAGTTTCTCTCAATCTCATTTTCACTGTAGAAGTACTAAAAGTAACTATACTTTGAAGTCTTGCGGTTAATGAACGAGTTTCAATCGATAGTTCCTTTGTTTGATCCATTTTAAAACTTACAAGTCTGAATTTCCTCGTATAGGAACTTCACTATAGATGTCTTGATCCAAAAAGTATAAATCACATCACGTTCTTGCGTATTACAAGTTACTGCCACAAAAGTAACTTTTCAGAAAGATACTTTATTAAGACAGCAAAACGACACTATTAATAATTAAAATTACAGTGGACAATAGTTATTTTTGATCGATCTTATATACAATGCAACGTAGCGTAGACACCTCATTTAAGGATTTATTATTTTTATATCTACTTTTAATAATATGTATATCTTATGCGAGAAAGTATTCGTTAAAAGGCAATAAAATCATTATATTTGTACGGCATTATACGCTATTATTTAGATAGATACACTAAATTGTAGTCCTTCTTGTTAACTTGCTACAACTGAATATTAAATTATAAAACGTAAATAGACGAGTAAAAAATACCTGCCTGTGAGGGTGTTTGGTTTAAATAGAGTACCAGACATGAACTGATCCCTTTTTGTTCCCCTTTTGTTTTTTTTCTGGAACACGAAATTTCAAAGCAAAAACCACGAAGGAAAATAATTTCGTTGCAAATAAAACAAAAGGAAGTATCTTTATAAACAATAATGGTAGTCAGAATCTTCTGAATCAGAGTCATCATTTGAATGAATTATGAAGGGTTGTAAAGAGGGTAATAAACCATAAAAGTAGCATAAAGAATAAATGACTTTAATTTTTAACAACCACCCAAAATATTTTTAGTTTATTATTTATCGCTCACTGTATAAAAATATCGGAAAGTAGAAAAATTTATATTTTACAGTTGCCACTACATTCTGTTTATCTGTTTTAATTTGGCGGGCTAAGCCATGAGGTCGATAAACATCAACCGAATCCAAGTTGGAAGACATCGTGTCCATGGATGAAAGGCAACAGAGTAATTGCTGTCTTGAACGATTCTCCTGGGGCACCGGGTCGCACCCCACTGTATCCAGCATTACTCCGACATGCGAGAAAAGAAGAAAACAGCGGGAACACCGCAAAAATAGAGAAACCCTCCACATCTGAAGTGAGAATATCTCACGAGAAAGGGAAATAGGGATAAGAGGCAGTAGTGAAACAAAGACACTACCGTCAGATTCAAAAAGAGAAAAGGTTGAGACTACCCCAAACCAAAATTCTGCAAATAGAAAAGAGAAGAAACGGGCAAAGACACCGCCTCAAACTCTAAGAGGGGCACTTACGCGACTGACGCCAAACTCGTGAGAGTTGCCATTCTGCCGAGGGCGTTCCCTAAAACTGATCGCAGCGCACTTTCGGCCGGGACTGATTCTGGGTGACTGAAATACCACAGTCGGACGATTGGTTACCGCTAAAGGTTCCGCAACTCCCAGGCTCGGGGGCAGAGTTAACTACGTGTGCGGAAAAGATATCCCAAAAGCACACACCGCCATTTTGTTACTCCCTTGGAGTGATAAAGTGGAAGAAAATAGGCTTCTACAGCTAATAGAAGCGCGGAATGAGGGACTTCACACCTTACAATGAAGTCCTAATTTGGGCGAAGGACGAAATTAATGGTCAGTTCATTAGGGTAAGTATAGAAAAACAATTCAACCTGACCATCAAGGCTAATGGTTACACCATTCACTACAGGTTTAGGAAAATAACAGTTCACGGCCTAAAAATGAAAAGAGGAAAACAAAGACACTCCCAGCAACTCCAAAGAGCATACTGAAGAAGCCTAGGAAGATGTGAAGAGCACAGATCACCTACACATCGAAAACCTGAGGGCTCTAATGAAAACAGAATGCGCAAGCAACGGGACTGCCGCGGAAGTTCACTAAGGGGACCACACCCATAGTGAATCAAAAGGTTTGATGGCGGACATAAAAATAGTCCAAGTGAACACTCACCACGCAAAAGGGGCATCTGCAGTCATCCCCCGGATGTTCACTAAAGAAAACCTTAGCGTAGTCCTAATCTAAGAATAATAGATCTTAAGGGAACATATCAAGGGACTCACCTGTCAAAACATCAAGGTATGACACAAGTATTAGTAATATACCGAGATCATGTTTATTGGTAAGAAACGACAAAAATCATCTTTGTCTTTCAGAATTTCTCACCAAAGACCTCGTACCGATTCGAGCTCGAATACGAGAAAAAAACTTGAAGAAATTGTTATAGTTTCCTGCTACTTCGATGGAAACAGGCCTGTACCGCTACCAGAGAAAGAAGATGCCAAAATACCCCTAGGATGCGATGCAAATGCACACAACAGTGTTTGAGGGAGCAAAGACACCAACAGCAGAGGTGAGCAACTCTTAGAATATATTTTAACTGATAACCTTTACATCCACAATGAAACTCACCAACATTTGTAACAAGAGTAAAGGAAGAAGTTTTAAACATAACATTGAGTACATCGAACCTAAAAAAAACGGATAAATAACTGGAGGTTATCGAATGAGCCGTCAATCTCTGATCATAGAATAAGCATGTTCAGACTAGTGACAGATTCCATTTAGCTAGAAATCAGTAGGAATCTAAGAAAAACCAATTGGGAAGCACATAAAACCAATCTACACCGTAACCTAGGGCGTAACCAGACCAGTAGTTAGTCTGGAGCAAGACTTCTGAAAAGTTAATGACGCCATACTCGATGCATACGAATTGAGTATTATGGCCTCATACAAAAAAGCAAAAAAGTAGCGATGCTGACTGGTGGAATGATAACCTGTCCAACATAAGAACCGAAACACGAAACCTGTTTAACAGAGCAAAGTGTTCTGGGGACTGGAAGAGTTACACCAGAAAATTCATTGCCTACAACAAAGAAATAAGAAAAGCAAGGCGACAAAGCTTCAGAGACTTCACAAAGTTTTGACGAAGGGCAAAGTCAATACAACCATGGCACTGAAGAAACTGGATAGCAACTTCACGGAATGTGAGGATGGCAGAGCACAGCTCTTGATAAAGACTCACTTCCCAGTCTCAGTACACAAAAGGAGAGAATATAGTAAATTTACGAGAGAAACTACAGCAATTGCAAAACAGGTATGCAGCAGTGAATGAATAGCATGGGCTTTAAATACCTTTTAACCGTTCAAGTCGCCAGGAGTAGACGGAATCAGCATTCCTCCAAATGGGATAGGAGGATATCTTTCCACACTTGATCGGCCTCTTTGGAAGAACACTGGATTACATTCCAGAGCCATGGAGAAGGGATAAAGTAACCTTCATACCAAAATAGGGAAGAATGACACCAAATATCCGAAATTCTTCAGATCAGTATCACCGTTTCTACTCAAAACGATGGAAAAAGCTGTCGACAATTATATTAGAACAGAGATTCTGGGCTGGAAACCTTTTGATCCGTGTCAATTTGCATATCCAACAGGCAAATTTACGGAGACTACACTGGTGCAATTGAAAACTGGAATTCAAAACTCTCTGACGAACAAAGAAAACGTAGCATGTGGTTTCTTAGACATAGAAGGCGCCTTTGACAATACTCCACACGATGCTGTCAGAAGAGCATAAGATGCGAGAGGGGTAAATAGGGCAACCTCCAGATGTATAGCAGGAACAGAAGAAAGTAGGGCAAGGCACCATTTTAATCAATGCAAAGGGAATGCCCACAAAGGGAAGTTGCGTTCCCACTTAAGTAGAGCTTAGTAGTAAATGAACTATTATGCGGGTTGACGGAACTCGGTATACTTTGTCAAGGATATGCAGACGACATAGTCACCTACGCAAAAGGATGTTTCGAAATTATACTCTGTGATATATTTCAAAAAAGACTCAACTATACAAAAAGGTGGTGTCGATCAGTAGGGCTAAATGTCAATCCGGGACAATATCTGGCAATCATACTAGACAAAACTTCTCTGGAACAAACATGAAAAAGACAAAGCCACAAAAGCCCTAATGCAGAAAATTTGCAGGGATGAATTGGTGTTGTGACCCAAAGATCCTATGGTGGATGTAGGTGGCAATTGTGAGACCAATCATCACATATGAGGCAGTGGTTTGGAGCACTAGAACTAGCCTAAACACCACGAGGAACAACCTCTCAAAGGTACAAAGACTGGCTTGTTTATGTGCCACCAGGGCCATAAATCTTGCCCAAGAGCTGCACTAGAAGTGATTCTAAATCTCTCACCTCTCCACACAGTTCTAGAAAGCGTGACAGAAAAAATATTTAGAATGTTTAGAGATGTAATCATAAAAGAAAACCCGTACCTAGATAATGACCAACCCTGGGACATGCCCCAGGATGTCACATCGAAAAAGTTTAGCTTTGAGAAAAACTTCAACACAATAATGAACTGTAAAGCAAGTGGAATAAAAACACCATACATGAAATGAACAGAAATGACATTAAATGGTATACGGATGGATCAAAGCAGCAGACGGAATAGTGTAAGGGCTCAGAACCAAAAACTTTGAAAGTATGGGCAGCACACCAAGCATGTTTCAAGAAGAAATTTAAGTAATTGAAGAATGTTTCGGTTCAATCTAGAGATTGAAAAGTGCAGTAAAGCAATTTGTATTTCATGTTCTAAAACTGTAAATTGTACAATATCTTTAATAAAGCAGGATTACAACACCAACCATAAATTTCTTCTCGATCAAAATGTAGAAGAGCAAAAGTTGTATATTCATGTGGCTTAAAAAATAAAAATGCTCAAACTACTTCTTCCATGAAATATATTGGAACTCAACCAAACATGACTGCTGCTAGTCATCAAGTTCCAAAAACTATTGCTCAATATACCCTTTAATGAGTGTGAATTTTTAAAGGATGCTTGGCTGCAATGTACACTATACTTATTCGATGATTTCGAAAACGAGGAAAAAATAATCCAAAGAATTAAACGAATTCCGATAGCTAGGAATACAGTAAAAAGAATTTTGGTTATGGGAGAAAAAATAAATTTTCAAGAAAAAATTAGTCTTGCGATTTTATATCCATTTGCCTTGACGAATCTACCGATTTAACAGGCTCTGCTCGCTTAGCAATTTTTGTACCTTATTTTGTTTAAAACAATATTAAAAAATAGTTAATAAGTTTATCAACATTAACAACAACAAAATGATTAGACATTTGTAATGCAGTTATAGATGTATTGGAAAAAAGAGAAATGTCCTTCTAAAATTGTGTCAGCACTGACGGTGTCTGTAGCGTAACTGGACAAGTCAATGGATTTAACAATTTATTTACTAATAGTATTGGATACACACTTTTTGATTTCCATTGCATTATTCACCAATAAGTGCCAAAATAGGTTAAAAATGAGGATTTTAACGATTTTTAGATGTAGTTGTAAATTGTTGATTCATGCTCTCACTTAAATAAATTAAATATGAAAGTACAAGGTGTTACAATGTTTGACGTCAAATTACAGAGTTTTGATTGTGATATTCTCACAAATTCATATTTTTTGAATACAAAAATTTTTTTTTCTGAAAGTGAGAGACTCATTAACAGAAGAATTTCCAATACTGATTCAACCCTATTTCAGGAATTTTCTGCAAGATTTACGCAACATAAAGAATTTTAATATATTTTAAAAAATTTTATATTCTAATACAATACCATTTGAAAAATTAATTTTAAAGACTTTTAGTAATTAGATTTTATTGAATTAGAAATTAAATTAGCATCATATGGAACCAAAAAATTGTTAATTCAAGAAGTGATTTAGAAATCATTGAAAGTAATCCATTATTGGATAAAATAAATAAAAGTTTATCAATCTTTATATCAATCTTTGTTTTTAGAATTAAATTTTATAATAAATAAATATAGGATTAGAATGACAGATGGGTCGCACTGTTGAAATAAATTAAATATGAAAAAGATATTAAGTCTTTATCATCTTGTGTACAGCAACAAAAATCATATTAAAAACTTGATTAATAAAAAAATGTTTTAAGAAAAATTGCTTTTATTTGTTTATTCAATTACATTTACGTATAGTTTCACCACATTTCAAATGAAATGTTATTGTGGCACGTTACATATTTAAAAAATAATTTTTATGAATTTGTGGCACGGACATCAAAGGAGGTTGGCCATCCCATTATTTTTATCTATTTTAACTGGATTATAGGTAGCTACACAAAAAATGTAAAGTTGTACAAAGCGTCGGAACATGTTTTTTACGTGATTTGGCTTGTACAAATTTTGAGAGGCAATCTCAAAGAATCGGAAGTAACAAAATTAATCGGTTATTTATTTTCGAATATGTATGAATAGGACAGTAATCGGATTCGCTTATCAATCGTATATTAAGTATTTCCACTTACCCGTTTTACTATTCTAAAAGATGATTTTTCTATTGTATTCTCATTTGTTACTGCCATGTTTGCTAATAATCATAGTCATCTGAAAGGAATGTATATTAGTTTTTATTTAATAGAGACGAAAAAGATCGATTTTTAAATTGATTCGAGGACTAAAAGATCGATTTCTAAGAAATCGATTTTTTTAAATTTGTATTTACAATGGATTCATTTTATGAAAAACAAGAAAAATGCCATGATAAAATCAATCTCTGCGATGTCTTATCAGTAAAATCTAGGATTTCAAAGTTCAGAGAATTCGATAATAACAAGTCTACTTGGATCCTAGCGGTTCTGTTTATCACTTGCGATGTTGCTGACAATGGAAAAAGACGCTAACAAGAAATAGATGATCCCACGATACTCATATATATCACGGCTATTGAGTGAACATGATAATGAATAGAGTTTGTTATTGTCAGTAAAGTATAAGATCAAAATTTAAGTGCACATCTGCCTACGACAATGTTTTTGCTTATGCCCTTTCCAAGTGTATTATATGTAGAAATTTACTTTTTCACGAACACTGGCAACACACACACACACAATTCCTATTATTATCCAATAAGCCTATACTACTAATTTCATGTTGTTGTCAATTTACTTGACGACTTATAAACAAAAACGGTTTCAGTCTGGTTGGTAATATTTAGATTACGATACTCCATATTTTTGTGTAATTTATTTTAGTGCGTATTTGTTCCATTCATATTTAAGAGGGTAGTTCTATATAAAGGAAAGTGTCTAGGTTTTAAACATTGTTTATTTACCTACATATACCCATAATATAACAGAAACAGTATTATCAAATTCAATAATTTCACAATTTTACTAGTCATATTTTTAATAGTCTCTAATATCACGGGACAGGCAGGAGCTTGTAACCGCATGCGGCCTTAAGAACGTGAAATTTAACTAGTAAATTCAATAACAATATAAATAATACATATATAGACATGTCTTTGCATCAAATATTACTTTTGGAATTAAAATAATACGTTCGTGGTTCGTGCGTGTTTGCGCAAAGGCATATTGGTGTATTGAGCTTGATACGTATTTCTAATTTCATTATTCGGAATTTGTTTAAAGCCTTGCCTCATTCATAACACAATACATGTAATTTAAAATAAAAAAAGACAAATCTTAAAGGGTTGGTTTGTTTTATCGTTAAATAATATCCATTCCGTATATCCAGGTGCTGTCTTTGACAGTCTAAATGAATGTACATTACATACAGAAATTGAGGGAAGGTAATTTTACCACAGTGAATATCTAAATTTGAAAAATAAATTTCCTCATAAATTAACTAATGAAAATGAACTGTACTCTTGTTTGGTAGTTAATTTGAATTTTTATACTTATATCATTTTGTGAAATCATACTTTTTGTGAAAAACTGTTTAAATAGTTCTGAATAAATATATACTCACATTTAATGTCAAAAGTATATTTTTATTTAAAAATGGATTAAAAAGTACTTTTTGAAACTCAGGTACTATACATGTTGTCCTTGTTAAAATCACGTTAAAATCATCAGTCCTAGACTTCGTTGTGTAAAATATTAGAGAGAACTGTCAAATACTAGAAGAGCTTATCTACCCTTGCGTTTTGCAAGGGTATTAACTCAAATATTGCTACCCAAAACATTTACGTCACATTAGACGTTTATAAATGTAAATGATGGTACTCAATGTTCATATATCATTTCTTTCTTTCTAGCTCCTATCAAGCAGGAAGACCACAGCACTAGGCAACGATATGCTAAATGCAATATAATTATGTCAATCGAATTTGGGTCAAATGCCTATATGATAATTCAAAATGCAAAAGGCAGTCAATTCAATGAATTGAATTGCCATAAAGCAGTACATGCGGATTGGTAATTTTGGAGTGCTTAAACCTGTTTTATAGGTATCTTGGAGATTTTCCCATTCGGGTGTTCCTTTTGTCTTCGTAGCTTGTCGTCAGTTTGCCAGACAAACCCTACGCAACTCAGATATCTCGTCTGTTCACCAGTACTGTGGTCGTCTTTAACTTCTCTATCGGGTTTTTGGCATAGTGTTATCGCACAGCCGCTATATTAGTCTCATCTGCTAATTTTTCTGCCCTCCGTCAGGTCAGCGGAGATATGCGTCATTTGAACCATCAGTTCATCAGATGTTTCTCCAGTTACCATAATTATATTTCAATCCAATGTAATATGTGCAATTACTGGCGACATTTGTATCTCGACTGGTTATAATGACATTCTTTCTGTCTGACCGAAATAATGATCATTAAGGTAAAAATATAGGCAAACGAAGTATTTTTCAGCTTGTTACCTTTTTCAAAAATTCTAAATCCAGGTCTGATTTTTAGATCAGCAGATCAAAGTCCTCTTTTTTGCGTATATTTTTAGAAGAAAATATTTACTTTGAACTTATTAAAAGATCAAATTTGGCTTCGTAATTCAATATTAGATCGTACATTCATAGAATATATTCTGGTTTTAAAACAATTATTACTTACAATGAAAAATCATTATTCCAATGGCAAAAAAAACATTCAGTTAGCTTACCCAATTTTACTGTTTGAAAACCTTTATTTAGCATGAATTGCGTTTGCTTTTGAGTTGCTTATATAATGTATTCGGGGTTAATTAGATTAATCTTTATTCTGTTATTGATTCTATACACTTAACTCCAGAAATTCCATTTAGGTGTAAGTGGAAGATTAATGTAGTGATATAACAAAAATTTTATAAAACTGAGGTCAACATGCAAACACGTTCTGATCAATACATAATAACCCATTACCCACTTCTCATCATCGTAATTATAGCCTACAGAAAAAATACTTTTGATAACAAAGTAGTAGGTACGCAGATTTTAGAAGACATGAAAATTAGTAACTGTTAGGAAGTGGCGTCAATCCTATTTTTGGACATAAAAAATCGAATTATTTTAACCGTCTGAAGTTGTCCACGGATCTACCACGAATATTTTTTTACGAAATAAACCGAACTTTTTCAAAAAATGTTACTGAAGGAGACATATAATGAAATTACAATAGGCTACATAATTTTACTGCCGAAAATTGAGGATTAAGGGCATAAAAAATTTTTGCATGTTTTTGAACATATTCTACGATTTCCAAACGAAGACCCAAAAAAAGAAAAATTAATTAACTATTGAAAAGTTCCCCTAATTAGAAAACAATTAACCAAAAACAGTGATGAGTATTTTTATAACGCCAAAAAAATTCATGAAGTTTACGTTTAAAAGATGTATTGACAAAAAATTGAAATGCAAAATTTTTTATAACGCCAAAAAAATTCAAGAAGTTTGAGCCCTGAAGCGCATCGTTCGATTTGAAATCTAAGCTCCTAAATTTTTTCAAATTCTATTGAACTATTGCAAAGAACACTCAATAAGGAACATATGAACAAAACATTTTGAAGTAAGTATATTTTAAAATGTCAAAAAAAATTCAGATTCAAATTCAAATTTGAGAACACTCAGAACACTCAAGAACCTATTAAAATAAAATCGTGATGTAAGTATTTTTTATAATTATAATATAAAGAAATTCATAAAGTTCACTTTATATAAATATGGAAGAGAATATAGTTAATTTTTTTGACTCTTTGGTCAATTCCAGTAAAAAGGCTTATTACTTTAAAAAGATAATAGCACATGTTCAACATACAACAAAAATCTCAGATTCAAAAGCAATACATTTTAATTATACCATTCAAAAAAGATGCCTGGAATTGTTGAGTGCATATAGTAATTATTATTAAAATTACGCTGAAATTACTATTAAAAACAAAGAAATAAAATGTGCCAATATCAAATATGTGACGTGTAGACATATATGTGAATTATGTAATGATAGGTTTCTTATTGAGTGTCCTTTGCAATAGTTAAAGAAAATTTGGACCTATTTTGGGGTTTCGATATCTAAACGACCGATAAGCGTCAGCGCGGAAATGTAATCTACACAAATTTTTTTACATTATAAAAAATACATCACATTTTTTTGTTAAAAATTCCTTATTGAGTATCATTTGCAATAGTTGATGAAAATTTGGGAAAATTGTCGGGCTTCGATATCAAAACGAACGATGCGCGTAAGGGCTCAAGCATACATTTTATAAATTTTTTTTGAAATTATTAAATATACTTACATTAAATTTTTGTGTTAATAGATTGCTTATTAAGTAATCTGCGCAATAGTTGAAGGAAATTTGGAAAAATTTTGTGGCTTCGATTTCCACGAAGCAAAGAAAAGGAATAACCTAACCTAAAAATTTTCAAAAAATTGGTTAAATTATGATATTAAATTGTTTTTATTTTCAAATTGTTACGTAGGTCTCCTTTCTATCTTTAATGTACCGGAAAAATTAACAAAGTTGAAATATCAATAATTTTTATAACTAAAAATAGAGTGGATCTCACTTCCAAATAATAACCTAATATTTTTCCAATCTGATGACTTCAAAACTTATGGATGCTCTTTTTGTTTATTTTAAAAATACATGAGATATATTATCCATATGGAGAGGTGGGGCAGATGTATACGTAAAAATTATAAATAAAACAAATACGGGATTAACCGTAATATTATCAGCAAAATATGCAATTGCCTGCAGATATCGGAAAATTTTCCAAATAGGGAAGATACTGAGATATAATTTTGATTGTTAAATTTTTAAGATAATTTACATAATAACAGTTATCAACCGTTGACACTAAAAACATATCCTGTATAAAATGGTGCTTATTATGAGGATGTGAGAATAGAATACCAATTTCTATATATGACGTAGGCACAATGCAAAATCAGGCATTTGATAAAAATCCTAGTCATTTCACAAAGAACCGGCCAAACTTTATCCTGAGAAATTTCTTGTGTTATTACTACATCATTTTATGCAGCTTGTGAAATGCCGGCAAAACACAAGTTGCAATCTATGTATCTCAATAAAGCCAAATAGTTTTAGGCATTTTACAATTTCCGGATATGAGTTAATCAAAACAGATGATCGCGATAATTTTATATTTGCACGTCAACAATAACATACCTAATCACAAAAGAATACGATTGTTTTCAAGTTCGTTAGGTGTTTAAGGTGAAGAATGGGTGACAATCGCGATGATGTTATGCAAGTAACAAACGATACGGTTCACAAACAATCGCAATAATTTTACGGCGAAAGAAGAAGAAACGATCCAATCAAGAAACTTTGGACTGCTGATCCAAGAATTCAACAGCGGTAAATTAGCTAAATCAAAAGGCATTAAAAGAGGCAATATCATTTCAAGAAAAAATATGATGTATTGTCTGTTAGTAACATTGAACCTCTAATACAGTTGATCAACCTATAATTTAAATAATGAAACAATAGTTTGACGTATTAATAGTAGAGTGTCACAAATCTACAGAACATAGTGAGCGAGATAAAATATTATTTGCGCTGAAAAATAAATATTACATTCCTAGAGCTACGTTCGATAACCTTTAATTCCATTTTACAGAGAGTGCAATCTTGAAAAGGCGCAACCCAGTAAGGTATTACTCATATGCCCTATTGTTTCTAATTTTAATGTTTGAGGGATTAATTTATCGACAATGAAAGGCAGAACTGTTTTGCTGGTTAGAAAAGGGCGGCTGAAAAAATTACACAGACATCGAGAAGATTAAAACTATAGAAATCGTATGTTTCACTAGCAGTTCCTACCTACCGATTCTCAAAATAATAGTAAAAAATGAAAGTGGTAGATATGAAGAACGGGCACTACAAAATAGGTACCTCAAGAGGAATATAAAATCTTGGTTTTCAAGAAATGAAATTCAAGATTCCTCGGCTGATTTCCAAGTTGAAGTCTCTGATCGAGTAATCATATAAAGACAGGCAGTTGCATAGAAGCTCCACAACAAGTAATAAATAAATAGATATTTTGCCCTTGCAATATTTACTTTATGTTGAGAATTTAATTATAGGTATTGAGTTTATTTGTTTGATATGTATTTTACATTATAGTAAAAGTTTGTTTAGAGACTCATGCACTCAAGTATTTATTTAATTTTAAAAATGTTTTTTCATGTATTACTTTTGAAATAAAGCTGTGACTGATAAATCTATTTCTTATTTCTAATTGTGACTAGGATATAACAGGAAAATTGTAAAATGTCTAAAAATAACCATGCAAAATGAGATACGTGGTCTCCCACACTTGTTATGCCGGAATTTTGACAAATTGCCTGCAATAAGTCATAACGCAAGAAAGCTCAAAGAATTAAGTTTTGCCGGTTTTTCGTAAAATGCCTAGGCTTTTTATCAAATGCCTGAATTTGCATTGTGCCCAAAAACATATACATTCAAAGCATAAATTTGTAATACAACATTGATGAATTTGTTTAATTTCAATAAAATATTATTTTTCGACCTTTCATGTCTATAATTTTTTCTTTGCCATAATGAAAACCTTAATTTTCGCAGGCTCTTGATACAAGATGAAAAAGCTAATATATTATGGCAATATTATCAAGTTTAAATAAAAACAAAAACAGTTTAGTATAAATTTCAACACACGTGTTAAGTTTTTTTATTTTTCCTGAGTCCATCCCTGTTATTCCACTACAAAGATATGTAAACAATATAATCGGTTTCACCCTTTCTCTGTAATCTTGTTCAAAATAATTATCAATAGAACAATTCTATAAATTTTTACTTACCTACATAGGAAATGGAAACTAATTGTAAGAAAATTGGCTTACTGTTAGATGATTTTAGAAGGTTGAAATTATTTGGTTCATTAGTATACCAATCAAACCCATTCCTTAAGATATACCATTCTTTTATACACCGAATAAAAATAAAAATATGCAACACACAAGAGAAATTTCTTTCCTTACCTTAAGGAATTTCAAACAAAACTGCTGTAATATAACCTCGATTTTATATACACAATACAAACATTCAATAAACAGTCAACTAATAGAAACAAACACTATTACTGATGATAAAAATAACTCAACTGTACACTTTAACTAACAATTCTCATTATTTGTATTATTTTAATTGAAACAACCAACTGTTCTCTGTAGTAAAATGTTCACACATACGTAGTTCACCATACTAAAAATTTAACCGAACGATCGCTTGCCACGAGAGCTGAGTCAACTTTTGTGTCCATTTTTTCTCTCTCTCCAGCGCACTACAATTAATCAAATCAAAGTTTGGTCTTGATATCCATTCATTAACATATTTAACTATCGTATTATTTGTATGAATATAAAGTAGGTTTATAATATTATATACGTTAGATATATTCTAAATGTTCTTGATTTTAGGTCTCTGTAATAATTGATGAAAAATCAATCTTTCAAGAATTATTAGAAATAACAATAATAAGAAAATTAGAAAAAGATTAAAAAAAAATATAACAGTTGAAATAAATGAAGTAATTCCGATTAATTCTTTTCAATAATTGAATCACTTTTTAATAGATGCAAAGAAAAAAATATTAAGAAAATTGATAATCTAATATTAAAACAACAACCTATTGCTGAAAATACAAATGAAATAAAATCAAAATGGGTCGAGAATTTTGCACAAAATATTTCCAGTGACAAAGAATTTCCTGTGACAAATATCTTATGTAATATTGAATGCAACACCAATCATATAAATAACGAAACTCAAAATAAAATAAGATCTGATAATACTTTCTCTAATTTCTAAAACAAATTGGAAAGCAATATCAAACCTCAAAATATAACTTAAACCAAAGAATTCAACAACAAAAATAGGAATCTCCAAATTTTTAAACCAGATAAATCTAATAAAACTGTTAACATGAAATCAGAAGATTATAATAATAAAATGATGAGATTATTAAACGATATTCCGATAACTCTTCTCTTGCAGAAATGTTTATTTTTATCATTTTATTGACGCTTGTTTTTATGATGATATAGTCGGAGTTCTCAAATAATAGATCCTTTATTATTGTTACCTCATATTTTACCCTTTTTCTACAGGATCATTGTATATTCATAATATTTTATCCTCAATCAGAGTGCATTTTTTTATGAACAATTATTTCTTATTATTTGAAGGCTTAGGGTCGCTTCTACTGGTGCTTTTACAGTATTTCTCCAGTCTTCGATTATTACCAGTGCTGGTATCCCCTTCCATGAGAGTAATTTTGTTCACTTCTTTCCATTTTCCCACCACACTACTGAGACATACACAGATTATAATAGACCCTAAGATTGATGTATAAAGCCTTCGTTTGTACTCCGCACTTTTCACCTTATAATAAAATTTGTAGAAAACGATTGTTTCCTTTATACATTGAAGATTGATCCTGAACAAACTATTGGAACAATTTCTATAAATTGTCTTTCTCTTTTATTTAAAACAACTTGTAGGGAAAATTATATTTCTTCTGTATACCTATTCGTATTTTGTTCACAATATCTGTGTACAATTAGAATTAGTACTTTTCCTAATTGTTACAGATCGGTTCAACAAGTCAACAAATTTCTAATCTGTGTGGGATATTATGCGGGACCAAACACAAAAATTGATGTTGATTCGAAGTATACATTGTTGAAATTCTGGATGCCAAAAATGACATTCAACTTTCTAGCGAGTGATGATAAAAAACAGCTAAAATCTCAAATACAGGTTGGTTGGTTAGCTTACACAAGTATAGGACAACAATATACTTTCATACTGTGTATTTTTTACGAGAGATTGCGCGGGTAAATTCTTTAATCAGATGTTAAAATCATTAATTACTCGGCCACTCAGTTAATGGAAATATGAAGGCATGATTTCTATATTATTGACTAATCATTTCATACGTCTGTATAATAAATCTCAACAAAGCACATCGAGGCTAATTGACAGCGGACACTTAGCTCAAATAGCTGAAAACTGAAAAGAGCGAATTCCGATGATTGAAATTAATGTATGTGGACGTCAGGAATGGGCTTTGAGAGGTACTTGTCATCCTGAGCCAGACACTAATGATGAAAACTTTTTTGCTATAAAATAAAATTCAATAAATCACGTGAATATGATGTTACGTGCTACCTACCTAAAATCAACCAAATAAAATAACTTTAATGCAGTATGTAGTGAAATAGTCAATAAATAAATCGTGTAATATCTGAAATTTCTGGCTAAGGTCTTGAAGAAATATTCGTACAGACTAGGACAAAATGGCGAAGTAAAAGTAAAGTCAAGATTATAAAAAGACTCTAATTGTATTTAAAAAACGCAATAACTTACATTTTAAAAGCATTATGTCGGTTAGATAATAGGATAAACTGGTGATTGTTGAAAACAACTTAATTGTTCCAATTATATAGTGACCTCACCAATTTAAGAGTTATTTTTATCTGTATATTAAAAACTTCCTTCTAAATTTGAAGTATTAACTGAATGCAAGCTTTTAAGGCTAGTTGATTACTTTTTTGGAACATTATTTGTTCAAGTCGTAGCAAAATTCTCATAGAAACTACCGAATCAATATTGTTTTTATGCTTTATTAGGGTTAGAGCAGGGGTATCAAACTCAATTTTGCAGAGTACCATATATTAAATTTATAATGTGTTAGCGGGCTAGAATCAAATAAATTAATGTACTGAATGATTATAACATTTTAGATATTTGATTATGATTAGTATATTATATTATAGGGTTGTGAAAAATCATATCAAAATTATCAAAGAGATTAATTATTTTGAACTCGAGGATCCAGACACCTGACTTGTTTTTCAGAAGCGCATTGATATCAGTTAACATTCGTTGTAATTATTTTAAAAATTCATTGGAGATGTTTATTCGTAAGTCTTGTATGATGTTTGTTCTTATTTATTTTCATGGCGAAAAATATCTGCTCACATAAATAGGTGTTATTATAAAGCGTGCTGCGGCGAGTTACATGGAGAAAATTCCAGATGATTATTTATTGGCGCTGCTTTTTCAAATTTGGGCTAGTAATCCAATGTCTTGAAATATTGTGTATAAAATGTAAGTGTTATCTCCTTCAAATTTTTCTTCCAAAATACGTTTCGATTCGAAATATTGTTTAGAAAACTATTTCCGATTTCATTCGTGAGACATCAAATTATCGATATCTCCGTAAACCTCACACATAGTTCATTAACGTATCTACTACTTGCTTGTTGTAAATACTTGACTGTATTTTCTTCAAACTTATGAATTATGTCTTTATCTAATTTGTATCGTCGCAATTTACTTCTATCTATACCATAATTGATTCTCCATCTATGGCATTTTCCAATTCTATTTTGTTTTTTTTTTTTATTTGCGGGTATTCAAAGGACATCGTTTAGTTAAGTATTGTGAATCAGACAGTAGAGACACACTAAACACATTAAAAACTACATTTATCTGGTAATATAAAATAATATTAAGATACAATAAGTACCTCAATAAACACGACAGCAATTGCAAAAATATTTAACTATATTAAAAAAATCAATCCACAACAACAAAAACACGGTTAATATTCTCACTGCCAAATAAAACAGCCATGATACAAAATGGTGACATATTTTTAATTGTAAGTAACCAATGATATTTTGTTCTCGGTAGTTACGGACCTGGAAACTGTTGAATTTTTTATAACTTATTACTTTTCGTACAGATTTGGTAGAGATTTTGAGTTAAACTTTTAATAACCTTTGTGCAGTTAATATTGTTTGTTGTGTTAATAAAGTTGTTATCTGTTTCTTAAAAAAAATGTTTCATCGTGAAAACACGTAATTGGCGCAGTCAGTAGGAATCGTGCGGAAAGACTTGTAAGTATCGTGTCGATAAAAACTTTCTGTGATCTCTGTGTTTCAACGCTCAAGCGCGGATCCTGAAGTGGAGGACTAAGTTAAGAAGAAATAAAAATCTGTAGAGAGACCAAAATCCGGAAGAAGCTGAGACACTTCAAACTTCTGTAAGTACCAAGTTTTCTTGCCTTTCCTTACCTTTTTCCAAGAGTTAGGACAAATAAATTTTTGAAGATATTTTATTTTTGAATAATTTTTAATTTCAAATAATCACGTTACTTCTATTCATTCATTTGCTATATGAATGAATTAGAAAATTCATTAACATCTTTTAATAATTTACCTATTGAGAGTTCGAAGTCAAACAAAAAAGTAAAATCAAATATGGCCACAGCAAGCTCAAAACCACCAGTAGCTTTAACTGGGAATTATTTAAATTAAAATTAGAAAATATTAAAGCATATATATATATTAAAGGAAGCTTTAATACAATGTTTCTCTGACCGACGAGAGAAACTTTTTACAAGAACTGACTAGGACTAGACCATATAGAAATGAAAATTTAATAGATTTCGGTACTACAATTAAATTGCACAACAGATGGAGAAATTCTGATTAAGAAAATGCATTTAGGAGAATTACATATCCCTAAAACTTTAACAATAGCAAAAAATGGTTACGCAATACCATAAAAACTACTAACGAAATTCTCATTCACACAAAATCATATATTTACCCCTATATACATAAAGAAGAAATTCAGCGCCAAATCAATGATATGCTAGATAAAGAAATTATAAGAACCTCCTATTCACCATGGAGCTCACTAATATGGATAGTAAGCAAAAAAATGGACACATCTGGACGTCAAAAATGGAGACTTGTAAATCGGTTATCGTAAACTCAATGAAAAACAATTTCAGACAGATACCCCGTTTCGAACATTAATGACATTTTAGATACACTACGTAGAGCACAATATTTTAGTACTCTAGATTTAGCCAGTGATGTTCAAAAAATACAGATGTCACTAAAATCGATTAAAGAAACAGTGTCGACAATGGCCACTACGAATTTCTTCGCATGCCTTTTGGTTTAAAAAATTCACCGTCCACCTTTTCGAAAGCAACGTATGAAATTTTTAAAAAACTTCAGATCAAAATTTGTATGATGTACATGGATGACATCAAGTATTTTTCAAATTAAGAGAAGCCCGTTTAAAGACACAATTAGACAAATGTGAATTTCTCCTATGACGAACTGTCTACAAAAGGAAAACAAAGTTGAACACACTCAAGAATTCTTAAATTGTTTCAATATTTGTAAAAATCGACTAACCTCAGAACCAGTGAAATTATGCTATCGGAGCAGTACTGCCCCAAGATGAAAATCCAATAGCATACGCATCGAGAACCCTTAACAACACGGAAATTAATTATTCCACGATAAAAAAGGAATTATTAGTAGCTGTTTGGGGTTGCAAATATTTCAGACCCTATTCATTCGGCCGCGAATTCCTTATTTTAACAGATCATAAACCATTACAATGGTTATTCTCACATAAAGAACCTAATTCATGATTAGTTAGATGGAAACTGAAGTTAGAAGATTATAAAATTCAATATTTAGAAGGTAATATTAAATCAGCCGCAGATTGCTGATCAGGAATTATGTAATTATGACCTTAATGCTCTCGAAACTGAATCATTCCATGTTAATATTGACGATCTCGTTGATATAATCCGGAGAGATATTGAAAATCTACTACAAGGAGGAATCACTCAGGAATCAAATGAATTTGATTATTTACCAGATTTACTATTGGACGACTTAGAAAATATCTTAGAAGATAAAAGAAATGATAATGCGAAGATTAATGTAATATCGAATATTCAAATTAAACCCCCCTAAGAAAATCTAGCGACACAAGAAACTGATTTGGAAACAACTCACACTTCCCTAGAAAATCCCATCCTAGAAATCCCTATCATTAATAACGCTTTAAGCTTATATAAAAATCAAATATTATTAACATACAGTGAAGTAAACGAAATCATAATAAAAAAGGAGAAACATTTTGAAAATACGCGTTTATTTGTTGTTTTACGCGAAGAAATTTAGAACAGAGTATATACGAATTTGTTAAGGAATTTCTAAATCCCAAACAATTATATGCCTTATATTTTAGAGAACCTTCAAGTGCAGAAACATTTATTGTAACTGTCCAAAAGGTTTTTAAAAATAATTCGTTGAAATCTATACATTGTAAGGACAAATACAAAAAATGGAATACAATCACATATTTAGAAAGGAACATAGAGGGATAAACGAATTAAAAGCATCACTCGGTTCCAAATATTATTGGCTAAAAATGGCAAAAGATTTAGAAAACTTTGTGAACAATTGCGAAACACCTCAAAAAATTAAATGTGATAGAAATCCCCAATTAGTCAAATATAATATCACTCCCACAGCATACAAATCATTTGAACACATACATATTGACGTATTCAAAATTTCTAATCAATCCTATTTAACTATAATTGATGCCTTTTCACGTTATGGACAAACTTATTCAATTTCCAGTTTAACAGGCGTATCCATCGTCGATAATCTATTAACTTATATATCCCATCACGGTCTTCCTTACAAAATTACTGCAGATTGGGGTACTGAATTCAAGAATATTGATTTCTGCAAATTACATTCTAGCTTAATTGAACATTTCCAATGTATTCGAGAAATGAACAAAGATCTGACCCCTGATCAACTTATCAAACATTCTATTCTTTCCTATAATAATTCTATTCACTCTGTTACGAAGTTCACAGTCCAGACCCTTTTGATCCAAATGATCACTATGTACAAAATCATAAAGAAGCCACCAAACACCTTTATAAAGAAATTCAAGAGATAAATGCTAAAAATAAAGAAGAAATTATTAATAAACCCACCTGATTTCTCAAACTAACAAATTGCTTATGTACAAACTAAATTTAGAGACAAAAAGCTACCAAAATTTAAAAAGGTAGAAATTATTAAGGACTCCGACTTAATTTTAGAAACTGTTAAAGGCAACTATCACAAAAACATTATTAGAAAACCAAAAGGTAATTCCCCACTATTGTTACAGAATAATGAAAATCAAGCTGACATCAGTCTAGGATCCTTTAAAGTAATTAATTCTAAACACACATTCGTATATTATATAGATTCAGCAGAGATAGTAGAAACAGTAAGACAATATTTTTATAAGTACCATGATAGTAAGTAACGCTACTAACCCTATTTCATACCATAGTTTAGCTGAGCAAATGTTAGAAAAAGCTAAAACTCTATCTAACAGAAAAAACTTATTGACCACTATAATAAATCACTATCAATATTATGGCAAAATCAGCAGAAACTCTAGGAAAATTTAGAAAAATTTCACATATCAATATAAAACAAAATCATAACTCCAAATAACTTCAAAACTTTTAATAGTACTATTTCTCAAATTAATTTAGACTATCAAAATTTCATTGCATTGCATTTCATTTTCCAAATTAAACTCTATTCATAGTTCGGTAATCTCTGGTTAAGAAATAATAGAAATGATAAAGTTTTTACATACAATCTATAAAGATAACCAAATTCGAAAATGTCTTGACGTATTATATTTTTTAGGTAACCTTCTCCGATTCCTAAATCATTTTTGCAATCCACATACCTATATTAAAACCTGAAAAAGCAAAATTTTATTACCTATACCCAGTTATCCAAAATCATGAAATGCTTATTCCCATACAACCCTACTTGGCAAAAGCTTCACAAGTAACATTGATTAAAGAAGAATGTTCAACATTCAAGTATGACAAGTATGACTGTCGACAAGAAATCAGATCAACAGATAATTGCACATTAGAAATATTAAATGGTCACTCTCGTACACATTGCTATGCCACTGAAGAGAATCTCCAAGAGCCAATTATAGAACAGATAACAAACAACGAAAGTCTTGTTTTGTCTAAATGCACGTCAAACCAATATTTAGAAATAATTCAACCATCAATAATCAGAATTCCTAAAGATTGCATACTCCAAATAAGAGAAGAAACATTTTCAAATAACATTCAAATTTGCAAGGGCAAATCAATAATATTACCAAAAGCAGAATCAAAATTTTTAGAAGATCAACATACCAAATTTAAACCAAATTGACTTCGAAGGAACCTGAGCCAATTAAATAATTAGGAATTTTAAAAACAACAATATTTAGTTCACTTTCAGCCATCATAATCATCATACTCATTTTACTAATAATACTGTATTTCCTGAGAAGACTTGGAAGGAAGTTGAAACCGAACAAAATGGAAAAAATTGAAATGGACCCGACAAACAATTCCATTATTTCTCAATTTTAAGGAGGGAGGACTTACGGACCTGGAAACTGTTGAACTTTTATAAAATAATCAATTGTAAAATTAGCATTTGTTTCATTATATTATATACTTCTATTTTAGATTTAGATTTTGGGCACAGATTTTGATGTAGATTTTGGTAGAGATTATGAGTTAAACTTTTAATAACTTTTTTTCAGTTAATATTGTATTTTTGTCTTAATAAAGTTGTTATTTGTTTATAAAAATAGGTGTTTCATCGTGAAAACACGTAATTCACTAATGTTAAAAACAATTTTGAAACATGAATCAACTCTCACACCTGGGCTAATCTCTTCTTCTACAGTATGGTATTCAGCAACTCCTCAGCCACTTCATTAGTATATTTTCAAACTGGTAAATCCGCCAAAAAGCATATAATTGTAGACCTTCAAAGCTTTGAGGCACTATTGCACAAAAAACCATTTCCACAAGAAAGAGTGGCGTAATAAAGTGAATAGAATATTCAAAAATTTATAATAAAAGTGCGTGAAAGGTCAAAATAATGGTTAAAATAAATTGTGGATTTGTTTCCTATGTATTCTTTTATAAATTTCATGTATTCAGTTTGATGTTAAACGTTTAGAATCCGATAGGAATAATTATCTATTATGTTTAATCGTTTTTAAGACAGTATTTCCGTTAAATGTATACAGAGTGCACTTGATGCACAAATTCCGGGATTAAGTGAATGAAAATACGCTGTAACATAAAAGAAAATTTCTCATTCGACCTCTCATTTTTGAGTTAAAGGCCTTTAAAGATGCGAAATCAGAACTTACATTAAAGTATATTTTATAAATTATACATTTGAACATTATGAATTTTGAATATACTATTACGTTTGACGGAATAAATAATTCTACTCTAATCTCTGAAGGACAGGGGTGGTCATGCCTAATGATTAACAATCCGTAATTTTTACAGGAATCGTATTCTTCAAGAAATTCATCGTATATTTGATTTTAGTCTTTTTTTTTAGTTTTAGTAGTTTTTGACTCCTCAAAATTGTCTTTCCTTGTTCTATTGATAATAGTTCCAATTATTATGTCAATATTACTTATGCTGTCACCGGGAAACTGCGTTATGGAAGTTAAAATGGGAATATAACTTGAGGTACCTCACTAGTAACGACCTAAATGTTCAAATTGTTTATTCTTTGAAGAGTAGATTGAATAGCAGTCACAATTTCTGCTCTCGAAATACTCTGAATGCGTTTCGTATTCTCTCGATCATGTTATCTCTAGTAGTGAGTCTAATTGCACAAACAAGGTCCGGCACCAGAAATAGAAATCTAAGACGGTTAAGTCTGGTGACCTGGCTGGCCAAAAAAATAGGCCTCCACGTCCTATCCTTCTATCAGGGAAAGCATTATCTAAAAATTCTCTAACTTGTCTGGAGAAATGCGTCAGACACCCATCGTGCTGAAACAACATAGACCTACGAGTTGCTAGTGATATATCTTCTAGAAGAAGTGGTAATTCATCCCTTATAAAATTTAGGTAGCCTTCCCCGTTAATTGCGTTGTCAAAAATAAGAGGTCCAATTTTCTGACCATCTACAATACCACACCATACATTCACCGACCATCGCCCCTGATACTGAACTTCTTCCATCCAGCGTGGATTATTAACCAGTTGCAATAATCCAACCTTCTGTCGTAATCACGATCAACCAATTGTTGATGCAGTCCTATATGATATGGATGAAATCTAAAAGAAATATAATATCCTATTTAATATCTTTCCGGAATGATAAATAAATTATTATGTTAACATATAACCATGCCCACAAATAATATTATGCGGGTATATTTTGTTTAAGAAACATATCTTTTTACATCATAATTTACCTGTGTCCTGTCAAAATACGTTGAACGGTGTTTCTGCTCATTCCCAAATCTCTACTTATTGTGCTAATACTTAAATGCGGGTTAAATTGCACATATGCCAAAACATTTAATATGTTTCCCTCTGATCGACCTCTGCCGCGTCTTCTAAATACAGGAAGATTTACATTTCCAGTCGTTCTTGAACGGTGTATGAGTGGACGAACAACTCTGTTACCGGGATGACATCTTTGGGGATATTGTATGGCTTATACCCTAGGCCCAACAGTTGCATTTCTCATACATTCAAAGTAAATGCCTATCATATCAAATGCTTCTTTGTTTGTAAAAATCATCTTAGATATAAATAAGTAAATTTTATATCGAATTCAATACACACAAATCGCAATGACACGTAAATGAACAAATTACTAGGTTTTTATATATTTCCATTTTAACTTCCATAACGCAGTTTCCCGGTGACAGCATAAGTAATATTGACATAATAATTGGAACTTTTATCAATAGAACAAGGAAAGACAATTTTGAGGAGTCAAAAAATGTTAAAATTCGTTCAGTCAAACCGGAGTAATTTATGTTTAAAGGAAAATGCTTAAAATTTATACATTTCTTAGGATATCTCGTAATAGGAAAAAGATATCGACATGTGGTTTTCGTTATTCTGTTGCTAATTTGGTCTACTTTTATATTCCTTAATTAAAACTGCATGTTTCCATTCAACATTTTTCAAGGATAGCTAAATTTAAAAAAATAAATAAATAGCGCCCTCTAGCATATACGTTACTCATTAGATTGCTTCGAAATTATAACTCCCACACTCTTGAAGAGAACGGAGCTCTCTTCAAAAAGATTAAGTTTGCATAGATAGGTTAAGTAGATCTGGACGTCTCTTCTTCTTCTTCTTCTTACGTAAGGACTAGGTCCTGTATTTTCATCAAGGGTTTGCCAGGAGTAGTTGGGATACTGAGGACCAGCTTTCATACCACCTTATAGGTGGTCGTCCAGGAGGTCGAGTTGTGTCTGGTTTTTTTTCCTTTGCAATTTTTGCTAACCGTTCATTTGGCATTCTGTCAACATGGTATCTCCATTCTCTTCTGCGGCTCCTTGCCCATCTTACTACATACTGAATATCGCACATGTCCCTTATTTCTTCATTTTTCTTCCGTCCTGTTATTGATCTCAGAGTCCGCATTTCTGTTGTTCTTAGGAGCCGTTTAGTGGTTGTGTTCTCCGCTCTAGTTTCTATTGCATATGTCATGACCGGCCTTACGCAAGTTTTATATACTCTAATTTTACATTTTGTGCTCACGTATTTATTTCGCCAAATTAAATCTCTAAGGTATCCTGATATTAATGCTGCCTTCGTTGTTTGTGCTTTTACTTCTTTCTTTAGATTTCTTTAGATTTGGACTTACAGGCATTTTTTCATAATAAAGTTCCTGCTTCTCTCCACCTCTTATTTGAAGAGATAGACTAAAACTTGTAAAATCAAATATACGCTGAATTTCTTGAAGAATGCGATAATCATAGTTTAAATGCATCTTAATTAGGCAAAATTTGTAAATTATTCATTTCATAAATTTTGGTATTTAATTACGCCCTCTGGCGATGGACCTACAACTCTGTAAATAATTTCCAGGTTTTTCTCGAGGTCACTTTGTTATAATTTTTATTCCCCGAAGCTGTACTATAAACGGTTCCCGAGATATGGCCGAGAGTCATTCTAATTGGGACAATCTAAAGGTGCAAAAATGAATTTTCCAATCAATTTTTTAACAGAAAAGTACTTTTTCTCTAACTCGTATGTAGGTTTTTGTTGTACATGCCAAGGAAACCGTTCGCCATAAAGAGATATTCTATGGAAAATGATCATAAATTGTAATTATTTATTGAAAATACTTACGAGAGGTATTAAAACACAATCATACATTTCTAACCGAGCTGCATACTGTCGAACATGGTGATACATAAGAAAAAAATTGAAATTTAGTTGGCACCTTGCACTTCTACACATCGGAGTCTACGGAGGATATTTATTTGAAGTTGGAAGAGCATTCCAAGATTCTGCCTTATAGCGTCACAATGGAAGTTTCATTTTCCACATCATTTAGGAAGTGGGGAGGAGCATGGAGCATGAAACAGGTCTCAGCGCATGTTTAGAGAAATATCACATAACATGGGTGGAAAACCATTTTGCAGAAATTTTTTTCTAATGTATTTTCATGATAAAACTTACCAATTTGATGAAAAGTCTGAAAAACTAAATAGAGAATTACACTACCTCATAGGTGGTGTGGAAACGTGTGCATATAATAACCATTACAATATTTTAATCATTATATCTCAGAAACAGTGGCTCGTAGGAAAAAAGTATGGATACGTTTTTTGTAGATAATTTTATTATATAAAATTTTTGTCTGATATATTTCTATGATAAAAATCACCATTTTGATGATGATAAAAATCGCGGAAAACTTATTTTTTTGACCTTTATAAATTTTTTTCCATACATAGGAATTATGAGAAACTCACAAATTTTCAGATTGATGGGATTTGATATAACTTCGAATATCTATATTGACCAGACTATGATCTATAAAATGGCCCCCATAAAATACGTGTTCAGCAGGTGAACATTTGCAAAGGTAATTTGGTGTCAGTTTAGTGAGATCTAAGTGACCTTGTAGTATGACCAATATGTTTTTTCACAATTTAAATAAGAAATTTCATTAAATATGTCCAGTCAATTTAATTGCTGGTGTTTTGTCTAGGATTTTACTAGAAATCAATAGGTTGTAAAGTGTTGTTTGCTTGCATTTTTTCAATCATGGCAAGGAAAGCTTTTATTTTTATATATTTTCTTTACTTTCTTTGACCAAGTTTATAATCAATGATATTTGTCAAATTTTGATTTTTAATTTTTTTATCCGTCTATCGCAATACTTAAAAACTTTCCAGATTTCCATTATTTTCGTTATGATCACTTTCCCATAGGTATACTGTAAACTACAACCATTCTTATCGGGGCAATTTAGATCATTGAGATGGACATAGAAATATGATGTTTGAAACAAATAGACCTCATCAATATTTTCCACAACTATTAAGCATCTCATACAAATAATACTCCCACAAAAACATCGTTAATCTATATAAAACTAACGTCCTTCAACTATAAAGTGTGATAACGCTTCCATTTTGTCTTTTCAAAAATAATAATTAGTCTTTTATTTTTAGGTTTTAAAAGTAACATGTTTATATCATGAAACAATGATCGTTTTGTAACTGGTTTATTTCAAATCGCTTGTAAACATCGGCAAACAACTTAAGTGATTTATAGACACAATTACTATTTATTCGAGTCAACTGATTTACTGAGTGTGAATTAATGTGTACAAAATATTTTTTAAAAAAAGTCGTTAATCCATACTTCTGATTGGAATCAAAACTAAGTGGTAGTTTAAAGAATTTAACTAGTCTACCTTACCTTATAACGTTTGTTGAGTGGAATACCTCTAGAAGTTCATCTCATTGTCTCTTCAACCTCTTCCAGGCCCCTATACTCTACTCAATCTCTTCATATCCCTCTCGATACCTCTAGAATCCTCTCCACCCCTCTCACCTCCATCCAGCTCTCATCAATTTTTTTCCACCTTTATCCTTATAAATCCGTACCAATTCTTAATATCTCTTCAATTTTCCTTTAGCCATCTCTCAGTCCCACTCCATAAATTCCTACCTTTCTCCGTCCATCTCCATCCATCGCATATAGATTCCAATCTCTCTCCAATACCTTTTTAGTATTATGTATTCTTCTCTATAACTTCTAATCTGTACCTCTCCAACAAACCTCCGTTATCACTATACTGTATAACGGTCCAATGGCGGAAACCGGCTTCAAGAGCTCCGAATTTTCTACAAAATATTCAAACACCTGAATGGAATAACTCTTACCTGATAATTTTAACCTCGCAAATATTATTATAACAAAATGGATAGCAGACGCTGCGAAATTGATTAACCACTATTCTCGGTACGTCGCCTCATCACAAAAACCTCCAAATCTTCCGTGTTGATGCACCATTACTTTGTACCCACAAAACCATTGACAAACATAGGCATAAAGCAGTGTCTAATTTTTTATCTTTGACTTCAGTGCTCACCACTTCTGATTATGCGCGTTTCCAAATTTGTGGAAGAAACTTCGCATTCTATTTCCACATTTAAAACTTGATACTAAAAATGTTTTTTCTTTCGGAAGCGCAACACAACAATCACTTAGGACTGAACTAATGTTATGTTTCAATGTTTTCCGACAACATAAATTCTAACGAACGTCGATTCTAGGTTGCGTAAGCAATTTTTTTCATGGTAAAACAATAAAGTTTTGATGTTCTGAACACTTAAGCTCTTCTGTTCAAAAAAAAAACTTTTGATTCAGAATTAAAAATAGCCTACCGATAACTTGTGATCGTCTGAAAACCTGCCAAGAGGAGTTTTATTTTAAAAGAATATATCCTCGTTTGCCAATAATAACATAAGTAAACAAGGGATATGTAAGATTCTATTTTTTTAATGACCATCACCCTAAACATGACATAATGAATAAGAAGTATTTTTTAGTCGAGTGGTTAGGTAATCTAAGAAAACAGCTGTTATACTTCAAACATACAATCACTTTTTATGAAATTACCCGAGAAAAAAATTAGTACCTACTTTTTTCTCGATATTGTATAAACACATAAGCAAATGTGGATACTTAATTTTAGAATATTTCATTATACAATAAAGTTATATTTCCTTTTAAAGTGCAATTATTAAATGTGCATTGCACGAATGACACGTTCCTTCAACTATTCGGAGGAACAGTAAAATTTTCTTGTGTATATTTCTTCTTGTCATCACAACTCCGTTAATGACTTCCAACGGCCATGTTTCTTCAGTGTCGTCATCAAGTCTCCCCCCAGATTCAGTTAAAAGTGTAGCAGACGATCTTCGAAATGAGTATATATATATATATATATATATATATATATATATATATATATATATTGAAATGATCAGAAATCTAAAAGCAAGTAGGTACATAATGAAAATTTATAATTTATTGAGATTAGTTTTACTAAAGATAACAATTAACTAAAGGCAGAAAATCAATAAAAAAATAAAAGAAATTGAATTGATATTTGTAAGTTAATTAATTATAGTTATTTCATATATAAGGAATTATTTATTAAAAATGATATATTCTAAAAGAATTGCATATGTACAAATCATAATTTGTATCATAGAATAATGTTATTAATTATAAATTAATATAAAACTTAGTGGAAGATTGATTTTTTTTTTAAAAATATATGAAACTGTTGCCAAAATGACCCATAATAGTGAAAATTCATAAACTATTAATGAAATAAAAGTTTATTTAAAAACATAAATATAAGAACTGACAAGTGTTTGAAAAGTGAAAGACATTGTGAGGAGACAAGAGCAGCAAAAGTCTAGTCAGTCATATTATATGGTTGCTAAGGAAAAAAAAACAAAAAAAAAGAAGGGGATT
This sequence comes from Diorhabda elongata, assembly GCA_026230145.1. Classification (NCBI taxonomy): domain Eukaryota; kingdom Metazoa; phylum Arthropoda; class Insecta; order Coleoptera; family Chrysomelidae; genus Diorhabda; species Diorhabda elongata. The sequence goes on from CM047932.1 coordinate 19,208,910, forward strand.
ATTATTTATTGGAAGAAGAGTATCAGCAGAAAAGAGAATGGGGAGTGCAAAGTTATAAGAAATAGAAGTTAAATTTGAATCAAAATACAAAATAATTGCGAATTATTAAAGATGAATGGAAGATAAATATCTAGACTGAAGATTTGTTACTAATCCAATGAGTTGAAGATTTGTTACTGACAATTCACAGAAGTAAATGCAAGTTTTAGATCTGATATTGCAAGATATTATCATCTCAGGTCAGTTTCTTCACGTATTATTGGCCAATAATAATAATAGTAACAATATAAAATAATTTAAAAAAAAAAAAAGGAATATTACCTATACTTATGTTGACAATGGATAAAATTCCTTATTTGTGAGGTTAAGATTCCTTTTCCGTAGAAATAATATGAATTGTGTACTATAATTAAATTTTGTTCAATGTATCATATGTAATCCTTCCACACAAATAGAACTTCTTGATTATATCATATAAAATTGACATAATTTTTTAGTATTTTCCTTATATTGTACATCTAAATAATAGAATATTCATCTGAGTCGATTTATAACAGAGAACTGTGTAGAATTATCAAATTAGAGGAACGGCTAACTTCAGGTTAAAAATAATACAATTAACTTTTAACATAAAACTTTTATTGTTTTGTTAAAAGGAAAAACATCCATAAGTTATTTATTTATGCCAGAAGTCAAAAAGAGAATGAGTTTCATGCCCGGCAAATAACGTGCTAGCGACAACAATAGAAAAATAAAAACAATAATAAAAACAATAATAGAGGTAGAAATAAATAATTACAATATATATATATATATATATATATATATATATATACAGTGCTTTTCAGATAAAAGTATCCACCTTTAATAACTTTTGTAATACTGGTATTTAGAAAAAATCCAAAAACACGTCAATTTATATTGGAAGGGGCAAGCATTATGACTTAATTTAAACTTACTGGAAAAGCCACCCCCTCACCTCTAGCAGCATCCCCTTTATTTTTTAAAATTACTTTTCATATTTTTATGTAAAATTTGGATACTCCTCTTTGAGCTGATTTCAAAAATGTATAATACTTGTAGGTTAAAGTGGTTAGTTTATGAGATAAACAATTTTTCTTTTAAGAGCACAAATTTTACTTATTATTTACTTTCACCTTATTTGCCTGTACTAAAATGGGTTGTACAACAGTTCAAACTCTTTAATCTTTTTAACTGTGCTATTTATTATGAAGTTACAATAAGTGTTCAAAATGAGTACCATTCACTTCCATACAATGGTATAATCTATTTTGAAATGCCTCTCTGACATTGCTTAATACGGCTGGATTTAATTGCCGACATTCATTTTCTATCCTCTCTCGTAAATCATTCAGAGATTCTGGTTGGGTAGCATAAACTTTTGTTTTTAAATACCCCCATAAAAAGAAGTCTAGGGGTGTTAAATCCGGTGACCTAGGTGGCCACTCCATCATCTGCCCCTTTCTACCTATCCAACGAGCGGGGAATGTTTCGTTTAAAAATTGTCGGACAGGCATAGCATAGTGTGGGGGAGCTCCGTCTTGTTGAAATACCAGTAAATCTTCGGAAAGGTTATCATCATTTTCTATTATTGTTGTAATACGTGGGTCAACCCCTTCCCTGAGTAACTCAAGATATGATTCACCATTTAAATTTCCGTTGATGAAGAAAGGTCCGACAATGTGGTCACCTAGGATACCACACCAAACGTTTAACTTTTGGAGATGTTGTGTATGGAATTCACGCATAATATGTGGATCACTTTCAGCCCAATATCTACAATTATGCCTACTTAGTAAGCCATTTAATGACCATGAGCATTCATCAGAAAAGCAAATATTGTTTAACAATTGTGGCTTGTTATTGATAATTTGCGTCATTGATTCGCAAAACTCTAGGCGACGATCAAAATCATCTTCATTCAACTCGTGCACCAACTTAACTTTGTATGGGTGGTACTTGAATTTATGTAGAACTCGGAAAACTGTAGAAGATGAAACACCGATCGCTCTACTTATTGTTGACAACGATTGGGGTTGTTGAGCCTCTAAGCTGACTTGCCCTAAAATTGCCACTTGGATTGCTTCGTTATTTACGAGTCCCTCTCGCTTATGCACTTTATTGCAAACAGACCCTGTTGTGGTAAATTTCTCCATCAGTTGAATTACATACTTATGAGTTGCATGTCTTCCGTCATGTAATTCGTTAAATATTCTAGCAGCAGCTCTTGGACAATTATTATTTTGGTAGTATAAACCTACAATTTCAATTCTTTCTTGCAAAGAGTAAACCATTTCAGAGAAACAAAATAAATAATGTATCAAATTACACTATCAATAGTGACTACAAATTCTAGTTGACAATGTCAAACTTTAATAAAAAGTACAGTTTTTTGTTGTTTGGATTTTTTAAGTAGAATAAATAGCACAGTTAAAAAGATTAAAGAGTTTGAACTGTTGTACAACCCATTTTAGTACAGGCAAATAAGGTGAAAGTAAATAATAAGTAAAATTTGTGCTCTTAAAAGAAAAATTGTTTATCTCACAAACTAACCACTTTAACCTACAAGTATTATACATTTTTGAAATCAGCTCAAAGAGGAGTATCCAAATTTTACATAAAAAATATGAAAAGTAATTTAAAAAAATAAAGGGGATGCTGCTAGGGGTGAGGGGGTGGCTTTTCCAGTAAGTTTAAATAAGCCATAATGCTTGCTCCTTCCAACATAAATTGACGTGTTTTTGGATTTTTTCTAAATACCAGTATTACAAAAGTTATTAAAGGTGGATACTTTTATCTGAAAAGCACTGTATATATATATATATATATATATATATATATATATATATATATATATATATATATAGTTAGTTAGCATTTTCAACAACCTCGACCATTAAATAAACTTCATCGATAGCTTTATTTAATAAATCACTAATTTGTATCGCAGCTTTCTTGGATTCTAACCCTTCCCAGTTTGAGTTATAAATATTTTCAAATGCCTACAAGATTATTGGATCGAAGCATACATTGAATAATTCGACCAACACTGTTGATGGCTTTTGTTGTTATGCCAATTTCGAAAAATAAGCCAATAACACCGTCTCCAAGACAGAGCTGCATGTTTTTTTTTATCTTCCATTCAATGAATTTTTAATACGCGGCTTCGTAAATATTCCCCGATTTGGTGGTAATAATTTTTGTACTACTACTTCTAATAATTCTGGTGGGGTCGGAATCAGACAATTTTTAAATCAAATCACAAAATTACATTGATTACTTTAAAAGTTTCGTTAGCAACGAAGGTCCAATTGTCGCTATAAATAAAACATTGCATACTGATTTAAAATTTCAAATTTCACATCGATAATTTTGTGACTTGAATATTGTAATGTAATTTTCCAATATTAAATCATTGTTTAATTTCCCGTCACAGAAACAAATTGTGTATTATACACGGGAACAATAGTAGATTTTAGCTTGAGGTTGTATTGTCTCCCGCCTCCTCAAGCTAAAATCTAGTACTTTTTTCCCTTGTATAATAATATATAACTATTATTTAAATCGACATGAAGACATGAAGTTTTTCCAGTTTAAACAACGTTTTAGTCTCCACCCATTTCAACCTCATACCTCAGCAGAAGCAAATAAGACTTCATCAGCTTGAGGAGTCCAAAAGTGAATTTTTTATAAATATAATAAAATATTTACACTACTAGAAGTATTTCATTATGAATACATTATAAATATCATAATAAACTATAATAGTTCTTTATATACAATATTGATAACTTTTGCCCAATTACATATATAACGTGCATGACATGCATAAGTTAACTTTCGTATTAAGGTGATAAGGATTAATTATAATTATACGTGACATTTTTTTATATATAAAATTTGTTTCATGAATTGTTTTTATAAGATTTCTTTGTAGGTAAACGAAAAAAGAAAATGCGACTATGCATTGTTTTTTAATACCTCAAAGGATACAGATACGTTTTCGTAGACAGGCTGTAATCTCAGGCACCTACTTATATTCAAAATAGTTCACAATAACTTTGCTCTGAATCCGAATTAGTTCAGGGACGGATCGTATGCGCACTTTCAAAATTATTATCCTTCGCGGGGAGATGCCTTCTATCCCTCCCCCACGCGAACGACAGTTTTGAAAGTGCATACACGATCGGTTCCTAAACAAATATTCAGTGACAGCTTGATACTAGAGTTTTTACATTTTTAGAAAAATTTTCACAACTCATTTATACGATTGTCAAATAGAAACTAATTGTCTAAAATTCCATTGAGAATCTCTCAATGTATGCGCATATATATATTTCCTAACTGATAGTTATTTACTGACATCTTCAATATACTCGTATATTTACTAGTAGTTATGGAATGGAATTTACCTATAATCCGCAATATCATTGTTTTATTGATGTTATTTATAATAAATTTCACTTTATTTGTACGAAGTCGTTAGTCTGCTGTATCAGCAATACGATATTTCTTTATTGTTAATTATAATAAAATCAAAAAGAATGACTTTAGACTTCATTGTAGTAACATTAAAATCTGTGTAAATTAAATTATAAAAAAATTTTTAGAATATATTTTGTGACTTTAAATATATAGAATAGTTTCCAACTTTATTGTCAGCCCTCTCTATATCTCGGACGCAAAATCGTTCTCAACTAGTGAATGTTACTTATACTACCACAAATTGTATAGTGTTATTAATAAGGCAAAGCCTTAAACAAATTCGAGATTCGTGTATCAAGCACGAACACATACACCGGTATGCCTATGAACAGGTACGCACGATCTCTCGATCAATGTGACGTCACGATGGAATCAAAATGTGAAGTATAATGTTGTATGGGAAAGAACAACGTTGGTGCTCGTTTAAGAGTTTTTAGAAGATTAATTTATTTACAAAAATGACATAACGAAAAATTAAACAAACTTATTGTCATACAGGAGACAATACAATTTACAATACTCTCAACTAAACTATTTCGGCATTCTACTCGTAGATGGTGCAACTGTGACCACCCTTTTAATTATTGATACAACAATAATAACACCCCCAGTTACCAATAATTAAACAACGCAAACAAACGTAAAAATTTTACAAAATCGTCATGCTTAACATAATTCAAATTTTTGTAAAAATATTATATTCTGTGTTGGCACATAACTTAAGGATAATAAGCCTTTGGCAATAATGTTCCTCAAAAAATGATATCGAACATCGATGTGTAAGAACCGGTGTAAGATTTCCTATCTGTGGCATCCCCCGCCCAGTCCGCGTCAACATAATCCTCTATAGATTTATCATTCTTACTAACAGTCAAGCAATAATCTTTTGTTTTTTATAAATATTTTAACACCATTTCAGCATTAACCCAATGATTAACATTGCAACGAGTATTAAATTGGCTCAGGAAACTTACTGTATAACATAAAACAGGCCTAGTTAAAACCACTAAATACATTAAATATCCAATTAATTCTTGATATGAAGAAAGAAGACAGCAGCATATGATCGAGGGGTGATGAGAAAATACTAAAAAAAATTAAGGAACTAGAAGAAAAGATCAGAAATGAGTTAAAAAATGAAGAAGGGAAAAAATGTAGGGAGTGTATAGAGGAGGAAGAAAAACAGAGAATAAAAGAAAAAACAAAGAAAATTAAAAAGGAGCTAGGCAAAGGGGGGGAATACGAGGATGGAATGGATAAAAGTCGGAAAAGAAAAATCGGAAGAGGAAGTATTTGTGAAAACAAAATGGGAGAGGGAAAAAATTGTGACCAGGCCAATGCGACCTAATCGAAAATAAATTAAAAACCAAGACCAGAGAAAGGGCCTGGTATAATTATGTAATAAAGGTAAGAGGGAAAGGGGAAAAGGAGGAGGAGGAAGAGGAGTGGTATAAAACAATTAAGGAAATGGTAAGACTAGCGGAGGAGAGGAAGGGAAAAAAATAAAAATAATTATAGGGGAGGGTATTATTAAAAAAAAGATTAGAAAAATAATAGAATTTGTGGGAAGAAAGGGAGAAATAAATTGGATAATAATAAAAAGGAGATAGGAAATGGTAAGGATAGAAGGTAAACGGGATGAGGGCGAATCATTGTTTATCAAAACCGGCTCCCAAACGTTTACGGAGGTTTTAAAAAATATCAAAACAAATGTTAATGTAGTGGAACTAGGTATAAAAGACGAGTCCGTCCGAAAAACTGGCGGGGGTGACCTTCTCGTCGAACTGAAAGGCCAGGGAGCTGCCGAGAGGCTAAAGGGGGAAATAAAAGAAAAACTGGAAACAAATGTTAACATGACGGAGAAGAGAAAGGGGGCGGTATTCACCGTCATGGAGGTAGATCCGTCCGTAACTCCACAGGAGTTAAGGGACGGGATTGAAAGAAAAAGAAATCGAAGTTAGAAGTATGAGGGAGAGTAGAGGAGGTGGGAAAACGGCCACCATATCGATAAGAGAGGATATGGCGGCCGCCCTGAGATCCCTCGACAAAATTAAAATACATTGGCAATACTGCCTCTTTAAGGAGACGTTCACCCCCCCTTCGATGTTATAGGTGTCTGGAGTCTAGGCACAGTACCTACTAGTGCAAGGGGAAAGACAGAGGTAGGTGCTGCTTTCACTGCATAAAAGAGAGGCACAGGACACAAGAGTGTCCAAATTAAGCAAGGTGCCTCTCTTGTAAGGAAACGGGACATCGGACGGACGCGATGGCCTGTCCAGAATACAAGGGGGAGACGGTTTTCGGGAGGGGACAATGATGACCCTTCAGACCGTGTAAAACAGTATAGTCGACACACTTTCTAGGTAAAAATAAAAATGGCCTCTAGTAATACCGGCATCAGGGTTTTGCAGATTAATGTGGGAAGGGCCAAACTAACTTATGACCTGACCCACGTTAAAGCTACACAACTCGAGGCAGATCGTTTCAGAACCAAACAAAACACTGACTGAAGGAGGCGGATGGGTGCAAGATAAAAGGAAGGACGTGGAGGTATTCTTCAGGAATAGGGATGTTGAGGTGAGAAACATCAAAAGAGAAGCGGGCTACATAGTGATCAAGCTTAAGAGTGAGATCACGATTGTGGCCTGCTATATCTCTCCCAACATCACATAAGAGCATACAGAAGTATAGTGCAAAAACTGCCGTCACGAGAATAAAACATTTCATGATCGTTGCGGACATTAACGCGAAATCGTCTCAATAGGGGTCTCCCATAAACGGCAAAAGGGGGGATCTTTGGGATGACTAGATGGCCCAACTAAACATAATAAGAATGAATAACAAAAAACAACTTTCATAAGAGGAGCTAGCAGGAGTCACATAGATGTGACTATTGCTAGCGAAGGGTCATCCAAACACGTCGTAAATTGGGATGTCTTCGATGATCAAATCTTCACCTATTACAGGTGCATTACCTTTGAAATAAAAATTTAAAAAAAATGCGGTAGAATAAACATAAACAATAACAAAATAAATATATAGAAGAGATTTAAAAAATGGAAACCGAGAAGGTGATTAATTAAGAAGCTCTTCAGTCAGCACTAAAAGACATAAAAAAATGTTACTAAAATAAATAAAAGAAAAAAAATAATAACGAAAAACAACTGCCATACTGGTGGAACTATGACATAGAGAAGCTCTGAGAGGATTGTCTCCTTACATATACAAGAAGTGGGGGCGAAGAAAACTATAAAGTTATATAAAAACAAAAGAAAAAAGCTAGGGGCAAATTAATGAAAAACGAAAAAAAATGACAGGCATTATGTGATGATATAGAAAGAGATATATGGGGCGATGAATACAAAATAACAAAGAAAACACTGAAAATCATCGCCTCGTATAATCTAAATGAAGGCCACGTCGCTACTCTTCTCTAAAAAAGGGAAGAAAACTTTCTGAAGGAAAGCGACGCGGAACCAATACCTTTTACCATCAAGGAAATACTAGCCGCTGGAGAAGCCCCCGGCCCTGATGGCCTGTCACCAGAGGCAATCAAAACCTTGATTGCCACGAAACCGGATACGATTAATCCGTCTTCAACGAACTAGTGAGTAGGCAAGAGTTTCCTAGGGAATTAAAAGTTGCAAATCTAACATTGTTGCTAAAGCCCGGGAAACACCCCCATTCGCCGGCTTCCTTTAGGCCGGTATGTTTGTTAGACTGTCTGGGAAAATAAAACGAAATTCTAATATAAAAAAGATTGGAAACATCCCTGGACAACAAAACAGCTCTATCGAAACAGCAATACGGCTTCCGCAAAGGGCGTTCAGCAGTGGGCACATCTCCTGCGGCGAAAACTTCCAAAAAAAGATGGGTAGTCCTAATTATGATCGATATTAAAAATGCTTATAATACGGCTAACTGGGGCCTAATTATACAAAAACTACAGGAGAAAGGGGCCCCAGTATACTTGGTAAACATTGTAAAGGACTACCTGATGAAAAGAAGAGTATGCGTATCGAAAAGGCAACACCTACATCTAACGGCAGGTGCTAGGGCCGACCCTTTGGAACGATAAAAGAACTTTATATTATTATGATTATTTATTCTCAGATTCATTCTGTTTGTAACTCTGTAACTGTAAACTTGTATTTCACATCAAATAAATTTTGTTTTTAAAAAGATATTTCTCATACAAAATATCTTAACTGGCGTAATCTTTGACAATAAACTGACCCTCACCAAGCACGTGGAAGCGGCGGTTAAAAAAGCGGAGGAGAGGACTTCCGCCGTTCAAAAAATATTACCAAATGTAGGGGGCCCCGGTAGTCAAGGGAGGAGGGTGTTATTAGAGATGATTCAATCCATCCTCCTCTACGGGGCACCAGTAGGGGCGGAAGTCAAGAAAATAAAAAAATGTAAAAACATGTATAATATGACCAAACGAAAACCGCTGCTTCGGGTTTGTAGCGTATATAGAAGCGTTTCCGCAATAGCGCGGGAGCGATCCCGATACATATATTGATCGATGAAAAGGTCAGATTATACAAGAGTCCAACTCGATTAATCGAAAATAATAAATTTATCGAATATTGATTCTTTTTCATAATTTTCACATTTTTAAACTTTTTTGTGGTCCTGTAACCTGTAACTCAATACTCTGTTCTGTAGGTATACTGGATCCAAAACTTGACATCGTTAACTTCTTTTTCTATTCTTTGCAGAAACTTACCTATTAAGAATAAAATCTTCCTATCAAAGGCTAAGGTGAGATCAATGAAGCACATAAAGGCTGCCTTATTAAACTCTATGGCTTTTTCAATTATTTGGCACATTATAAATATAGCATCTATAGCAGATCTGTTGTTTCTGAAACCTTACTGTTCTTCACATATACCGGTAGACATTACTTCTTCTGCTAAGATTTTAGTGAATAGTTTCAGAACCGTACTCATCAGGCTAATGCCTCGATAATTTTGGGGATCGGTTTTTTCTTCCTTTTTGAAAATCGGTATCAGATTACTTTCTTTCCATTCAGATGGTACATTTTTGACCTCTAATATTTATTGAAGAGGGATTGTAGTTCATCATACAGTTTGTCGCCTCCATATTTATTTTATTTATACAAACTTGTCAAGCTAGGATAAGTTAGACTAAGTTTTAGCTTTTATCTATGTTCTTTTGTGTCTGTTTATGTATTTATTTATTTATTTTACCACCTATTTATCTACTTACAAAAAAAAAGGTTAAGTTAGGTTAGGTCACGCTGATGAAATAACAACTTGTTGTCCTCCCGGCGCACGCAATCCCAAGGATTTAGGAAGGAGGAGAGTGGTTTAGTGGGTGAAAGTCCCACACAAATTCACAGCATTGCACCTGCCCGCTGTGGTTAGGTTAGGTTTCAACGATAAAAATTTTATTGTCTTTATTCCCAACAAATTTGGTGCCAAGAAATTGTAAGGATTGTTCCGTATCGTATATTAAAATTAAAGATCGGAACTATTGTGATAAAATACTAAATATCTTTTTCATCATTTTGAAGAGTTAAATTATGCAATCTATATACTTTTTTATGAAGAATAGCTTGAAAGGTAAATAGCATCGCCCAAAATATAATCCATTGGTGTTCCAAAGATTTATTGGTAATTTTTGTAATTACAAGAATAATATGTATTATTAAAAATGAACGTTATTTATGTGAAATCACTGAAAAGTGATAATGAATTTTAACCTAAAAGAATAGGATCCATATTATTGAAAGTTTTATTAATTGTAATTGAGGATGATATAATTTCATTGTTGTTGTTATTAAGTTTTGTCAAAATTTCAGGAAACCGAACAACAAGAGATTCAATTGTAGTGTTTATTGATACTAAAATACATCTGGCTAATAATGAAGGTTCATCAATTTTTGGTAAATAATAAAATTTTGCGGAAATATCATTATAGTTTAATAGTTTAATAATTTTTCTTTAGTTTTTTTCTCTATTTTTTGTGGAAAACTTGTTCCATTAATTTATTACAATTAAGAAATATTCTAAAACTTAAATCATTAGTAAGTTCTTTATATTATGTACAATTATCAATTGGCTCTCTGTATAAATCATAATATTGTTGTTTCTTCATTATAAATATGACAACTTGAAACAATAATTACAAAACGCCTATATTCAGAAACAACATATATTCCAATAACACAGTATGTAATATGTATATACATATAGTATTCCCAATATGCAAAGAATATACCGTAAGTCCCAAATATGTGACATTTATATTTATCTGTGTAGATACTCGTTATATTCATAAAATATTCATTAAGTACTGATACCGATATGAATTTTCATAGTATATACTGGACATATTAGTAGAAAGGATATTATTTCAGTTATATAAATATTTTCAACCTGAAATATACAAACTTTTTGATACCTTTATGTATATCTATAATATATACTTGAATGTACAGATAATGAACTTTGTTCTATAATCTATAGATATAATTTTTTTTCATTATCATAATAACAGGACGTGGCAACACCGAGATTAAGTGGTATAATTTTAATTCTTAGTCGTGGAATAAGCTTTACAAAAACTTTTGTTATTGTCTCGGAATTATCGGAATTATTCAACACAAAGCTGCTGTTTATAACCTAAAATTTTGTCTTTTGTGGTTGTAGTTAATTTTCATTCTTTTTCACTTGCTAGTTATTAGGGGTAACCCGCACTGATATAAAATATGTTTTGCGATCAGAATTCAAGTAAAAATAGAAGTATACTGTATTTTTCAAGTCGTGACTGAACTAAAAAATAAAAGATTAAAAGCTTATGTATCTCTTATTACTGACAATCTCCCATTTGTAAATTACACAACAAACTGAGTACCGCAGTTGGATATGGATATCCGAACAATAACTTATGGGGGGTCATAATCCTCACTATTGCAGTCAGCCGTTGGATTCACTGAAAATTCTAATAGTGAAAATAAAAACTTAACGTTTACTCATAATTCTAACCAAAATCACAGTTATTTTTATATTATATTTGTTAAAGCACAAATAAAATATATACAACTAAAAATAATTATCTCAACATTTGAATACAAAACAAAAAATTTATTAATACTCTATTATAAGTTAAAAGTTTTTCACCACTCAAACTCTGCGATTAAAATGGTTGTACGAGCGCTCAGTAGTACAACAGTTCAGTTGCAATTATCCTGTTTAATAAATCTTTTTTTTTGGTCCTTTGAACTGGATCTGGAATTTGGAACTTTGTTGAAAATAATCTTTAAAACATTAAAACTTAAGTGAATAACAATATTTATTTCTGGTTCTGTGCCCGAATCTTGGTAACACTGCATCGTATCACATCGTCAAGAGTTGGAATTTGTTTTATTTTTTTTTTGTTTCTTTTACGACGGCATTTACAAAGTCGCCGTTCACTTGAAAAATTATTTTCAATTCTTCCGCATACCAAATTTTAATTGACTTTTATTTCAGAGGTTATAAAATGAAATATTTTATCCACGACTGTTGTAAAATGTACCCATTAAACGTCTGTTCGCTTGACCTTAATGATACTATAATAAAATTGAGAAAGTGAATATTCTGTCGTATTTTCTAAACGGTTCAAGTAAATAACGGTTATGGACTTTAGAAAAATATACTTTTTCCAATGAAAATAAATGAAAACAAAAATGGTCTTTAGAATCACGTTAGTGCTCGTTGTCAATATCTAGCACCTATCATCGAATCCACACAACTGATTTATTTTGTTGGGTATGAGAAATCATACCCCAACCAACCGGGTAGGTAACATAAAATGCTGCCACGAACTACATCAAAATATGCTTCAATTCCTAAACCAGATTCGAATCAGGAACTTGCATGAAGCGAGCATCTGCATTGAGATATCAGCGACTTGAAAAATATGCATGCATGTTTCTTAATTCACAATGCTTTTCGAAACAATGTATAAATCGAAGTATCGAAACAAAATAAATTTGTTCAAACCTATTAACAATATTGTCTGTGTACGTAGATTTCTCAGTGGTTTGATATTTTGCGTTAAATTGAATTAATAAACCCATCAAAAATGGTAGTAGAAAATCAACATGACTTTTTTTAACACACCAGATATTAGACAAACTGCTGAAGTTGCCCCAATAAGTTTGTTTATTGTCAAGAAAGTCAAGAAAAGTATAAAATATCGCCTATAAACCTTAATTGAACTGACTTAAGAAATTATTAATAACCCTATATAGATACCATAATCTTGTAAGATTAGATCTGTTATATTTGTTAAGCTAAGCAACATTAATTTTGTGTTAATTATTATGAGATATATGATTATAATTTTCCATAATTATATACTGTGTATAAATGAACAATAATATATTGTATGGACTATTTTTTAAAATAAAATAATAATTTTTTTAATAATGTAAAAAAATTTTCCAATAAAAAAAACTTCAAAAATATTTAGTTGTCGTGGATAAGGTATACTCGCGAGTAATGAGTTATTCACTCGGTCATTTATTCCACTCAGTAACGCGCGTACCAGTAAACTTCACCTCGTGAATGATAACCTAGATCATATACTCATGGATAATATACTAATTAGCCATACTCACATTTCGACTGTGTTTGATATGTACGTACGTACTTGTCTAATGCATCATAATGAGCGGTTTCTTATTGGGAACGTGGCAAGGAAACACCAAAGTGGACTAACTTCAATATATTCTCCGAGCTTTCGAATACTTATGTATTCATCGTCTGGCACTGAAATTATGATCAAATACAATATAAGAAATATGTATAAATGTATAACAATAACAAAATTTTACCTAGTAAAAATGCATGTAATAATAATACATTAATACTTAGTAAAAGTCCTTGATCAAGACACCAAAAGTATAATTCGAAGAAAAGTGCACTCTTTTTATTTTAAAAAAGAAATACCCACCCTAGATGAGATTTTAATGGAGCTTGGCCAGGATGACAGTATTCCGTTAATAACTAAAAAATTTATATGGACCATTTTGAGAAATATGGATTTTACCTAGGAAAAGCATAACCGTAAAGCACTTTTACTGGAAAGCGATGAAATTGTTTGCTGGGGACGAAAATACTTAAGAAGTATAAAGCATGACAGAACAGAGCAGAGGAAAATTTGTGACGTGGAATAATGAAGGTTATACGGTTATACCAGTGCTCGCCAAGCTTTCATGGAACGCCTGTCAACGGATATTAAGGTGCCTTCAGGTAAAGAAAAAAGACTAAGAATAGTCCATATTGGAAGCGAAGAGGGATTTTTAAAAGAAGGTTTGCTAACCTTTCAGTCATGCCATACGGGAAATTACCACGAGGACATGGATTCGGATGTTTTTAAAGACTATTTTGGTGAAATGATAAAATATCTTCCAGTTGATTCAGTAGTAGTTATGGATAACGCAAGTTATCATTCTCGACGCCTAGAGAAGACACCAACTACATCTTGGAGAAAACAAGAAATTATTGACTGGTTAACCACCAAAAGTCTTGAATTTGAGTATAATTTGATAAAAAAGAACTATTAGCTACAGTAAATTTACACAAACATCGTTTTATGAAGTACGCCGTGGAAGATATAGAAGAACGACATAGTGTAACTGTGCTGCGCACACCGCCATATCATTGCGAACTAAATCCTATAGAACTTATATGGGCGCAAGTGAAAGGATTTGTAGCAAGATACAACACGACAATCAAAATGAAAGACGTTAAGCTACTGTTTCATCAAGCCATTAAGGAGGTGACACCAGAGAACTGGCGATAAGCAGTCTAGCATATCATTAAAAAAGAGGAGAAAATGTGGGATCTTGACTACTTGATCGATTGGACCGTCGACTCGTTAAGAGGAGATGACAGTTCCTCAGATGACAAAGAATATTATGATTTTTCATAATTCAATTTCTGTATAATGTATTTTTTGTGTAATGTTCAATAAAAAAATAAGTGTACTTTATACCATGTACATAATGCCTTATTTTTATTTTTTTAAAATAAAATTCTTTCCTTTTTACGAGTATCCTACCAGCACGCCTTTGTCACACTATTTTCAGTATTTGTGAAGGGATAACAATAGGCTAAACCCATATATTGACCCCAACCCGGATGGTACTACCTATACTTGATAAAAAAAATTTTACAATGAAATCATTGCCAAACTATGAAAGTGGCTTAAATATTCGTTCACTCTGTGGTCCCCCTGCATACTGAATGAGGTTTTATTACTCTATACCTTTCTGAAATAAACTCCAACCATATAGACCAGAGATAAGTGGCGCATTCGTTTGTAAAATTGTAATTTTTTTTAAATCTCCGGGAGATGTTCCTGATTATAAAAGTGTAAGATGACACTTGTTATCTTTTGATGTTATTGTTTAAACAACGAAAAACTGAATAAGCCAGAAAAGATGTGTTTTTGCAATGAATTAATTTTTTTATATTCTTTATAATATTTCGAATGAAAAAAGTCCTTAGACCTATTATCGTATCTGCAACCTATTAATTGTAATGAATTTTTTAAAATTAAAAAAAATATTCTTACTGCTTTTAATATAAATCTATTAAATTTTCCAAATACAATGTGTCCACGTAACTTGGCAGCATATGGAATTATAAATTTCAGTTTTCGAAATTTATTTTTAAAAAACTTTATTTTTGAATATTTGAATGAATACAATTAATCTCAAGATCGAACTAATTATAAACATTAAATATCCTTGAGTTGTTTACAAACATCTTATTTATAGTAAAATAGTGCTGATACATGTTTACGTTATTTGAAACAAAAATAGAATAAATGCTGATACATGTTTATGATATTTGATACAATGGTATTATTTTAAAATGTCCTTCATGAATTCTTCGCATGTAACTCCTCCATCCCTAAGAATGAAAAATGACGGAGGTATTTTTTTTCTTTCCTCTTCTAATTCGATGTCTTCTTTCTTCATTTCTTCTATTTTCTGTTTTCTTACAAACTTATATTTATATTTACGAATTATCCAAAATATTATTAAAATTATACAAATTATTATTATTACAGTAAATAGTCCTATTGATACATGACTTTGCGGATTATAAATTTCATGGATTGGTTTTATATTCTTAGCAATGTTATTAATTTCATACAATTTAATAAAATCTATATTAGTTAAATTAGGAGATTTATAAATTTGATTATTCAAAAATTTAAAGTTTAATTTCGGTAATATTATTGATTTCCCTTTTTTAATTTGTACATTAGTTGAGAAAATTTCACTTCCTACTTGAATACTACAATTTTTTGGAATTTTTATAAGCGATTGATACATTATTTTAAAATATCGGTCCGAAACACATTTAGAAATTACGTCAGTTTCTAAATTTGGAATCACTAAAAGTTCGTCATTTGTTACTTGTTCTAATATTGTTTCTTGAAGATTAATTTCACTAATAACACAATTTTTTCCAGCATGTCCATTTAAAAGTTCAACAGTACAGTTATCTTGTAATTTGAAAGTTTCTTTACAATAATATTTTCCTTCTAATTCAGGGCATTCTTCTTTGATGAAAGTAACTTCTTTTTGACTTCTGGCCAAGTAAGGTTGAGGGGGGATAAATATTGTATGATTTTGGATTACGGGGTATAAATGAAAAAATGCATAGGTTCTAAGTTTCAAGATGGGAACATAGTTAGCAAAAATTATTTTGGATTTGGAAAAGGTTACTTGTGAACCAAGAAAGAGATAATATGTCAAAATATTATTAAATTTTGGTATTTGTTCTTCATTGTAAATAGTACTTAAATATTTTATCATTTCCAAAGTTTCTTGACTTGATATAACTGAACTGTGAATTGTATTTAATTTAGAAAACGTTATTGCATTTTCGATATTATCAATTATAATTATTATGTTGATTGTTCCTATTATTTCTTGTTTGATTCATTTGAACATTGTTATATTTAACTTTAGGTTCGTAAAATTGACCATAAAGTTTTTCGAAATTTTCGAATTCGTCTACATAAGCCATAGCGTCTTCTAGAGAGTTAGGCTTTTTTAAGTACATATTGTTACGTATGACGCCTGAACATCACGCAATAAAGGTGTTCAAAGCTGTTTTCTCACAGTGATGAATTTGACATATTTTATCGATTTCTCCTAAGTTTAAATTATTACTGATAATTTGTATAGTCTGACTTTTTAATAATTGCAATCTATTACCAAATGCTATCAAATTTTCATTTTTAAATGGTCTCGTTCTCGTTAATTCCTGTAAAATACAATCTAAATCGCGCCTATCTGCAAAACACTGAATCAACGCTTCTTTTAATTTAAACCATGTATTCAACTCAATTCTATTTCCCACCATTAACTCGGCTTTATCTATTAATTTTTCTTGTATGCATTCTAATACGTGATTATTAATGTCTTGATCATTATAAACTGAATACGTTTCTATTAGGTTTTCACATCTATTTATGAATTTATTTAATGTATTTTTATTTCCGTCATAAGGTTTAATGTTCTCTAACTTTAATTTAAATAAATCCCAATTTAGGGTTTTTGGATTTGACGTTGCCATTTTTATATATTCTGGATTATCTTTTAAGTTTAACTCACTGAATATATTTAATAATTTATCAAAATCGTTCATAAAATAATATTTTTAAAATTATTAAATTATCTCTTCCTCATTCAAAGTTTTGATAAAGATGGATAATAAAGGAATAAAATAATAAGGAAACTTGGCACTTACAGCTATCTGAAGTCCTGTCCCTCGTAGAATATGTAGGTCTAGTGTTGAGGTACTGAAGTACTTAGCCGGAACTTTATCGCACTTTGCGTAAACTCGCGACGGCACTAATCCGAATGACTGCGCCAATTATAAATTTCGGTTTTCGAAATTTATTTTTAAAAAACTTTATTTTTGAATATTTGAATGAATACAATTAATCTCAAGATCGAACTAATTATAAACATTAAATATAATTGAGTTGTTTACAAACATGTTATTTATAGTAAAATAGTGCTGATACATGTTTACATTATTTGATACAAAAATAGAATAAATGCTGATACATGTTTATGATATTTGATACAATGGTATTGTTTTAAAATGTCCTTCATGAATTCTTCGCATGTAACTATGGTAAACTTTTTTATTATTCATTTTACGAAAAAAATTATTCATTATAAAAAGTTCTGCATAGTACAAAACCTAAAATGTGATTTTTGGTCTATAGTAAAATACCTTTCTTTTTGACTATATCGAAAATTGTTATGAAGAAAAGATGTTTAGAATTAAAAATAGCTTTCAAATCTTCAAAATTATTTATTTAAGTTTGCACATTAATACATAATTAATCTAGGATGCACTGGCATTTTTTAAAACTGACAATTAAAGTAGGCTTTGCGAACTGTCTAAATATCGAACAAAAAGTTCCATGGTATAAACACTTTTTTTAGGCAGTCTAACAGTGTTTTTCATAGTTTTTAGAGATCCGTATTGTACAGTTTTATATTTGACAGATGTATTTTTTTATGAAAAATTAGACATGCCACCAACATTAAGTCTGGAAGAGAAAATTGAGATTGTGCTAATAGTGGGTGATAAGTATAAAACATTTCGAGAAGCAGCAGACATTTTAAATTTCCGACATCCAGATAAAAATATTCATAATGAAACTGTCAGAAAAATATTTGTTAAATTCAAGACTTATGGAGATGTACATAATAAATTTAGCAAAAAACGCCAAAGCAAGGTAGAAAATAATGACGTTGCGTTGAAAGTAATGCTCTCTGCAACTGAGCATCCTAAATATCCTTTGCGAGAAAGAGCATCTTCATTGCCAATGGATAAAAAAAAATTTCAAAGATTTTAAATAAATACAAATATCACTTTTACAAACCTCAAAATATTCAAACTTTAAGACCAGGAGATAATGATAGACGATTTGAATTCCGTTGTGACATACTGGGAATCTTAGAACCCATTTATGTCAAGGTGTATTATTTTTACGTATGAAGCAACATCAAATGGGACAGTTTCTAGCCAAAACTGTCGTTGGTGGAGTGATACAAATCCACATTTTACGTTGAAAACTCAGGACCAATATTCGTTCAAAACAAACGTGTGGTGCGGAATGTATAAAAATCAAATAATTGGACCTTTTTTATCCGAGAAACCTTGAATGCTGATTATTTGTGCTTTTTAAACAATAAAATAAATGATTTTCTTGACAACCTTCCCTTACTTGACCGTCAGCAGATATGGTTCCAGCAGGATTGTGCCCCATGTCACAGCAGATTAGATGTACGTCGAAAATATTTTGAATGGAACGGTTTTTCATAATTTTTCGGAAATTCCTTGCCCTTCACGGTCTCCAGATTAACCCCACTGAAGTTGCTTACGATCGCTGACAGGAATAGAAATATTTTTTCCAGACATAAATGCTAAAATTTGAGCTTTGTTACTTCTACTATTTGGTATCTTAAGGAGTTGCCGTGAGTGGTAGGATGCTTGTCCATAACGATTACTCACTGTGGTGGAATGTTAGGTAAAATCTGTTCATCAAATCAGTTTTAATAATTCTGCTGTCATATCTTCATGATAATAGGCTGCACAGTTTTCAATTTTAGCGTGTACTATTATAATGCGTTTCCCTTTAGAACATGGCCCATTCAAACAGCATTTTTTACTATTTTCAACACAACCGCAATTCACTACATCGTGAGTGTTAAACCATATTTCATTTAGATAAATTAAGTGTCTATTAGAGCTTCGGTAGTCTTTTATCTGATGCAAATAATCTTGTCGCCATCGAACTATCATTGACGATTCGGTTATTGCCATCCGTTTATTCAGTTTTTTATGTTTCAAACTACATGCTGACAAAACTAACGCAATGTTTCTACTAACTGGTATAATTGTATTCTGGATAATCTGCTACCTTTTATCGTATTACTTCTAATGTCGCAACCCTGTTCTCCTTACATAAACTATCCCTACGTATAAAATCTTGAGTAACTTTGTCAATTGAATTCAGTTTTTCTTAACATGTTTTTCGGTTCTGTGACTACTCGATAAATGGAAAATTTATTTACTCTTGTTAATTCAGCAATTCTTATTGTGATTGCATTATCAGATTTTTCTTTTTTAAACATTCGCATATACTCGTATTTAAAATAAATTGCTGTATATCTAAATCTTTATTATTAAATTCATACCTGTCTTTATTCCCACTACACTGTCCAATTTTGTTGTCTTCATTCGCCTATGGTCTAAAAAACTCCATATTTCTATTCATTTTAAGAAATTTATGAATTAAATAAATTTTACCAAGCGACGCTAATGTCCATCAAGAATATTTCGAAGAAATTGTGAACATACAGCTTCGGCTAATAGAAATGCATTTATGGTTACGATTCCATGTTTTCATTGGTAAACCGTGTAGATGATTAGACCACGTAGATTGACAGTTTGTTAGATATTTATACGGGGAGTAAACATTGTTCTTTCATTTCTTAATTTAGTATGAATGTCGTGCGTATTTATAAATTATTCATTGATTATCGCATAACTGTCTTCTGCAATTGATATTGGAAAAGCTATACTTTGCTCGGTGACCAAAGAGGACATCACGCAAAAAGATTTTACCTCTTGAAATAAAAGCTGGTATAAAAACTCACATTAAATCTTTTCCGCTTGTATCTGCTCATTACTACCGCTCAGTTTCAGAAAGGAAGTACTTGCAGCTAGATTAAATATCAGAGTTCTGTAGCGATGGTGCGAAGATAGAAACCAAATCGAAGCAAAAGAATCAGTTTATATAATATATATATATATATATATATATATATATATATATATATATATATATATATATATATATATATACCGGGCGATTGCCAAACCATTGCGCGTAGGACTCGAAAAAAAGAGGGACAAGGCATATCTTGTTGACAGACTAATTCAAATATCAGAAAGAAGGATACGGGTGGGCAAACAGTGCAATGGCAAAAAAAATCTTAGATAAATTCGAGGTAAGTCTTCCATACTGACTCAATTTAAAGAAAAACTTTGACGATGAGTTTCGAGTTGTTCCTAACCACTAGACGGTCATCTAACAATCAGTTGCAACTTCTATACTCGACTCACAAAACCATCAGCAAACTAAAGTACTTTTATGCTAGCATCCAAGGAGACTAAAACTATAATCTTAATTTCTTTTCTGAGAGAAGTTTCAGAGTAATGTGAAATCGGTTTCCATAATTTTGTTTACTTTTTGTATTTGAAAATAAATAAAAATTTTTTTGTTTTTATTCCTATAGTACAAGACATTTTGTATATAAAAAATGTAATAACAACCAAAATTTACAAATGGAAACAATGAATTGTCAGTTACCTAGTTATCTACATAGCTATCATGTGCCCCACCACAGCCAAATGTATTTACACAACAACACAGATAGAACAACTAAACAACTCAAATATGTATCCATACAATGTTAAATCCCAACAATATCTCAATAACCCTTCTCTGGAAGGATATTCCTCCCTCCACAACACCGCATATGCTATCCACAAAAACCACAAACACAAACTCTGTACCAATACAAACTCCCCAACCAATCGAGGTATACCAAAGCCAGCTATACACTGTAGTTACGAAAACAGTCGATTTCTTAATTAGATTATATGTTTTTCCCCATATTAAATTATATTTTGAGTTCTTATCCTCATATATCGTTTTGATTGTAACATATTTCCACCATTAGGTCTGTCAACTCTTTACGTCGTCTATCAAAATCGTCATCTGACAACTCTTGAGCCAACGTTACTTTGTATGGATGGAATTTATTATCACGTAAAATTTTCATTACGGATGTTCCCTGGATATTTGTCTAGTACTCAAGTGTGGATCGTCTTCTAACAGGACACAAACATCTAAATATTTTGATGCAGTTTTCTGCGCCCAGATTTGGATAAATCTTTTACTGAACAAGTTTCGTTAAACTTTTTTACTAATTTACTGCCAGTGGATCTTGTTATGGGATATCGGTTAGGATATAAATTATTAAAGATATTACACGTTTCTTGTCGACTTCTACGCCTATCACCATATCCTAATATGATGAAAATATCAATTCGTTCTATTTCAGATAAACGATTCATTATTCATTGTGACTTTCAATAAACTTCAATAATAATAATTTATTGAAACGTCGATTATGGATTATTTTAACTTCGGTGGAGATAACGCAAATGTAGCTATAACTCCGAAATCATGACATTTAGGTATAGGGAACATTAGATGAAAAGTAATAAGTATTGTATTTCTTAAGGATTTCGAAAAGCGAAAAATATACAGTGTGATCCATTTGAAATAACAAAGTTCATTATTTTTCCAGAAAAAGGAAAATTTATAAAAATCGTACAAGCCGTTTCCAAAATAATTGAGGGGTTCCATACATAAAACTCACTCTGTATCACATGGAACAAAATGACTTTCTCGATTTTGATTACCTTCATGAGATCATGTGCGATCCAAAAAAAGACAAAGAAAAACAACGTTTAAAATGGCGAGACATTGTGTGGTGTGAGTAGAAACGTAAATACTTTTTATTCTTTATGTTCCATATAACGAGAAATCCAAATTTTCCTTCTTTATATTCTAGACTTAAGCAAATAGTCAAAATTTTTCTCTGCATAATTCAAACAAAAGTCTTGCAGCCCCCTTGAAAATAGCATATGCAAAGTGGGAGAATCTTATTCAACTCTTGCCTTTTATTCCACCGATACATCAAAACCTTGCCCATCAAAAAACCAAAAATAAACCATCGGAAACACGGGTGGAAGAAGAATGCTGTATCATTTTTTGTTGTCTATTTATATAAAGATTACTTGATAATACAAAATTTTATTTTTGCAAGACAAATTTTGAAACAAAAGGGGTCCAAGTGATTTTTTTTAAATACAGCAGTTAGCAGAAATTATCGAAAATTATTAAAAACTCAAGAAAAATGTACGTTCTGTCAGGTGAAAATACTATACGAAATGCTGCACAGATATAACGATAATCAACTAACTTTGACTTCCAATATCTCCAAAGAAAATGACACTTAGACTCTTTTGGTTTTTACCCCTTCGATTCTGAGTAGACATTTAATGATTCATGCGCTCTCATATGTTTAGCAATCGTATCACTCAATTTTTTAAAGTTTTTATCTAACATCCCTGGAATAAGCAGAGACCTCCCATATAATTATGAATTAACAATTTTTTTTATTTTGAAAGCGATTTTTTACTAAATCCCAAGCATAAAACCCCTCAAAGTAGACCCCAAATAATTAATATCTTGTAACTTTGGATTGTTATGAATCAAGGAAACATAAAAATCATGAATTATCCAGTCCTTAAAATAGAAGTAAGGTTACAAAAATTCCAATAGAGCTAAAAATTGGTATGAATGTTCAGAATTCTATTAAAAATGAATTGTGAAAAGTTCCCATCAATCCCCCTTCTGCAAAAATAGGTTTTTCGTGTTTTTCAGCTAAATGGTGAGTTATACAGCAAAAATAGTTCAAGCAAAAATTGTAGATCATCCGATTCTATACAAAAAATGTATCTACACTTCTTTTCATAAGTAGTTTATTCGTAATATGCAGACGTTTCCACACCACCTATGAGGTAGTGTACTTGGCGCTTTTGTTAACGTGGTTTCCCCGGTAGGCCTATTCCACGATCCTACTTTGATCCTATTGAAGTCAAATTGAGTATTGAAAATGTTGAAAGCTGTGTAAATTTTGTAATATATAAATGAAAAAATAATTTGGAAAAACTATTCTGTTTCTTTTTCGTACCAAGCTTGATATAAAATATCATGGTGACTATCAATAAAACATACGAATTGTTCATGATCCTGATTTTTCTGTAATAATAATTTTATCACCATACTCCAACTCCAATCGCATTTTAATGGTTCTGTAATGTATTGTTGCTTTTTTACAAATATTTTTCAATTCGTCTAATTTACTCTAATAGACTTAAATATTTCTCTCATCGCAATATTTGTAGCTTCATCTTGAGGACAACCGACTTTACCCCCAATGGTCGGTTTCTAAAAAGAAATGGAAAGAATTGTAGCAATCGTTATGATACTTAGCCTCGGCAGTGACTAAATCATATTCAAATTCAATTCGAGCAGCAACAGCTTTGGCTACATAATCACAACGAGTTTTAGCTATAGTTAGAGTTAGTTAGTCTTTTAACGAAAGTGTAGTCACTTTAAAAATCTTACGTCGGTATTGCAGTGCTTTTTTCTTCTCCAACTCTTCATTTAATTCATTGCCGCAAAATAAACAACACTGATTGAAGCAAAATGTAGTTTCACTTACTCGTGCTCTAGTTCGAGTACTCCGAAAACTCATCGCCTCTTTCAATACTTCATTTAATGTTTTCATGCAGCAATCAACAGTAACAACTCCACTTTCAGTCAAAGGTTGACTACAAATAAAGCAGAATTGCGACATTTTTTTAAAAAAACAATAAAATGCACAAACTTTCTTACAAAATATAAGCACTAGCCACGAGTTGTGACTACCAAGGAATGTTTACGACTAACAGTATTTTGTTGAGTATGAGACCTTTGAAAAGGAGCAAGTATAAGAGCATCGCCACGCTAACAATTGAATGGAAGACATGAGATGCTACTTAAGGCCATGCGACTAAATAACAATGGGGGCGGAGTTTTTGACGTTCATTTGTGTTCTAAGAATTTTATAATTTGTATGTATGACACAGGGACTGTTTACTCGTATAACGGTTCAAAAATGTATAGAAAAGTACATTAACGTGCATATTACGAATAAAATATTTTTTCCAATTCTTTCAACCGCTATATCACGGAAATGGCAATACTTATGAAAAAAAGTGTTTTTGTAGAAAATAGGATGATCTACAATTTTTGTTTGATCTATTTTTGCTACAAAACATTTAGCTGAAAAACACGAAAAACCTATTTTTGCAAACTTTCACCATCAACAAAATTTTTTGCACAAGTGGGATTGATGGAGACTTTTCACAATTCATTTATAAGAGTATTCTTAAAATTCATACTAATTTTTAGCTCTAAAGGAATTTTTGTAGCCTTCAAAGTCTTATTTGACTGGACTAGATACTCTAACCAAGATTCGTGTGTACCGTTGAAAGTAGGCAACTTAAATCTCTCAAACTCATCTCTAGTAAAACTTTGCAAAAAACTCCAACTTGATTTTTTTTTAGAAATTGATGTTTTTAGGACTAATTTTATTAAGCAGAATCTTATTTGAAACCGTACAATCATAAAAAAGAGCTTCAAAATGGTCGCGCTCTAAAAACTCCCCGTCAAGTTCTCCTGCTTTTCTACAATTTCTTCACCAAACAGCGTCTCGCTTGCTAACGTATAGGTGAATATTATCTTTTTTTCCATTTATTCTGTGTAGTAAAAGATCCGAATCTAAATCGAACTTCACCGAACTGATAATAGGATAAAACTTATTTTATAATAAAGTAGAAAATATATTAAAAATGGATTGGACAGAATATTTTTAATTCTTTTTCATTAAATGTTGGTAGCATCAAGAAAGTCTTATACAGTACTTAGAGTATTGAACGTACAGTTGAGTTGAGAAAGTACGAACCAAATAAAAAGACTCCAAAATAAAAAGAGCGGGAAGAGTTAGAATTTTGTGTTTTTTTTAAAGAATTCGCAATGCGTTCTACTACTCAAACCGAAAATATAACTAATAGCTCTTTCTGTAATTTGGAGATAGATTCGAAGAGGTGCAAACTACAAGATCTTCAGAAAGGCAAACGATACCGAAGGTGCGTTTCGAACAACGAGTAGTAAGTTGTTAAAGCAGTACGAGAATCGAGTTGTTCAGACACAGATTTAATCGCAAAACAAGCAGAGGATAATTTGTTGCCACACAGGCCACTGAAGGGCACTGTTAATATGTAGTCCAAGAAACTTGATCGAATTTGAGGATCGTATTAAGTCATTGTTGAGTTTTAGAGCTGGTAAATCTCCTTTATACGATAAAACTGAGGTTTTCTCGGTTTAAACAGAGTCCGTTCGCGTCAGACCAGGACTTAATAGTAATGAGATCTTTGCCTCTGGTAGAATATAAAGCTTGTATATCTGACTATTTCAAGTTACACTGGTGTCATCTGCGAATAAAGTGAACTTACCATTAATTCGTAAGTCTGTGACATCATTAATGAATAGCAAAAAAAGAACTGGACCTAAGCTGAGCCCTGAGGACACCACTACTAGATAGCAATTTACTTGAAATTTTGCCATTAGCTCTTACCAATTGTTTTCGGTAGTCAAGGTAAGATACAAACCAATTCAAGGGAACACCTCGGATGCCATAATATTCTAGTTTGTTAATCAGAATTGCATGATCAACGCAATCGAAGTCCTTAGGGAAATCACAAAAAACTGGAGCCGTTTAAAATTTATTGTTAAGTGAATTATATATTTCGTTGAGAACAGAAAAAGTAGCGGCATTAGTAGGTAGGAAACCAAATTGTCGAGCTATCCAGATTTTATGTTTGAAAAGAAAGGGTAATAGACCATTTTTGATTAGTCGTTCAATTATCTTCGATAGTATTGGTTATAATGCAATATGACGATAGTTACTAATGATATTTCTCTCACCACCATTTTCAAAGAATTCTTTGATTAGAGGACATAAAACGTTAATAATCACTTCTGGAAAATTCAAAAATAATTTAGGTGATAACCCATCGTTGCTGCAGGAAGTCTTGTTTTGAATGCTGAGTATGATTTGCGTTAGCTCAAATCTATCTACAGGACTGAGGAAGAGACTGTCACTGATTTTTTAGAAGCGTTTGATGAACTGGTTTTGTTTCTCAAATCATTGATAAGAGGCCAAGTTTCTTTCGAAGAATTTTTAGCTCTCGAGATCTATAGTTATAGATATAATTATGATGTAAGCATTGTCTATGAACTTTTTAATACACAAGAGTGATCTCATATTCTTGGTTGAAGTGCGTGTTCCTTTCCTGTTCCATGATTTATGATGACTAGTTTTACGAGGGCGAAGAGGAAATGCTGTATTGTAGCACCTCATAATTTTATCGAGAAAGTCTGAAAATTTAGAGTCCATATCGTCATAAAAATCAATCCAATCATTAGCTAAACACAAGTTATAAAATTTGATGGAGTTTTGTTTAGAGAAAATCCTCACCAACCGAGTGTGTTTCTTAAGAGATTTACAAGGTATTACAAATTCGGCAAAAACAGCTTCATGGTCAGACAGACCTGAATTGAATTACTAAGTAATTCATATCATGGGATAGGAAGTCTGACATTATGAAATCTAGAATTGAGGAAGTTGTTTTAGTAATTCGAGTTGGTAAATCCGCGTGCATATTTAGCTGGAATGACTCAAAAATATTTACCACAGACTTCCGAATGGCACATTCATTAGTAAAGTCAATGTTAAAATCACTGCATAGAACTCTTCTGCTTTCAGTAGGCAGAGCGTCGAATAAATTTAGAAGGTTCTCGAAAAAAGAATGAATATTAGATTTAGGGAGTCTATAAATGCAAATAATGCATAAATCGATCATTTTATTGTAAGTTATGGAAAATTCAAAAGCATTTTCTATAAATGAAAAATCAGAATTTGATACAGCCGAGTTTTACCCCTGTCATATCTGCTAATAACTATATTTTTCGATAAAAACTGGTTCATTTTCATGTAGCAACTAACTGCGGTAACCCCAACTTCTCTTAAAACAAATACAACTCGTCCGTTTTGTTGCATATAGACTGAATATTAATTAGAACCAATCTCTATTTACGGTCCTTAAAACTTAAAAGTGAGGATTCTAGTACCCCTGGACGTGTCCTATTATCTAAAAATTTTCCTAGAAGAATTGGCAGTAAAGTAACGGTTATTGTTCTCTCTAATTTGTTGATGGTGAATTCTCCGTTCCGAGGTTATATAAATTCTGTAGGTAGATAAATCATCATCTACTTCGGCTGAGGTTATGCCATAATAATCATGTAACTGGTAGTAAATTGAATGAAGCAACGGGCAGACACCTTAACACTTTTGGGAGTATTACCTTCAAAACATACAGACATTGGATGGTCATGTAGATAGGCGATGAATAGCTTGAGAGACGATAAAATAGCAGGTTCCCTTAGTCTAGACATAATGTAACGATTGCCTTCACTAACGGACTTCTGTGCTATCTAACCGTGGTAGAAGTCATCAGGTCTACCAAAAAGTTAGTGTTATTGTGAGAATCTTTTGTTATTTGAAATGATTTATCACACGAAAAGCTGTTTAATTTGTATAGGGCTTGTTTGTCAGATGAGATGGATATTATTTCTAGACGCGAGTAAAACATGTAAATATTGTAAACCTGTAATAAATTCAGATTCTGTTTTGTCAATGTATTGAATAAACGTTTCTCAACGTGTAATTCGTTTTAAAAACGCCTTCTCGAAGTTCAGTAACGTAATTGGCGCAGTCAGTAGGATATTTCGGAAATTTAACGTATCGCACGGGAAATTTTTCGTTTCAACGATTAACCGAAATATTTGAATTTGTGTTCAGAAACTGTGAATTTAAGTGCATATCAAAGAACTGCAGATAGTTCGAGTGGACATCGAGCAATTCCGGCGGTTCCAGTGGACGACACCAGTGAAGAACTTCAGAAGAGCTAGAAAACGAGGACCGCGATTTTCCTGGGCTAAGAACTAACATCGTTCCAACCTTTAGGACCCCTAGAATATGATAGCTTTAGTTGTAACATAAGTGCTCATTATTATTTCCTTTTTCCACATTCATTAATTTAATAGTTATATAAATATATAATCGTGAGTATATTTTGATGAGCGAATTTGAAGTAGAAAACATAAGTATATTATTTGAAAGCATTATAAGTTTTCGACCAAGCGAGGATAAAAATTTTGAAAATAGTTCTGGTGAAAATAGTTTAGAAAATATAGATTTAAAAATGACTACATCAGGTACGAGCTACCAACTAATTAAATTATATTTAGATTCAATTCCATATTTTGATGGAAACCCTCATACGCTTAATATATTCATAGGTAATTGTGAAAGTTTTATTTCTGCGTTTGCTAGTAATTCAGATAATGCGTTAAACACATTTTTACTTAGAGCTATCATTGGAAAATTAACAGGTAGAGCTCAAATATTAATTGGTTCGCGCACAGAATTAAAAACATGGGATGAAATCAAACAAGCTTTAAATTTAAGTTTTGGAGATCAACGAGACATTGACTGTTTAGTTCAAGATCTCATTAATCTAGAACCATTTAAGAACGAAACCCCTTATAATTTTGGTATGCGATGCCAAGATTCTAGGAGCCTCATTATTTCTAAATTAAACACTTTACATTTAGACTCACGTGAAAAACGTTTACATCTCAGGAACTACGATAATTTAGCTTTAAAAACTTTTGTTCGTGCTTTACCTTTACCTATACAAACTAACATACGTTTACGATCACCTGATAGTCTAGAAAAGGCAATGAGCTTAGTTGTAGAAGAAGAAAACTTTTTGTACTCTACCCAAAGATCTAGTAATTTGAATTCAAATGTGTCATTCAAACCTAGTTTGAGAGTTACACCTACTAGAAAACAAAATATCAACCATTATCCCACAAATCATAACAATGTACAACCATTTCAACCACCCCATCAAATAATTCCACCTAATTTAATAACTCATCCTCCAGCATCATACCCACCAAGGTATACGCAACATTCTCCTACAAATCCGTCTTACAGTAATTGGCGTCAAAATAACAATTATCCAACTCAACGTCATCCATTTTTCACAAACCAAAACTACAACCCGATACAATCACCACAGAATTTCAATCAACCTCAAAATATTCGTCCTAATAATCCGCAATATAATCGTCCAAAAAATTCACAAGCTTTCAAACCAGAACCAATGGATATCTCTTCAGGAAATACTGTACTTAAATCCCATTCGAGACCCAAATACACATCTGCAGAACTTTTTAATCAATCTGTAGATAATTCTGATTCTCATGATCAATTTTATTTGGAAAATCCAAACTATTATGAAAATATCGACGACGCTGATATAAACAATTATTATAAACACGAAACAGAACATTCTTATGTAGATAATCCGACGAATTCCAAAGATTTTCGCACAGATGCTCACATTACAGAAATATCAAATAATCAGACTCAGGATTTTCATACTCTCACGAGCCCAAGCAAGGTAACTTAATATATGTGAACGCATTAAAAACAAATCTGCCATTTATAGAAATTCCAGAAATAAATGCAAAATTTTTAGTTCACACAGGAAGCTCAAAGTCACTTATAAATCCGAAACTAGCGTAAAAACATTATACGAATTACATATTTAATGAAAATTTTAATATTAAAACTACAATATTTTTAATTTACAAGAGTTTCACAAATTTTATCTTTTCAAGTTTAGTGAAAAATTTCATGGAATCATAGGCATAGATTTACTTAAACAATTAAATGCTAGTGTTAACCTCAGTAAAAAGCAAATTATTACTCCTATTCCTCTAATATTTGGTACAGACGCCATAATATAAAAAGTTATTCTCTAATAATACCAGGTCGTACTCAAGAAGTTGTAAAATTACCAGTTAATCATAAAAATGGCATTGGAATATTAAAGTACGAAAAGTTAGGTAATGGCCTTGAAACACCAAAAGCATTAGTAAATATAGTCAATAATTTTGCAATAACCACAATATTAAATTCAAATGAGAACCCTGTCAAGCTGGATATTCATGAGCCTATTAACATTGAACCCTTGAATTTAGTCGAAGTAAATTTTTTAGACAAATTGGAAGTAGAATCAGAAATAAACTTAGGTAATTCCAATGATAATAAATTGAAAGAAAATTTAAAAAATATAAGATTAGATCATTGCAATAGAGAAGAAAAGGAAGCGTTAAGAAAACTTTGTTATGAATATAGAGATATTTCTTATTGCGATATCAAACATAAAATTAAGTTAACCGACGATAGTTCAATATACACTAAATGTTATCGGTTCCAGGAAATTCATCGAGAGAAAGTGAAAAAACAAATAAGAAAAATGCTGCAGGAAGGTATTATAGAAGAATCTACTTCACCGTTTTCTGCACCCATTTGGATCGTACCAAAACGATCAGATGCTTCCGGCAAGAAAAAATGGAGATTGGTAATAGATTACCGCAAACTAAATGAAAAAACAATTCAAAACCGTTATCCAATCCCAAGAATAAGTGAGATTATGGACAGACTAGGAAGAGCTAACTATTTTACATCCTTGGATTTAACTAGTGGCTTCCACCAAATCGAAGTTGACCCCGAAGATGTACCCAAAACTGCCTTTAGTACCCCACAAGGTCACTTTCAATTCAAGAGAATGCCTTTTGGACTCAAGAATGCCCCATCCACATTTCAAAGCGTAATGGACAATGTATTACAAGGACTTACTGACGAAACCTGCATTGTTTACCTTGACGACATCCTAATTTACAGTACTTCTTCTTCAAGCACACATACAAAGAGTTAAACAAGTATTTGACAGACTAAGAAAATTTAACTTAAAGATACAACTTGACAAATCCGAATTCCTTCAAAAATCAATAGTATACTTAGGTGATATAATTACCCCCGAAGGTGTAAAACCTAATCCTGAGAAAATTTCTGTAATCAAAAACTTCCCGATTCCCAAAACCAAAATCAAAAGTTTCCTTGGACTTCTTGGATATTACCGCCGTTTCATACCAAATTTTGTCAAACTGACCAAACCCATGACTAAATGCTTGAAAAAAGTAATGCGAATAATTCATGACAAGGAATTCATACTCTTTTCAAAATTGCAAAGAAATTTTAACAAACGATCCTATATTACAATATCCAGACTTTTCCAAACCAATGATTCTAACAACCGACAGTAGTAACTATTCCCTTGGAGCAGTATTATCACAAGGTACCGTTCCAAATGACAACCTATAGCTTACGCCTCACGAACCTTGAACGATTCAGAAATCAATTACTCTACGATTGAAAACGAATTACTTGCAATCGTGTGGGCTTGCAAACACTTTCGACCCTATTTGTACGGACGACAATTTCACATATATACTGACCACAAACCCCTAACCTGGCTTTTCAAGTTAAAAGAACCCAACTCAAAATTAGTGAGATGGCATTTTAAATTAGAAGAATACGACTATAAGATATTTTACAAACGCGGATCTTCAAATGTTGTGTATGACGGTCTAAGTAGAATAACGCTTTAGAAACTGATTCATTATTGATAACCCCGGTGACACGAATGACGAAATTTTAGAATTCTTACGAGAGTTCGAAAATTCTTTAGAACAAGAAAACAATTCCATCAATGAACGAAATCAATCAAAAGTAAATATTATCTCAGACGTACAAATTACGCCTACTAAAAATACCATTAATATACCTCCAAATTTACGAGACGAACTCAATACACCTGAACCTAACTGGACGAAACCTTCTACCCCTAAATCCAATTATTCAGCTTTTGAAACCACTAACCAAGGAATTCCTATATTAGATGAAATTATTAATAACAAAGTTCACCAAATTTTAGTATATCCAAATTTATATCAAAAACTAGACATCTCTCACGATACATACGAAAATCACAAGATTACGAAAGTTAAAATTCCAGAAAATGACAACGAACGTTTTATATTCGAATTTTTAGTAGAAAACACAGATCTTAACAACACATTCTATCCCTATTTTAACAAAGACAACATGTACCATGATTTTAATAGAGTTTATTTGAAACATTTCTCTTCAAATCAACCAAGACTTATCAAATGCACTAAATTAGTTAATACGGTATCAAATAAAGAAGAACAGATCCTTTTACTCAGAAATTACCACGAAGGCAAAACCACACACAGAGGAATTCAAGAAACCTTCGAAAAATTAAAAATAAATTACTATTGGAAAAATATGAGAACATCGTTTACTAATTACATTAATTCTTGCGCAATTTGTCAGAAAAATAAATATGCTAGAGAAAAACCTTATGTTCCGCTAATGTTAACCGAAACTGCATCAAAACCTTTCCAAATTATACACATCGACGTTTTTGTTTACAACGGAAAATCTTATCTAACCTTAACAGATGCATTCACAAAATTCGCACAAGCAATGCACATTCCTTCTAAAACAGCTGCTATAATAAGTAAAGCTCTAATAAAATATTTTACATCATTCGGAGTACCACAATTAATTGTTTTAGATAAAGGTACAAAATTCCATAACGATACTATTAAAGAACTTTTGGCATTACACAAAATTAAAATACATTTCACCACAACTGGTTATCATGAATCCAACTCCATAGCTGAAAGAGTCCATTCAACCTCGATTGAACATCTTAGAATACTACGAGAACATTACCCCGACAAAGATGATTTAATGGATTACGCAATAATATGGTACAATAATTCTATACACAGTTCTACAACTTTTACCCCTTTTGAACTTACCTTTAGTCATACAGATTCTAGAAAACCAAACGAAATTTTTATACCCCAAACTTTCTATAACGACTATTAGACAATCATCAAAGTTACAACATGTTTATAGAGATGTAAAGTACGAATCAACTAAGAAAAGGCCAGACGGGTCATACCTGACAAAGGCCGCAATAATTTCCTTCTCTCTTAGGCCCATCCCATTTATGTGACAGTGGCGTTTTTTACGATTGTTCGGTATTTTTAATATAGAAATGCAAGTGCTAAATAGTCTGGCAACGCTGCACGTCTGCCGCATGGTCCAAATCAGAATTCGAAGGGAATCGTCGCGCAACCATGGATCTCTTGCCATTGCGAGTCCCTCTTCGATGTTGCCAAGCCTTTACTTAGGAAGGAAAGTACTGTAATATTATAAATAATTTGCGCTTATGCATAACCGACCGAACATCGGACATTCAGCATTTAGTATTGTTCGTTGTTCAGTAGGTAGTGTGATTTATTGTGTTTGGTGTTATTTTTAGTCTGTGTCATAGTTTATTCTACAGATAGCGCTGTTTTTGAACATTAGGGGCAAAATCGTTTTAAATAATGTCCGCAAAAAAAGTTGGAAAGCAAGGTCTTATTATACACAGCCAAGGACAGAAAAGAAAACATAAGCAATATTATTAATTTCATGAAAAAAGAGGCAGATGAAGGAGTTACTATTCCTTTGAAAAATTACAGGTATGTAGCAAGATTTAATTCGAGAAGTAGGTTGAAGAAATGCGGAGTTTACACATTTTTATACATATTTACACATATTATAAAGTCATGTACCTACTTAGTTTAAGGTTTACCGTTGTTACTATTCAATTTAAAAGAGCAAACGTGCAATGCTAAATTATGATGAAATGACAGGTGTTTTGCAGAAAATTAATGACCGGCAAATCTTGACAGAAGCAATAAGTGTAAGCAGCTTGAATTTTGAATTTAAGTTGTCCATTATTACGATAATTAAAACCTTGATGTCTATCACAGAGATTTTTTTTGTAGATGGTAGAAAATGCCAGACCGAAGAAAAATTTTGTGTGAATCACACGACATTCACCTGAAACGAATAAATTACCTAAAGAAGCTGATAGAATACCGTAACGAAAGCCGCAATATATGTTATACTGATGAAACTTACATACACAGCAGCCAATAAATTTCGCTTCCCCATAAAGTACAAACTAGACGAACTGTTACAATAACATGGGCACCGTGTATTACGTTTACCTCCTTATCATCCAGAACTAAACCTGATCGAAAAAATCTGGGCATTAGTAAAAAATTGGGCAAAAATTTGAGGAGGTATCGGAACAAGAGTGGTATAATATTTTCCAACATGTTAAAAAATATGAGAATGACCTTATACAAAAAGAGCACATTTTACACCACACTCTAGATCACTTAATATTTACAGTAAATACGGGTTCATCGGAAGAAAGTGAAGACAAAAACAGCGAGGATACTGATAGTTCATTAGAGGATGAACTAGGATGTTCGTCTCTAGTTTCTGAGCGAATGTTTTTTTTTAATTAAAGACATAGATAAAATATTACACTCAACATGTGCAAAAACTGTTTTTTTTTATAAACATACCATGCACACCAAACCTCTATGCAATAAACAGTTGCTATTTCTAGAAGATACTGTATATATATATATATATATATATATATATATATATATATAATTAACTAAGTAATATCCTACTGTAATGTATGTTTAAATCCTTAAAATATATTTTTTTTGTATTTTTTAATCTAATAAATGTTTTGTTATGAACTGCATTAATTTTTATTTAAATAAGAACCTACGCCACTGGTATATTAGTCTGAAGCGACAGAGAGGGAATATTTTAAAGTGAGGCAGACGATAACTAGTTGATGACGCCTAATAATTACCTAATAATTAGAATAAGAAGAAAGAAGAACCAACCCGAAAGGGAGACAACAAGCAAAGATGTTTTGAAAAATTTTCCTCTAATGCCGAACTCTGGTCCATCCTCATAGTTCTCTCTTAGGATGGAGGAGTTACGTCAATAAACATTGTTTATTAAGCTTTATTGTATAACGCCGACGAGGCACTTTGTAAAACATATAAATATTGTAAACCTGTAATAAATTCAGATTCTGTTTTGTCAATGTATTGAATAAACATTTCTCAACGTGTAATTCGTTTTAAACATGCCTTCTCGAAGTTCAGTATCGTAATTCGCGAAAAGTCAGTACCTGAAGATTCAACAGACGATTTAAATGAAACTCGGTGGCCACATATCACCTTTAAGCAATTTTCTAGCAGAAACTTTTGATCGAAACCCTTTTAAATGATACTGTTTTTGGTTCATTGCTTCCATAGAATAAGGGAAAGAACAAATAAACTAATAAACTACAGCTTCGACATACCCACCTTCTCATTGTAAACATGTTCTTTTGTCAAACTCCTGTATTAATTTTCATATCACATTTGCAATAATTTTTTGGCATCGTTCAGAAATAATCCTTTCCAACTGGTCTACATCATCAACTCACTATGACATTCACTGTCACTTACTTCATGTTAGAGCATCCTAGATTGTGTTAAATTTGATCCTGCCAGAATAATTAATACTGAATGATTAGTAAATAATCACAAGACCTGAACCTTGTATACTGTTTTAACTTTTGTACCTTTCCCGTTCTGTAATAAATTTTTAAATATAATACAATCCCCGTTTCTCGTTTCACAAACAATACACACTGAGACCAAACTACACAAATTGCATAAGATGCAGCGCCAAAACGAAAGGAAAAAAAAAATAGAGCGTCCTCCTTTTAAAAACCCAATTCATAAGCTCCTATATATTGTCTCCTTGTAACTTTCACATATGTAAAGTCCAGTGAATTTTTTGCTCTTTTTGCAAATAATTAAAAGGAAACAAAGTGGACAGCCAATTCGGAAAACTGAAAATTGAATTAGAAAATAACAAAAAGATCTTGTATTATATTATTATTAACATATTGACATCTAATTCAATAATATACTGGATGTGCAATGTTCGGTCCTTTATTATTACACCGTATACTTCTTCGTATACCTCGGATATCTGTCTCAATTTCACACGTATTGTAATTTAATCTTTAAAATTTGCAAACCTCTATTGGGACCGAATTTTTTAGACAAACCCATATCAATGTGTTCCTAATAAAACAACGCTTATGTTGGTATAAAATTTTTTCTATTATTCCATCAAGTGAAAGTAACTGGCATCAACATACTTGTTATACCTGGCAACCCAGTAGTTCATCCAGATAAATAATAAACAACCCTACGTCTGCACATTTTTTATGTTTTATAAATTAAACCCAGAACAAAATTTTCTTATTGTCTTGATGTTGCAACATTAATTGAAAAATCTTTTTTTTTTTAAATAATTCAAAATATTCTGTCCACGATTTTTGTAGACAACCCATTTTAAATATATTCCCTAATATACTAAATTTATTATAAAATAAGTTTTATTCTATTATCAAGGTCGAGTTAGGTTCAGATCTTAAGACTGGTAGAGGACGCCAGCTCCTTTAAGTTCGGGCGCTCTGTTTTGAAATAAAGGAAACACATGATTTGAGTATAAAAGAAACTAAACATCGTCAAAGAAATTTTTATGTTAATAATTATCGTATGTTGTGTATGACTATAGTTTTTTTGTCAGATTTATTTCGGTTATTTTGAAATATACATTTGTATCGTTACAATGTTATATTTTTAACTACACACACTATTTTAAAATTTGAAATCAAACAAGTTTCATATGAATATTCAAATCACCATCCAAAAGGAATGTCTGCATTTTCCAATATAACCATAAAAGCATCTTTTTTAAATATGACAAAAACAAAAAGATAGGAAATAAAGTTTCATGCAAAAAATATAGAAATTAAAATTTCATTTAAATTGTTAAGATATTGGCAATATAAACAGAGGTATTTCCAATGGACGATTTGTAGCTCCACCGTGCGACTGATAAAAAAAGTTGAAAAATCGAAAAATATCATTTTTTTGTCAATGATATCTACAAAGCATATACAAATAATCTTAGTATTTCAGTTCGAAAGTACTTAAATGAAGTTTTCCAAGACCAATGAATTTAAAGTGAGGACACATTAGTGTTATTTTTTCAATAAATGTACATTGAAAGTACAATTTAATTAAAAAAAATAATTAAGATTATTTTTTAGTAGTTTTGAACCCTGTATACTTATGATCGACTACATGGAAATAATTTTAATATATAAGGTATATATGTACAGAACATAATAAGATATACTAAAAAACTTGAAAAATCAATATATTTCCAATGAACAACAATACATTCCATTAGAAATATAATGGAACAAGTCTTACAAAGAACAACTCAATCAACCTAATCTTCTTTCTTGGCATCAACTTTACCTCCTCTAATTCTACCAGTCCTTCTGGCAGCAATAAGACCAACCTTACGACCAGCAGAAGTACCTCTCTTGACGGTAGATGCTTTACCAATGTGTTGATGGTTACCACCTCCGTGGGGATGTTCAACAGGATTCATAGCAACACCACGAACCTTAGGCCAGCAATTACGTTTCACCTTATATTTGTGATAAGCACGACCTGCTTTAAGGATTGGTTTGTCGATACGACCACCTCCAGCAACAATACCTAAAAATATCAACTCCTCAATATAAAACATACTAACTAAATATAATATATTATAAAATAATATTCTTCAGAAAGAGCCTCTATTTACACATCACAAGTCAGATGTAGGTATGTAGAAAATCATCATACAAGAAACTTTATTATATACACTTATATGATTCAATTCTATTGAAATGATAACTGCCCTGTCCACACCGCCTGCTTAATTCAAATATCCCATTGAAATTTTATGGGAATGGTTGGTAAAAATTACAAAATGAATTACCATTCCAGAAATCAAGAAGAGCTATTAGAATCCATTGAAACAACATAGAAAAACCTTAATTTAAAACTATCTGTGTATGGCAAAATACTTTAGTAAAATCATGAAAATTTCTACGTTTTGTACTTTTGTCTAAAAACAGTTTTTGAAAAATGCATACTTTTAGAGTTATAAATTTTTTTGTAAAAAATTTTAACGTTGCAGACCTTTATAAAATTCTTTTATTTTATTTTGATCCGTTGATAAAAGCACTAAGAAATAAAAAAGATTATGTAAATTTGCTTTTAATACATGGTAAATATGGCAAAGTTGTTATAAGAACATGCACTTTCTTTGCAGTAAGATATCCAGATAGACCACGAAGAATACTCAACAATTTGAAGCTATTCGATTCATTTTAAGCAAAAGTTAATTAAATCAAACATAAAATTAAAAGCCAAAGGAAAATAGTCTGATGTTTCAAAGTAAATGTTCAAAATTGCTCCCTTGAACTTCAATGCATTTTTCAACCTTTCTCAGTACGCCTTCATTCGTCACATGGCTTATCATTATCTCAGAAAGAGAATTGAAGGAATTTCGAATTCTTAGCTCACAATCTTCTCCAATCATTAAGGCTTGTGAGGGAAAAAGTGGGGGCCACCAAAAAGGACCCTTATTTCCTAACCACCTATCATCAAATTGCTCTTCTAAAAATGTATTTATGACGATTGAATTGTGAGCAAGAGCACCTTCATGAATAAAAAAAGTTTGTTTAATTTAATTCGTCTGGTGGTCTAAATAATTTTGTTATAAATTTCTTAAAATATCAAGATATATTTCACCTAAAAATAAAAAAATACAAAAACAGTGTTTTTATTATTTATTATTAATGAAGAATAAATTAATTGATTGTGGAACCATTCAAATTCCCATCGTAAAAATGAAGTTTTATTATTTGATTACTTCTAATAGCCACCGATCTTTAGTAGCAACTTCTTTGGTTAAATGAAGATTATCTTGACTCCAATAATGGGAATTGTGTCTATTAAATAATCCATTCTTCATGAATTTCGATTTGTCGCACCAAATTATGTTTTTTAAAAAATCTTCGTCTTGCTAGCATTTTAATACTAAAAATTCTGCAAACTCTACACAAATTGTAAGAATGGAGATGCATTTTATGTTTTCGTAAAATACGGTGAATCGACGATTTGCTTACTCCAAGATCTCTTACGGCAAAACATATTGATGCGTCTGGATAAGCAGTTAAATAAGCAACAACATTAATTTCGGTATTATTATAGTCAATAACTGGTTTAATTCGATTAACTTTTTCTTCAAATGAACCATATAGTTTCAAATTGTTAAGGATTCTTTTAACAATATGTGAGTTTGGTCGCAGTCTATATGGATAGCAAATAGCCGCAAATAAAGTACATATTCTTCTAATAACTTTGTCACATTCATCATGTATTTACATAATCTTTGTTATTAAATTGAGAACGAGCCATTTGAAGAATTTTTGATAGTATCAATAATTGACTAATGTTAAATAAGTGTTATTTATTACAAAGTCTACTAAAAGTATACAAAAAAAATTAAAACGTTAAAAAATACAATAATAATTTAAAACCTCAAATACTTAAATTTACAAAAATCATTTAATATCTGGATAACGGTAAGGTTTAGGTATAGGAAAGTATACATGAATTTGCCTTATTTTTTAT
The DNA here is from genome assembly GCA_026230145.1 of Diorhabda elongata. Classification (NCBI taxonomy): domain Eukaryota; kingdom Metazoa; phylum Arthropoda; class Insecta; order Coleoptera; family Chrysomelidae; genus Diorhabda; species Diorhabda elongata. The sequence continues at coordinate 19,248,717 of CM047932.1, forward strand.
CCCTAAATGCATTAAAATAGATAAAAACGGGTGGCTGTATTTAAAAGAATAAAGAAATTTGATATGTTTGAAGTCAACTATGAACTTGTGATATAAACATGGAGGGTAGAGACATTGAGTATCTCTTATAGCTGTATACAATATATAACAATTCAAAAACCTTCCAATATTGAGCTGGAGTAGACAACGGCTATAGTATGAATAGGGTCGCTAGGTCACCAAACTTGATAGCCGGAGACTACATTATTTAGGATTTTGTCTCAGAATTAATATGTAAAACAAAAAAATTGTTTGTAAAATCAAGCTCCACAAAGACAGAGATTTTCAGTTTAATACATTCGAATGATTTACTTACCAACCATAGCTCTGTTATTGGATGGAATGACTTTCTTTGCTCCAGAAGGTAACTTGACTCTTGTTTTCTTTGTATCATGATTGTGTGCAATTACAGTGGCATAGTTCCCTGATGCACGTGCTAGACGACCACGATCTCCCGTTTTTTCTTCCAAATTGCATACAATGGTACCTTCGGGCATTGTACCCACAGGTAATACATTTCCTAAAATAGATGAAATAGCAATAAACAGAAACACAATGAAATACTGGTTATTAATTCTCACATATAAAGTTTCATCAGAAAGAGCCTCTAAATAAACATCAATTTTAGTTTTTTCAGAGTGTAGGTACTAACAGAAATCATCATTATAGAAGTGGATTTTATAAAAAAATTATACGGGTAATTATAAGTAATTATAAGGTAACACGGACCAACATTGACATGGAGATAAGATACTGACAAAACATTAACAACAAAATGTAAAAATTTAGTTGAAACTGAATCTGCATTTACTATCTACTATAACAAACTATATTGACATAACCTAAAATCGAATTATGCTGAAACACTGTTACTAGTGTACAAATTGGATAACTTCTCAATTTTTTTTGTAATTACCTTAGCACAAAAACGCAAGTTCCGGCCTAGTATTGTTATAAATCATCAGATTGTCATATAACATGCCGTTGGTTCAAATTGTTTACTTCTCACAAAAGGATTGCTTTTAGAATAAGCATTAATAAGATCTCTCTCCTAAATCACTTAAAAGGCTATAAACGCAAAGAAAACCTAGTGTTTTAACAAAACAAGAGACAGAACTTTTACTTCACTGGTGAAACTGGAAGAGTGGGACTATGGCATTGAGACGGTTTCATAGACCACATCCTCAAAACTCCTTACCTGGAAACGACTGGTGGGATTCTATCTTATAATATAACAACGGTAGTTTATTCTATCAATCATTTCGTTCCTTGTGTTTTTTCTACATTTCTACTTTTTCCTTATGTAATAAAACGAAGTTGGACAGTTGTATGGGAATTTGTTCTGTTACAGCATTTTTTCACATCATTTCTCAAAGTTTTTTGCATGAAGTCCTGCAACACCCTGAGTATATGAAACCCTTCTTCAGTATTTTCAATTTTCGTTCAAAATCATTTGCTCGATTAATAATCCGACATACGGCAACAAAATGAGTAGAATGTGATGTCATTGCAATAATGGCACTCATATTGATTATAGAACAACCATATCTCAAAATGAGAATAAAAAAATTTTTACTGAGAAAATCATTAAGAATAACTGAATAATGAGATCTCATTAGTCATTGATGTTGTCTAAGGATTATTTAGAGTAGAAATCAGAACTTATATTCTTTTACTGTTATTCCGAATGCTGATTTAAATAAAAATTTTGATTATCAAATTTTCTCGATAATTTTTAGTAGTTTAGAACTAGCCCATTTTAATTTATTTGGAAGGATTATATTAGTTGCATTTGCTTACATTCAATGGGAGGTCGTCTTTTTTGGAATTATCTTACACAGGTATCACAGCAAAGTGAATTTTGTTGGTAAATTATGGTGAAAGAATAATGTTTAATAACGTTTTTTCTACAGACACCATGATGTACATGTCTGAGAAAAAATGATAAAGTTCTAGAATATTATATTATTAATCTAACATACACCTTCTAAACCAGCAACTCTCTCAAATGCTATATAAAAAGGGGGTGAAATAGAATTCTTTACTGGTATAATTACTGAATAGTGGAAAACTGTCTAGAATAATAGACCTACTCAGATAAATAAAGATTTATTTAAATAATGTACAAATGTATTTCTAACTATTTTGAGCACCATTTAGCTTCTGAAAATTGTTATTTAAGCAGTTATTTTGTTAATAAAACTGGTTGTGCTACTTGATATGCCTTCATTTATTAGGATGCTTTGTTCTGATTTTCATATTCATAGCTAGGAATTTAAGTATGGATAAAACTTAGTTATGATTATTTTCCAACAATGGAGTTTTATTTATTATCAATTTTCAAGCATAAAGAATAAATTTTTCATGTGGCCAAATTTCTTTTCATATGAAAACATTGAAGGGTGTCAATGATACCTCAAAAGTATGCAAAATTGACAACTTTACTAGAAGTGTAGAAAAAATGCATGTATAAAATTTTTCAAAAATTGTGTATAGTTAAATAAACACGTGTCAATGTTTGCCTGTTTTAACTTATAAATTCCAGGAACCGTGAAAAACTGATCAATATTTCATAGTATGTCTCAAATCAATTAAACTATGGTATATAGGAGAATATGAATTATCCAATAACAATTAACATTAAAATTATTATCACTTACCAATTTGTAGGTTAGCTTTTTTTCCACAGTACAAGAATTGTCCTGTATACATTCCTTCAGGGGCGATAAACAATTCTTTTTTAGTTTGGAACTTGTAAGGGTCCCTAAAATGAACTACGGCTAATGGAGCGCCACGTCCGGGATCATGTATTATATCTTTAACAACACCTTTGATATAACCATGTCTTTCTGAAAAATCTAAATATCGGAGTTTGGGAGCTCCTTTCCTCCTTTTTGTGTGGGATTTGAATACAGATCCAGCTCCCTTACGTTGTGCACGAATTACACGACCCATTGTAGATAATAAAAATTATTCTGTAACAAAAATGTTCAAATAGTTAATATAACCTAATTGTTATGATTATTCACAATATTTACCACTAGAATAAATAAATATGATAAAATATACTATAAATACTATTACCAATTAATTTTTCAACTACCCTACACAAAAATGAAATTTAGATGACGAATATTTTACTAAGATTTTTCAAAATACTTCAAAATTAACAAAAGCATAGTCATTTCACTTACCTACGTTGACGTGAAAGGCACCTTTACAGTTATATTTCAATAAAAAAATTTTGTGTACTCAGAATAGCCAACTGTGAACTGACACATAACACTAATATATATCCACAGAATGACTCTATAGCCTATACAGCATTGGTTGTTGTGAAGATTATTAAGGCCCGGTTCTACATTGACGTACAAATAACAGAATAATTATTCCAGGGCCTGTACATTGGGATAGAAAAAGTTTAGGACGATTTTCAACGCCATCTATGTTATCGGTTTACATCTAAAAGCTTACTTTTTGGTGTTTTATTTTTGAATATTTGTCAATCTGGATTCTGAAACTAAGTTGCAAATACATCGAGAACCAACCAAGATTATTGAATCTTGCAAATGTGTATAAAATCTTTGCAAAGGCGTTTGATATTGTTTATTAGCTATTTGCATTTTTGTGCATTTGAAAGTTATTATTTGTTGCGAATTGTACTGTCGAGTTTACTTAGTCAATATGAGTAAACAAGTAAAGGCCTGCTGTCTACCAGGATGCACGAACAAGCAAGCGAAAAGGTGAGAGTAATATTTACTATTTATCAACATAAAAATATTTAAATTGTAATCAAGTTCATATCTATACGAGAATAAATCTTTTCTTCCTAACTTCATTAATTTGTATTTAGAAAATCATTTTGTTGAATGGTTAAATATGTTGAATGATTTTATCCTGATTTTACTTTTTTATAGACATTCCATTCCTACGAACGAAGACGTTTGCAGAATTTGGTTGCAAAGAATAAATAACCCCAAGTTAGCAGATACAGTATTAACATCACATAGAATATGTGATATTCATTTTGAATCAATTTGTAGAAGCCCCAATGGCAGGTTAAAAAAACTTTCACTGCCAACTCTACATTTACCTAGTAAGTACTTATATTTACTGTGACAATAAACCTCTTATGAATCCTAGTGAAAAGTTAGGCAGAGGAAAAGAATTGCCATTTTTGTTTGTAGGTTATGAAAAAAGGTGAAAATGATATTTTTTGGGTACAGGAGCAACCATCTTCATTTTCAACTCCAATAAGGCTGATAGGTATGAATTGTAGTATATTATTTCCACAAAAATCTGCCTGTTAATTCTTCTAGTCATGTAATCAAGATGCTTAATTGTTTGAATCATTGTACATTTTGGGTATAGGCATGACTCTACCATTTATGGTAGCATGGTAGTGATAAGCAGGTAGAAATAGATTGATGTGTTTAACATCTGGGGAACAGGCTTCATGTTTTTATTTCATATTAATAATCAAAAGGATTATTCAATAATAATTTAGGTGGAAGATAAATGTCATTGAATATTTTCTATAATGTAATGCAAAGGAATCAAAAATTAAAATCTAGAGGAAGAAGATTTACCTTAGATGACAAGATATTTTCACTATCCTGTTACAAGAATAGTGGAAAAGGTTACAGGTTTCTTTCTAAAATATTTTCTTTACTGAGTCGAAGAACATTAATTTAATAAACTGCTGGATGATACAAAAGCCTACTGTATGAGGAATAATATAGATAATAAATTATCCTCATTTATTTAAATGTTTGAGAAATGGATTACTAAATAAAAATCTACAATTTTTTCAGAATGGGGTTCCAAAAGTAGCTTATTGGGAACACATTAAACATTATATAGTATGGATAAACAAATGGGATTTTTCAGTGGCTTCCCCAAATTAATGGATCAACATATTTTTAAAGACAAAGAAGATGAGGGTGAAAAATTGTACGCAAGTATTTAGTCGGACAGAAGCAACGACAATGAAAACTCGTGCAGAGATCAGCAATGAGTTGCAGCCAGAATCTCGCTTTTACTTGAATCCCAAAGCAACTAAAACTGCAGATTTATTATTGTTTTTGGACATGTTGTTCGACAGCCTTAATGGAAATCTGTTAAATCCTCCTTTAGGGAAAGAATTGAGGGGAGTTATCACTGTCACATCGAAACATCTAGATACTTGGCTCAATGCACTGCCAGTTTTAAATTCATTTCATTTTATAGACCCATCAAAAAAGAGTGGTAGATGTATAACACCATCAATTAAGAAACTACCATTCACCATTAAAGGATTTGTGTACATTTGGCAAAAGTTAAGGCAAGAGGGATTCAAATATTTGAGTGCCAGAAACTTGAATCAAGATGCTATTGAAAATTTCTTTGGCGTGGTAGGAAGTCATGGCATTAGGAATAAGTATCCTTCATGTTTCCTGCATTTGTTTCGTCCACAAAGTCTTTAATTGTAAATAATTTCATGTCTAAACATGAGGATTTAATTGTGAAGACGACTTTTCAATGGGGGCATTGGATACTTTTAAATATTTCCTCAGTGAAACACATATTGAACAAATCACTCCAATAGTCAATGTCCCAATTTATAAACCATTCAATAGAAGCTCAAAATATATAGGATTAGATCTTGTCACTCCTTATGTAGCAGGTACAGTAGCAAAGAAATTATTTAAACGTCACAATTGCCACTTGTGTAAAAATATAATATTGAGAACATAAGAGAATATAATATAGAGAACATAAAAAAATGTTTTATGTGCGCCTTCAGCAAAATTCTGTGATATTTTTAAAAGTTTATCTGATAAAATTTTCGAAAGATTGCCCCAGTTAATCAATTCGTTAGGCATAAAAAAACAAATATTTCGTTTGGAGGATTTGACAGACATTTCCTCAATATTTTGTTCAGATCATAAGGATTATGTAAATATGTTTGTAAATATTAGTTTTAACATATGCATCTTTCATCACATAGGTGTTATTAATAAAATTTTGAAGGGCAAAGATCAACAATTTAAAGATTATGATGTTGTGATGAATATGGCATATGTTAATTATAGGGAAAGCTGCAAGAAAGACAACGGTAATAATGAATTAACCATGGTTATAAAATCAGTTTTTTATATACCATTGTATGTACTATGTACAAACAGAAACATTTTTTAAACACGCCAACATCTCACTGTTGACAGTCCTAAGCCTGCTAAAGTGTGAAGGAAAATTTTTTGTTTGTGGATATAGTTATAAAATGTCAAAAACAAAATAAAAATTATAATAATCATCCTGTGTTTCAATATTCCATCTACCTATATCTTATATAAACCATTTAATTGTGAAATTTAGGTGGTGGGACCTGGTTGTCACATAAATTGTAAATGAAATCAAATTATTTTACAAAATACTTTCAAACATTTAATCAGCATTTTAATTTCAGGTATTTATATTTTCTTGTAAACAACAATATTTGAAATGTTAGCAAAATGAAAGTATTTTGCATAATACTTTTGTTTCATTCACAATTTGATGCGACAACTAGCTTCGAGCATTTAAAATTACTTGAGTTATTTTCAAATTTCCCGCGAAGTTAGCATTAGATCAAATCTTTGATTATAGAAATCTTTTTACTTGGTACTAAACCAATTTGAGAGATGTCGCTAGGATTGAACTCAAATTTTTATACAGAGTGGCAGGTCTTAAGAGTTATTTGGATAATAAAAGGCGGGTAGCTCTGTTACTTCGCATTTTAGTTTCATTGAACGCTTATTGTTTGGCAGGAAGTTGAAGTATTTTTTAACCTTTATTAGAAGTATTTGTTTGTGTTTACGAAAGCTCATATAGAAATGGAAAAAAGTGTTAAAAAGCGGAGCTACAGTATTTTTTATTTCAATGAATAATGATAAATTAATTTATTCCTTATGTTATATGAGATTAATGCAATACGGAGATTAAATCAGAATTTTAATTAATTCACATTAAAAATTTCCACATATGACTGACAAGAAAGAAAGAAATATTCTTAACTGGCAAGTTTAAAAAAATAATTAATACTAGTTGAGTGTTATTATACGTTTATACTGAGGATACTAAAAAATATATTTCATTATGTAGTAATTAAAAAAATATATTATAATCCTCAAAAATCTCAAAACTTTTTATTCGGATTATATATTTCTCTTTTTTTACTGAGTTGGCTAGAAGAACCTCGGTCAAAATTTTTAATATGCTCAATAAAACGATTAAAATTTCTCGCATTACACATTGCAAAGTTTTCAATTCAAATCTTCAAATTCTACAAATGACAAAATATATGAATAAAAGACTAAAATATTGAAATCATTTCTCTCATGATTACTTCTTGTTTCTTTTCATCTGCTAGCGAATTAAAGTTTGTCTCATTTATTCTTAAATCTTCTTTGTCGGTACATTAGAGTACCCTGTTTAACACTCTAAATTACAAGTTTCATTGCAAGAAACCTTATTATAAAATTCACCACTTACCAAAAGGGATTTTTCCTTAAATTTCCCCATCTTCATTATTTCCATGTTGTTCTTAATATCTTCTGTTTTCTTCTTTTCCTTGGTAATTTTTTTGTGGTAATTACTGGTATTTAGTCTTTTGATATAATCTTCTTCCACGTCTTTTAATTTATGATTTCTTCCAGTACATTTAACAAACCTATAAAAACAAAACATATTAAAATATGTTGTTTGTTATAATAAACTGAATACATAAAATTAAGTTTTCCACTTAAAATATCATATTTTAAAAACTTATTCAAACTCTCTATTGTGATATTGATTCCTGCATGATTTCTGTATCAATGGACTCAAATTTTATTTCTTTCTTCACTCTGTTAATAGTAACTAAAAAAATGTTTATTAGTATTATCTATAAAAGAGAAAAGTAAATTTCACTCTTCTAAACACTTTTTTTTAAATGATCGTCTTTCAGTTCCATAAAATTATTAACATTTGTCTTTAATATGCTTCTTATCATTTCCTTTCTTATTTCAATTCTTATATTATTTTGGGTATTCACATGCAGTTCTTCTAATATTAATTGCAGAATATAAAACGGTTTGAAACTTTTGATCTACCATAGGCGTAGACACCTCATTTTATAAATCTATTATTTTTATAAATACTTTTAAAAGTATGTATATCTTATGCGAGAAAGTATTCGTTAAAAGGCAATCGAATCATTATAAATTGGACGGCATTTTACGCCGTTATTAAGATAGATGCACTTAAATGTAGTCCTACTTGAAACTTGGAAAAAATATCATTATTATACCTCGTTAACTTGCTACAACTGAATATTAAATTATAAAACGTAAATAGACGAGTAAAATATATCTGTATGTAAGGGTGTTTGGTTTAAGCAGGGTACCAGACGTTTTTTTTCTAGAAAACGAAATTTCAAAGCAGAAACCATAAAGGAAAATGAATTCTTTGTAAATAAAACAAAAGAAAAAACATTTTAATTCCAAAGTATCTTTATAAATAATCATGGTAGTCAGAATCGTCTGAACTAAAGTCATCATTTGATTGAATTACTCATCTTCTTCTTTGATAACACAATTTTTCCAAAGCTCTTGGCGGTCTGCTGCAAGAACTTTCTTTAAGAGTTCTACAACCTCTTTACTCGGTTCTAGAGATTGATTATATTTTCGTAATTTTGATCTTTCGTTTGCCCATATTAACGTATTAGGATGCGTTGTCCATAACATTACTGGCTGAGGTGGAATGTTAGGTAAAAGCTGTTAATTGAACCACTTTTCAAATAATTATGCTTCATGATTATCAGCTGCACAGTTTTTAATTTTTTAGCAGATATTAATAAAGCATTATGCACGAAACCGTCTTTGTTTCCAGCGTGTACTATTATAATGCGTTTCCTTTTAGAACATGGCCCAATCAAACAGCAATTTTTACTATTATCAACCCAACCGAAATTTACTACATCAAACTATCACAATAAAATGGTTTAATTCTTTTAAAATGTTTGTAGGAGCTTGAAAAAGTTATTAAAACATAAATTAAATCACATAAACATTGTAGGCGGCTAAAGTAAGCCTAAAATTGCAATCGCAAAAAAATCAAATTCTAGAAACAAACTCGGAAACAGGTTATTTTCTAATTTCTTCGCCGTCGTTCGAAGTGTTCGGGTAAAGTCGGATAAGCTGGAAAGGCTATTTCTGATCAGCCTGGAATGTGTGCCATTTAGCGTATACTGAAGGAAGTCTAGTAAATCAGGGATAATACGATAAGCTGACAGGATGTTTTGTTTTTGCTTTTTTGAATATTAACAATCATTATCCCTCCGTACTCGGTTATTGTTGATAAATTCTTACGATCGGCGTAATTGACAAGTTATTGAGGCTTGTGATTATTGTATTATTCTAGATTTTCTATTATAAATAAAAAAAGTTTTTGAATACCATACTTCATCCACGACTTCTATATATCGTTGATGAAATTTTCTTTTATATTATTACAAATATTATTATTTTATTCTAACAAATATTTCATACTATATATTATAGTTCATTTATATACAATACACAGTTATTGAAAATAATAATAATCGTCTATCTCATAATAATTAACGCAAAAACCTATGTACATATTTCGCTTAACAAATTTAAGTACCTGATTTCACAAAATGAGGGTATTTATTCATAGTTATCAATAATTCCTTTTGTCTGTTAAAAAAATATTCATAGGTCATATTATACACTTTCCTTGACTTTTCTGGCAATAAATTTAATGAGACAGCTTCTCTAATTTCTGGTGGTGTTTTATGAAATCTTGAAAACAACTTTAATAATCCCTATTCTACAGTGTCATAAGATGCAACATGGATTTGATGTCTTTTTTTCTTAGAAAGTTTATTTCTATTTTGTTTTTGCAATTTACCGCACGTATCAAACATTCTTAATAGCGCTTATATAAATTTTTAAAACTGGAATTTTTTTACTCCGCCCTCATTTCTTATTGCAGCTGCGCTAATCGCTCGCTTACGTCACTAGCGCCGATCGAGTGTCGCCGCCAAGCTCCAGCAGTATCCGTGCCTAGTGTCGTCGTATTAGTCGTATTTTTGTCAAATGTCGAAGTCTGGATCGACAAACGTTCGTTATAAATATTGTATTGTACCAAAATGTACCAACACTACTATAACTGCACCAAATAAGGTATTTTTAAGTATCCCTAAGGGAGAAAAATTAAGGAAAAAATGGTGTGATGCAATGAAAAGGGACAGTAAAACAAATACTGTTCTATCAAGTACAAGTAATCGGTTTTGTTGTGAAGATCATTTCGAGGTAAGTACTTTCATTTTTTAAATAGCATATTTAAAACTTGATACATACGATACAGGTTAGCTCGACGTATTGAAACAATACAGTAGTTTTATAGTGTTACTTGTGACAGCATACGCTAAATGGCACGTTTTCCAGGCCAATCAGAAAGAGCTCTTACACAACTGACATTGACTTTACCCGAATACTTCAAATGACGGCCACGAAATTAAAAGATAACCTGTATTTGAGTTTGGTTCTAGAATTCGGTTTTTCTTGCGTTTGCGATTTTAATTTGGTTTATATTAGCTGCATAAAATGGTTATGTGATTTGAATTATATTTTAATAATCTCTTCAAGCTCTTAATAATATTTTAAAAGACTTTTACACCATTTTATTGTGATAGTGTATGGTGTTATCATTAAGGAAGCAAAATTATAGGTTTAGAGAGGTATGTAGTGGTTACATTACTATGGGGGTGGCGGGAACGTTTAATTATCGGAAAGAAATTATTAAGATTCGATAACCTTGTAGTAAATTTTGTCGTTACGCCTTTTCTTTAAGTCTTTATCAAAATATGATATTGACACTTACAATTTGCTTATTTATTTTGATCTATAGATCACCATCATGAATATCAAAATAAGGATAAAATCAACTTAGAACTATGTTCCAATAAGAAAAATTAATTTTTCCTTTGGTTCCCACATCTCAAATATATAGAGGCAATCAATTAAATTTATTACAATTTACAAAATAGAGCTATAAATTTTACTTAAATTATTTAGGGCTTTTTTTATCATTTATAGCTTGTTTGCTCGTATGAATGTGAATCATTTCTAAGAATTCTCTTTTTCATGTATTAGATTCCGTTTCCAAATTTTTGAATGTGTATAATTGAATTTTTTGATATTTATGGTTCGTTTCAGTTTTATTTTTTTATCATATTAATGATTTCTTAGTCTATTTTCTAAATACTGAGATGTCTGCCCTATGTAGACAGCGTCACAATTAGTACAAGGCACTTGATATATAATATTACTTCTTGTGTTTTTTGGTGTTTTAGATTTTAATTTAGTGAAATATTTGGATAATTCGATATAATTCGATAATTGTTGGGAAGTCCTTGTACATATGGTAAGGAAAAATGTTTTATGTTTTGATGCTTCGTTTCTGTTTTGTTTTTAAATTGATTGTAGTATCTGTTTAGAAAGAGCTGAATCACTTTTTAATAAATGCAAAGAAAAAAATATTAAGAAAATTGATAAGCTCAAAACAGCAACCTATTCTTGAAATACAAATGAAATAAAATCAAAATGGATCGAGAATTTAACTGATACTTTCATACAGATGAAGTAAAAGAAGTTTTATCTTTAGGTCCCAATTTTGCACAAAAAAATTTCTAGTGACAAAGAATTACCTGTGACAAATATCTTATGTAATATTGAATGCAACACCAATCATCTAAATAACGAAATTTAAAATAAAATAAGATCTGATACTTGTAATATTATTACTAATTTCAAAAATAAATTGAAAAACAAAAGACAACAAAACAATATCAAACCTCGAATTATAACTAAAACCAAAGAATTCATAAATAAAAATAGAAACTCAAAATTTTTAAAGCAGATAAATCTAATAAAACTGTTATCATTAAATTCTAATCAAAAACAAAATAATGATCTAATTCGATCTTCGAAGAACAACTTTTTATTTCGCCATCAGACAGAAAAAAATTGAAAATACACAATGCCTTACCACCTAAAATATATGGTTTACCATAACTCCAACCTGACATTCCCCTTCAACCGATTGTTTCAAGTATTCAAACTCCTCTCACCTCATTATCCGATTATTTGAAAAATATTTTGAGAAAAATTTTGTATCAAAACAAATACTATATCAAAAACACATGGGATTTCAAAGAAAAAATTAAAAGTATCAAAATTCCTAATAAATATGTATTTATTTCGTTAGATGTGGTTTCTTTATATACAAATATTCCTATTACTATTGTGAAAAATATATTAATGAGAAAATGGGACAAAATTAAAGAATATACAGAAATACCACAAATTGAATTTATAAAAGCTATAGAACTCACACTTACAACATATTTCAAATATGAAAATGAAATATACAAACAAATTGATGGTTGTGTTATGGGAGCTTCCATTTCAAGTGTTATAGCACAATTGGTAAGATATTGAGGAAACTGCCCTAAGAAAAATTGATATAAATATTCCATTCTTTTTCCGATATGTAGATGTTTGCATTACTGCTGCACCAAAGAATCAAATTGATATATATTATTACTTCTTTTGTTTTTTGATGTTTTTGATTTCAATTTAGTGAAATATTTGGAGAATGCATTATGTCCTTTATGACTTATAATAATATCTTATTTATTGAAATAGTTTTATAGTTGTTGGGAAAGTCCTTATACATGTGGTAAGGAAAAATGTTTTATGCTTTGATGTTTTGTTTTTAAATTGATTGTAGTATCTGCTTATCCTTTTCTTGAATATGTTATTATAATTTTTTCCGTATAATTATTTTGTCTCAATGCAGTTTTTGCTTTTTGAATAGGTAATTATCTAAATTCAGGATTTGATAGTTGGATATATCTATCAACCAAACTTATTATCACAGATCTTTTTTGTGAAATAGAATGACCCGAATTGAAGTTTAAATATCTTGAGGACCAAGTTGGTTTCGGATACAATTCTGTTCTTATGTTATGTTAATTTTATATAATGTGACATCAAGAAAATTGTTTCTAATATTTTGCTCAACCTCGATTGTGAATTGAAGTTTTCCATGATAAGAAATGAGTTTTTTATTAATTTTTTCATTTGATTCTTTGGTACGGCAGTAATGCAATCATCTACATATGGGAAAAAGAATGGAATATTTATATCAAGTTTGTTTAGAACCGTTTCATCAAGATCTTCCATTACAATTATAATACAAAAGAACATTCGAGTTCTCATTGTAGAGGAGATTTTTGTGTAATTAAATTTACTTCAATAACAAATAAAAATTTATTTATACGTTAAGAATACAAAGATTCGTATATAAATCAAATATTTTTTTTCGATTTTTTGCTTCAGTAAATTATTTTATCAAGTCATCGAAGTTAATCAATCGAAGTAACTCGTTTTTGATTGTAAGAAGAGACAATGCAGATAGTTTTCCATCGCCCATAGTAGATTTATGCAAATCTTTTATTCTTTTCAATACTGAAAATGATCGCTCGTTTTCACAATTTGCTATAGGGATAATAACAAGAAGTCTGTAAGCAATATACACATTTGGGAAAACAGGTGCCATACCATTATCGACTATCCATTTCAATACTAGTATAGGACAAATTGTATTGTCGTTTTCTTTGGCCTTTTTGTCCGATCGATTAGAGAAATAACCTGTTCTTGATTTTGTATTTTTACCTGTAGTATGAATTGTTTGAGTTCAACGGTACCTCGACCTTTTTCAGCATATAAACAAATATGCTATTTAAGAATTGGATCATATTCGGATATAAATTCCAAGATACCTAAATAGTTTTTCATTCTTACCACGAAACGGGAATCCCCGCCCTGTCAAAAAACGTATCACAGTAACGATACATACGCTTCAAGATTTCAATCCAGTATTTTGTTTCACTCTCTATCCCTTCAACCATTCAATACGAGAAGTCACTAACTTAAAGTCAATATACAACATCATACAGTGCATATGTTCTTTGCTATTTTCATGTGAACAGATAGATTCGTTCGTTTTGTGCCACTTTGAGAACCTAGTTTTTACAAAACTATTTTCTTGATTATTTGAAAAAACTTACACGGAAAACAAAAAACCGCGCTAAGTGAAGGAGAGTACATGAGTCAGATTCTATCACATTTTTCACGATTTGGCAATTCACGTTGAAAGTATTTTGAAGAAAACTTTCTATTTTGATCTGGATATGCCCTCTTTGAATTTTGAAAATTTGCGTTTTTATTTTGAAAATATCCTACTCCTTTATTTAAATACTTTTCGCGCTTAACTTTATTTCCATTTAAACTTGGTGGCCAGAGAGCTGGAACTTGGTGTGGAATATCTAAAAAAATTTGATAGTAGTAAAATATTCGTCGCAGTATAAGTATATCAATACTTCATACAAAGTAGTCGGAAAATACGTGTATCAACATTGATAGTCTGTATTGTTGGAAATGTTTTGATAACTTGAGTATCATCAGAATCATCAACAAATTTTGATCCATCTTTATGGAACGAATCTACGTTTTCTTGCAAATGCAGAGAAAAAAAGCTAATAAATTACGCGTAAAAAATATTTATTTTATTCAAAAAAGTTTAGACTCTAACGAAAATAAAAAAAGGCTGTTGAAATTCTGTATTATCGGATTCTAGTGAAAATAAAATACATACTTAATTAATATATGTATACAAAAAATAATTCAAATACTGATCTTGGCTTTGGCATGAAAATTAAAAACTATGTATTATATTAATGATATTGTATATAAAAAATTTGCAGATAAATACCTTTTCCGCTACTGTTTAAAAAATCATCAGTGATCAGGTGGGACATTGCCTCTAAAATTTCTTTTGAATATTCGGTGTTATCATTAACTTTTTCTCTGGGACTATGATTGTTTTGAAAGCTACCGCACGGCATCTCATTTCCTTGCGAATTAGAAGAATGTGAAAAAAAAACTGTTAATTTCGGGTGTTTACGAACCGTACTGATACTCTTTTGCTCATTTTAAAGCTTTGACGTGCTTATAACGAAATCAAAATTACCAACAATAATAATCTCAAACAGTGCGATATAATCCAGCCAAAACGAAACCGATAGAAGATCTAGAACAGCGGTTCTCAAACTTCTTTTAGTGACGGAACCCTTTTGGAAAGCGAAATACTTGACGGAACCCTACAATAAAACAATAGTCTCTAAAAGTATATTCTTTATTAATAAGCATAATAAACGTAGAATGTAACATATACTTATTACTTACTTACATAACAAGTATAATAATAGAAATAGAAGATATTAAAAAAGAAAAAAAAAACTAATGGGAGGTATGAAACTGTTTTTTATTTTTCATTAATTGGTTGATATCAGGTTTGATAGAAGACAGTTGAAGTCCCTATCAGGTTCGGCGTCCAGTCTATTCCGGTATTTTGTTTTCGTGGCTGCATAGGTTGAGAATCCTGTTTCTCACAAATATGTTGTTGGAAATGGAAGAAGAATATTCAGAGCCATTTTGGCAAGCATTGGGTATTCATCACGGATTCTGCACCAATAATCGCTGAGAGATGTCGTTTTGAACAATGATTCATATATCTCATTTGACATATTTTTTTTGACATACTTTCGGGCTTTTGCAATATTTCTCAAAAGATGCGCGTATCGAAGTGAGATATTGGACCAATTCTTCAAATACATCATCTTGAAACATTTCTGAGTCGTTATCGCTAACAAACTCACTGAGTAACGTAAAGCTTTCTATTTCTCTCTTACTAACGCAAATAATCCAAAAATCTAATTTTCTTTTAAAGGCAGATATTTTTTTACAGGCCTGTTGTCTGTTTACTTTGCAATGATAAATTTAATTCGTTCAGTTTTTGAAAGATATCCGCCATGAAAGACAGTCGGAACAACCAAGTTTTATCATACAAACGGTCTTTCAAATTAAAAGAAGTATCTGAAAGAAACATTTGTAACTCGACTTTAAGTTCAAATAGCCTTGTTAAAGTTTTACCCCGAGACAGCCATCGCACTTCTGTATGGAGCAGCAGTGTTTTATGTTTGCTACCATAATCTTCACACAATAATGAGAACAATCGGGATTGTAGTGGTCGTGATTTGATAAAATTAATAATTTTTACCGCTTCATCCATTACTAATTTTAGGTTTGACGGCATTTGCTTCATTGTTAGTATTTGTCTATGCAGGAGACAATGACTGGAACCCCAATTAGGTGCTTTTTTTGTATTCGTGACTCGACTCTTGCTGTTTTACCCGTCATCGCCTTGGCCCCCATCTGTACAAATGTCAATGCAATCGTTCCAACTGAGATTATTTTCTTCAAAAAATATATTTATTTTAGTAAAAATTTCTTCTCCGGTAGTGTTTGTGGGCAACGGTGAACACATAAGCATGTCTTCTTAAAAAGAACTTTCATATGGATATCTCACGATAACCAGCAAGATAGCCAGACCAGCGACATCAGTAGACTCATCCATTTGCAAGACGAATCGTGTTTTTTGTAGACGTGTAACTAGCTCTTGTTTGACGTAGCTTGCCAGATCATGAATTCGACGTGAAACAGTATCGTTTGATAGTGGCACAGTAGAAAGATGCTTTGCAGATTTTTCATCGAGCATACATTTTATGTCTAACACACATGGTTTTATTAAAATCTCAGCGATAGTGTGCGCTTCACCTTCTTGTGCAATGCGATAGCTAACTAAATATCATGCCTTTGTGACCTTTTCATTGATAGTTTGGGTTACTTACATTATAGTTTTTTGACTTTCCAATAACTGTTCTTTTTTACGTACAAAAAATTCTCTATTCTTGTCTTTAGACTCGGGGTATACAGTTTCTAAATGTCGGCGCAACTTGGCAGGTGCCATGGAACTATTAGGAAGCAGCTTACTACATAACATGCGGAGAGGTGAGCCGTTGGAATCAACAAATCCGAAACTGATATATGATTCATCATACTTCCTTTTTTTCGCCTTTTAAACCGTGGAACTTGACGTCGTTGCATCATTATCATCAATAATTGCTGTACACTCCGCGCGTACTGCTTTTGAACATTCGGCTTCATTAGAAGATGTTGTTGCAACACGTTTAACGCCTTTAAGCCAACGTTCCATTCTTCTTTATTAATAATTACTTGTCAGGGTGGTGGGGTCAAATTAACGCACGATCGTTACTGAGCAGAAGAGTTTAGTCCAAAGAAGATATGCACAAAACTGATACAATCAGAATACAGCAGTAGAACAAAAAAACTTCGTTTCTAGCAAATAGGTACTTACCGCTAATCGTCGACTGACTCGAGTGTCGAAGCGCGGTCATCGCTTTTATAGTCCTAGCCTCGATCTCGAACATTCTTAAAAATACTCGAGTCGGCGCCTTTGATAAATAAAAAGCCGAAATAAAAATAGAAATACAAAAAATGCGGTGTAAACAATCTCGACTTGTTTTGAAGTTATATAGCCGAAAGTCGCTTGTTTACAACTATAGCGTCTAATCTCAGCGGCGGCTTTTATCAAAGTGACTGCGCGCTCACAAGTAGATATCGGCGGTCGGTTTTCATCAAGACAAAGGCTAAAGCGGCTTGCGGATCTCATCGGTGAGACATAAAGCATAAATAAATCACATTAAACTTAAGTATTAAGTCTATTCTTTTTATCTAGGCGCGTGCCGTCCTGAATAAATATTTGGGCTACTGTAGAGATATATTTTTTTAATCTTCTGACTCTCGTATTTTGTACAGGGATCGGTGTAATTAAAGAACTTGCAATAGGTTTGCCGTAAAGTTTTATTGAAGAGCGGCGTGATGTTAAACTCTCCTTGTAAAATGCACTGTTTCAAGTTAGAATGAAATTACTTTAGTGTGCTGGGTGACGACTGAGTTCTAAATTCTTGCGGAACCCTAGGGTTCCGCGGAACACACTTTGAGTGTAGCGAATCTAGAAGATAGAAGACATAAAGCAAGCAGAACAACGACCCGTGAAACGCACGACATAAAAAGAATTCTGTGTTTGGAATAACTTATCGAAGTTATTTGTTGGTGCACGGTGGTTAGGCGGTTAGTGTTTTTTAATATTATATTGAAAATACATATGACATACTCACGGCTTTTCCCAAGGAGGGACATCTGTCTACGTTTTAGTAATACTTTCAGGTATGTATTATTAAATAAAACAAAGTTTATTTTGTTCTAATAAGTAAGTAAATATATTATATTATTAAAAGGATCTTTACATTCGTTATACAGTTACATAAGCTAAATAGATAATCACTAAAAATAATCAATCATACATAGGAGACTTATTCATCTACATTTAAATTTTCGCCGCTTTCATCAATTTCCATTGGTCGGTTTGGCTCAGCAGGAATTAATAGCTGCATTGTCTCAGGCAAAAATAATTTTGAAGCGGTTTTTTGGTCTTTCTCATGGAACTAATAAATGGGTCGGATGTTAATAGTAACCTATGATAAATATCTAAGTTGCATTCTTCCCTCGAAAACTTGCGAGCAAAGTTTAGGCGATAAGACATAAAATGTTTATTGTGGGCCTCAGCAGTTTCTTCCGAAAGTTGTCCTATCGGCAACAACGAATTTTCTATTATTGAAGCTCCATGAATTAAGACCTTATGCATCGTTGGAGTCATAGGATGACATCCATATAACTCAACAAATAGTTTGCAGTTTCCATGGCGTATTTATCATATTTTGCTACGTCAATCTTATGGCCGCTTGATATGGCTTCTAATATCACTTTTAATCTAATAATCAAGTCATAACTTTTCCCAGTGATTTCTGCAGCCAATTCAGGGTTCTCGAAGAATCTTCTGCTGGTATTTCCATCGTTTGTGTTTCCGAAGTTACTTTTTGGCATATAGACTAAGCGGTGTTTATGAATATAAAATCCGATTTTTTTCTATTTTTGTCAAAAAAATTTCAAACTCGTTTATTTTTAAAACTAGCAAAAAACTCGCAGCTGATTTTAAGCAGTTTTCTTTATAAGACTTTATACTATATAATGAAATCAAAAATGTAACTCGGAAAGGTGCGGAAGTAAAGTTTTTTTTCGATTGAAATTGAAAAATAAAGAAAAAACATTTCTAAAGAAGGGTATTATTGACGGCTCATTAAGTCATTTATTGACAATATATTTAATACAATTTCATATTAATTTAATAAAGGCTTACCTGTATTATTGGCAGAACCGGACTTAGGCATGGGCCAACCCGGGCGTGCGCCGGGGGCCCCCGCTGCGGGGGGGGCCTCGCGACGAGCCATATAGCGTATTGTGTATTAAAAATGAGCTACCGAAATCGATTGACTGCACTAGTGTTATTGAAGAATTTGTAGGTAGCAAAATAAGAAAAAAATGTTTTTAATTTATGAACGTAATTTTGTACTATTTTTAGTTAGAAATAATGAATAAATTGACTATAATGAAAAATCAACTTGATGTAAGAATTCACGTAAAACGCCCGCCTTACATAGGCCCCTTAAGTATTTTGGCCCGGGAGCCACGATGACTCTAAGTCCGGCTCTGATTATTGGTATCCATCACTTAAACAAGCAAATATGGCCCGCAAAGCGTAGAAATCCGGCCCGCGACTATCAAACAAAAATCAAGTATAGCTTTCTTATTATCAGAAATTACATTCTCTTCAATTGGCAGTAATGGCAGTGCACCTCGCACATAAAACAACATGTGCGAGCGCGGACTGGGATATGAGCGAAAACCGAACTATTTCTGAACAGCAGCAAATTTTAATTTTATAAGTCCTCATCTAGGATACAATACCCAAATATAGTTGCCCACGCCCAGAAAATAATGTCTATGTTTAGTACAAGCTATTTGTGCGGACAAACGTTTTCAATAGTGAAACTCAGAAAAAATTGTCTTCGTAATAGGCTTTCGGATGACCTGCTTTTTTCATTGTCAACAATTCAGCATCACAATGGAGCCGGCTTATGGTGAAGTCATGAAGAAACAAAAACAGTTCCACATGTCACATGTACCCACAAAGACCAGTGCTTCTCAACCTTTTACTTCGCAGCTAAATTGAGTTCAATTAATTGCAATTAAAAATGTTATTTTTTAATATTGCACAATAAATTAGTATTTCAGAAAAATTATGACCCGTCATATATTTCGTTAGCAAAAATTGGCTCGCAAAGAAAAAAGTTTCCCCATCCCTGAAATAGACTAAGAGGTCATCAATACGATAAAAAAATAAGACTGCTTTAACGAACCATGAAGTATCAACAAAACATAAATTCAATTATAAAGATTCAAAAATTCTTGAAACGGAATCTAATACACGAAAAAGAGAATTTTTAGAAATGGTTCGCATTCATAAAAATGAAAAAGCTATAAAAAAAGGAAAAATAAATTTTTCTTATTAGAACATTTTCTATTTTGATTTTATTCTTATTTTGATGTTCTTGATGTAGGTGATGTGTCAGTATCAATATCATATTTTGATACAGACTTAAAGAAAAGTTGAAACGTGAAATTTTAACTTTTTTCCAAAAATTAGAAATTATTAAAAATACTAGACCTAAAATCAAGAACATTTAGAAACATAAAACATATGAAAAAGTCCAAGAAATTAAAGAAATTTATATATATATATATATATATATATATATATATATATATATATATATATATATAAAGTGGTTTTTTATTGAGAATGTGGCGAGGAAACACCAAAGTGGAATAACTTTAACATATTTTCTGGTCTTCCGAATACTTATATATTCATCGTCTGGGAAATAATTAAAGAAATATTTTGACCATTTTCTTTGTTCCTTGTACTCTTCGTAATTTCTCTTCGTTTATTCGCCAGGTACTTTCTCCAAAATTTTTTCTTATCTTGTATTTGCTTCTTATTCTGATGTTCTTGATGTAGGTGATGTGTCAGTATCAATATCATATTTTGATACAGACTTAAAGAAATCGAAACGTGAAATTTTAACTTTTTTCCAAAAATTAGAAATTATTAGAAATACTAGACCTAAAATCAAGAACATTTAGAAACATAAAACATATGAAAAGGTCCAAGAAATTAAAGAAATTTATATAAATATATATATATATATATATATATATATATATATATATATATATATATAAAGTAGTTTTTTATTGAGAATGTAGCGAGGAAACACCAAAGTGGAATAACTTTAACATATTTTCTGGTCTTCCGAATACTTATATATTCATCGTCTGGGAAATAATTAAAGAAATATTTTGACCATTTTCTTTGTTCCTTGTACTCTTCGTAATTTCTCTTCGTTTATTCGCCAGGTACTTTCTCCAAAATTTTTTCTTATCTTGTATTTGCTTCTTATTCTGATGTTCTTGATGTAGGTGATATGTCAGTATCAATATCATATTTTGATACAGACTTAAAGAAAAGTCGAAACGTGAAATTTTAACTTTTTTCCAAAAATTAGAAATTATTAGAAATACTAGACCTAAAATCAAGAACATTTAGAAACATAAAACATATGAAAAGGTCCAAGAAATTAAAGAAATTTATATAAATATATATATATATATATATATATATATATATATATAAAGTAGTTTTTTATTGAGAATGTAGCGAGGAAACACCAAAGTGGAATAACTTTAACATATTTTCTGGTCTTCCGAATACTTATATATTCATCGTCTGGGAAATAAAGAAATATTTTGACCATTTTCTTTGTTCCTTGTACTCTTCGTCATTTCTCTTCGTTTTTTCGCCAGGTACTTTCTGCAAATTTTTTTCTTATCTTGTACTTGCTTCTTAATTTCAGTCGTCCACCATGTCTTTTCTTGTTATTCGTTTTCAAGGTACCACATGTGTTTTTGCCGCTTCTAGTATTGTATGTTTAACTTTTTGCCACAATTCTTCTCAGTCAGATCTTCTGTGGTAAACACACACACATAATTTATTTAGAAAGTTGTCATGTCAAGCCCCGTTGCAAGCCTTCGATAGGTAAAGTGCGATTGCCTCTGGATTCCCCATACTTCTTTAATGCTTCAGATCGTATGTTAGTGATAGGCCAAGACGTCCCCGATTAATCTATGTTTTCGGAAGCTGTATTGATGATCCTGATGATGATAGCAGACACATGATTTGCTGGTTAACGATTTTCTCCATTACCTTGATAACGGTCGCGATCGCTTTTTTATTAACTAATAGGATGGATCAAATTATACAAGAAATTTTTTTGGGCTCTTCAAATTAGACTATGGTGAATCAATCAAGGCTGAAAATCTATGCAAACTTAGTCTTTTCGAAAAGAGCTCCTTTCTACCAATGTAAGAGTTATAATTTCGAAACAACCTAATGAGTGACTTATACGCTATTTATTTTTTTAAATCTAGCTAGCCTTCAAAAATTTTAAATGAAAACATGCAGTTTTAATTAAGGAATATAAAAGTAGACCAAATTAGCAACAGAATAGCGAAAACCTCATGTCGATATCTTTTTCGTATTACGAAATATCTTAAGAAATGTGTAAATTTTAAGCATTTTCATTTAAACATAAATTACTCTGGGTTGACTGAACGGATTTTAACATTTTTTGACTCCTCAAAATTGTCTTTCCTTGTTCTATTAATAATAGTTCCAATTATTATGTCAATATTACTTATGTTGTCACCGGGAAACTGCGTTATGGAAGTGAAAATGGAAATATATAAAAACAAGTAGTGGGCCATGAAAAAAACAAAACAAAAAGATATGTCTTGTGTCAAATTAATAAACCTAGTAATTTGTTCATTTACGTGTCATTGGGATTTTACTTAAATTTACTTAAAAGTTATTTTGAATGTATGAGAAATGCAACTGTTGCGGCTAGGGTATATATCATACAATATCCCCAAAGACGTCATCCCGGTAGCAGAGTTTTTCGTCGACTCATACACCGTTTAAGAACGACTGAAAATGTAAATCTTGTATTTTTAGAAGACGTGGCAGAGGTCGTTCAGAGGACAACACAATAAATGTTTTGGCATATGTGAAATTTAACCCGCATTTAAGTATTAGCGCAATAAGTAGAGATTTGGGGTTGAGCAGAAACACCTTTCAACGTATTTTGACAGGACACAGGTAAATTATGATGTAAAAAGATATGTTTCTTAAACAAAATATGCCCGCATAATATTATTTGTGGGCATGGTTATATGTTAACATAATAATTTATTTATCATTCCAGAAAGATATTTAATAGGATATTATATTTCTTTTAGATTTCATTCATATCATATAGGACTATATCAACAATTGGTTGATGGTGATTAGGACAGAAGGTTGGATTATTGCAACTGGTTACTACATATGGTATATGATGACCCTCAATTACTGTCACGTATTTTGTGGTCAAACGAAGCTACATTTAGTAGTGATGGTACGGTTAACTGACATAATATGCACTATTGGTCACAGAATAATCTACGCTAGATGGAAGAAGTTCAGTATCAGGGGCGATGGTCGGTGAATGTATGGTGTGGTCAGACGGTC
The DNA here is from genome assembly GCA_026230145.1 of Diorhabda elongata. NCBI lineage: Eukaryota > Metazoa > Arthropoda > Insecta > Coleoptera > Chrysomelidae > Diorhabda > Diorhabda elongata. The sequence goes on from CM047932.1 coordinate 19,272,357, forward strand.
AGAAAATTGGACCTCTTATTTTTGACAACGCAATTAACGGGGAACGCTACCTAAATTTTATAAGGAATTAATTACCACTTCCTCTAGAAGATATATCACCAACAACTCGTGGGTCTATGTTGTTTCAGCACGATGGGTGTCTGACGCATTTCTCCAGACAAAATAGAGAATTTTTAGATAATGCTTTCCCTGATAGAAGGATAGGATGTGGAGGCCTATTTTTTGGCCAGCCAGGTCACCAGACTTAACCGTCTTAGATTTCTATCTCTGGGGCCGGATTAAAGACCTTTTGTTTGTGCAATTAGACCCATTACAAGAGATAACATGATCGAGACGCAGTTTCCTGGTGACAACATAAGTAATATTGACATAATAATTGGAACTATTATGAATAGAACAAGGAAAGGCAATTTTGAGGAGTCAAAAAATTTTAAAATCCGTTCAGTCAAACCGGAGTAATTTATGTTTAAAGGAAATTCTTTAAATTTACACATTTCTTAAGATATTTCGTTATACGAAAAAGATATCGACATGCGGCTTTCGCTATTCTGTTGCTAATTTGGTCTACTTTTATATTCCTTAATTGAAACTGCATGTTTTCATTTAACATTTTTGAAGGCTAGCTAGATTTAAAAAAATAAATAGCGCCCTCTAGCGTATACGTTACTCATTAGGTTGCTTCGAAATTATAACTCTTACATTGGTAGAAAGGAGCTCTCTTCAAAAAGACTAAGTTTGCATAGATAGGTTAAGTAGAACTGGACTTACAGGCGTTCTCATAATAAAGTTCCCGCTTCTCTCCACCTCTTATTTGAAGAGATAGACTAAAACTTGTAAAATCAAATATACGCTGAATTTCTTGAAGAATACGATAATCATAGTTTAAATGCATCTTAATTAGGATATATTTGTAAATTATTCATTTTATAATTTTTGGTATTCAATTACGCCCTCTAGTGGTGGGCCTACAACTCTGTAAATAATTTCCAGGTTTTTCTCGAGGTCACTTTTGTTATAATTTTTTTTTCCCGAAGCTGTACTATAAACGGTTGCCGATATTATATGGCCGAGAGCCATTCTTATTGGGACACCCAGTAAATGACATATTATTAAGAATTGGAATATACAGATGAGGTATGCGGTCATACAAAATGATATAAGTATTAAAATAAGAAAGGAAATGAGGAAAATGATGAGAAACATTGAAGGAGATGAATATTAACAAATTTATGAAAATATTTAGTAATATTTTTCAGAGATGATATTAATTATATGCATTATTTAGAATTATTATTTTCAGAGTGAAGAAAGACTAAAAATGTGGGTCCATTGTTACAGACATCAAGCAGAATACCAGTATGGCAATAGAAATGAATTTTTAAAGTATGATACTCAAGTGGAAAATGTGGTTTTAGGTATATAACTTATTATATCAGGTACAAACCAAAAACATATTTTAAAATATTTTGTTTTTATAAGGTTGATAAGTTATTAGGTGTATTAGAAAAAATTGTAGAAGATGTGAAAGAAGATTATTGATGTCGAAAGACCAAATATTAGTAATTGTCACAAAGACTTTAGTCAGAACAAAGCAGAAGATATTGAGAACAACATAGAAATAATTGAGTTGGAGGTATTTAAGGTAAAATCGAATTTGTTAAGTAGTAAATTTTATAATAAGGTTTCTTACAATGAAATTTGTGATTTAGAGTGTCGAAGAAGGTGTTGTAATGTACCGACGAAAAAGATTTAACAAGAAATGAGTCTTTCAAACTTTAATTCGCTACCCAGATGATGATGAATATTTCAAGAAGAACATGACAATAGCCCATCGCTCCTCACAGATGAAAAAGAAACAAGATGTAGTAATGAAAAAAAAAATGGTTTCAATATTATAGTAATTTATTCATACATGTTGTGATTTGTAGAATTGTAGATTTGAATAAAAAACTTGGAAATGTGCTAGGAGAGAACTTTAATTCAGCATATAAAAAATTTTGACTGGGATTCTTCTAATGATACCCAACCCAGTAAAATAAAAGGAATATATAAACATATTACCTGAATAAGAAATTTAAGGATTCTAATATATTTTTTCAATAACTACACAATTAAATACAGTGGAGTCCCGATAATCCGAACTTGGATAATCCAAATCCAATCCAAAAATAATTAGTGTATTAATAAAAGTTACATTATCTTTCGAATATAGTAAAGTGTAATGAACAAAATAGAACAATATTCTAAACTATACTGGTATAAAAAAACGAAGACTTCTTTCTTGTGGCAAAGTTTCGTCCACCAACTTCATAATCTGAGTTTAAATACTTAAATTCCAATGCCAGTAGAATCCAATCTAATAATATTCTCTGAATCTCCTGATTTTACTTCTTGGTGAATTAAAAGCCTCTTAAAAGTATTTTTAAATTGAAGTGATTATTGTTGAATCCTCCCCTACTTCTAATAGCATCAAAAAACATTTCTTGCGAAAATTTATAAGTAAGCACTTTTTTAGAATCAACAAAACCAAAGACACTTTCTATGCATACCAAAAATCCCAAAAAAACCAGTTTTTCTTCCAAAATCTAGAATGTGATCTCCATTTTATTTTAATGAAAATATGTAATTTTTTATTTCACTCAATCTATAAAAAATATGTTTTGTTGCTGGACTAAGTAGTTTTTTAAATATGTATGTTGCCAATCTATTAAGAGAGTTAAAAATATCAAATAAATCATTAAATTGAAACAAACTTTCATTTTTTCCTTTTAAAAAAAAATATGTCTTGTTTTAATTTTTGTCTTTCATTATCTTGAAGTCTCCTCTAAATATCTCCACTCAATAACATAATTGCTAACATTCTGTAGAGTTTTGTAAGTAGCTAAACAATTATGAACTAATTTAACCATGTGACAGGGATCTTGGGTGATGGGATGGTTAAAAAATGTTTTGAAAAAATTTAAATTTGAAAAATCTGCCCATGAAGACTTAACCATTTGCCAATGGCTGCAGCACCATCAAATGTCATTGACAAAATTGTTACCCCACTTTCATGAATAAATTCAAGGCATTTTTTCAATAAATTAGCTCCTTCGCTACCAAAAAGTTCTTGCAAAAAAGTACCCAACAGGCATCTTCCATGATCCATTTACTGCAACTATCATGAAAACTAAATCTCCCTTGCTTCAGGTAAATCACCAATATTCATGTTTGTTCCAATTTCGACATATCCTGTCAATTTTTTTCCTGTCCATTCAATTTGTCTTCTTATTTCCCTGTCACAAAATTCTTTTGATTTTAGAGCAATTAAGCTTCTTTGCTCTATCCTGGTGAACCATTCACAGCTGAATACCATTTTGAAATGGTAATGATTTATGGAATGTGTTTCTAACATTATAATATGCTCTTGGTGAATAAAAACTTAAGGTTACAGAAAAAGACCTTAACTTTGCAGAATACTATTCTTCACTTTCTGTTTAAGCATTCTTTTCATTTCTTTAGCGCTGCCCGGAATTGAAGCCTAAAAATAAAAAGTTTGGCTGTATAAATTTTAGATAGCAACAAATATAAGCTTCTTTGGGTAAATCTTTTTCCTGTATTTTCAATACAGCTAGCCACTTTTGTCTTTGCTCTACCTTCGTATGAAATCTACAATTTTATATTTCAACAAATAAGGTTGAGTTACGCGACTGATACTCACCTATGGAATTAAAGGTTAGGATTCAAATAATCTACTTTTTCACAAACATAACACGTTTTACCTATTGTCTTAGCACCAATATGTCAATTAATCAGTATTTAAACACTCAAAAATATTTCTCTTCAACACCATGATATAAAGACTACAGTACTCTTTACATCATGTTTAACACACTTATTCAAGATGCTTTCTCAATATTTAGTAAACAAAGGGAGCCATTTCACCGCAAACGAATACAGATACATAACGTGTTATCTAGCTTATATTTTTTCATAAACTTCTTAACCAAAATTATTTTCTTGTCATGAAAATATTTTTGTCTAGATCAGTTGTGGAAAATATTGCCCATTCAGTAAATTTAGTGAGGACTAGAGCTAGATTATTATTGATTTTTAACAATATTACGATGTACAAATAAATACGTGAAACGTAACATACAGTCAGATAATAAACATTAATTGTAAAATTTGACAACATTGAGGTCTACTGTAAGTTGGCTTCCATTATAATCAAACATGCTAAGTTCATCTATTTTATTCGCCCAAGAAAATAATAGTGTTTCTAATAATGTTCCAAAATTTTCCAAAAAAAACTTCAACGAAAATATTTCGTAGTTGTGGATAAAGTATAATGTGTTGTTTATCCCACTTGCTAGCGCTTGTGGTAAGTGAACTTCTCCTCGTGAATAATAATCTTCATTATGCACTTGTGAATAATATTCTAATTATCATTATTCATTTAAATTAAAATTGCTGCAACGGTTAAATTTTGTTCTTAATTTAGAATTTTTTCACTTATATATCACAGTATCTGTTAAGAATTAGCAACGACCCAAAATATTTTTAATTTATTTTTTATGCCCCTCACTGTATAAATATATCGGAAACCAGAATTTACACTTAATAGTTGATATTAGCCCAAGAATAGTTCACCAATAGGATTGATCAATCCCATAAGACGTACATACGCCAATTCTTGAGCCAAGGTCAAGTGATGCTTACGTCACCTGCAGACCTCGACGGCTTGTTTACCATTTACGCTGTGCGGTATTGCTTGTGTTTTTGTTAATTCGAAAAGGTCGTACAAGTGATTGAAGAGTTGGAAATTCGTTTTTTACTTAGTTCTACGTTTTAAAAACTATTATTTGTGTGTATTATATATGTGGAGAATAGTGAACAAAGACAATATTATTGTTTAAGGCAAAATAATCTTGTGAGACTTTCAAGGGTAGGTAAAAATGTTTTGTTATATTAAAGCTGGATTTGCTAAATGAAACTTTGTTTGTTTGATTTTAGTGCATGTAGTATATGTCCAAAAATCAAAATGCCTGGTATACAAAAATAATTCATTTTCTTTAATTTCTTTTCTTCATTGTATACCTATTATAAATGGAACTTAAAATTAACTGAATAATTGGAAATTGGATTTTAAATTAATATTAATTCATAATAATGAATAAAACTTAAAAAAATAACTGTATTTTTGTTAAAATTGGCCTTTAAACTCATCAAATAGTCTAGCTCAACAAAGAGTTAAGACCGGTCGAGGTCTGCAGGTGACGTCACGTATGGCGATTTTTCGCACGCACATGGCAGACACATTCAGTTTATTGAGCAATCCTATTGGTGAACTATTCTTGATATTAGCCACTATATCTGTTTAAATTTGACGGGTTTCGCCTACAATTGCTGCAACTTTCTGATTGGCCTGGAATTGGTGCTATTTAGTGTATGTTATGTGTTTTGTTTGTTCTTTTGCATTGGCGTGAAATTCGTATGGGATTTAACCTGAATATTGTTAAAGAACAAACGCCTACACCAGTTCTTCAAAACTAATAATTTTTGTAGTTTATGTTTGTAACATGGAGCAAATTTGAAGCCTCTAGTATTTTTAAAGTAAAAAATACAATCTGTCTGATTTTCATGCTAAAATCATCAAAATGTGATACGAAGACATTAGCTCTCTCAGAATTTTGCTCGGGGGTGGGTGGCTAGAAACATCTGAGAGGTCTGGGGGGTAAAATTAAAAAAAAAAATTTAAATGGTTTTATTTAGTTTCTTCGAATATTGCTATCTGTAGCTTTACAAAAACAAATTTACTACGTAAATCTAAGGGTCAAAATTATTAATAAGATGTCAGCTTTGGCACCTTTAAAGTAAGTTTTTCAACTAGAAAAAAAAGTTCGATATCATTTTTATAATTAGAATCGTCAAGCTCCTTAAAATAGCCATTAACTTACGACATCTCATTATTGCTGGAAAATCTTTGTCGATCGAGCCATTTTTTCAGGTTTAGGGATAGAAAATAATCCGAGGAGGCATGGTTATGAAACGGCGCAAAAATTCGACTTTCGATGGAAACAGCTTTCTCATGTCCAAATTTTCAGTTAATATGCTATGAAATGCCTATTATGTCTGCTAGCTCGCACACTTTCAGTCGACCATCATCTAGTACCGCTTTGTGGATTTTCTTCAACATTTTTGGAGTCGTCACCTCATTTGGTCGACCACTGCGATGCTGGTCTTCGCAGGTCATACGGCTTCGTTTAAACTCTGCTACCCAATATTTTACTATTGGTGACGAAGAAGTAGTCTCACCCAGAGTAGAATCTATTTTATATCATAACGATGATCAATTTTTTCCATGTTTACAAATTCTCTCACAACGTTTTTTATTGATTGCTGCTAAACAATATGGCGTCTTCAAACTTGAAACCTATGATGTATAGATTATGTCCTTTCTAATAACTGGTATTTTTCAAGCAACTACCGCCATCTCTAGGTCAGGCATGGTACTTCTGGGATTATTTTTAAACTATAGAGCTTGGGTAGCTAGACCATTAAGTAATGTTTCTTTAGAAGAGTTTGTGAGGTAATTTTTCATGTACCAAAGTGTTTAAAATGAGATCTCTGCAGTGCATGTAGTGACTGGGAATGTTAAGAAAATCTGCAAAAGAGAGAGAGAGAGAGAGAGATAAGCGTCATTGTTATTAGAAAATTTTACCGACAAAGCAACACAATTTTATATTAGATAATATATATATATATATATATATATATATATATATATAGCTGAATTGCCCCTGTCATAATTGCTAATAACTCTATATTTTTCGATAAAAATTGGTTAATTTTCATGTAGCCAGTGTTCAGTAATAGCAACTATTTGCGGAAACCCGATTTTCTAAAAACAAACACAATTCGTCCGTTTTGTTGCGTATAGACTGAATATTCATTATTAAAAAGCTTGAAGACAGCTGGAAACATTTTATTGTTGCATGATTTTATTGCTTCAATAGTGGACTTTTTTTATGTGCTTTTTAGAATTTGATTGTTCTTTGGTTTCTTCACGAATTTTATCGGTTGTAATTAATCGCTGAAACCACACCTTGATTTCACCAAGCTGTTCAGCTGGCCAGCTAAGTCACTAAATCGCTCTCATACTGCTTAAAAAGTCTTTCATATGATATAGTCCCAGAGCTGGCTACAAAAAACAGGGTCGATAAGGTGTGAATATATTTGGTTAAACTTGTAACACTTGGTATCTCAAAAGTAAAAGGTCTGATGCACATAAAATCTTCTTGTTTTTGCATCAAGAATATGTCATTCTATCGATCTGTTGACCATTATTAATTAAAAAATAATTAGCCGATTTCAATTTTAGCTTGAAAACGATTTGGAAAATTATATGGAATGGAAATTAATGGGTGGAAATTGTAGACTTAAAAAAGAAGTTGTTCCTCATATCTTCAAGTGTCAACTGTCATCGATTATAAAACCAGAAAGAAACGATGCCCCGAAAAGACCCCGGAATGATATTTTGCAAACATTAGAGACACCAGTCGATGCCCATGTATCAATCTCAACGCAGATAGAATGGGTTGATTGTGGTAATACTGATGTTAAATTTAATCCTCTTGAATCTTCTAATGGAGAGGAAATTCCTATCGGTAACATCAGTAGTGTAAAGAGTAAAAAAGTTCAAGTGAAAGTAAGAGACTTTTGTCATTCTAAAAAAACTCAAACTGACAATACGACGACTATGTTCATCACATCTAAAAAGAAAGGAAACCTAGATCCAGAAACTTCATCCAACTGGGAATATTCTTCAAGAAGTGAAAAGGAATACACGGAATATATGTTAAAAGGGACTATGATGTCAATAGAGAGAGAACCCAAATTCTTGGTAGGAATTCCCAAGGAGTCGTATTTTTGTCTGCAAGTATTATCCCAAAAAATTCCAGTTCCACATGTTAATATTCTTATCACGCTTAAAAAAATTCGTTTGAATGAGCCGTTCTCAATACTGGCAATGCAGTTCGGAAGATCATCAGTTAATATAGGACAAATTTTTAAGCGTACTGTGCCGTTATTATCAAAATACCTTAAAGAGCTGATACTATGGCCGGCTGCGAATAAAATAGCTGAACGGTTACCAATAGCTTTTCGTTCCAGATATTCAAAAGTACAGTCTATTATAGGTTGCTTCAAAATTCGCATCCAGAAGCCTAGTAATCCATTACATGAATCTTTGACGTGGTCCGAATATAAAAGATGCAACACAATAAAATACATGGTTTCGTGCACTCCAGACGGGTTAGTTAATTTTATTTCATGTGGCTTTGGAGGTAGAACGTCAGATGACATAATTTTTGAAAACTGTGGCTATACGAGCAATTTGTCCCCAGGCATGGAAATAATGACCGACAAGGGATTCAAAAACGTATCAACTAAATTAGGAACTTATGGATGTGTACTTATCAGGCCTCCTAGTGTAAGTGCAAGCACATTTAGTAGCAATGATGAAATACTGGAATCTAAAAGAATAGCATCCCTTAGGATTCATGTCGATAGAGTTATAGGGAGACTTCGAGAGTTCAATATGCTTTTACCTCATGTACGTGTAGATCTTAAATATTTATCAATATTTGATGACGTCGTTGTAATAGTGTGCGGCTTAATAAATCTGCAAAATCAACTTACAAAATTTTAAAATAATAAAAGAACAGTATATTAAGGTTATAATGTAATTAATTAAATAAAAGTTTTGTAATATTGCCAGTGAAATAAAAGGACTCATTTAAGGTAAGAGCACCAGAGACATACAGTGAACCTATAGCCGACACTTTCTAGTTTGATTATCTAAATTAAGAAAACTTTCTATCATTGTCTCCATCAATCTGTTAACCTTTAAACGGGCGGTAAATGCTATCTGTACAATAATTTTTGAAAAAAACCTTGGACCTGGTTCTTTTTCTTAGAGCAAACGAATTTCATTGTGAATATGTTGGTCACACTGTTTTACGACCAATGAAAGTTATAACGCCGATATTTATTAACAAAATCCTTCAATAGCCTACATCTCATCAGTGAAATGACGTCTCATCCTGAAAAGGTAAGGTGTTTTATTAACCTGCAAACTCTACTGACCTCTGAATTTTGATACCTTGGTTAACAATTATCCAAATTACATTTTTTATCAAAAAAATTTCAACAATTTGGAAACTAAGGATGCATGAACGATCCTTGATTATTTTTGCAGTGAAGAACTGTTAAAAACATTATTTTAAAGCGTAGTTGAATCATGTATAGTTTATTCAATATCAATTGTAGAAGATAGTTATGCGAGGATCAATCAATATTTCATTAATACGTACGGCACTCATACCAAATTAAGAAATGAAAAATAATGTTCAATCCCCGTATAAAATTCAGTAAACATCTAACTAATCGTCAGTCAACATGGACTCATCATCTCCACGGTTTACCAAAGAAAATCTAGAATCGTAAACATAAATGCATTTCTATTGGCCGAAGCTCTCGGAAGGCGTATGTACACCATTTCTTCAAAATATTCCTTCCAGACAACCTGCGATAAGCAGTGGCATCGCTTGGTGAGATTAATTTAATTCATACATTTCTTTAAATAAATAGATATATGGCGTCCTTTAGACCATGAGCAAATGAAGACAATGAAATTGCACAGTAGTAGTAGTGAGAATAAAGACAGGTATGAATTTAATAATAAAGGTTTATAGACACTGAAAGTCCCGTTATAGTGGAATTAAAAAATTTTTATTCATATAAATAGAACATAAGTATAGGAATAAATTAAGCTCGGTATGCGTAGATTCCTATTGCCTATTTACTATCATTTTGAATTACATCACTTTGTGTTGTCGCTCACATTTGTTCACACGTACAAATAGAAACCGAGATCCGCATTATTTATTGAAAACCCAGTATTATTTATAATAGACATTTGCTTATTACAAAATTAATAACGTAGTTTAGAAAAAATTGCGGCTGTAATATATGTTTCAAATTACTTATAAAACTGATAGATTGAATTGACAGTACCTATTTATAAATGATAGAAAACAAATAGAAAAGTCATTTGAATTTTTTTAGCGGCTGTCATTTTTATAATGGGTATATTTAATAATATTTTCAAAATATGTCTACTCCAATGTTCGTTTTTACCAACAATTCAATCAAGATTATTAGCGGGAAAAGCTGATGCAAAGAAACTCACCAAAAAAAGTGAAGCCAAGAAAAAACCACGGTTAAAAACATTTAACATTTATCGCTATGATCCAGAAAGGAAAGGATCGAAACCATTTATGAAGAAATTTACCATTGATTTAAATGAGTAAGTAAAGATTTAAAACAAAATTCAAATTCTTATTCTTTTGTATATGGTTTCTGGGCACAATCGCCTGTTCAATCCAGTAACACTCGAATGTAGAATGTAGTGGTGCGGCACCCGATAGTCTTTAGCAAGTTCCACTTTTCATCCATGTGAATGATATTCTCATTCCAAAATCGTGTTCTTAGTCGCATCTAACTAACTACATCTTTTATATCGAATGTAAATGAGACACAGATCTAACTAACTTAGAGCTCTTTTCTAGAACCACGTTTCACAACAGTCACTGCAACACAATGCAACGCTCGTGTATTTAGGTGCTTCCGTTAAGGACTGTTGATATATTCTGGATGCAAGTAACAATTTTTCATACTTTCTCCTAATACCTAAATTGTCCTTCCATTGAAAAATATTTACTTTTCAATACTTAAAAACACATTCTTCCAATACAGAAATAAAATATTCATCTAATAATACGACGGTTGCTTCTTAAATTTTGACATAGATAAAAGCAAATATTTATATATTGATATGACTTTAATGTCTTTCAAACATCAATACAAATTTGCATGCGATTGAACCATTCCGATTGAGGTGCCTCCCAAACATTTTATTTGAACGCCTCAACAGTTTCTTTAGGTGTAGAAAAACGTTGACCTATCAATTAATTTTTGATCTGCGAGAATAAGAAGAAATCATTGTGTGCGAAACATGTAGGTACGACGGATAACCCGCACATCGCAGTGCTTCGTGCACGAACAACTTTTGTTGGATTTGGCACGTTTTGAAAGGCACATAGTGCAAACAGTGAATTTTAAAGAAAAAGTGGCAATTAATGATAGAAGCATGAAAATTGATATGTTGGGCAATGATGCAAAATGAAAATTTTAGAGATTGGAATCCCATCGAAATTCGCCGTAGGAGGGGCAGCCGATTTTTGAGCTTCCACCCCCCCATTAAAAAGTGGGGGGAGCAATTTTGACGTTCTTAGGGTCGATTTTAAATTTTTTGACCCTCCTGAACATGAATATGTCATTACTTTCAAGATCCGACCTCGAAAAGTGCCCCAAATTGAAAATTTCCCCATTTTCCGATTTTTGTGAAAAATACGTCAAAATTGCGGTTTTTTTTTTCAATAGACCGAATACATTTTTCAAGATCGAATTTTCAATATGATATTCGTGTAGTAGAGGTCAAATATGACATTTTAACGTATATATGAGCTCGATATGTCGAGGTGCGGGAAACAGGAGGTACCGCAAGTTGCCTAGTTTCGAGGATTTTTCATGTTTTTTATACGTTTTTTGAATAATTTCTTCTCTGTACAAAATGTGAGAAATTTTGGAGTATTAAAAATAGTAGATATCGTGACTAGAGACCTCGAACAATGTGCCTATACGTTATTGAGCCTTTTACTACATTTTGTTTAGCATTTAAGGAACCACAATTTTTGTTTTTTTCAGAGCATATTCGACGAATCTTCAGTATTGGGATCGATTTCAAAATTTTCATTGTAATGACCTGTTCTTAAAACAATAATCCATTGTAGAGGTGTAGTATTATACTGAAGCGAAATACTTTTGACCACTTTGCAGGGGCGCGGGGAAAACAAATTTGAATTTTTTCTAGTAGAAAAGAACTTAACTCCTTTATTTCGAATTTAGATCTATTTTTTCTTATACTTCTTTTAAGTGGTGGGTACATACGAACGTTTATTCAAATTTTTCCTCTCCCTTTCAGAAAATTCACCCCTGCGTCCATCCCCAAGTTTAACAGCTTCACACTTACAAGCTTGAAACATTGCATTAGAATGAAATAAATTCCCTGAATATAAATAAGATTTTGGAAGTCTTTCACTTTCAGATTATTGAGGTTAAGGGATTGTTAAGGGTAACATTAGAGGTTACAAGACATTCAATAGAGTAATGTATGTCCAGAAGGACAGGATATACGGGATATGTTTATAAATGAAGTGTATTGATGTCAGTGAGTCTGTGTATATAGCTGATTACTGTAGTCATAGGATAGGGAATTTAGAGCTTGATGAATTGCATATAATTCTCTTGTGTGGACGCTAACGAAATATTGTAGACGATGTTATTTGATTATTTGATGGTAATTGTCTACATCACAAACTAAGCAGGCCTTATGTGCAACAGTGTAGTTTGAAAATAATTTCAATAATACATAATAAATTAGAAACATTGAATAAATCCACTAATCAATATATGTATTTTTCCTCAGATGTAGACCTACAGTACTTGATGCATTGAACAAAATCAAGACAGAACAGGATACAACTTTGACTTTTAGAAAATCTTGCAGGGAGGGAATATGTGGTTCATGCGGAATGAACATAGATGGAGTGAACAGACTGGCCTGCTTAGAGTAAATATAAAATCCATTTCATTTTTACCATTTTTCCAATCTATGCAAATTAATACAAAAAAGTTTTTCTTTTTATTAGTGGTAACAGCTGTACGAGGATTAAATTGAAAAACTTTTGATAAAATTCGTGAAAATGGAAAATTGTCCGGAGATTATCTGGATTAATACTTTAATCTCCATTAGACTTTGTAAATGTGATGAATTATTGAATATTCATCAAACTTACCTGTTGGTTTAGGTATAAAATTCTCAACTCGTAATTGGGAATGTAATAAATTTGGATTATTTTGTTGCATAACAATTCCAAAAAATGATTATATTCAAATATTCTGAAAGATTCAAAGAACACATAGATGAACATTTATGATGGTTATTACAACTTACAATTATATTTCAATTTGAAAATAAGTGGTGCTTTTAAACGTCATCAGTTATTGTAGGATAGATATATAGGGTGATCGATTAGAGTGAGAGAGAGAGAGAGAGAAGAGAGAAATGCTTTATTGTCAAAATTTTGTTTGAATTTGTAGACAAATGGTAACAATTGTAAAAACTAAGAAACAAACATAAAAATACCTGAATAAATATAAAATAAATGAAATAAACTTACAATATACAGAAGAAAACCACAATGAGTAACAAAATTATGGGTAATAATAATAGGTTATAATTAGTATATAAGACCATAGCAAAAATTAAACCATTTTGCAGAATGCCCGGAATTAAATATTATTATTAGAATAAAACTCGTTTACAGAGTAGAAGGCACTTTCCAGTAAATATGCCTTCAAATTATTGCGGAATGTGGTTAAAGATGATATCGATTTGATTTCAATTGGCAAGTGATTGTGCATTTTTTGCATTGTAAAATATTGTGCCCTTAACTAATTATGAACGTGGAGTAGGTAAGTAAAGGTCGTGCTTCGAGTTCCTAAGTGGATAGCCGTGCAACGACCTTTCTGAAAAGCGTCGGAAAAGAGTCAGAATTTTTAATATTTTAAAGAAGTCCCTGCAGTGAGCCTTGCTATTTAGTCCGAGTATATATCTAACAGCTCTCTTTCGTAGTTTTAAAATTCGCTCAAATTGAGTCGCACCACACGTACCCCGGATGGGGAGGGCATGGTGGAGATGCGACTCAATAATGACATAATAACCTGTTAAGGAGATGGATAAGTTCAGTTCATTGGAAAATAATCTCAGCGCAAAACAGGAGAAACTTTTTTTATGTAAGGCGGCAATATCAGATTTCAAGGAATTGTCCACAACAAGCCCTAAGAATTTTACATACACAACGACTTCAATGGTGGTGTTATTTAATGAAAAAGACTGTAATATACTTTTATATGATGTAAAACGACATAGTGTGTAGAACCAGAAATGGTTTTAGTTATTCTGGTTGGTGCCGTTATATGCATGACCATACCAAAAGATTCATAAATTGACTAAAGACAATCTTGACCAGCACACACACTGCAATAATCAATATTGAGATCGCCACAAAGAACTAGTTTGCTTTTTAGAGGTAAGTACTCCAACAATGAATCTGAAGAATCGGATTGTTTTTCAGATTTAGATAAATTTAGATATTTCCTTTTCTGACAATGTCTCTTTTTCTCTGTTCTTTGGATTCTTTTTACTGACGTTCTTCTTATGCTCTAAGGATATTTTTCTTTTTGAGTGCTCCACTTTCTTGACCTCTTTAATGACGCTATTTTCTGTAGCTTTTGTTAACTCATCTATGTATGGCGATGCTTTACCTTTTTGTTGGACGTTCTTTACTTTTTCTGTTCAGCTTCCTGAATGAGTGAAACATTTTTTGGAAACACTGTTGGATATGATTTCTATAGCTACATTTGTCATCCAAGAGCATTGTGGTAGATTGGAAAATCCGTCACTCGTCACTTTTGAACAAACCTCTTCAGTAATTTCTTATGAAGTTTTTTGTCAGTAGATTGATCTTAATCTCAATGTCTGTTGTAGCCGCAGAAAGACATTGGTCATCAGTAAAAACAGTAGAGGACAAATAATTCCTGTTTTCCTGAAGCCATTTGAAGCGCTCTGCATCGTACATTCTCGCATAAATTCAGCTCCAAATAAAGTGGAAATTTGAAATAATGTCACCATTTTTTCAGAATAAGATCTCATCCATATTCGAACTGCCTCCACATAGTAAACGCTAATAGGTCTAATTAAAACAACGTATAAGGATTGAAACGGTGAGAGCAGTGGGGTGAAAAGTATAGTAAAAACAAACTAAAATCTTGCCTCTAGCAAGATCAATAAGATCAATATACTTGTGTGCATTGCATGTCCGTCAGGAAGTAATAAACTGGGGGATTCCTTCGAAAATTTTGAAAAAATTATGAACTTTTTGAAACAGGCTTATAAAATTTCTGATGTTACCCAACCAGTTTCACTCACTTCAGCCCATCCTTCAGGTGGTAGACCTAGCTCAAACACTTGCTCTTTTTTTACGTGGAAATATCAGCATGGGTGTCATATAAGCCCCACTAGCTGAAACAAAAATCTCTGCCGTAACTGTCTGACCTCTCTCACTGGAAGTGACAACACCAATTTGCCGTTTTGTTTTTGTCGCTAATATTTTAGCGACAAAAGCAAAAGCAAAACGGTGATTCTCGTCTGATCACCGCTGATAATCTTGTTAGCTGTCAGCAATTTATGAAATTGAGTAACAGCTACAATGTTGAACCTCATAGCACGTGCTAGTGGATTCTATTGAATGTATACTAATATCATGGAGTCTCTTCAAAAATCCCCTAATCTAATCTTTGCCAGCCATTTCGCGATCTTTGTTAAGTTTCTGTTGCCAACTTGTACGCCAATCGACGTGATTCTTTCATAAATAAAACAAATATATGTTTGTCCATATCTTTAAAATATTTTGCCAAATTAAATTCCTCTTTATCTTGAAGACACACCTGAATTTTCCATTTTTCTTATCTACTGTTACGGTTTTGTTTTCTAGACTTTTCTTGACATATGTTGATTTTGGTACACTGAATTGAGATGTAAGTCTATCTAAACCCAGTTCTCTATTGTCATTGCGGATATTGCATGCTCCATAGCGTCATCAAAAGACCATTCTTGCTGTTTTCTTTTTTCAATATAATTACGCGCCAACTGAAAGGACAATCCTACAGTGAAAACAAAAAAAAGGCAGAAAGATACCTCGGGCAGAAAGAGACGAGTCCCATGTGATATGGATTAGTTAATGAATAATAGTGAAAGCTTTGCCTGTTAACACAATAATTTTTATTGAACTCTAAAGAGATAATCACTAAAGCCACAAAAGCCCTTATGGTGTGCAGAAACTTCCCAGGGAGGAATTGGGGTTATAATCCATAGATCCTACTGTGGATGTACATGGTAATTGTGAGACCAATCATCACATATATATGGGCCAGTGGTTTGGGCTATTAGAACTGGTCTGAATACCACGAAGAATAATCTCTCAAAGGTACAAAAACTGGCTTGCTTATGTGCAACCGGGGCAATGAAATCATGAACAGCTGCCCTAGAAGTGCTTCTAAATCTCCTACATCTTCTCCGCATAGTACTTGAAAGCGTGGTAGAGAAAATATCACTCAAAATATTCAAAGACAGAACCACCAAAGAAAAACCGTCCCTAAATAATGACCAAACCTAGGACATGCCTCAGGATAATGCATAGAAAAACTTTAGAAAAAATTTACCTCAATAGTAAGTTGTAAAAATAAGTGAAATCATAACATCAACGAGATTCGGATGCGGCAAATGGACGCTATGTATTGGCAAGGCTGAGGGATCCCACAATCTTTAAAACATTTAGACTATTCTTCACCTATCTCCATGACCAACCATCTAAAGTGTGCTTATAGGGCACGTAACGCATATGGTATAGGTGCAGCCGAAGTTGAAATAGATCTTTTCGCTATCAGGTCTTTCTTTTCAATGGAGAAACATCTACAGCTTTAAAAAATTAGGGAAAGCCATAGCAAATATTATTCCAGTAGCTTCCCAGGTAAAAGTAAAAATTTTTAATTAAAATGACGCGATTAGAGAAGCAAGCACCCTCTGAAAGACTGAACAATAGCTGCTCGGCTTGTTTATTATTAATATTCAATCCATAAGACACAAAACAGATGAAATTTATCTTTAAATACAGGAGCTTAATTTTCCAGAAATTGTTGCCATCACTGAACATTGGTTCAGTACTATTCCTGAATATTGGTTCAGTACTTTTCCTGAACATTGGTTTAGTACTATACCACAGTAGCCAGATTCAATAGAACTAATTTATCTCATGCAGATACTATGATCACGTCCACAAACAACGACTTTTCCGAAATAACACACTTCAATGATATAATATCTGAGAAAGTATTCGAATGTTCTATCGTCTACTACAAAACTTATAACCTCTATATTGTTTGTATTTACAAAACACCTGATGCTGACGTGCACAAACTACTGACCTTACTGGAGTCTTGAACTCTAAAAAGCAAATTAATTCTTTGTGGCGATCTCAGTATTGATTATTCAAGTGTGTGTGCAGGTCAAGAACGTCTTTAGTAAATTTTTTATTCCTTTGGTATGGTCATGCATATAACGGTACCAACCAGAATAACTAAGACCAGTTCTAGTACTACAGATTATGTCGTGTCATCATATGATCCAGAATCCACCGACTGTACTGTATCTAATGTATGATCATGAAGCAGTGTTAATAAAATTTTCGGTAAAATCCAATACTAAAAATGCTTCTCGCAAATTATGCCTTATCTTTTCGGAAAAAAGTTCTCAAAACTCTTAGCACCGTTATCGAACAACTGACTGGAACATGCTCTCTGGTGATGTGGCGTTTTAAAAATAAGCAAAATAAACCCTGGACCACTAAAGGTTTACGAATATCTGCATAGAACATGCGATCTCTATTTCACCAATAAAATCTGCCAAAGATATTTATTATAATAGGAGACTCGCCAATTTTCCTAATGTTTCTAAAGATAACATGGTCCATTGTGAATCATCTAAGAAATAAGCCTTCTTCATAGAGCATAATATCTACTTCACCTGATAACCTCAATAATTAATTTGTAAAAGTAGCCAAAAATTTATAAAATTCTATAACTCCTTCACATGATGCGTTTTCTTATCTCCCTGATAATAATACTCACTTACACAGTTTCTTCTTTATGCCCGAAGTTTTGCAGAGCTTCGCAGTACAATTAATAACATCAAAAATACAAACTCATCTGGAACTGATGGACTTAAATTAAAAAGGTGATGTGGCGTATTGAAAATAAGCAAAATAAACCCTGATTTACTAAAGGTTTACGAATATCTGCAAAGAACATGCGATCTCTATTTCACCAATAAAAACTGCCAAATATATTTATTATAATAGGTTACTTGCCAATTCCCGTAATGTTTCTAAATAAAATCTCCTGTTTTGCACTGAGATCAGCTTCCAATGAACTGAACTTATCCACCTCCTTAACAGTATATTATGCCCTTATTGAGTCGCATCTTCGATATGCCCTTCCCTTCTGGGGTACGTGTGGTGCGACTCAATTTGAGCGACCTTCAAACTACAAAAGAGAGCTGTTAGATATTAAAGATTAAACATTCTTTTCATTCCTTATTCATCTTTGAATCCGTTTGCCTAATTCGTAAGTACACTTCTCCAATTTCAGAAAGGTCTTTGCACGGTTATCCTCTTAGGAACGCGAGCACGACTTTTATCTACCTACTCCACGTTCAGAATTAGTTACGCAGTTGATGTGTTCAAATTACATCTTCATGAAGAATATTTGGAAACAATTAAGCCATATCGAATTTCAATTTCTATTTATTTGTCTATCTCAAAACTTACGTACACTGAACACCTTCCACCAATGTTAATGAGAAATAATCCTTGAAATTTAAATACAGTTAACGACAAAAAACCTACTACTTTTTTATTCGTAGTTTGATAAGTTATGAATAACCTTTATTGAACATTTGTTTGTAAATCTAGGAGAAATTGAAATATTAGCAAGCTACGTCACTCTAAGAAAAACTGTACTTGTAACTGTTATAGTAATGCTTTCAGAAAATTAATTCATATCTATTGTAGTAACAATGAATAAGTGGATTATAATGATAAACATTCTCTCAATTTTCAGCAAAATCAAACCGAAGGGAGTAACGAAAGTATACCCTTTACCCCATATGTACGTAATCAAAGATTTAGTAGTAGATTTCCACAAATTCATGGAGCAACACAATCGAATAAAACCCTTTCTAATTAGGGATCGTCCTCAAAAGAGCCAACAATTTCTCCAAAGCATTAAGGATCGGGACAACATGGTAGGTTAACATTTACTTTTTTCTATACAAAATGTCTGAAAAAACAAAAAAATTTCGATTTATTGTAATACATTTATTTGAGATTTTCAAGAAAACGATTAAATGTCAAAGTAAATCCAGGCAATTCTTTGTCGATATTTTGAGAAAAATGAGATTCTAATTTTTTTCCAAATATCCTTTCAGTTGTAATCAATATTTTAAAATTATCTAAAAATATGTCAGTATAACTATTCCAATATCAATTGCAGATTATAAAAACCCTTGCCGACAATTTTGTTTGATCTACCATAGGTGTAGATACCTCATTTTATAAATTTATTATTTTTATAAATACTTTTCATCTAATACGAGAAAGTATTCGTTAAAAGGCAATAGCATTATACGCCGTTATATATACAGATGCACTTAATTGTAGTCCTACTTGGAACTTAAAAAAAATCATTATTATACCTGGTTAACTCGCTAGAACTGAATATAATATCGATATAATTCGATGTTTTCAACGGTAAACAGTGGAGATGATGAGTCCACGTAGCTGACGGTTTCAATTGACAGAATTTTATACGAGTATGAAATATTCCTCGCACAACTGTCTTCTGCAATTGATATTGGAAAAACTATAACCCTAAAACAAAATCTAAGAAATCTAGTTTTTGGCTACCCATGAGACAAGTTTTTCCTCATGAAAAATCACTCGACGTTTGCTAGCGTTATTATTGGGTAAATTCGACAATGGCTAAAGAAGAACAAGAAAGCATGATCTTCGACAATTAACGTTCGTCTTTCGCTAGTACATTTAGTTAAGTGGAAAATGATTAATTTTACTTTTAATATAGACCATATTGTCAATTAGTAACCAACCTATAAAGAGAGTACACCGTTTTAAGTATTTGGGAAGCTGGAGTTGCTATACCTTATATGCACCCCTACTTAACTCATTTAGTAAAACATCTTACGCCAATATCATTATCTGTCGTAGGGTCGCATTAGCAGTTGAAGAGTAGATTTAATTATATGTCTAAGTATTTTATTATGTAGACATCACAGAAAGATTTCCTCTTTGTACAATATTGGTAATATCTTCTAATTTTTTACTTGTAAAAATAGATATATTGTGTTAAGAAGTACAAGATTTTGAACCCTCTTGGACCTAAATCTTTTCTTGTCTTTTGACAAAGAGCAAAACCGCTTTCGTTCCTATTGAAAATACTTTTAGGATTACTGAAAATCATTTTTTGCTGTGTATTGTCAAAATATTCATCTAATTCTTCAAATCACAATCTGATCTAGTTTTATTACTTCCCTCCGCATTTTTAAGTGAGATTTCTTCATTTCTGGCCAAACATTTATCAAACCATTTTTGATCTGAACGATCATCTTTAAATTTGTTTTTAAACCCCCTTTCGCAATACTTTCTGAGCAATATTCAACAACTCCTTTTTTCACAAACCTATTCTTGGAAATGTTAAAAATCCATTCAACTACCTTTTTTTCAGCATCTATTAATTTACTAGTTTTTACATGATAATTTTCTATTTGAAATTATTTAATTTTAGAAACATTGCATGAATGTAACCCAGATAGAGATACAACCTCTTGTGTGTAAATTGACTCACCTCTTGATTAGGATCTTAATGATTATTGTATTCATTAAGATTCATGCTAGACTATCCTAATGGGGACCCACATCATAATTAATTGACTTCAAGTGTTTCTTATACACTTGAAGTTCGATTAACGTATCAAATTACGTACTTTATTTTATAAAGATGTGACTCTAATGATATGCGTATAATTATTTATAGCCTTTTGTACAAAAGGATTTTAGTATTTTAAAGCGGTCTGTAAACAGATACGAGGTCTTTAATAGTCTGGCATTCGTCGAGTACGGTCGTGGAACATTTAAGATTTGTCCAATATTTTATTCATGTATGAATAAAAATTTTGTCTGTATTCATCAGATAGGCGTGTACCATTCTATAGGCGACGTGGTGAACGGCACGATCAGGTTAATTTTAGTCAAACTGAAAGCTTTGGTGGTGGCTCTATCATGGTTTGGGGAGGAATTTCTGTCGAGGGTCGCACGGAGTTAGTACCAGTGTATTATGGAAGACTAAATGCTGACAGGTACATAACCAATATCCTAGAACCCCATGTAGAGCCCTATATGCCTGATATCGGTGACAACTCTGTGCCAATGCACACGCTGCGATGCGATAATTTTTGTGGAGTGTTTATAAGGACAACAGGATTGCGACATTAGGAGTAATAGAGCAAATAGAGCAGATTATACAGAATACAATTATACCAGTTTAGGAATATTGCTTAAGTTTTGTCAGCATGTGGTTTTAAATTCAAAAAACTGAATAAACGGATGGCAATAACCAAATCGTCAAGTATCGTTCGATGGCGACAAGATTATTTGCGTAAGATAAAAGACTACCGAAGTTCTAATAGACACATAATTTATCTAGATGAAACATGGTTTGACAGTCACGATGTAGTGAATTGCGGTTAGGCCATTATTTGAAGGAAAACTCATTAAAATAATACACGCTGGAAGCAAACACGGTTTCGTGCCTAATGGTTTATTAATAAGTATCTGCTAAAATAATTAAAAACCCAGTAGTTGATTATCATGACGATATTACAGCAGAATTATTAAAGCGGTCTGTAAACAGATACGAGGTCTTTAATAGTCTGGCATTCGTCGAGTATGGTCGTGGAACATTTAAGATTTGTCCAATATTTTATTCATGTATGAATAAAAATTTTGTCTGTATTCATCAGATAGGCGTGTACCATTCTATAGGCGACGTGGTGAACGGCACGATCAGGTTAATTTTAGTCAAACTGAAAGCTTTGGTGGTGGCTCTATCATGGTTTGGGGAGGAATTTCTGTCGAGGGTCGCACGGAGTTAGTACCAGTGTATTATGGAAGACTAAATGCTGACAGGTACATAACCAATATCCTAGAACCCCATGTAGAGCCCTATATGCCTGATATCGGTGACAACTCTGTGCCAATGCACACGCTGCGATGCGATAATTTTTGTGGAGTGTTTATAAGGACAACAGGATTGCGACATTAGGAGTAATAGAGCAAATAGAGCAGATTATACAGAATACAATTATACCAGTTTAGGAATATTGCTTAAGTTTTGTCAGCATGTGGTTTTAAATTCAAAAAACTGAATAAACGGATGGCAATAACCAAATCGTCAAGTATCGTTCGATGGCGACAAGATTATTTGCGTAAGATAAAAGACTACCGAAGTTCTAATAGACACATAATTTATCTAGATGAAACATGGTTTGACAGTCACGATGTAGTGAATTGCGGTTAGGCCATTATTTGAAGGAAAACTCATTAAAATAGTACACGCTGGAAGCAAACACGGTTTCGTGCCTAATGGTTTATTAATAAGTATCTGCTAAAATAATTAAAAACCCAGTAGTTGATTATCATGACGATATTACAGCAGAATTATTAAAAGTGCTTTAACGAACAGCTTCTACTTAACATTCCACCATAGTCAGTAATAGTTATGGACAAACGCATCTTACCACTCGCGGCAACTCCTTAAGTTACCAAATTTGTAGTAGTAACAAAGCTCAAATTTGAGCATTTATGTCTGAAAATCCTATTCCTATCAGCGATCGTAAAAAAGATCCAACAAACAAAGAATTGATCACTGTTATTAAAGGTCAAAAGTTAGAGAAAATTTATTATATTGACAAGCTCTGCAAAGAACAGGGTCATACCCTTCTCAGACTACCTCCTTACTATTGCATATTTAACCCTATAGAGTTAATCTGGACAAACGTAAAATCAGAATTACGAAAATGTAATCAGTCTTCAAAACTGAGTAAAGAGGTTTTATAACTCGCAAATGAAGTTCTAGCGGCAGACCGCCAAGAGCTTTGGAAAAACTGTGTTGAACATGTTATCAAAGAAGAAGTTGAGTATGTGGTGTCACCCTCTTTACAACCCATCATAATTCAATCAAATGATGACTCTAGTTCAGACGATTCCTGACTGACCATTATTATTTATAAAGATACTTTGGAATTGAAATGTTTTTTTCTTTTGTTTTATTTGCAAAGAATTCATTTTCCTTTATGGTTTTTGCTTTGAAATTTCGTTTTCCAGAAAAAAAAACGAAAGAGGTACAAAAAGGGCTTAGTTCATGTCTGGTACCCTGTTTAAACGAAACTCGATTGTCTATTAACGAATACTTTCTTGCATTAGATATACATATAAAACACGTTTTATTTGGATTGAACGTTGATTGATGTTAACTATATTACGTTCGATGGATTGCTACTGCTCAGTCGGCTATGCAGTGTTTCTAGCTTTCAAAAATATATCTCATTAAAGCCCCAATCAAAAACCGCTAAAATCTCCACAATTACTAGGGATTCCCCCTGAACAATTTTATTATTTATGAAATAAATATTGAACTATTTTTAAATAAATGACATTAAAAATTATAAAATATCGTTAAACAAATAATAAATTTCAAAAAATAAATGAATACATAATTTCATTTAGCAGCATCCATTTTTTAAATTCTTCATTCATAAATTATCGAAAACTTTTGTCCGCCTAAGCTGGAAAATCTACGGCTATGATACCGAGCATTTTGTATTAACAGCTAGAGGAAGGGCAACAAATTGCCGTTCGGCATTATTTACAATATTACTTAAATAAAATACCATACAGAGTGAGTTTTATGTATAGAACGTCTCAATTATCTCGGACACGGCTTGTACGATTTTTGTGTACAAGGATCTTGTGATGCGGCCGGTATTATGGTGGTATTCACATTGTTGTCAGATCTTTTCTTTCAGGAAAAATAATGAACAAATCGTACAAGCCGCTTCCGAGATAATTTAGACGTTCTGTACATAAAAATAACTTTGTAAAATAATTCCCTATTCTCTTGATGATTTTCTATTTTTGTGTCTTTCTGATTAGTGTTAGTTTTTTTTTCAGTTTTTAAAATGCCTTTCAATGAATGTTGTGTATCACATTGCGACTTTATTGATATAATCCATTTTTTCTCAAATTCTCTGAGCCTCTTGGGTAAGAGCCCTAGGCGAGAGTTGGTGAGAGCTCTTGCTCGAAGTGTACAGCCGCCATAAAGAATTTCATATTAGTACTTCAGGTCGATGTCAATTTGATTAAAAAAAAAATCGTGAACCATCTAAATTTAGATGATCTGTTGTTGAGGATTATAAATAGCTTTCGAACTACTGAATTGGACCTGACCATTTGTTGTCGATAAAATGGGTAGTAAGTTATAATGATATACCATCTCGAGCTCTTTTGTAGATCTATGAACGTTCAAACTAGAAACATGAAGTTGATTTGTTATTCGGGGAAAAGTTCATGCGTTTTTTTGGGAAACGAAATCCAAAACTTTAACAAAATAGCCACCTAAATAAATTTGAATTCGTCGATATCATGACTTACTTATTGTCAAATGAACATTAAATGTATAAAAAATAGAAAAAAGTATAAAAGAGACGTTACTTGGATTCGTACATATCGTCATGAGAGGAGAAAAAATTTTTTTAAGAGTATATGCATTAAAATGTTCCAGTAATTGTGACAAAATTTATATTTTTATAGGAATTTTAGGAATTTAAAATCTGAACACAATGAAAAAATCAGATTCTACTTATTGAAATCATTTATCTCCACAGGACAATTCTTTCAAAGCAAAATTTTTACGTGTAAAAAATAAATGAATCGGAAGCCCTGAAAATACAATAGACAACTCTGGGAATCATTTCAACGAACAAATAGATATTATTTGCTCTTTGTTATTAACACATTGACTGCTACGGCAAGGTACAGAATTCCGTTTAAAATGACAATTTGATTTAATTACATTATATTATTGAAAACTTAAATTCTAGTGCATAGTTATCATAAGAAGCATAAAAAATGAGTGTGTTTTTTTTAAAAAAAGTTGTTATGAATTATATCGTAGTTGGCTTCTGTAACATAAATCTCTTCGCGGAAGCCAACTAAATCATATATACCTACGCGTCCATATTCGTCAGTAGTATCTTAGATATTGTCGAGTCCATTAGATTAACGTCTTTCTTGAGAGTGTCTTGTTTTATAATTATTGTTATAATTAAATTATCAAGAATCCAATATGGATAAGAAAGGATCACTGACTCAAAGTGAAATTGAGTCGTACGCAAATCTGAGTGATTCCGAATTAGACGGGATTTTTTGCGAGTATAGTAACGACAGTAGCGATTATGAACCTTCTGAGAATTCAAGTGATAGTGAAGATGAACTCATCTTCGAACCTGAAGTTGATTCCGAATCCGAAGATAATGCCGATGATTCCTATGCAACAACATCAAATGCGAATGATAATTTGTGGACAGAAATTCAACAAAATCCTGAATTATTTATTTTCCAAAAAAATGTTTGTGTGAAATTGGATACGACAAATTTTACAGTACAAACGCTGGAGCACCAACAAGCAATATAATGTAAATTTTTGGGGCACACATATGAGTCGAAATCGATTCCAATTGTTGCTTCGTTATTTTCATTTGGTTTATAACTCAATACCATCTGCCGACAGATTATACAAGGGGAGACCAATACTAAATCATTTCAATAATATGTGTGAAAACTATGTACCAGATAAAAATCTTTGTATTGACGAATCCATGATGCTATGGCGGGGAAGATTGCCTTTGTGTCAATATATAAAAAAAAACACAATTATTGTATCAAACTGTATTTGAGTCCGACGGTCTTGTAATGAAAATAAATATTTACAGCGAAAATCAGAGGAAACTGAGAATAATGTAGGTCACACTACAGGCGTCGTTTTACATTTACTTGAGGACTATCTCGATAAAGTATAACGGTTTACATGGATAACTTTTATAACTCTGTTACCCTTACAAAACTGCTAAATACACGAAAAACTTATGTGTACGGAACCCTACGAAATAACAGAAAAGGAAACTCCAGTTATGTGGTAAATCATAAACTGAAAAAAGGGTAGCAAAATGGCCCTGTTACTGTATGCAAATGGAAAGACAAACGAAATGTTGTTAGCATTTCAAACATGCATGCTGTTGAAATGGTAGAGGTGCCCAATCGCAATGGAAAAGTTTCTATGAAACCTAATATTATTCTACATATAATAATGGAATGTCTGGCAATGACCGGTCAGATCAAATGCTTCCTTACTATTCATCTCTAAGAAATACTATCAGATGGCCCAAACAGGGTTCACAAAATTTTTCAAAAAGTAACTTCTAAAATAAACCTATTCAAGTTCATAAAAGAATTCGTCGTCGCGTTTATTGGAGAAGAGATTCAACTAGTTTCGAAAAAAATGAAATTGCAAGAGCTTCATTATTTATAGAGTCTACCACTTACCAAAAAAAGCAGCGTCCGACAAAGCCATGTCGTATATGTACCCGAGCAAAAAACGCAGAGAAACGCGTTATTTCTGTCCACTATGTAATGAAAAGCCCTTTGCGTAGAAGATTGCTTCAAGTGAATTTTTACAATTATACTTTTTGTTCGTTTTTTAATAAATTTTTGTTCATGCACAAAAATGGCATGTAAACACCGGACGAAATAACTCTTAGTTGGCGTCCTAGAAAAGAAAGCAATCTACGAGTTATCTTGTAGTTGGTAGTCAACGTGTTAAGTTCATTGTGTCAAATATTTATTTAACATATTATTTGTTTGAATTGCAATTTACACATTTTATCAGAAATATGTTTGTATTTGCATTACTTATATTACTCTACTGATACTATCGAATATTCTGACCTAGGAAAACAGTCCTAATCAGTGGTTTGTTTTTCTTTATCTCAGGTTTAAGTTCAAATTTCTGGAACCGTTGACAATATTCATACTGAACACACTGTTTGTATTACCACTCCACCAACACCTACACAATTACTCTTTGGTTGTGTAAAAAGTATTCAGTATATATCTACTGTAATCTACTGCTCTTTTCTATTGACATCAATACGATACGCTTGGTATATGCAACACAAGGAACGCTATGGGGCAGAAACTCCGGAAGTGTGTAGAAGTGCATGGTTAGGTTAGGTCGAACATTTATTATAGTTTCTTTTTGTTTTTATTTGAGAAGTTGTAGTTTAACCAACTAAATTTTCCCACATTTCTGTCTGTTTCTTCCTTATTCATCTTTAAATCCGTTTGCCTAATTCGTGAGCACGCTTCTCCAATTTCAGAAAGTTCGTTGCTCGGCTATCCACTTGGGAACGCGGAGCATGACCTTCACCTACGTTCAGTATTAGTTACGGGCTCAATATTTTACAATGCAAAAAAATGCACAATCATTTGGTAATTGAAATCAAATCAATATCATCTTTTACCGCATTCCGCAATAATTTGAGGGCATATTTACTGGAAAGTCCCTTCCACTCTGTAAACGACGTCTAATAATAATATTTAATTCAGGGCATGCGGGCGGTTTCATTTTGGATTGGCTTAGTACCTATTACTATTACCTATAATTTTGTTACTCATTGTGGTTTTCTTCTATATATTGAAGTTTTATTTTATTTGTATCTTTATTTAGTTATTTTTATGTTTGTTTTTCAGTTTTTACAAGCTTTTGTCTACAAATTGTAACATTTTTTTGACAATATAGCATTTCTCTCTCTCTCACTCGCTACTTAAATATAAATTCGTTTTTCGTAACTTAAATACCTATAATACAGAAACACGGGTCGTATGGGTAAATGTCACAGCATTATTTTCACATCATTTACTTCCATGTTGAAATTTGTTGTTAGAGGCGCTGATGCATATTTTTTATATGAAAAATTTGAGCTTCGAATCTAAAAAAATGGGATATTTTCACGAGAAAATGACTCCGTAAGAATTTGTGTTACTTGACTTTTATCGCTATTGTTGATGTTAGTATAAAAAGCAGTAGTAGTCCTAAGATAAATACCGAACACACTGTTTAAACTACCACAGAGTAATGGGGTAAGTGTTGATGTAGTGATTGTGTAAACAGTGTGTTCATTATGATGTTCATAAACGGTTCCAGAGATTCCAACTTAGCTTCGAGATAAACAAAACAAACCATAGGTTAGGACTTTATTTCTACGTCAGAACATTCGATAGCGTATCGTATAGTAATAAAAAGAATGTTAACATGTTGCTGATAAAAGCAAACATGTTCAAATTGAAATTCAAACAAATAATATGTTAAATAAATATTTATCACAATCAACTAAATAACGCAGAGCAAATATCTATTTGTTGAAATGATTCCCAGAGTGTCATAATGTTTTCAAGTCTTCCGATTCAAGTCTCTTTTAGACTTTTTCGTATGTTTTTTGTACATTTTATACATATCGAACAATTTAAATTTATTTTGGTTGCGATGTTGTTAAAATTTGGGATTTCGTTTAAAAAAAACCCACAACGAATAACGAATTAACTTCAGCATAAGGCTGAATGTGTATTATATAGATCATCAATTGTGTATTTATTTAATATAATAGCTGTGCCGCCACTTATGTTCGACACAATTAACAATTCATAAGTTACAATTAATAGGCTCAACAGGCATGGGGGGTTGAGGCCTGTGTTTGTAACAAAGGAGCCTAACCTGGCAGTTTTGTGAATATGTAGAAAATACACTTGATGTAATAAGATCAAGTTAGTTTTATTTAAAACCCCTCGGTTCCTGATATCATACATAGTGTCAGGTGTAAAAACTTGATACGAGATAATGAATAATTGATTTAATTTATATACTGCTTTGCTCACAGTGTCTTAAAAAGTAGTCAGCAATGGAGTTTTTCAAATATAAAATAGCTTAGGGCTGATTCGATTTCTATGAACCAGTAAAGTGTTTGGCGAGGGATATTATACATTGTGAATTTTTGACAACTCAGTTTATTTCGGCACTCCTTCTATTTTTAATCCACTTTTGTTCTTTTAGTATTCGATATTGACACAGGCATACCTAAGTTTTTCTCTGGTCTCGAATTGAATCGATTTCAAAGTTTACTCAATAAGTTGTTCATGTGTTCTTGTACATACTGTGAATAATTTTCGTTGTCTTGTCAGCGTCGTTTCATATGCTTCGGACGGATATATATATATATATATATATATATATATATATATATATATATATATATATATATATATATATATATTGTTGTGGGATCGTGCAGATTTTGAGAATTTCACGTATTCAAAAGTAACAAATTTAATATATTTGATAGCACAGATTTTTTACAATAAGTTTTTAAAAAATCATGAATAGAACTATTAGCAATTACAGTTTTTTATTGATGTCAATGTTCTTCTTCTTTTTCCTTTTTTCGCGGCAACCTCGTACTTACGTTCGAGCTGTCAAATATGCTGCGTTCGAGATATTCAACACTAACATAGGACCCCGCCTTGAAACGCCTTAAGAGTTTCAAAATGAATTAATCTTGGTTGGGTAGAACACATATCTTGACTACAGGACGCTTCAGCTCCGTTGTTGCAGTTCTGATAGTTACGGAACGTATGATGTTGTCAACACCGGGGTGGATTTGGAGGATTCGTCCGAGTTTCCACTTTAGTGGTGGAAGGCCGTCTTCTTTGACTATGACCAGGGTGCCAACTCGAAGTAGTTGAGGATGGTTTATCTTCCATTTAACTCTGGTCTGAAGATGTGAAATATATTCTTTGGTCCATCTTGACCAGAAGCGTTGCAGAATTTGTTGTGTTCTTTGAAAAAGTGATAGTCGGTTTTCCTTGATATCAAGGAGTCTCAGTTCAGGAATCGTCGTTAATGCTTCTCCTATCAGAAAGTGCCCAGGAGTTAAAGGATTCATATCGTTTGTATCATTAGATAGTGGATAGAGTGGTCGGGAGTTCAAACAGGACTCTACTTGACACAATACGGTAACAAATTCCACGAAAGTAAGAGCCGCGTCCCCCATTACTCGTCTCAAATGATGTTTGGTAGATTTTACTCCAGATTCCCATATCCCTCCCAAATGAGGAGATTGTGGGGTAATGAATTGCCACTGTACACCCTCCTTGGAGAGATTGTCTGAGATATATTCGTTGTTAATATTAAGAAATGACTTGAGTTCATTATTTGCGCCAACGAACGTAGTTCCATTATCTGAATGGAGTTCATGGCACTTACCTCGTCTAGACATGAAACGCCGTAAGCAGGCGATAAAACATTCAGAAGTGAGATCACTTACAACTTCCAAATGCAAAGCAAACAAATAATGCTACATATGCCTTGGTAATTTTGGGATTCCTTCCTTTTCGATCTCGAAGTAGGAATGGTCCGGCATAATCTACACCGGAGACAGAAAATGGACGGGATGGCGTGATACGAGGTGAGGGTAGGTTACCCATAAGGTATTGTTGTGGTTTGGCATTAAATCTGAAACATCTGACACAATCTCGTACGACGCCTTTCACTAACCTGCGACCAGATAGTGGCCAGAATTTTTCTCTAATGGAAGCGAGAAGAGCTTGTGGGTAGGGAATGCAATCTCGTTCTCGCGAGAACGAGATCTCGCGAGATCTCGGCCTTTTTTAGCGAGATTGATCTCGGACGAAAAAAAGGCGAGATCTCGCGAGTTTAACGAGATTGCACTCGAGCATAAAACCGTCTTATTCTTATTCGAAGCGCGGACTGACACGGACGAAGTTGCGATCTGTCGGTTTCGTTCGGTGCGCGGGAGGCGGCGGTCTGCCTGAGGTTGGTCGAAAATTGAGCCGGCGTGCAGCGCGCATTTGTTTTGTTTACTAATAGTTATTGCTAGCTAACGTGATTGAGTTTGATTGCATTCGAGTATTTTTTTGGTTATTTATGCAAAAAAAAGTTTCTTATGTGATTTCCGAGTGGAATAACGAACGATGTCGGTGAATATAGTTTATAAAGACTATGAGAGTGTGTCGGAAGTATGGAAATACTTTTTGAGAGCGGAAAATGGATTAAGTGCTAAGTGCAAAATTTGTAAGAAGATTCTTAAAACCAAAGATCGATCTCCGCGTGGCTTACATGTGCATTTAAAATCGATTCATAAAATTGACACGAAAACGAAGAATGTCATATCACCTCCGCCGTTGCCGTTGCCGCCACCATCATCAAATACTGGGGCTACTAATCAAAACATGGAATTAGTAACAGCATCCGCATCTACGTCGAATGTTAGTCCAGAATCACCAGGATCGTCGGCACCAGTGCCACCAGTAAGGAAGAAGGGGCAAAAAATTACTGATCATTTCCTCCCGGTTGAAGATACTTCTATGGGGAAAAAAGTATCAAGAATGGTAGCCAAAGATGGACTACCTTTCCGTGTTTTCTGTACTTCAAAAGATATGAGAGATCTCTTCAATTCTTCGGGACACAAACTGCCTATGTCCCCAAACACAATTAAACTTATAGTTATGAATTATGGCATGACATTGAAAATGAAAATAATGCGTGAATTGGCACAACTGAAGGAGAATGATCACAGATTTACGCTAACATTTGATGAGTGGACTTCTTCTATGAACAAGCGATACATGAATGTAAACGTTGGGTCGATTGATATCACCTTCACATCAGCTCTGCTATGCCCATGGAGTACAACTTGGCATAATAGATACTATTTATAAAAAACAAACTGATGCTGAGGAACCTGTGATAGAATCTGAAAATGAGGAAAACGACGATGAGATTCCTTTGGAAATGGACGAAATTTCTAGCACAGGCTCAGACTCAGAAGATGATGTTTTTCATTGCTCTATGCCCAGAATAGAAGTAGACCTAAATGCAGAATATGCGGGTATTATTGAGAAAGTTAGGAAATTGGTGAAACTTTTTAAAAGATCACCTACTAAAAATGATACTCTGCAAATATACGTAAAGCAAGAATTTGGAAAAGAAATTAAGTTACAACTTGATTGTAAAACTCGATGGTCAAGCCTAGCAGTTTTTAGCGAACTTAGACAAGGCATTTCAACCTGTAAAACTGGCTGTGGAGGTGTTATGTCGTCAAGATACAGACTTGGCTATCGCAGAAACAACACTTAGGTTTATGATTCGCAAACTGGAAGAGCTAAAAACTCCATTGGCAGAAAAACTAGCTGGCTCCTTGAGAAAGCGCATTGTTGAGCGTCGGACGAATTTGACGGCATGCTTGTTGTATATTAGAGATCCAGCTAAATACCAAGCAGATAAAGAAGAGTTTGCGAAAGACGAAACATTTAAATTACCTCCGAAAACGTGATTCGAACTGAAATTAAATCACTTATAGAGCGTTTGCATCCGCAACACAGTCTGACTAATTCACAGACACAGACAAATTCAGATCCATCTTGGTCGATCGCATCAGCATCAGCTGCTACCGCTAATGATATAACTGAATTTGATGATGGCGATAATGAACCGCTTTCATCTCTTTTTGAGACACGCAAGAGTATTTCATTGCAAGAAGAACTTCAGGAAACATTGACTGCTGCGTTCAAAGAACCTAGAGACAGAAAACTAACTACGAATTCTCTGGAGGCATTAATCAAAAAGGAAATGAATTTATACGAGTCCGGGGGGTCAAAAGGCGAACTTTTACAGTTCGTGGATAACTGCCTGAGATCTGTGGTTCCAACTAGCGTTGAATCCGAAAGGGCCTTCTCAGCGGCTGGTTATCTGGCCAACAAAATAAGAAGCCGTTTAGCAGACGATTCTTTGGACATTTTGTGCTTCTTAAGGAGCTACTTTCAAAATAATTCGTAATAATAGCTTGTGATTTAAACTGAACAAATATTTCATTTGATTGGTATATTTTGTTAATTAATCTGTAATATCTAATGGATCTACTGAGTAGATATAGTTTTATTTAATTGATAATAATATCTCAATTTAATAGTCAACTCAACTTAGATAATAAGTTTCATTTTTTTGACTTCTCGTTGTTTTGTTTGTTATAAAAGAACTGTTTTATTAATAAAAGATTTTTGTTTGATATTAGAAGAGAAGACTGGTTGTTTCTTTCATTTGTTTACTACTTAGAAGTTTATTAAAAAATTATGGACAGATACGTCAATCAATGTTTGATGCATAAAAGTCTATTGAAAAAATTCGTGAAAATAAATGTTTATCTTATAATACTTATAGTTTTTATTATTTTTTTCCTAATTTATTCAAATATTGTGATTATTTGCAAAAATACACACAAAACTGCCAATCTCGCGAGATCTCGAAATTGGCGAGATCTCGCAGTATTGTTATTCATAAACTCGCGGGATCTCGCTTGAGCCCCGATCTCGCGAGATTTGCATTCCCTACTTGTGGGCCTGCGTGTAAGAGTCTTATATGTTCAGAACGTGTTAAAATTAATGTTAAGTGTGTTTTGTAGGGGAGAATGATTGGATGTTTCTTGGCATAGTTAAAAATAGAATTGTCTAAGCGACCGCCAACCCGTATTATGGAATCAGAATGGTCAAAAAAGGGATTTAGGGTAAGAAGTTTGCTTCCCTTGTATAGTGGCTCAGAGTTGAGCAGTTTATAGTACTCATCGGAGAAATGATGACGTTGTACTGAACGAACCAAAAAATTCAAAGAGTTGTCAAGCTCATGAGTTGTCAAGGGTCCAAGTCTTTTGGAGTTTTTATTTTTGGGTCGAACGTTGTGAGTGTATCGTAAGACATACGCGAAGATACGCTGAAGTCTTATGAAACTTGAAAATTGTTTGATACAAGAAATAATGTAAGTATCAAACACATTTATGTAACTAGCAAAGGATAAAGCCTTTGTGCGGACTTCTGGGATGATAATAGTGTTGTCCATTGTTAGGTCGTGTGATGGCCAGCATGTAGTTGATTTTATAAACCATGATGGTCCGTGAAACCAAAATTTAGAATTTATTAGTTCTGTTGGATTAATTCCACGTGATAGTAAATCAGCAGGATTGTCCGTGGTATTCACGTGTCTCCATAATTCAGCCTTAGCTAAATTCTGAATATGTGATACGCGATTGGCGACAAAGGTTTTTAAAATATGTGGGGAAGAATTTATCCAAGCTATACAAATTGACGAATCAGTCCAATAGGTAATCTCATTGGGCTGAAAATCACATGTTACCTTTTCAACTAACTCTGCCAGCAGAAGAGCACCACAGAGTTCAAGTCTTGGTATAGTAATGAGTTTGAGTGGTGCTACGAATCGCTACAGCGAATGTAAATGCATGCACCATATGCTGCTTGTGATGCGTCACAGAACCCATGTAACTGTTTTGTAATGCAATTAGACAGAAGAATTTGTCTAGGTATTTTTAGACTGTTGATATTGAGTAAACGAGAATAATAGTTAGACCAAGTAGTATGCAGGTTTCTAGGTACAGACTCGTCCCAGGATATTTTTAATTTCCAGAGTTCTTGTAGGATTATTTTGGCTGTAATTGTGACAGGAGAAAGTAGTCCAAGCGGATCAAATATTTGTGCAGTAGAGGATAGTATTTGTCTCTTTGTAATTTTTGGTGAACAATTAGAGATGTTGATGGAAAATTGTAAACAATCAGCAGAAGGATTCCAGAGTAGGCCTAGAGTTTTATTTTGAGCTTCATCACCTATATGCAGAATCTCAGATTCTGCGTCATGCTCGAAAGTATTCATGTTGGACTTCCATTTCCTTAGAGGAAAACCATACTCAAGTAAGAGTTCAGAAAGCCTTACCTTAATATTATTTGCTTCATCTACTGTACTGGCTCCCGTGAGAAGATCATCGACATAGAAATCGTGTAGTATAATGTTGCAGATGTCAGGTGATTCATTTAAATGACGATAAGCTACTTCGTGAAGTGATCTAATTGATAAAAAGGCAGCCGGTGCTGTGCCATAAGTCACAGTATTCAACTGATATGTATTAATATCCTCATCAGATGTAGATCGCCAGAGGATTTTTTGTAGATTTCTTTGTCTTTCTGTCACAAGAATCTGGCGATACATTTTTGTTATATCAGCACTTAATACGTAATTATGTTTTCTAAACCTTAAAAGAATATGAAATAAGTTGTCTTGAATATTAGGACCTACCATAGTGATGTCATTGAGTGACAGTCCAGAGGTTGTTTTTGCTGAGCCATCAAAAACAACTCGTAGTTTGGTTGTGGTCGAGTTTTCCTTCAAGACACAGTGATGTGGAAGAAATAAGCCTGAATTGTCAGTTTGAGAACTAGCAAGAGACATGTGTCCAAGTTTTATATATTCGTCAATGAAATTTTGATACTGTGCCTTCAGGTCAAGATTTTTACCTAGTCGTTTCTCTAAATTTAAAAAACGGCGTATGGCAGTGTTTTTTGAGTCACCAAGTACAGAAGTTTCGTTTTTTAGAGGTATGGTAACAATAAAGCGTCCGTCATTGTGTCTTGTAGTTGTGTTTTTATATAGTTCCTCACATAGCCTTTATTCATAAGAAAGGTGTGAAGCCTTTGGAACTTCCTCAATTTCCCAGAATTTTGTGAGTTGAGATTCTAGAATATTAGTGCTCAAAAGATCCCAAAAGGTGTCAGCTCCTATCAATAAATCAATAGGTGCAGGATGATGAAAATTGGGATCGGCAAGTGTGATTTTCTCAGGAATATTAAGTTTAGCCAGCTCAAATGGTAAGGATGGCAGATGGTCTGTGATTTGGGGTAAAGCAATACAGCTTATTGTTTTTGAAAAGTTGTTGATATTTGACCTGAATTTTAATAAAGTTGATGATTGAACATTGTGGGACATTTGACTAATTCCTGTGACCAAAATGTCAATTTGCTGTTTATTCAGTTGGAGAGTGTTGCACAGTTTTTCAGATATGAAGTTTACTTGACTTCCACTATCAAGCAATACCCTGCACTGATGTGGATTTCCAAATCTATCAAAAACAGTAACAAGGGCTGTTGAAAGTAAGATTTGTGGTGATTTGGAGAGTGTAGATGTGAGGCTAATCTGTGTGTTGCTAGAGTCTGAAATTGTATCAGAAGTTCCAGGGCTATTAATTGCTGACGTATTAATAGGTTGGTTCTCATTTTCCTTTCAATTTGGAAAATGGAGTAATGTGTGGTGTATTTTTCCACATTTATGACAACCTGTAGACTTGCAGTCCTTGGTTCGATGAACCTAAGCAGTTGATACATAAGCGTAAACGTTTTGCAGTATTCACAATTATTTTATTTTACAAACATTCATTCATTAATTCATACTCGTAATTACATTCATAAAACTAAATTATATGGAAATGTGAACTCAAATATTATATACAAAAAGAAATACTTAAAATTAATAGAACAGTACCTTAAGTGTTTGTTATGTTGTATATTTTTTTTTAAATTGGAAATTGTTACGGCCTTGCAGAATAAACGGATACTCCGCTGTAGTTCCACTCCTGTTCTTTTCCTTTTCACAACTTCTTTATCTTGGAAATTGTCCCTTTGTGAGTATTCTCACTTATTTCACTTTATTTAATTGTTTTCACTAATTTCTTATTACTACACTTATACAATTATTAATTATCAATCCTTTGAATATTTTATGCCCTTTTTATCAAGATTTTAATTTTTTAAATTTCAATTAAAATTATTTTACTCTTTTCTCTTCTTGCCAAAAAAAAATTTTTCTTTTCCCCCTTGTCGATTCTCTTCTTCCTTCTTTTTTTTTATTCATTTTTTTTTTATTTAACCAATGATATTTATTTTAAAAGTTAGTTACTCAATTGTCATTTCTAAATTTTTAAATTATTGTGACTTTATTCAAATAATATTCTATAATTTCTTTGTTGTATTTATTTCATTCCTATGTTATTAATTTTATCATTGCAGTTGTCAAAATTTTTATATTTTATCATTTATAACCTTAAAATTTATGTTGGTATGTCACACAAATTTTTGAAGTTGGTGCTCCTGTTTTTATCTGTCAATTTATGGATTAAATTCTTTGATTATACAGGATTTGTCAAAATTAAATAATAATTTAGAATATAGTGTTGGCCAAAACTTAATATAAAGAATGTTATTTATTTTATTGTGATAAACTGCTCTAAATAACCGAATAACAGAACTGAACTTATTGCTTTATTTATATCTTATTATTATTTAATAATTTATTTTGGATATATTTATACCATAACAATATATATATATATATATATATATATATATATATATATATAAATTTTTTCAATTTCTTATTTCTTAGACCTTTGATATATTAATGCATCTAAATGTTCTTGATTTTAGGTCTCTTCTGTTTTTTTATAGTTTTTAAAAGAAAGATAAATTTTAACGTTTCGACTTTTCTTTAAGTATTTTTCAAAATATGATATTAACACTGACAATTTGCTTATTTATATTGATCTATAGATCACCTTCATCATGAATATCAAAATAGGGATAAAATCAAATTTGTTCCAACAATTATCGAATTATTTCAATAAATATGATATTAGTATAAGTCATAGAGGACATAATACATTATCCAAATATTTCACTAAATTAAAATCTAAAAAACTAAAAAACAAAAGAAGTAATATTGTATATCAAGTGCCTTGTACTAATTATTATCAAAGTAGCTTTTTCGTAGGAAAGTGCAGGAAAACTACAATTTTGGAACTAATTCCTACAAATAAATGAATAATTTGAAAATTATTACGTTATAATTCTCTCTTACCGTCTAATATTAGTGTTGTTAAGGGATGAGGTGGATGATTATAAAATTATACTAATTCCTCTCCCAAAATATTAATCCAGTTATCAAAAACATTTGAGAGATATTGAAAAAAAAAATGTTTTCATTTCAACTCTCTCAAGATTGTATATGCTTTATTACTCAGTTGAAACAGTTTTTGAATGTACTATAAGCTCTAAAAAGTAATGTGAATAACCATCATGTATAGTAAACGAGTATTTCGTTTATCAACAAAATCGAAATTTCTTTTTTAGATAGGACTTGTAGAATGCATTCTCTGTGCATGCTGTTCCACTTCTTGTCCTGAATACTGGTGGCATGGTCATTCTAAAGAGCCTAATGATTTTTTGGGGCCAGCCGCCTTGTTAAATAGCTACAGATGGATCACTGATTCTAGAGATCATGCTACTGAGGAAAGATTGAACGATCTCAAAAATTATTTCAGCGTCTTTAGATGCCACCAAATAAATAATTGCACTGTTTGCTGTCCAAAGGTAAGAGTTTTGAATTATTGAGAAGATTGTCCTATTATTTTTTAAGAAAAATAAGCTAAATGTCGTTAATTCAAGGACGAAGGGGCATATTTGTACGCTCCTTTTAAGATATTCTTGTATAAGAAATACAAACTCAAACTCAAAACAACCCTGGTGCCGCAAAGCAGTGGAAAAATCTTTTGATTTGCTCAACAGTTATTTGGGTAATTCTGATGTAATGATACCCATTTTTTAGAGATTTGCTTTATTATTGATCTGAATTTTCAAATCTCATACATAATCATTTAGATTGTATATAATATTATTATATTTTATTTTTACCATTTATTATTACAAAATTAAGTTCGGAGTAAGACTCTATCTAAATGTTTATAGTCAATATTGTTTAATAAATTGACACATAACGCAAAATTTATGAAAGCATAATATTTGAAGGGTTTGTGATAATCTTAATTAATACAAGGATTGTTATAGTTCTGCCAATATCAGTTGCAGATTATAAAAACCTTTGCAAACAATTTTGTTAGATATATCATAGGTGTAGATACCTCATTTTATATAAATTTATTATTTTTATAAATACTTTTAGAAACATGTATATCTAATGCGAGAAAGTATTCGTTAAAAGGCAATCCAATCATTATTAATTGGACGGCATTCTACGTCGTTATTTAAACAGATGCACTTAATTTTAGTTCTACTTGGAACTCAGAAAAAAATAATTATTATACCTCATTAACTGCAACTACAACTGAATATTAAATCATAAAACGTAAATAGACGACTTGATTGTAAGGGAGTTTGATTTGAACAGGGTAGCAGACGTGAACTGTGCCCTTTTTGTACCCCATTCGTTTTATTTTCTGGAAAACGAAATGTCAAAGCCAAAACCATAAAGGAAACTTTGCAAATAAAACAAAAAAAAACATTTCAGTTCCAAAGTATCTTTATAAAAATAATGGTAGCCAGAATCATTTGAACTAGATTTGATTGAATTATGAAGGGTTGTAAAGAGGGTGATACCACAAACTCATCGTCTACTTTGATAACAGCTTCAACACAGTCTTTTCAAACCCCCCAAACAAAACTCTTGGGTTTTGCGGCTAGAAGTTTCTTTGCGCGTTCCACAACCATAAATACTAATTTGAGCTCTGTTACTATTACTGTTTGGTATCTTGAGGAGTTGCCACGAGTGATAGGATGCATTGTCCATAACGATTAGTGATTCTGGTGGAATGTTAGATAAAAGCTCTTCATTAAACCACTTTACAAATAATTACGCTGACATATCTTCATGATAATCAGCTGCATAGTTTTTAGCATTAGGCACGAAATCGTTTTTGCAGCGTGTGCTATTATAATGCGTTTTTCTTGGCCCATTTAAACAGCAATTTTTACTATTGTCAACCCAAACGAAATTTACTACATCGTGACTGTCAAACCATGTTTCATCATAGATAAAGTATGTGTCTATTAGAATTTCGGTAATCTTTTATCTGACGAAAATAATATAAAGAACGCCATATTTCTATTTATGTAAAGAAGTTCACGATTTAAATGAATCTCACCAAGTAACGCCACTGCTTATCGCAGGCTGTCTGGCCGGAATATTTCGAAAAAATTGTATACATACACTTTCTGACAGCTGCTGCCAATAGAAATGCATTTATGTTTACGATTCGTTTTCATTGGTAAACAGTGGAGAAGATGAGACCACGTGGATTGACAGTTTGTTAGATGTTTACCGAATTTTATACGTGAAATCAACATTATTTTTCATTTCTTAATTTGGTATGAGTGCCGTACGTATTTATGAAATATTGATTGATCTCCGCATAACTGTCTTTTGTAATTGATATTGGAAGAACTATACTTAAGTTATGAGATAGATAAATAAAAACAAATATTTATGATTAGATATGGCTTTATTGTTTTTCAAAATATTGTCCATTGAGATCAATATCCTTTTGTATGCGTTTGAACCAATTGTCGCTAGCAACTTTTGTTGGATTTGGCTCGTCTTGAAAGACTCATACATGCCGAACTTGCCAGTTTACACACGGCAATTATGTTTTCTGGTACAACAGCCAATTTGGGACGACTTTATGAAATTCATTCTGTTGCGAAGTTCGATGACAATTGAATTCCGACAACCAGCGAAACATGGTGGCTCGAGATGGTGCTTCATCACCAAAAGCCGAAGCAACTTGATCGGCACACTGCTGTTGGTTTAATCAACGTCGAAATCATCGAATGAGAATGTTCGTCATTTGATTCCATTTGAATTAATGTTTTTAGTATCTATAAACAACTCTAATAGCACTCGGATGACAACACGTTCTGATTACCGTTAAAAATGTCTTTATGATGGCAATGCTAGATTTCACATATTCACATCAGTGTTGCCATATCTCAAAACTTAAGTAGCAGCCCTCGTATATGAATTTAGAAGAACACCCCTCTAAGGTCTTTAAGAAACTTCCAATTACCAATTAATCTTTTTTCAACAAATCCACTTAATAGTCAGAGCCGCAAGTGCCGTCAGTGAAAAAAGTGTTAAATTTTCACGATATCTCCACCACTATACCTCATATACACTCTGGTATACCTTAAGGAAGTGTCCCAAGACCCACTATATACCGCAGATATACCCACATCAGACCACACCGCTATCTCAACTTATATCGATCCTGTACTAATCTTCTCACTGCAACACCACCTACATAGACTTGAAGCATGGCAAATAAATGTTAACAGCTGAGTCACCACACAAAACATTCATATTAAGAAAGGAAATTGTGGCAACTATAAGTAGGAACAATCTCTAACATGGGGAAAGCATATATAGTAAAGACAAATAAGGTGATTTTCAGCTAAAACCTTAAATTAAACTGGACGGTTTTGATTTTTCAAATTCTGGGAGTTTTTGGAATATTGAATAAGTTTAGCAGCTCTTAACAAAATTGCGGGCACGGATTTTCTAAATTTTGGGACTTGAAAAAATTTGGGAAAACTATGAGGAATTCGAAAAAAAAACTGTCGTAACAAAAAATTATTGGTTACCTCAAAATTTTTACCATAAAATGTGTTTATACATTCAAAAATATTTTGAATCGCGAATAACTCGAGAATTACGAGGAATTCGAAAAGAAAATGTTGGAGCAAAAAATTCATAGCACATTCTCTACAGATTGGTATTCAAGCATTTTTTCCCGACCTAAAAATTTTCACAGTAAAATGGGTTGATGTATTCAAAAACACGGATAACTCGAAAACTATGAGGATTTCGACCCACACTGCCGGGACAAAAATTGTGGAGCGCCACATTCTGTACAAAAAATTCTTTCCTAACCTCAAAATTTCCATAAGAAAATGGTTTTGAACGCTCAAAAATATTTTGAATCGCGAATAATTCGAAGACTACGTAGAATTGGAAAAAATACCCGAGCCAGAACTGTAGAGCACAAAATTTTCCATGAATTGGTTCTCAGGCACTTTTTCCTAATCTTAAAATTTTCATCGTAATATGCGTTTAAGTACTCAAAAACATTTTGAATCGCTAATAACTCGAAATCCATAACGATTTAGAAAATAATACGAGGGCAAATAATTTAGAGCACAAAATTCTGTACAAACGAGGTTTCTATTTTTTCCTAACCTACAAATTTTCACCGTAAAATGGGATCTCAATAATATTGTTATCCGTGATCATCTCATGCGAAAGAGACGAGAAGAAAGCTTCATTCTCGTGAACCAAATATCTGAATACAATGTCACGACTTGTAATCGATTCTGTGTAACGTGCTTTCACAAATGCAAATTAAAATTTTCGAATAAACTTACTCTTGGATATTTAAGGACATATTTACGGAAAAAAGGGACATTTTGAACTTTCTATGCATTTCCAAAATTGTAAAAATAAGGATACATCAACCTTGGAAATTTTTTCGTATAAACTTGAAGCTGAAGATAGTGTTCATTATCGTGTTTTCTAATAGTTAGTTCATTTGAAACCAAGAAATAGTTCGTGAAAATATTGATAAAAACTCGAACGACAAATCCTTCGTTGGATTTGCTTGTTTATATGGCGAATAATGGAATATATTCATTAAAAACTTCAAGTGCTTATGTGGCCAGTATATCTCTTCATCTCGCAAGATTTTCGA
Source organism: Diorhabda elongata (assembly GCA_026230145.1). Taxonomy (NCBI): domain Eukaryota; kingdom Metazoa; phylum Arthropoda; class Insecta; order Coleoptera; family Chrysomelidae; genus Diorhabda; species Diorhabda elongata. The sequence continues at coordinate 19,314,822 of CM047932.1, forward strand.
TAAAATCAGAAGCGCCTAATTTAATTAAGGGTTCAATCCCCTATTACCTATACTAATATGGATAAAAAGATTACAACTTAATACAATATTCAGAATATTGAAGCCTTCGGTTGCCGCAAGCGATTCAAATACGCACATAATATAGCCCGTCCAGCCCAAAGCATTAAAACTACTTTACAATGCTCCTAACAACATATTTTATGAGGCTTTTTTATAACAACGATTAAAGATGCCATGACTTTACAGCATACCAAGTATCAGAATAGACTACAAGACCTTAATCTTTGTGTATAATTGAATAAATTGAATAAACCTATTTCAATTAGTGATTACAGACTAAACCTTTAGATACCGAGGTATACACCACTGGGTGTAATACCGAATATTCCAATCCCCTTCTTAAATGCTTATATAATTGATTGTTTTGTACGAAACTTCTTCTTCTTCTTTCAATACACATCCATATATGTTCGCGATAATATTTTCCATCGTTTCTCTATTTCTTGCGGTGTGTATTAAGCATTGTATATTGTGCAGTCCCGTCAACTGCTTGATATTTCGCAGCCGACTTGATTCCCATTTCTATATCCTCTAGTGTCTCTTGGAAAATTGCTTCGGAATATGAGTTTATTAAGAGTGGAGACAGCGCGCATCCTTGTCGCACCCTCCTTTTGATTTGTATGTTGTTGGACGTATTGTGTTGTCTAGTTTTATTTGCGCAGTTTGGTTACAGTATAGGTTTTCAATGCATCGGATGTCTTTCTAATCTATATCAAGCCTTTTGAGGAGCTGCCTTAGTTTGCGGTGCTGTACGCGATCGAATGCCTTTTCATATTCTATGAAACAGAAGCAAACGTCCTTTATCTGGTCATAGTAGCTCTGGACAAGCACTTGTGTTGTAACTATTGCCCCTCTTTTGCCTAACCCTTGCCTAAACCAAAATTGTGAGTCGCTTATGTCTCTTTCACATTTTCGGAATATTCTTTGGTGTATGATTTTAAGAAATACTTTTAGGGTATGGGTCACCAGGCTAATAAGTCTATGGTCTTCGCATCTTATTGCATTTGTCTTCTTAGGCAAGGGGATAAAAGTAGAGCTTAATCATTTCCTGGGGTAGGTAGTGACCTGTCTCATATATGATATTAAACACCTTATGCAGTGCTGTAATGCCTCTCTCATTGAGGAGTTTGAGTGTTTCTGAAGGAATTTCATCCGGACCAGCCGCTTTGCTATTTTTTGAATTACGTAAAGCTTTTTCAATCTCCCCTTTAGTGATCGGTGGACCAGTTAGTCTCCTTCGTTAGCTGATTTTGCATTTGTTCTATTACCGAGCATTCTTGTTTAAGCCACTCGTTTTTTTCTATTCTAATCTCGGATCATATAAGTATTTGAATGTCTTTGCCATTTGTTTCGTCCTTATATTTTCGTCGTTCATCCATCAACAGTCAACAGTCACCCATTTTTGCTTTTTGCTATTTATTTTATAACATAATTTATTTTTCATTGAGCTTGTTACACTGTCCATTATTTTTTGCCAATATTCTGTTAGATCTTCTTCAGTATTTTCATGACGGCCATTAATAGTATGTGATCAGAAGGTACATGTCCCTGGATATGTGCTGGTTCTCTCGATGGTCGAGCTGAATCTTCGGTTGATGAGGATGAAGTCTATTTGATTTCGAATTGCATTGGGCGGTCGGTCTGCCGGGGACTTCCAAGTATAAAGGCGGTGAAGGTGAAGTCGAAACCATGTATTTGTGATTTTCATATTTTTTTCTTGGCAGATCACCTCTTTCATTCCTTTCTTCGAGACCATAAGGTCCAACTATTTCTTCAGATCGACCATTTCCTATTTTGTTCCTGTATCCTGTTTTTCTGATATTAAAACGTATCAGTAAATCAGCATAATATTGACCAGTTTCGTTTTCTAGATAATCAATAAAGATTACAGCTCTTTTATATATTCAAAAGGTAATTAATTAGAGTGTAGTAATTACTGATCACACACAATACTAAATACTGCCTATAACATTTTGGCACACTTCCTGACATCTCGCATACGGAAACCATAATCAGATAATACCACATTTTCATCGATTTTAAGATGGTATAGTATTCTAAGACCGAAACTCTACCAAGCCATAAATGAACTACACCTACCAAACTAAGGTACCATCTTAAATAAATAATTGCAGGTGCATGCCTACGCAGACGACACAGATGTGACCTCTAGAACCCTAAGAAAATCAAAAGAAACTTTTTGAGAAATTTTGATAAAGCCGCAAAGAATATGTTACTACAAACATAAAGAAAATAGTGAAAATAGAAATGGAAGCTTGTTCAAGTGGGCCTGAACGGTTTGCGGACAGAGAGAAAGAACATCGGTATACCACTCTCTATTCTTTCTATTCTGAGTGGATCGGAATGACGTCGAAGTTTCGAGTGCTAGGAATAGCAGAAGAAGAAAATAACAAGTTTGGAATTTACTGGCGAGTAAAGGTAGATAGAGAGTGGTAGACCGATGCTCCTTTTCTCTTGTCCAATAGTACAATTTCACTTATATGCCATTTTCTCTATATTTAATATTTTCTCTATAACCACAAATCAATGCAAATGAGACAAAGTAATGACGTTAGTAAAGAGATAAAGAAGCGTATAATGTTTGCCAATCGGTGTTATTTCGGACTGTCAATATACTTACGTAAAGCTAGATCCTCTTAAGAAGTATAAAGATTAAAATCTATAAGACGTTAATTGTATCAGTTTTAATCTTCGGCTCGAAAACCTGAACCCTATCAAAAACGGATGAGATGTTACTATCGACCTTTGGGAGAAAGATACTGAGAAAAATCTACGGGACCGTCAAAAAAATAAAGACTTGAGATGTAGATATAACTTTGAGCTCTACAATTTATACAGATGATTAGGAAACAGAGACATAACAACAACAATCAAAATTTTTAGGCTTAGATTGGCAGGACTTGTAGCACGCATTGACAACAGCGTGCCTACAAAAAAGAGTTTTAAGGCGGTACCAACGGGGAGTAGAGGTAGAGGAAGACCAAATTGAAGATGGAGAGTTGAGGCATCTTCAGAGATGCTACAAATATTGGTGCAGCAAAGGACAAGAAGCCGGAAAGGATAGCCTTAGAGGTTAGAGAAAGTTGAGGCTCCCTCTAAGACTGTAGCACTAGTGATGATTTTTATTTACATTGAAAATATTGTTTACGTGAAAACCTCAAGTTATTAAGTAGAGCTTCAGTTATAATGTTGCGATTGTTAATTACTTGAACGGTAGCTAGATGTTGAACGGTATGTTCTGTTATCTAGTCGCGATATGTGCAAAAGATACTGAATGTTAACTACCTAAATATATGGCGTAGACTAACTGCTACAACTTTGTTTTTTTTTCCTTCTGAAGATTTATAGCCAAAGGAGTTATAGGCGGAGTTTTTATGGAAATTATGGAGATTAAAAATAAATTGCGAGGTAAACGTTTTTCTACACCTGAAGAAGCGGTAGATGCGTTCAAATTACATGTTTTGGCGGCATGGAATGGAATATTAATGGATAATATTTTGGAAATCAATCAAGCCATATCTATTTATGAATATTTGTTTTTGTCTATCTCAAAACTGGTAACCCTCCTATCTAAATTCAGGATATAATAATCAGGAACTAATGATTACTGATCTTCTTATTAGATATGATAATTTTTACATACCATTCTGTTTTTATGTTGATTTGATATAATGTGACACCAAGAAATATTCTATTATTACATTACCTATGTTCAATTCTATTGTGAATCGAGTTGTATTATGATAAGAATTGAATATTTGATTACGAAATTAATTATATCTTTGTTTCATTAGAGACTAGTTCCTGGAAAAGCTATTGCTAAACTGAGACTACTGGTATCAGGAATGGCCAAAAAGAAAAAACCAGATATGGAAGGAACTGCTGACTCAGATCCAATGAAGGCGTGCGAAAAATAGAAATGCGGACATGAATAAAATTATAAATGTTTATTTTCATGTATATATGCTGTATAAAATTACAAAATTATATATAATACTTCGTCAATCATTCTACTGATTATTTTGTTCATCAGTTCCTGTCAGTGTACTGTCAATTGATGTATCCTTCAGTACTTCTTTAAATGTATCTTCCAAATCTAAATATTTGGTAAATGCACACCAGTCAATCATTTTGCCTGCTTCAGGTTCTGGTTCTGAACCCCACCATAGTTCGTACTGAAAAACAAAAATAAATTCAATATTTAGAGAAGAGTAGGTTTAGCAATACTTTGCCTCTTAGGATTAAAACTGTATAATCGCTATATTTACAAAAAAATAGAGTCTGGCCTTAAAACTTCAATGTCCAATAATTTAGTGTTTCGCCTCAGTGTGCGGCCAGTAGCGACTAGTTGATCGAATGAAGTACAAGCGCGCATTGTTTATTTTGTGGCCAAAAAGTAAAATAATTATAAAGAGGAATATTTCATGGAATATAGTTAAATGTTATCCGATTTTATTCAGGTAAGTGTTAAACTTCCATAAATTCATATTACTTTCGATATGATAAATATTTTGGTTATAATTTTAACCGGTTTCTCATAACTTCACTCAATTAACCTGATGACTCGGAACTAAAGGAATATATGCTTTGAAGATGCTTTCACTCTACCTAAATGCCGTTAACGATAATGGAAACAGCGTGAATGCTACCGCAAAAGAATTTATTGTTCAAATATAAATATTATTGACGATTTCCGTAAGACTAGTATCCTCCCGTATAATGCAAACATTTTTATTCAAAATGAGTTTTCGTCCTCATTTGTTACCGTCCGTCCAAAGCAACAAACTTTCGATTTGGAAAAAGATCGTTCATAACAAACTATAATGTTCAAACTGAACCTAATGCCACTCCATTTAACTCAATCGGCCAAGATGAACCCAAACCTGGTGCAAGCAAGAGCTGGTCTAATGGATTCCTTTTCTCCAGAAATTCGAGCAGGCCATAGAAAAGCAACCAATACTAACAGAAGCAATCGGAATGCTGCTGTTTTAGCAGACATCACGAAATGAACGCATTAGAAGAGGAACAAAATGAAACTGCTTAGAAAGTTAAAAAGCCAAAGGAAAAAAAATGATAAAAATGTAAAGAATACAGTAAAATAAATAAGTACTCCAGTCAAGTGAGGAAAGCAACGCTAATGATTATTTATGTCTGTTTTGTTACAAAGCCTATTCTGTAAGTTTACCAGGAGAAACATGGAACCGGTGGCTAGTTTCCAACGAATGGGTCCATACAAAATGTGCGTCAGGGACTGGTCTTACTTTCGTAGGTGTAAATTACAACTGTGACAACGACGATTAAGTTTCCTGAATCTCATTAATATTTTCTTTTATATTTTAATATTTTCCTTTATGTATTAATATTTTCTTTTATATATTAATACATTCGTAGTCAAAAGTAACGCACCTCCCCGATCTCTGAAAATATTTTTTGTTTATTAAATTTAAATTAATATTGCTATTGTTTAACTTCTTTTCAATCATTTTGACGAAATAATAAGAAATGTGTAGTAGAAATTTTGAGTGATTTTTAATGAGTAAAAAAATAAAAAACAAAAACATTGCAATTAAAGCAAATTTTCTTAAAAATAAAACTTGCATTCTAAACAATAACGTTACTTTTTTTAAAACGCTAGTAGCATGTATTTCCGCCTCTGGATGTAATAGGCTAGTTGACAAAACTTTGAAATTAGTTTAAAAACAGCTAGCATCTATTTTACCCCAAAAATATATTATTTTAAGAAAAATAGGTTTTTTACGTTAGTGTTTTGAGATTTTAGAAATGAAGTTGAAATTGACCGCGAAAAAGGCCCAGACTGTCATGGCGTCTTGAATGACGTCACTCCTCGCGAAACAGCTGTGTTTGTTTACGACATGTTTTTTAATAAATAATAAATTCCTGGCATTATAAATACTGTATAGTGTCCCAATGTGACAGTACAATGATAAAAATGCCAGACAAATTATTCAAACAATAAAGAAATATGAAGAAAGTGGTTAGGCAAGGAGATAAGATGCTCTTACTTTATCAACTAATTCCACAAATTATTTCTGTAAAGATCATTTTGATGTAAGTATCAAACAAAACTTGATGTATCTATTCATAAATGTACAAAATCTACCATAATATACCACATATAACATATAGAATGTTGTGACTTGATTAAGTCAAAGTTATTGAAATTTTGTATTCGCTAACTTCAAAATCAGTTAAGAATTTTCATTCCACAGTGGGTAAATGCGACTCTCTGACTGGTAACTGCTAAGTAAGTAAGACTTTGTTTGTTTTTCACATAATACTTACATATAAGTTTGAACACTGCGGACTTTTGATGAACAAAAGTAGGTGTTCAATGCAAAAAATTTGTCAAGCATAACTGCGTCTATTATGGGCAAATTACTGCAGTTTGCTTGTTAAATCCTCATTCCATGGCAAATTATATCTGTCTTTCAAGATTAAATTTAAAACGAACTTTATTAATTTAACAATAATTGCTGAAAACTCGGAATAACTTGGTCACTTTATACGAAAATGACAACTACAACATAGCGTTTCGCGAGGTGTGACGTCACTCTGATTGGTGTTCAATATCACGTGATTAAACGTCTCATTTTGTCGATTTTATTTTCCGAAAATATTATTAATCTTTTATTATTTTTGTAGAAAAGTTGTTTTTTTTTATTTAGGTGCTGTATCACTTCTTGAGGTATGTTCTCCCATTTCTCTAATGTCGCTTGCTTAAGCTCATTTAAGTTTTGAGATGGATTTCGACGACGAATGCGGCGTTTTGAAATGTCCCAGACATGCTCGATAGGATTCATATCTGGACTTTTTGGTGGCCAGTCCAGGGTATGAATTCCTACTTCGTTTAGGTAATTAAGAACATCTGCCGCAACGTGTGGTCTAGCATTATCATGCATTAAACGAAAATCATCACCAATAAATGGCCTAAACGGAACGACGTGATTTTCAAGAATGTCAGTTATGTATCTTGCTGCGTTAAGGGTGGGTCTAGGAAGAGACACTAATTCTGTGCGGGCATCTAAACAAATTCTTCCCTAAACATGATAGACCCTCCTTGTAACGGCTCCCTGGGAATGATATAAACTGCGCAAATCTCCTCGCTGTCTTCGAATTTGATAACGTCCATCTGGACCTCTTAGACTGATTCTTGTCTCATCAGTAAATAAAACTTTGCACCAATTTTCTAAATACCAATCTAAATGTTGCCTTGCAACACGATGCTGCCTGGTTAGCAAAGGTGCCTGGAGAGCTCTTCTGCTGTGTAGACCAGCATTCTGAGGTGTCATCTTATTGATCTATCAGAGATATTTACATTTCGGACTTCTCGTAAAAGCCTGTTGAGCTCGACACTTGTCATTGACCGATTTCTTAATGGATTTAATTTCAAAAAACGGTCATCTCGAGGAGTTAAATCTGAAGGACGTCCTTATCCAAGCCCCCTAGAATGTGGACCGGTCTCTCAAAATCTTTGCATCAATCTGCCAATGGTTGTGTGGTGTACGCCAAACAGATTTGCTACTTCACAATAACTTCACTTAACTCCCTAATTTTTTATTTTACTAGTCTCGATTTTGATTGACTTAAATTACTACTGTCCACAAGTTGGTACAACAATAGAATGAAAGAAACATTAGAATGAAATGAAATGAAAATTTTAAAAAACTACAAAAACAGTTATTTGCTGATAAGAAATTTTGCTACATTTTATCACTTATATTTAAGATAATTTAACTTTTAGTGATAGAAATAAAAAGAAATCCAAAAGATTAACATTAGGTTTTGATATTGAAATAAAGAGTGGTGCGTTATTTATGGCCACGAGTCTCATTAAGATGAGCTTTATTGATAATTATATAAATATTCAAGTCTGAATTTGAACGGAAAGACTGGAATTCCAGTGTTAAGCTTGGGATGCTTTGATATTTTGTTGATTCTATTTTCAGTTTATTATTCGAAGAGAATTACTTTTAATTAAGTTGTTTTGTCCCTTAAAGACTAAAGACTTTGTTTAACAAAATTTTATTTCATGTCTAGTTAACATTAACCTATAATTTGGTTAGAGATTCTAAGTATAAATTTGCCCCATACCCTCGCTCAACTCACATATTGACATTGTTTAACAGATAAAATGTCTTAGGTTTTTATTTATTCCTTACAATGTACAATTTGAACTAATAGAGTATTATTTAAGATATCTATCCCTCAATGCTGATACACTGGCGAGTAAAAAATTGAGGGCAACTTGAAATTTTCATGTTCTTTGAATTTTTTTTATACGTTTTGAGATAGTATTCGCAAACTGTACATCATTGCATGTGCTTTTGTAAGCTATGATACTCTATACCAAAGAAAAATGCATTTTTTTTCTCGGATTTAAATTTATTCTGAAAAAGGATCAAATTAACATTTTGGGCGAAATATTACATTTTGTTGTTAGGGAAAATACGGAACGAACAAAATAAAAAAAAACTTGACACTAATAGCGTATATTTCCCCCTCTTGCATTGATGACTGCTTGAAGTTGGCATCATCATTCCAACGAACGTGATCTCTGGCAAATGTCAATCTTGCAGTCCGATGCTGGCAATGCAACAGCCATTCTTCTGCATGACAGTCCAGCAGCATGAAGTCTTCTTCTAACGGTCCATTCACTAACGTTAACATTTCTCACTTTTTTCAACTGTTATTGCAGTGAAACCGCAGTAGCTGTCCTATTCCGCAAACTTGTGGACACCAAAAAACGGTCATCTCGTTGAGTGGTAACTCTTTTTCGCCCAGACCCTGGTTTACTAGTGATCAGGCCAGTCTTCAGAAAGCGCTGGTACACCCTTTGCACACCACAAAGACTAGCAGCAACAATCCTTGCAGTTTCACGTTGCTCCCGACCATCTTGTAACAGCACAACAATTCTTGCCACAACAATCGGATCTAAAGTCATTATGGGCCTGTTAAATCACTACACTTTGCAATTGTTAGGTTTTAAACAAAGAATCAATAGTAAACTGGAAAACAGGCAAGGGAAATGTTCAATTAGAGCAAAGGCACATTTTTCATCAAAGTCGTACTCTAATACATCGAATGACAGCTGTCAATTCTCGGAAAAATTTACTTTAACGCCTACTAATCCTTATCAAAATTGACGTTAAAATTATTCGCAATATCTGTGACCTCAATTTTTTGCTAACCAGTGTATTTATAATATACTAAAAATGTGAGCAATTTGAACCCCTGACCGACGCTAACGTTTAAACCGAAGTTTGCCAGAAACTCCATCTATAAAATCTGATAAAACGGTATCTGTGGCTTACAGTGACATTTTAGGTTTAAACTTCTCAAAAATTGGTCCTAAATATGAATATTCTGCACCGAAAAATGTTTTCATACTTAAATAAGAATATTTTCATGCCTAAAGTTAGATTAAGAAATTTGACATTCTTGAGCGACTTGAAAAAAATTAATATTACTTCACCCACTCACCTTTACATTTGTTGGAGGCACATCAGACATAGGACAATAATTCCTGTCTAGGAATTGCAACAAATCATCATAAAACAACTGACAGTCGGTATCCTTTTTTATCCTAAAAAGTTAATTTGGGAACATATATATATATATATATATATATATATATATATATATATATATATATATATATATATATGTAGGTTTGTTAATTTGTTCAGGATTATTAAGCATATATCGTAAATTTGATGAGAGGTGATAATAATGTTGTTTCATGGCTGAGAGTTGGTGACATTCAGCCAAAATGTGTTTTATTGTCAAATGTGTTTGACACACTTCACAAAAGGTTCGGTTGCTGGATGTCATTAGGTATCCATGCGTTAACTTCGAATGTCCGTTGCATAGTCTACTTATAATGATTAAATCTCGCCTTGAAAGTACTGTAGGAGCAGGAAGAGGGCTGTTGATTGACAGTTGTATTTCGTGTTAAAATGAACGGTTTGTGTCCCAGTGCTGTTGCCATATAATAATTTTCGTTCGTTTTTTGATGTGTGCCTTCAAGTCGTTGCATTTTTGGATATTGTCAGTAATTTCAGTGGATGTTGAGGCAATTTTAGCGTAATGATCTGCGAGTTCATTGCCTGCTATACCAATGTGGGTGGTAGCCAAATTATAGTAACTAATATATTTTTGTAAATGTTAAGCTGGTGTTAAGTATCTTGGATATTTTGGGCAATTGGGTGTTGGGTAAATATATTTTGAGTAGTCTGGATTGAGGCTAGTGAGTCTGTGCATATAGAGCTACATGCTTATTTGTTGAAGTGATATGCTTGAGGGCTTGAAATATGCCAAATAATTCTCCAGTATGAACGCTGCATAAAGGAGGGATAAGGGAGGAATTAATATGAGAATGAGAAGTTGTAACATAGCAGCCTACTCCTGTTTCATTTTTGGAGGCATCAGTTTATAGAACTAGATCGAATTTATTTGTTAGTATGATGTTATTAAAAGCTTTCATTATGAGTTCCCTTGGTGATATGTGTTTGTCGTATCGTGTAAGTGTTGTGTTGAGCTGAATGGTAATGACCCAAGGAGGAGTCTGGGGTAGTGGGAGAGGAGTTGTTTGCAGTAAATTAATGTCATTATGCAGCTGAGCAAGCGCTAATGGAATGGGTTTAATAGATAATAATGGATGTTCGTTGTGTGATATGGATGTCGGTGATGTAAAAAGGGTAAAGCAGTTGTCGTCTTAACCAAAGGGGAGGTTCATTGGCTTCACAATAGAGGTTTTCAACAGGACTGGATCGAAAGGCCCTAGGCAGAGCGTATAAGTATAAGTAATCTATATATTTTAAGAAGGGAATTTTTGTCGGCACCCCAATGAAAATGTGAGAGGGTTTTGATTATGTTGAGCCTCCTACGGCACTCACCTTTTAATTCTAGTAAATGTTGTTTCCAAGTAAGTCGTGAGTCATATGTAATACCGAGTATTTTGCAGTGGTCAACTAGAGGGATACATATGTTGTTATCATGATATGAGGAGATGGGGAGGGACTACGGCTAAATTTGATGATTTTAGATTTTGTGTAGGATAAAGAACACACCTAGGGGGTTAGTTCATCTACATATAGCACGTGTCTAATGGGTGAAGGAAGATTGGAGCATAAATCATTTATCGCTAAGTTGAATAGTGTAGTGCTTAACACCGAGCCCTGTGGAACCCCATCCGATTGAATGTAAGATGATGAGAAAATGCCATTATTTGAGTCTCTGTACGATCTCGATGATAGGAAATTCTGGATAAACTGAAATATGTTGCCATCGATGTTATGAAGGGTAAGTTTGTTCAATATGGAGTGTCTGCTAATGCTATCAAAGGCACCTTCAATGTCAAAAACAGCGGCAATACATTCTTGTTTCTTGTACAATGCATCGCAAATATGACTTTGGAGAAGTACTTGGTTGTCATGGACTGAGCGATTTCTTCGGAAGCCTGACTGCTCTTTAGAAATTATATTATGTATAAGGAGAGTTTAGATAAGTGATGTCTTGAGTTGTTATAGTAGAGGATATAGGAGGTGTGGCAATCAATGGTTCGTTGGGGTTGATTATGCTTCTGAATTTCTCAAAAAAATTTCTTGCTAGAGTTTCACCAATTTTTTGATTGTCACTAATTACAGTGTTGTTAGAGATAAGATTAGCTATTTTGTGAGTGTTATTGTTTCCTTGAATTTGTCTAATTTTTTTCCATAGAACAGTGGGATTAGTATTTTCGTCGATTGAGGACACATAGTTTCTCCAAGAAGATTTTTTACTTTGTTTTATGGTATATCGAGTCTTGGCTCTGGCTTTTTTAAGTTTTAAAAGATTGTCTTGGCTCTTGTTTATTCGGTAATTTTTAAGTGCCAACTTTTGTTCATCTACAGTAATTTGACATGAGGTATTCCACCAGGGACCTGTTTTTCGTTTGTGTGAAATAACATTTTTGCCAATGTGCGTATTGGCAGCTGAAAGTAAGGCGCTTGTAGTTAACGACAAGTTATTGTCTGTATTGTCGGAGAGTGAGAAGGTGGATAAAGTGATATCTGTTTCAGTCTGGTCCAGTCAGCATTGTTTAGGCGCCAGTAGGCTAGTAGGATAGTGATTGCTGTCTTAAAGGTCATCGGCAATTTGCCAAGTTAGTAGAGTAGCGGATTTAGGATCACTGAAGCACAGATCTATTGAGGAGAGAGTACCGGATGAAAAATTGAAATGTGTACTGGAGCCTGTATTCAATAGACAGGAACCTGTGCAATTAATTACTCTTTCAAAAGTTTTACCTTTACCAAATGTATAGTTGGATCCCCACATGGTGTTGTGGGCATTGAAATCACATACTAGAATATATGGGGTGGGAAGTTGGTAGATAAGGTTTAATAGCTCTGTATCTTTAAGTGGGTGGTTAGGTGGAATATATATGCTGAAGATAGAGAGTTTATTAGGGCACCAAGTGGTTATGGCAATAGCTTCAAGATCTGTTATGAGTGGGAGGTGCGAAGAAAATAGTTCGCTTGAAATAAAGATTGATGTGCCGCCACTAGCACGAATACAGTCGGTGCGGATAAAGTAGTACCCTTCAAAGTTTTTTAATTTGGGGAGCTTGGATATTTTGGTGTTGGTGTCTTGAAGGCATATTATTTCAGGCTGCTCATCAACAACTAGTTGCTGGATTCTTTCTAATCGAGGAATGAATCCATCTCAGTTGCATTGAATTAATTTGAAGCTGGCTTTTGACTTAGAGGTGATAAGGGTGGCTGTGAGGATTTTTGCAGGCATTCGGATTGTGGCGTATTGTATTCTTCGTCAGTTTGATATTCGGAGGAAACGCTTATATTTTATCAATCTTCAGGATTTATTTGTAGTTGAATTTTTTTCCTAATTCTTGTAAGGCGGTTTTTGACCTTTCCTTCGTTTTTGAATAAAAAAGCGATAAGTCATTTAGTAACCCTTGGGTGTTTGAGGTGAATACTAGAGCTTCCTTGAGAGGGTCTATATTTCCATGTGTATTTTCAAAGAAAGCTGTGAACTGGGTTTCTGTAAGAGTCAGATCTGAGGGATTTTTTCGTAAATAGCGTGTATTGCCTTTTGACTGCTGGGTATTAATTTATAAAGATCAGAGATTGTTTTGGATTTTTTTTTTCAGATGTTTAGAAGAGGTATTAGGATTAATAAGTGGAGGGGGAAGTATTTGATTTATTGTTGATTCAGGTGTGATTTCCAGTGTGAGTAGGAGGGGGTCTTTTTTGTCCATGAGTTAAAGGGGTTGGTAATTGTGTTATCTCAGTTTCTTTCGGAGCATTTGGTAATGTGAGTTGTCTAGGAGCACTATCGGAAGAAATATTTACCGTAGACTGTGATATAGAGTTGGCGAGAGGTGGAAGGTCATCTTGAGTTAAGGAAGTAAGAGCATTGGTGCAGGAGTCGGCAGTATTTTCTGCTTGTTTCCATAAGAAACATTCAAGCTTATCAGATGATACAAATATTATGTGTATAATTAGGAGAGATGTTTGTACAGAGTTTATTTTCGTTGTCGGGGATAGCGTAAGAAACTCTGTGGAAACTCATAATGTGAGCGTATTCATCACCTAGTGAGCCGCATTTTACAAACGAAACAGGGGAAGCTACAGTCAGTAGTCCAATATCTGTCAGAACTTTTTAAATTATGTGGGGAATTGAGGAATTGTGGGAGATACTTCGGATATGGGAATACGTTTTGCCGGTGTAATAAGTCTTCAGATAGGGATAGTTGTGGAGTTAATGGAAATGCTCTGATGGGTACTGAGAAGGTCATTGACGATACTACTCGAGGATAGATAAATACAAATACAGTTATTTGAGATTCGTGACGCACAGGTAATATTTTTGGGGGTAACAATATCTCCTACAGCTTTAACATACTCAAAGAGAACGGTGTTGGGAGTAGCTTTAAAGATAACGGCTTGATCCCTATTTGGAAAAGTACGAGGAGGAGGTTTAGTTAGGGTTGCAGCAACATAGGATTTTGTGCGTTTAGTTGTGATAGGTTGTGATGAAGACATTTGATTTTGGTTGTTATTGGAGTTCGTTTTTGTGAATGGTCCTGGTTGCCAAAACCAGTTCACAATAATTTTATTGATGCGACAGACGTCCCGGTAGGACTCTGGATAATATAAAAGGAATATATCAGTTACTTGATGATTGTAATGCTACGCTACTGGAAAATTTGTCCAACTGACTAATAGTGAGAGTTTGCAGTTTATAAAACCATAACACTAATTGATTGTTAATGATCACATGTTGATTATTATTAACACTGTATTATCACAAAGAACTATTGATTATATCAATGTAAAAACGTTAACAACGTAAAAAGTTGTCGGAGTAGCAGTTAACGATGTTCACTCCTTGGCTATTCCACGATCAGGGTTTCTGTTTTAAAATTAGTTTTTTTTTCGATAATTTTTAAAAGATAAATAAAAATTGACGTTTCGTCTTTTCTTTAAGTCTTTATCAAAATATGATATTGACACTGACAATTTGCGTATTTATATTGATCAAGAGATCACCTCCATCATGAATATCAAAATAAGGATAACATCAAACTAGAACTTTGTTCTAATAAGAGAAAATAATTTTTCCTTAGTCTTTACATTGACAAAATTGAAACGGAATCTGATACACGAAAAAGAGAATTTTTAGAAATAGTTTACATTCATAAAAGACGAAAAAGCTATAAATGATAAAAAAGAGATAAATAATTCACGTATCCATCAATTTGTTTGTATATTGCATTTTCATATTTGAAGTATGTTGTTGAAAGTGTGAGTTCTATAGCTTTTATGAATTAGTTTTAAGGTATTTCTTTATATTCTTCAATTTTGCCCCATTTAATATATTTGACGTTTCGACTTAACTTGGTCAAAATATTTTGATAAAGACGAATCTTTCAAAAAGTATTAAAAAAACTAATTTTAAAAGAGTAGAAACCTAAAGTCAAGAGCATTTCGAAGCATTTATATATATATATATATATATATATATATATATATATATATATATATATATATATATATATATATATATATATATATATATGAAATCCTTACACTGACAAAATTTTGTCAATTAAAATGTTATCCAACGGAAGTCTACATGCTTTTAATACTGTGCGGCAATCTTTTTTGCTCAGCTTCCCCAATCTACTGGAGTCAGCTTGGATCAAGTATTCCTTAAGTCTATCCAAGTCGTCCCACAAAAACCGTTTCAGCTCCGTCAAAGTCATAGCTCTAAATAAAATAACAATTTCAAAACTACGATATGAATAATGGTTAACAGAATTACCTGACTTTATCCCTGTCATATCTCTCTTTATGACAAACTGCCGAAAAGGCTCTTGAAATAGTCACCATATCATGCTCTGTGAAATCTGTTCCCATAATTTGACAAAGTTGTGATCTAGTAACAAAAATTGTATTATGTATAATTAATTTTCTATTTGGTGCGTATAAGGACAATTCGACAGCGTATTTAAAAAGGATGGTGAGATGTTTTGAAGCTTTTTCAAAATAGGAACGTTAGCTATGAGTGTCGGAATTTTAAAACGCCATAATACTAAAATTGGAGATAAGTAACATCGAAAATGAAACACTAACAAGAAATTTATCAAACACAATTTAGGAAATTCCTTGCTTGAACTGTAATACAAAATACACTAGCCAATCAGTTATACTAATCGAATTACATATCAATGTGATAACAACTGACAGTTGCGATTTTATTGATGCCGTTCTATGAGTATTAAAAATAGAAAATAAGTCCAAGCGCCTTTTTATATGAAGCGGACATCTCGATAATTCGGAACTATGAAGTAAGGAAAATAAAAAGACCTTCCTGAAAATTGATTCCAAAAAACGGCAATAACATACTCTAAATAATTTATAAAAACAATTCAAAGTTTTGCCGTTCTTGAAAATTTGTACCCGGCTTAACCACCATCTATTAACATAGTCGAATAGGACTGGCTTCACGGTCCTTGTCTTAGACGAGTTCATAACATTAGATATCGCTCAAGATGATCCTTTTATTAATGGAAAAACTGATTTGAATTACCCCCATTATGATGTACAATGTTACATTCGTAACAAACTTTGATTAAATTACAGAAAACTAAAGGAAAGTACCAACGTATAATAAAACCTATAAATTTTATTATAATTTTTTTCATATCTTTACCAGGATCTTCAATTAATTATAAGTAATTTTCAATTTTTGCTATTTATATACAAAGGGTTTTGAGATATAGCAATACTGATGTGAATATACAAAATCTGACATTGCTATAATAAAGTTTAACATTTTTAATAGTGAACGTACTCCGAACGTGTTGTCATACGCCGAGTGCAATTTAAGTTGTTGAAACATACTTGAAACAGTATGGTCAAAAAATGGAATTAAATCGCAAACATTTTCGAGCGATGATTTTCTATGAATTTTGACGTGGATTGAACCAACGGCAGTGTGCCGATCAACTCGCTTCGACTTTTGGTTATGAAGCATCATCTCGAGCCACCATGTGTGGTCGAACTTCTCCACTAAGACGAACTCTCACACTCTTAATAGGTCATTCGCCAAACAGTCCTTGTTTGCCACTGAATGACTTCGTCTTATTCCTGCACTCGCGCTATGAGCATTTTCCTATCGGTGAACTTCAAATTCCCGCCATTTATTGATTTCTTTATCTATGGTCTCCGTATGCCACATCGCTCAGTGGAGGTGGTTTATCTAGCCGGGTCACGTCGTGTGGCATTTTACTCATCGACTTACAACATAAGTATTATTTTTGAGTTAGTCTTTTATTTTCAAAATAATATAATACATAATTTGAAGTCTTTATCGTTATTTTATTGTTAAATATTGGTCAACAATGAGTTTATTATGCAGTGCACATATAAATATAACAATATTTTTACATATTGATAGACGAAACCAACCAATTTTGTCGTGATGATTCCGAATATATCGAAGAAGTTTTTAGAGCTGATAGTATTAAAGTGACGAGCAGAGTGAACACGTCACACTGATACTGAGCAGTCATCAACGGAAGATGAGAGCTCCTCTAATCAACCTGGAAAAAGACTTTATTATATAGCGAAAGATCTATAAACTAGGTCTTAGGTCTTATCTTATTGGAAGACTAGGAGTAAAATCAGTTGCCAAAGAAGCCAAAGAGGTTTTAGATTGTATTTTCTCTTCGTGAGCGAAGAAATGTTTACTAGTATGGAAAGATATACAAATATTAATATAAACTATTCAGAATAGGTTCTTTAGAGAAAAAGACTGATATTATAGAACTAAACGTAATCATTGGTATTTTATATATGACTGATAAAATAAATGATTAATTTAAATTTGAAAGAAGCTCGGCTCCTGTCATTTTTCGAACTGTAATCAATTATAAGGTTAGTAAAAATGTGACCCTTAATGGAATGATCCTTCAGAGGCGGTTGTAAATTCAGGATGTATATTGCTAATAAGTCAGCAAAGTATGCCATAAAAGTGTATGCATTGTGTGACGCGCAAACTTTTTATACCAGCAATTTAGATATTTAAACTGGAAAACAATTGGCCCTTAGTGTCGTGAAACGTCTATTTTGTGACATACTAAACACCGCAGAATTCTAACAGCCGATAATTATTTCACTTCGACTCCATTGGCAGACGATTTACTGGCACCGCCTTACTCTAGTTGGAACTTCATAAGACATACGTAAAGCCCGTGCTTTTGATGAAGATTAATATTCTATTGTTTATTCCTTAATTTTTTTACTAAGGTTATTTTTGTTAGTTGCACTTAATGCCAACTTAGTTCCTGAAATTGTTATTGAAACATTATAGTAAAAAGAATGTTATACAGAGTGAGTTTTATGTATGGTGCGCAAGGGTCTTGTGATACGGCCGGTATTGGTGGTATCTACATTGATGTCAGATCTTTTCTTTCACCGGAAAAATATTAACTTTTGTTATTTCATATGGATCACCATATATTTTATGAGTTTTTAGAAATCCTTAAGAAATACTGGTTATTTTTTATGTGATATTCTTTATACCTAAATCCCATAATTTCGGAGTTATAGCTAGATTTACAGTATTTCCACCAAATTTACAATAAATATTTCACATTTAGATGGCTACGATTGAATAAACTCGTTTAATTTGAATATTCTTCAATAATTTATGTGGTAATACAAATATCGTAACAAGGTCTATTGTCAGTAAGTTAGTAAAAAGTCTAACGAAACTGGTGCAATGAAATATTTATCCAAATCATGGCGCAGAAAGCCTACAAAAACTGAAGACAAATTTTTAAATGTAGAAGTAGAAAATTACAAATTTTAGAAAACAAACAGGCGATTACAGCAGATGCTCGAAATGAATATACAATATATTCAACAAGCCATGCTATTTTTTAAACTTTGCAATATATTTTTCAACATCCATTACCCCACAGGAAATAGTCTAAAGGATTCATGTCGGATGATCGTGGAGGTCATTCGACAAAACCACGCTTTCCAATCCATATTCTGGGAAACACATTATTTAGGTATTTCCTCATCCACGCAGAATGAGGTGGGGATCTTGTAGCCAAATATTGTCGATTGGGATATTGTAATTGAAGATACTCACTTGGATTTGGAAATATCCGAGTCAACTTAGATATAAGTAACTCTCAATAGAAAAGGGACCAATTGTTTTGTCGCCTATTATTCCAGCCCATACATTCAGTTTTTTGGCTTATGAGTGTGGAATTCACGCATCTAACGGGGATCGTTACGTGACCAGTATGTACAGTTATGCCGATTTACGTTTCCATTAATACAAAAATGTCATTAAAATATCAATTCGTTATTTTCCAAATAATCGACGCAATAAACTTCAACAATTTTAATTTATTGAAACGTCAAATTTGTTATTGTAGCAGTTATAGCCACCTAAATGTATTATTTAACTTCGGCGGAGATAACGCAAATGTAGATATAACTCCGAAATTATGGCATTTAGTTATAGGGAACATCAGATGAAAAAAATAGGTATTTCTTAAGGATTTCGAGAAAAGAAGAAAAATATATAGGATTATCAATTTTAAATAATATAGTTCGTTATTTTCCAATATAAGGAAAGATCTGACAACAATGCAAATACCACCATAATATCGGTTGTATTACAAGATCCTTGTTAACAAAACAAAATCGTACAAGCCTTGTGCGAGATAATTAAGGCGTTCTATAAAGCAAAGTATTTACATTACCATCTAAAAGCAAGACGGCATATTTTTAATATGCCGCGGCTAAGCAATAAATTTTGAACGTTTATTACAAATATCCATTGCAAATAGATCTAAGGTAATTTTATAGAAAAACGGTAATCCCTACTTTTTGTTTCCTTCAATTCTCATATTATCTTCACACGTTCTTGAGATATTTTCAAAATAGTGATTAATGGGTTAGTTCGATGTTATTTTACAATCTCCAAACTATTATATTAAACATTTTTTAATTAAAAATTCTTTGAATTCGTGCTAAAAATAGTTTTAGCGACAAGCAGGCTTTCCATTTGGATAGTAATACAAAACCTCATTTTTCACGGTTCTTGAACCTGAAGATCGTTGAAATATTAATGAGGCTACTTGTAAGCCATAATTAGTCAAAAACTCGCCCATGACATGGATCGTGAAGCTGGTCCTGTTCAAATGAGAAGCTTGGCGAAAACGGAAATCGTTTGATGATGTGTTATATATATATATATATATATATATATATATATATATATATTATTTTTTTTTGATAGTTTTTAAAAGAACATTTAGATGCATTATTATATCAGAAGAAATAAGAAATAAGAAATTGAAGAAATTTATATATGAATAAATTAAGAAATGAGAGAAACATCATAATAGTAACAGTCGTTTAATTAATGTGAAAATAAAAATATTCCAGTGATTTTTGAAGTTATGGTTTATTACCTTCCCACGGATTAGCAGCTCAACCTTCAATTCTTCAAATTTTACCAAATATTTATTTGGTTTAGCAGAATTGCTTCGTTTTTTATCTGTGAAAGTAGTTATCCACAAAAATTGGGAAAAATATGTTGTGAGTAGTTTTCTTATATTAATTATTTTATTTGACTTGGCTATCATTAGAGAGAATTTTTGTAATTGATTAAACAGTTAACACATACATACCTCAATTTTTCGTATGAAATTACTCGAGTTGGTTGATCTTGCGATACATTATCTGCTACAAAATCCTTATAAATCGGCCTGAGCTTTTCTCTGACTTTATCCATTATCAAAGCAATATTAGCTTTGGGGTACTAAAAATATGTCAAGAAATTTAGTGCATTGTAACACAAAAACAAAGACATAATTTTTCAAGGTACATGTACTATTTTTTTAAGGCTATCTTCTTTAAATATTAATTTTTGAAGTAACAATTATTACTCTTAATAGACGTAAGAACTTATAAGACTGATTTTAAAACTAAAGAGATATCCAACTTTTCCAGAAGACATTAAAAAGTTACAGATACTTGGGAAATAATCCGCCAATTTTGGAGCACATTCAACCTACATAGTACAGTTTAACTTCAAAATAGCAGTATTAGATTCAAAAGACCCAGTACTGGATGATAGAGAGGTTCTCGTCCTTAGAAAGTGAATTTAAAATGATGATTATTAATTTTGAAGGCTCTTTTTCTTACAGAAACGGATTATTCACTGTTTTAAAAACAAACATATCTGTATATATGCAAACATGTTAATAATCGAAGATATGATTATTTTAAAACAAATAAAATATGCTTCTAAAATAAAGATTTTATGACATATTTTACCAGTCCACAGTATATTTACGAGGTGCTACTTAAGTTTGGGGTATGGCAACACTGATGTGAATATGTTAAATCTGACATTGCCGTCATAAAGTTTGACATTTTTGACTGTGAATGTACTCAGAACGCGTTGTCACTCGAGTGCGGTTTCGAGTCATTTTAGATCAAATAAGTCAAATAGGTCAAAAAACGAAACTAAATCGCTTGCGATGATTTTCTATGACTTTCAGCTTGGATTAAATCAACAGCAGTATGACGATCAACTCGCTTCGACTTTTGGCGATGAAGCACCATCTCTAGTTACCGTGTTTTGCCGGATTTTCGAATTCAATCGTTGTCGCACTTCGCTAAAGGATGAATTCTGTGAAGGTCGTCCAAAATCAGCTGTTTTGATAGAAAACTGATATTGCAAGTAAAGATGTTTATAAGATCGTGAGAGTCGGTGAATCATGAAACTATGCATATTTTTTCGGAATAACTGGACATGTCGACACTATTCCACTAGAGCAGGGTGTCCTAAACTTTGTTTTGTTGAGACTCCCCAGATAATTAATAATTTTTTCATGCCCCCTCTCCCTTTACATTTTCAATAAATAGAAAAACAACGCACATTCTGTACTTGAAAGCCTTTTATTCTAATTATATTAAATAATTTTTTCAATTGAAATTAAAATAATAAATGTTTAATAATAAAAAAAAGAATAAAATAATATTAGTTACTAATGAGATACTTGAGATTGCATGTTTAGAACCAGTTGGTTCTAGGTTCTGTTTTTGTCAGAACTATCATTAGGTCGCTATGGATATCAAGACGATTTCGCTGTTTAGTTTTAATTACTACTAGAGCAGAAAAGCCTGTCTCACACAAGTAAACTGAAGAAAAAGGAACTAGTACTCGTAAAGCAATCACCTTTCATGGACGACTCATGCTTCATTTCTAGAAATTCTTCCTAACTATAACACATCGACAACAAATGGATTTCTTGTCATGTGCCATATTGGTAACTCGGAATCGTAAAATTCGTCTTCCAGCGCTTGCAAATGAGCTTTTATGTCAGCTTTCAAATTTACGTCCAGTGTGTTATTTTTAGAGCCGAGAAAACATTTTCAGGAGATAATTTTTGATTCCAAAGTTGAAACTTTGCTATGAATGAATCATAATTGTTTATTATAGTACTGTTTCAAATAAGCCAACTTCCATTGAAATATGTCATTTTTGAACATTGTGAGTTGTCTTTGGAAAGCCAGCATACTTCTGTATGGAACAAAAGATCTTTGTGATCGGTATCGAGATCCTCGCAGAGTAATGTAAATAACCGACTGTTCAAAGCACTGTTCTTGATGTAGTTGACAATTTTTATAGCAGAGTCGAAAGTCTGGCGTAATTTCTGTAGCAAAGTTTTGGAAGTCAAAGCTTGCCTATGAATAAAACAATGTGTACTAACCATTGCGGCATTTTTTCCTTGAGCTTTTTAGCTGAGCCAGATCGTACACCTATCATTGCAGTATTGGACTTATTCTTATCCAAATTATTTTTTTCACTAAAATTTGGTATTGAATTAAATATATCTTATATATAACTAATGGCCGAAAGAGAAATAGACTTCATTTTTTGCTCTACATCTTCGCCTAAAATTGTCTGCGTGGCTTTTGGGACATATGGTTTTATTAATTCTTGTATATCTAGTTTCTTTTGTTTTGCTATCATGAAAACTATTTCAAATGAAGTTTTGAGATGCTGCGATACGCTTTTGTGATAACTTCCCAATTTATCCAATCTCATCTGCTTGAGTGATTCTGCTTTAGAGGAGAAAAACTCTTTTGTCTTCAAAACCAGGATAGGATGTTGTTGCTTCAAATGCCTTTCAATGCGATTGAGCCTCATGCTATCATTACTTAAAACACACTGAGGTAACTGTAACTCGTCTTTTTCTATAAAAGTAAATCCAAACTTAATGTAAACTTTCTTTTATAAGTTTATAAACATAAACTTACCTTTTAAAACAATAATTTTGCACACTGAAACTGATTTTTCAACAAAAAATGTACACCGCTACGTCAAATTTGTCACAAGTTTGCGGAAATGATTTTACAGATTCTCATGCAAGTCTGGTAGGCACACAATCGTTTTCCAAATGATAAATGTTAAGTTAAGCGAAACGAGATCGCGCGGGTTTCATGTTGTGACTTCTCGATGCTTTTATATGTATAACTGCGATTGACGACGTCGGATTTTAAAACAGTGGTTAACAGAACAAGTGAATAGGCATGATCTTTAATTTCATTAATTTTATGCGTGTAAAATGAAAATCAAACATTACATTGAAATGTTATTTGTTCATTTTTTGAAATGAAAACTTCTTTAGCATCGTTGTAATTTGGAAATCCATGAAACGAAAAAGCGACAGTACGACGTGTGTTAATAAGTTTGTGTGCGCATGCGTAGTATAAAGCTTGAGAAAAGGCAACAACCGTGGTGTTTTGTATGTGTAAATCGCGTGATAATGCAATATTATGATGACTTATTATCATGGTACTGATCTGATGATGGATCTGGAAGGTGGCCATAGGAACTTCGCAATGAAACGACACAATTATCCTCTTCGTTTCCTCGTTTTTTGTTTTTCCTTGCCTGTTTGCCACCTCGGTGGTATAAAAGAAAAGAAATTACAAACGCTTTCCGCCCACTTGTGAGGCGTGCCCCCCTGGTTAGGAACTCCTGCACAAGAGCAACGTGAAACGTTCATTTCTGAATGGTACATCAACATTTGTTTGCCAGAAATGTCCGAAAAATTCAGCAGAAGACGACTCAGTCTCCATCACTACAGTTCAAACAAAAAATTTTTGATGGGTCATCCGTCGTACAGTCCTTATATGGCAACCAATGATTTCTTCTTATTTCCAGAGATCAAAAGTAAATTGCGAGATGAATGTTTTTCTACATCCGAAGAACAGGTTTTGACATATATTTCTTCTAATATATATTATAAAAACCCTTGCCGATCATTATGTTTGATCTACCATACGCGTAGACGTAGATACCTCATTTTAAAAATTTATTATTTTTATAAATATGTACTCAATCATTAGACAGTTTTTTGGGGAAGTAAGAAGCTAACTAATTCATTAATCACGAATACAATAGATTAGACACTATCACTATTTAATTCTATAGAATATCACATACATAATGATGTGCATTATACCTGATTAGCGTTTAGTTCCATATATCTCAAACAATATTCATCTGCATCAACAAGAATAAATTCAAAATTATTAACGATCAATGTTGCTCCAATGAACATATGCTGAGGTGTATAACATAAGGGTGGCTTTATGTCAAAAACTTTCTGTCCCGGTAGCTTTACTTGGCTTCTACCCAGAAAACATGATGTTTTGAAACCTAAAAAAGTTAGTTGAGAAGCCACAGCAAACACGGAAATAAAAAATTGGGCACAATAAGTAAGGCTTATGTGATTATCTAAATCTTGTTAATAATAAAAGAAAAGTTATTTTCAAAATTTTATGTTAATTGGTTAGTCTAAAGAGATTTTCATATGTCGGATTGACTATGATTAAAGATTTTTTATTTTTTCAACATTTCATTATCACCAGTAACAAATTGTATAGTCTATTTCAGAAAGGTATAGAGCAATAAAATGGGGAATTCCGTCTAGTTCGGCTCAATTTCGGTGTCGGCCATAGGTGTACGTCTTGAAATATTGTGTAGGAATTACTTAGGTAGTAGATTTTACAGTTACGTTTTTCTTTTAACTGGTACCATTTAACCTTGTATTAGTGCCTCTGCCTAATTCTAACCCTATTTCAGATTCGGCTTAACTATGCACCAAAATTTTTAGACCTTTATAAGTATATTGTTTTAGTTTAACACATCAGTATTTGCTGTTAAGCCATAAATAGTGTTCACAATATTATAAGATTAGTAATAAAATGGCGACATTTACACCAACGAAAAGATTTTCCAATAATTCTCCACTATCAGTGAATGAAAAACTTATTATTTTAAATGTTTGCATAAAATACGATTACCCGAAATTTACTGTACAAGAAACTGTCGACCGATGTTCCCGAATGACTGAAGTTGGAAAGTCCACCGTTTTTAAATCATGAATCGTTGAAGATCTTCTTTCACCAAAATTTACCAACAAAATCCACTTCACTGTGAAATCTGTCTAAGATAATTCCAAAAAAAGACGCCCTCTCATTAAATACAAGCAAATTCAACAATTCATATATTTCTTCCAAAAAAGAAAATTGAAATTTCATGTCGTTAATTACTTTCATTAGCATCAATTACAAATTTCCAGAAAATAGACTAATTTTAAGCAAGTAAAAAAATAATATCATGAAAATAATATGTAAATCAACCAAAATTATTACTTGTATTATCATTAAGAATTACTTTACAGTGAAAGAATATGGCTACGTATCTGTTTTGTTGTCTATTTACCTGTAAATAACCCTTAGACAACAGACAACGTGATCGACCTAGTACGAGCTCATTGTTTTGTTATTCTTATTAATTTTCTCAGTTAACAATCGGTTAAGAGCCTCAAATGACACTATCACTAACTCGTTTTTGCAATACGGTCGTTCTATAATATATACGAGTGCCAAAATTATAATGACATAACATTCTACTTATTTTATTACCGTATGTTGTACTATTAATAGATCAACAGATTTTGAAAGAAAATAGAAAATGTATATAATGTATAAAAGAAATCGAGCAATTCCCTGTAGGCGACTGCATCTACACCCAGCCATTGTTGACATTCAGCTGTCAATCGACGTTGTGCTACAGCCACGTAAATATGCCTGCCATTATTGATGATTGAAGTGTGATTCGTTTTCTACAGGCTGAAGGCCATATTGCTGCAGAAATCCGTCGAAGAATGAATCGTGTGTATGGATAAAACTTCATGAGTGATGTTGTGCGTAAATGTGTCAAAAATTATAAGATTGCCGTAATGATGTGCATGATGGAGGGGGCCAAGGACGCAAATCAGATGTCCTGGTTCAACCAGTTAACAGATGGTTAAAGAAAACCGCAGAATCGCCATTACTGATTTGTCTACGGTATATCCAAAAGTTTCAAGGTCTGTTTTGTACTCTATTGTTACTGAACGGTTAGGCTACATTGGCGGCAACTTTCTTTGAAGATAGTATTGGAAACATTGTCCACAGATATGACAAATGTCTCCATCCCTTCGGTAATTATGTCGGAAAGTAACCGTAAGTTTACCAATTTTTTGGTTATACAATTATTGTTTTATATGAACTTCTCTTTTATTTATAGCCTATCGGAGGTTGAAAAAAAACAGCCCTCGTACGTACTCCAAATTACCCCTAAAAATATTTCTCACACAGCAGTTAAATAATATTTATAAAACAATTAGGTAATAAAAGAGTAAGTTGTGTGTAATTTAGGTAATTCGCCTATTCCTATTTATATTTTAATAGGTTATAAGAATAGATGTATTGGCGATATAAAACTTCTTATAGATCTATTAAACAGAAAGCAGTATCAATCTATAAACAATGCGAACAACGGTACTTATAAAAAAATTAAATGACTAACGTTTTTCTTGAAGCTCCAAAAAAACCACAATAAAGCTGTTGTTTGAAAGCTTGAGAATCAGGTAGAATAAACGTTTATAAAACATACATCGATCACCGAAATCTAATACGTACTCCTAATGACCCTTAACCCATTAGTGACTAAATGCAACTAAAGTTGCATGAATATTCAGAATTTTGAATGGGAGAAGGTAAAAAATGTACAAGTGGTTTAGTTCATAGTGAAAGGGAGTTGTCTTCGGTAGCTTCCTTTTTGCCAGTTATCTGCTTCATTTAATTATGGGAAAAGGAAAGTTATTTTGTAGCACTGGTCTTTGTGGGAACATGACATGTAAAACTGTTTTTGTTTCTGCATGACTTCATCATAAGCCGACTCCATTGTGATGCTGAATTGTTAACAATGAAAAAAGCAGGTCATCCGAAAGCCTATTAAGAAGACAATTTCATTATTGAAAATGTTTTTCCGCACAAATAGGTTGTACCAAACATAGCCATTATTTTCTGGGCGTGGGCAACTATATTTGGGTATTGTGTCATAGATGAGGACTTATAAAATTCCAATTTGCTGGTGTTATAGTTGCTTCAAATGGGTAGCGCATTCGAAGACAGACGCACCTACTCGAGCTTCATTTTCGGTTTTCGCTCATATCCCCGTCCGCGCTCGCACATGTTGTTTTATGTGCGACGTGCACTGCCATTACTGCCAATTGAAAAGAATGTAATTTCTGATAATAAGAAAGCTATACTTGATTTTTGTTTGATGACCGCGTGCCGTAGTTTCCCCATCCCTGGTCTGTTATAATAAAATAGATCAAAGAAGCAAGTTTAAAGTTGAACAAAGCTTGTTGAGACTTGTGAATAAAGATATTTGCGAACGCACTCTATTTACTATAGGACGTTAAGAAGTCATGGACCGCACTACGTTTATGCGTTGAATTCTCTTTTTTGCAGTTTAAATATCAATGGATTTGGTGGTATTTCTTCACGGAATACATATCGATTTTTAGTATTTTGGGGTTAATCTTGATTTGTGACGTTTCTATGAGTATTTATGGTAGCTTGTGCATGAGTGTGCTCTGGTATCAGCCAATTTTGTTTCTAGGTGCTGAGAAATTCCATTATTCGTAGATCCTGATTTATGTTTTGATTGAATAATCTAGATATTTAATTTATAATCGATTTGTAGAAAAAAACGATGATGTTTTTCGAAATTTCAAGTGATTACAACATACAATCAACGCGCAACTTTATTTAATAATTATTATTAAAATTTGTTTGCTGCATAGTTACCTAAATTATTTTTGCCAATTTCATAAATAGACATGGTGTCATCCGTTAGGAAGTAACTAATTATGAAATGTCGATCACAATTTTCGGGAATCTTGGACCTCATCTTTGCTGCAAATCTTAGTATATGACTGTCCAAACCATTCCTACGAAATTGTGGCATAACAAAGGAAAGAAGCTAATAATTCCGGACATAATAAATACTTTACATAAAATAAACTATACACAATGAGCTAAAGTCAATTTTCCAAATTTCCAGAATATATAATCAGCAATCTTCTACTGCTCTTCAGATTTTTTTGAGTTATTTTTTTATGGAAGTATGATTCCTGATACTTTGACTTCCGTCAGTTACAAAAATAAATGCTACATTTTTACGAAAATTTATATATATACTTACGGCTTGTGATCACAATATTCCACTATTTACACAGTTATAATTCCATAATTATTAAAGAAGTACCTGTCATACATTAGAAACTTCTTAAAATCCTTGAATGGAGCCTTTGGTTCTACCGTTATACAATTCTGAGCTGAGTCTTCATGTGTGCCGAAACCATTCCAAGGGGGTAGTTCACGCTCTTTTGGAGGAGGAATGATATTGACCAATTTTCTAGTGTCCGGTATTTGCAGTGGCGTAAATTCGCTTATACCGTATTTTGCGGCATAATATTCTTTAGTAAATGAATCGCAATCAGTTAGAACGATCTGCCTTCCGTAGCAGTTGAGGACTGCACCTGATTTAAAAGATTTAATATAAATTTGGAAATAATAATTATATACTTTTTAATAAACAAAAAGAATAACTAGAGAGACATCATCAGTTTTATTATAAAAATTCCGCGATCATAGAAAACACATTTATGAATATTTCCTGTAGGTATATCGAGAAAGTATTCGATACAGAAATAAAAGTATTTGTGGTAAATATTTAAATATTAAATATATTATTCAATATGTCTCTTATTTTATGCTCCATTAACGGATTACCTAATTTCTGTCTTATATTAATGTGACTGTGAAGAATAATAAATCTACCTATTCAACTTCTACTTACTGTTGTATTTGTTAAGATTTATTGTAAACTGACCGTCCCCTGATGGAAGTCAACGTCTCACTCAAGCGGTTCAATATGTCCCTTAGACAATTAAAGTTCCATTAACTTATCAAATTTACTTATTTTATTGATGTAACGTGACGACGATAAATATAATTTATTCTAGCTTTTGTATACAATAGAATTAGTATTTAAGGGAGTGGAAACTTGTATAGATTGTCTTATATAGTCTTAACATCCAACAAGAGCAGTGGTCAGATTATTGAAACCACTTTATTTATGTTTTATGTTAATAAATAGTTTTTCAAAGTTGTGAATTAAGTTATTTAACTTAAGAGTTTTCTAAAGGCTAATATTGTCAAAATAGGTGCTAATTTAGTAATGAAAAGCTAGTGCACAGTCAGCACTTACAGTTTCGGGACACCTGTCACCAAGGACGCGCGCAAAGGTGTATTTTAATTAGCATCTTTAAACTGTTTTCTCAAAATTTGTTGAAAATGAGGAAATATAATATAAAACAAGAATCTAATAGTCAGGCAGCGAGTTACTGTTCGTTGACCCTTGGTTCTGCAATTCAACAAATATTTTATTAAACTGATGATTTTTTTCTGAATACCTCATTAGGGTTAGATCGTTAAGTTAATTTCTACCAGTAATAACTTCTTCTTTTTTCGTCATAATTAAAATGTGATACCACAAATTGTTTGAAGGATCATTTTTACTACAAAATTTGATAAATATACTTGAAAATTATCCTGAGATTTACTTGTATATTAACTCCGTTTTTTATTTTTTGTTTCAACTATTGACTGTGATTTTGATAGCCAAGATCACATCAATATGTCTAGCCTCTCCTCACTACCTCAAAACTTAATAACCACTGCCCCTTCTACCTCCAAAAATCAACCTAACCCGAAAAATCCAAATATTCATTCTCCACCTTTATCATATGCTACAACCACCTCAGCAAAATCTCCACCGCCTTCTGTGCCCTCACGAGATTAGGCCATCATTATGCCTTCTATCCTCAACACTGTACCATTAGACTACATTAAAGCAATAGTCCCCTCTAAAAATGTCTTTTTGCATCCAGAATATCACACGATCGCATATGCATTTATTTATCATCAACGAACTTCTGAAAACCAACAGAAGCATCCTAGTTAATTCCAATTTAATCCCTTTACGTCGGCTTATATCTCCAGCCAAAAGAATACTCATTTGCAATGTTTGTCTATCTATTTCCCATTCCATCATAGAGAAAGCACTGCATGACTTAGGGTTATCACTCACCTCTCCTATATCATACGTCAAATGTGGCTCACCTAATAATGAATACGCACATGTCCTTAGCTTCCGCTGAATAACTTACTTATTACCAACCAACAATGATTACAACACACAGAATATTCATTTTTACCGACAAACTTGAATGCTTTCTCTGCAAACAGGCTGGGCACACTGCTGATTCACGCCCCAACACTCCATTCCCTCAAGATCCTTCTCCCAAATCAAATGATTCGGTCACTCTCACCGCCCACTCTTTTGCTGACCCTACTACCACTACTAATACTTCAGTTATTCCCGTAGTATCCCATTTTCCCTCTCTAATTTCCTTTTCAAAAACTAGCGAAAAACTTCCTCCTGAATTTTTACCATCCAGCTCCAGAAACACTGCAAAAAAGAAAACCAAAAAATTGAAACTGAATAAAAACGATTGTCACTTCATAAGCCCTGAATAATGCTCCGTTATACATAAACTATTCGACGGTCCTCTATATATTTCTCAAAAAATTATCCGATTCGTCCCTCTTCAAGCTTCTTGATATCTATAACATTATTTGGAATACTCGCCAATTCCCTGATGCAGGTAAATCCACATCATCTCCTAAGTCTTTCCATCCAATCTCACTCACTTGCACTACTTGCAAACTTCTTGAAAAAATAATCAATAGATTCCAATGGTTCCTTGAAAAATACAAGCTCATTCTTGACGCACTATCGGGTTTTCGGCGTGATAGATCGACACACAACAACCTTGTTCTCTTGCAAACAAATATCTCCCTCCTCTGCATTAAATAACCATCAGGACGTCATTGCAACTATTCTCGACATTGAAGGCGCTTTTGACTCTATATCCAAAAGTGCAATACTGAATAAACTCACTCAATACAATCTACGTGATAACATATTCTGATGATGATATCATTTATCCATAATTTCCTAACTGATAGAATTTTCAGGGTTTCCGCAAACGGTAAGCTCTCCCTTCCTCATCCACAAAATACTGGCATCCCTCAAGGTTCAGTATTAAGCTCTACTTTATTTATCCTCACAATAAATGAGCTATGTGACAACTTCCCATCTTCCGTAAAATATGTCCAATACGCTGATGACCTAATCATTTATTGCCATGGTAAATATGTCCCCTCTACATGTCAACTGCTTCAAAACGCAATAAATCTACTACAAGAGAGATATCCCTACCTAGAATGATCATTTTCCCGAAACAAATCCATGCTGATAAAATTCTCTCGAAGAACATCTATTTACTCACCTCAAATTTTCATTGATAACTCCCCTCTACCTATTGTGAATCAGTACGGAATCCTTGGTATGACTTTTGATTCTCGACTCAACTGGAATCACCATATTCATGATGAAAAAGGCATTTTCCTAAAGAGGCTGAACATAATTAAAACCCTTAGCCACCTTCAATGGGGCTCTAACGAAACTATACTGCTAAGAGTTTAGAGAGCTCTCATACGCTCAAAGCTTGACAACGGTGGTTTTATCTATATGTCCGCTTCCAAGTCTAAAACTGACTTATTGAGCTCTGTACACAACACCGCTCTTCGCCTTTGCCTTGGTGCCTTTAGCTCAAACCCCGCCGATAGGGTCAATGTTGAAGCTAATGAGCCACCTCTGTCCTTAAGACGACAATCTCTTCTCCTGCCATATGCTGCTAAAGTATCTTCTAATCTTTCTAAATCCGTCCATTCGCTTTTTAACACCACGTCCGTACCTACTATCAATTGTAAATTCAATCCCTCAATTGCTCGCACATCTACTCCAAAATACCAACCTTTCTTTGACCTTTCCACTTTCTTTGCCTTCTTCTCCCCCTCGAATTATTAATATTCCCATAGTAGATACCTCACCATTTACAGTAAACATGAATCCCCTAGCGTCCTTGTAGAGAAAGCATCCTTAGAAATTCTGTATAAAAAATCTTTCAACCTAATTCTCTATACGGATACCTCCAAAGCTGAGTCCGGTGTCGATTGTACAGTCACTACAAAACACGAACTTTCGGCATACCCTCGACGTGTAGTGTTTACACTGGTGAACCATCCAATAGTCCAAAACATTCATGAAACAAACAAAGGAGAACAGGGTTGCGACATTAGAAGTAATACAGCAAAAGGTAGCAGATTATACATAATACAATTATACCATTTTAGGAACATTGCATCAAGTTTTGTCAGCATGTGGTTTTAAACACAAAAAACTGCATGAACGGATGGCAATAACTGAATCGTCAATGATCGTTCGATGGCGACAAAATTATTTGCGTCAGATATAAGACTACCGAAGTTCTAATAGACACATAATTCATTATAACGAATTATAATACTACAAGCAGGAAGCAAAGACTGTTTCGTGCCAAAGCTTTATAATCTGTTAAAAAAAATTAAAAACAGTGCAGCTGATTATCATGAAGATATGACAGCAGAATTATTTGAAAAGAGGTTTAATGAATACCTTTTACCTATTTGATTAACTCATTGGAGCTTAATGAACTCATAAGAAATTTAGATTGGCCCAAAAGAAAAGTTGAAGATCGATACTGGAACAAGGGAATTTGCTTAAGATGAGAGTTAATCTTACCGTGTACCATAAACGACTTAGTGTACTGTAATGACATTGAGATGTTAAAAGTGGATTATGAATATGGGTCAAAGTAATGAAGACTTCATTGATTGCTCAAAGTCAAGTCTAAAAGCTGTAGTGCTCTATAACGAAAATAAATTTCCATCTCTACCTTTAGCTTGCGAAACTCATTTAAAAAAAACAGACATTATAAAACTAGTGTTAGAAAAAATAGAATACAGCAAACACCAATGATTGAATTGAGCAGATTTCAAAGTTATTGATTTGATTTTAGAAGTACAAACTGGCTACACGAAACAATTTAATAAGAGTGGTACATCCGAGAGATAGAGAGATAGTTAGCCCCTACATGATAAAAAAGAAATAGAAGCGGATGGCGTTTTTTACTGAAAACTTTTTTGGTACCTACAGATCTCCTCAATATTCTGATCTCATCCAACAAATGTTGAATGCATATTATAAATTGGGATGTAATATGTCATTGAAGATACACCACTTTCCACCTAAAGGTTTTCTGGGAAATATGGATGCTTCAAATGACGATACTCTGGACTCCGAATATAGGAGACATGTGAAACGGTCTTTTTTTAGTGTTGGAAATAAAAATGGAGTTTAATAAATACATTTTTGAAAACAATAAATTTATTTCTCACAAATATGTGACGTGACTCAAATTTATTTCGCCTTTTTTTATTTTTTCTATAATTGGCAATCCTCGAGGAAAGAAATTAATAATTCTTTTGTTGCCTAGTGTTTTTAGTGGTAATAGCGAATGCTCAAGGAAATTAGACAGAAATCAAGTTTTTTGGCTAAATACATTAGAAATTCTGAGCGATTATTACTTTCAGATGATACTGAAGACAACATATAAATATGATTAAGATAAATGCGGCTCTTCTGGCCAGTAAAGTTACCAAAATTTACATTTAAAAAGGCTCCAATAATATTGGTTATTTAATCTACTTCTCTACCAAACGAAATTCAAGAAATGTTTCATAAACCTCTCTTCGGAAGACTTCGAGCTCACTTTTCTTCAACGTATTGCATAGTTGTAGGTACATCTACAATTGATGTCAATAGATAGTTTATGAAAATCATACCTAGAAACATACGAACATGTAATAATATACTGGTTAACCATGTTATCAGGATCGATTTGATTCAGAAATATAGGGCTTTTCATAAAATAAGATCATAAACCACGACAGGGCATCTGTAGTATAAATAATTAAGAAAGTGAGTGAAGTTATTAAAATTTGGAATGCTCAGTTATATTTGGACGGTGATAAAAATTTTTGAAACGAAATTTGGAATGCTCAGTTATATTTGGACGGTGATAAAAATTTTTGAAACGAAAGTTTTTCATACTTTCTTCTAACCCATTGGTAAACTCATTATTTTCTATAATGTAACGGATTTTCCCATTTAGATCTAACATGTTTCTCTAAATTGACATGACATACTATAATGTCATAGTTTTTATTGAATTATTTTTGTTTTTCATCTTTAGTCTTTCTATTTCTAATCAATTCATCCATGTTTCATCTTTTATTATAAGTAACAGTTATCTCTTCAATGATTAATTTTTTTTGCGAATCTTCATGCTTGATAGCCTTAAGTGACAAACAGGAATACACTCTGTTAAATACTTAAAGTGTTGCGGAAATTTAATTAAGATGCAATTGAACTAGAGCAAACAACATTTCAACTATTGTTCATTCAACAAATTTTGAGTTTTGTTGACGAATTGCGTTGAAAAACCGAAAAATAGAATTTTTTAAAGAGCACAGCTATATAAATTTTTGTGTCCGTTAATTTAAAAGAACTTATCGATAATTCGACAATTTTGAAAACGAGGTTTTTCGAATAAATACCTGAAATTAAGTTAATATTTCATATTCATATTACGCAGCTAGTATAACTCTTCTAATTAATTTAAACATTCCGGCAGTATGTAAGAAAAGAATCAGAAGTCCGTACATTACTTTAAACTCTTACCTATACTTAAGTCCCTTTCGCAATAATAATCAATTTTTTCTCTACCACAGTCAAGTGGATCTACAATGTATCGACGATTTCCTAATGCAGAACCGAGAACATTAAGTACTGTGTATGCCGAATCATAGCCAGGTGTACTTAATTCCTTGTATAATTTTGGTAATTTCCCTCTGCGCAAAAACATGAAACTTGGTTCACCACCAGCCTCTGATTGCAATTCTTTTATTTCTATGGTATCGTCAGCTAAGTAGTATCGAACTTCCAAATGATGCACATAACCGTATAATGTCTTCTGATCATCCCAGTAACCTTGGAAATGAAGAACCTGCACAAACATAAAATCGAAAGTAATTTTGCAATAAAAACTCATAGTATTATAATTTGATTAAAAATACACTGTTTACACCACCACCACACCAACACTTACGCAGATCTAGGCAGACTAATAGATCCGTTATTGTCCAGTATCAAATAATAAATAAATTGTTGGATGTATTTGGGAATATTGAAATTGCTAGATGTAAGAGTAGTAGGCACACAATGCCAATTCCTTACAGCCCTCTCTATAGTTTAATAGTCAAGGAATAAATATGAAAATTCCTGCCAAGGAGGTAAAATTTAGTATAAATTTTGAAGAATAGAATTCTGTTAGGTTCTCCTATTTTTTACGATATTGAAATTAGATTTAATTTTTCTTCGGTAGAGAACAGAATGTGAAGAAGTATGGTAAAAATAAGAGTGGAAAGTTCTTCAAGAACACAAAATTTTAATGAAGACATAAATAAAATGCTAGAAGTTTGAGAACAATAAGCTAGTTGATCTTAAAATGGTAGGCTTACACACCTTCTTGTCGTTAGCCAAGAATTTTCCCAATGCATCATGTGATTTTACAGGTTTCTTTGGTTGCATAGAGCCCATGTCTTGGGCTCTTATATTCATATAAGGATCAGCAGGAGTTTCAATTGGATCTGAAACACTGATTCCACATCGATTTAAAAATGTTCTAGTGAACTTATCACAATTTGTAATTTTGAATACTCTGCCGAAAAATTCGATTTCTCTGCCTATATTAAAATCGATTATATCGTAAAAGTTTTCATCCATCGGTGCGGGAAATCGAATTCTTTGTCGACTAATCAATGTACCTAGAAATTATTTATATGCTCAAATATTATAGATTGTGATTCGATACTACTCTTGTGAAAAATAATTATACCTTGTGTGATACCACTATTTTCAACTCGAGGCTCTACAACCTGTATCGTTCCATCTTCTAAAAATAAATAAATTTTTACTTTTCTTATCATAAACGGTGACCCCTTAACTTCTTGCAAGGTTTCTTGAAAAAATGCATCAAAACAGAGAATCTAAAAAAATGGAGTATTATTTAAATGAAGTTTTCAAGTGATATATTTGTTACACCTTTTTATCAAACGCTATCCAGCCGGGTATCTCCACGGTTTCGCCTCGAGGATAGATAGATGGGTATTTATCAGATAAGGGCCCAAACATATTTGGCTTAACCTTTTCTTTTAACGCTCTATTACCTTTTCCAATAAAATCAAATTTAGGGTCATTATGAAATTTTGTTCTTCCAATCTAAAAAAAACATCAAATAGATAAACTTAATATATATATATATATATATATATATATATATATTAATTTCTTAAACCTTATATTAATACTTCTAAATGTTCTTGATTTTAGATCTCTTCTACTTTCAAATTAGTTTTATTAGAGTTTTTGAAAGATTGATAAAAAAATTTGAAAGTATTTGTAAATATTTTTCAATTAATCAATATTATCAATATTTCTATCAACGTCACTTTGAATTTTGAATCCTATGAATTTAAAATTTTTAAGAGAATTTCTTCAACTCAAAGCCACCACTAATCTCAATAAATTATTTCCCAGACGATGAATACATAAGTATTCGAAAGCTCGGAAAATATATTAAAATTAGTCTACTTTGATGTTTCATTGCCACGCTCCCAATAAGAAAACGCTCATAATATAGCTGGCAAAGATTCCGTTACAAAGAACATGTATACGAAACCAACTTAGTCCTCAAAATATTTGAATTTCAATTCATATCATCCTATGTCACAAAAAATATAAGAGATAATAAGTTTGGCTGATAGATCTATTCTACTATCAGATCCTGAATTTAGATGCTTAGATATTCAAAAAGCGAAAACTGCATTGAAAGAAAATAATTATCCGGAAAAAATGATACTACAATCAATTAAAAAACAAAACAGAAACGAAACATCAAATCATAAAACATTTTTCCTTACCATAAGTACATAACATGTCCCAAAAATTATCAAATTGTTTTAATAAATATGATATTAGTATAAGTCATAAAGGACATAATATATTACCTATTACCAGTTATGTGAAAACCTCTTGAAAAACTACTGATGAGAAAATAGAACCGATCCTAAATCCATATTGGATTTAGAGAGCAACATGTCCCCATAGAACGAGTTTATCGAGTCATCAAAAAAAGTGTACCAATCTTTTGAAGATAAAGAATACTGTTCGGCGGCCTTTTTAGATATCGCTCAGGCATTCGACAATGTCTAGCACGATAGACTACTATAAAAAATCAGGAAAAATCTACAGAATACCTTTTTCCAAATCCTAAAATCCTACCTGCAGAACAGACACTTTCAAGCCGAAATCGAAGATTACATCACCACTCTACATCCAATAATGTCAGTGAACTGCACTTGGCCCGATCCTCTATCTTATGTACACAGCTGATATTCCCACATACAACAACGTAGCTACAGCAACATATGCAAAACACTTGGAGAATAGAAGTAAATGAAAATAAATCTGTGCATGTTACCTACACCTAACGAAGAGGAATCTGCCCAACTGTAATATTAATCGGGCATCTTCTGCAACAAAAATAGAGTGCAAAATACCTTGGAATTAATCTGGACCGACGACTAGCCTGGAGCACACACATACTAACCAAGAGAAAGAAGTTGGGTCTAAAACTCAGTAAACTGTACTGGTTAATAGGTCGAAAATCTCATCTAACAATCGATAACAAGCTGCTAATATACAAAGTTACCCTAATACCCATCTGGAGTTATGCTATTCAACTAGTGTTCCACAGCGTTATCACTTGTGACCTTCAAATTGAGTCAGTTAATGAAGAAATATCTTACATCTCCCAAAAATATTCTTACTGAGACCTTACTTATATTCTTACTCTAATGAGACCTCCCACGCAGCGAAGGCTTATGCAGATTTTAGTGTCATAGTGATATGTGGTTATCCCTCAACCAAATGGTTTTTTTTAAGTGAAGGGAATTGCCAATGGGTTATAAAATAGTTTATATTGCTTTATACCATTTGCTCATTGTAAAATTTCACAGATTTCAAATAA
Organism: Diorhabda elongata; assembly: GCA_026230145.1. Taxonomy (NCBI): domain Eukaryota; kingdom Metazoa; phylum Arthropoda; class Insecta; order Coleoptera; family Chrysomelidae; genus Diorhabda; species Diorhabda elongata. The sequence goes on from CM047932.1 coordinate 19,353,037, forward strand.
AAAAGCGGTTAAAAAAATCTCTAAATAGTAGAGCTGCGCCATTGCTATTTCAAACACTTAGAATGCGGACAACAAAGAACCAAGCTGCTATACAAGGTGTCCCATGACGAGTTCAAACTATAGGTATATGGCAAAATACTGTAAAATCATGAAAATTTCTACGTTTGGGTTTTCGTATACGATCATTTTAACTAAAATATTTTCTACCGGAAGTCGACTGTAACTTTGTTATTTTAAACGGAGCACCACTCTGTATATTCATACATTTTTGAAAATTACGTAAAATTTTAGTATACTTTTTTCTAATCACTTTTTTTCGAAAAATGCATACTTTTTGAGTTATTAATTTTTTTGCATAAAATTTGACAGCTGCGGACCCTTATAAATACCCTTAAAGATATGAAAATGGATTCTGTTCGGTTGCTTTTAGCAGGATCAGATGTATTTGAATCTGTGTTGAAAAAATTTTCATATTATACAGGGTGTAAATAAAATTCCTCTATTTTTTTAAATAGAACCACCCGGTTTTTTCTATTTTTCTATACCTAAACCTTACCATTATTCAGATATTAAATATTTTCTGTAAATTTTTAAGTATGCAGGTGTGGTCTAATCAAAATTTTATTTTGACCCGTTGATACAAGCACAAAGAAATAAAGTATTTTTCTTTATCTTGTCCAAGTTCTGTGAAAAAATCGAATCAAATTGCATTTAGTAATCATATTCCAACTTTTAGTCTTTTCCGAGATTTTTGAGGTTTTAAATTATTATTATATTTTTTACAAGTTTTAATTTTTTATATATACTTTTAGTAGGCTTTGTAATAAATGACACTTATTTAACTGTCATTAGTCAATTGTTGATGCTTTGGAAAAGCGTTAAATTGGCTCGTTCTCTATTTAATAACGAAGATTATGTAAATTTCCTTTTAATACATGGTGAATGTGACAAAGAACATGTACTTTATTTGCTGCTATTTGCTATCCAGATAGACCACGACCAAACTCGGATACTTTAAAAGAATCCTCAACAATTTGAAGCCATACGGTTCATTTAAAGCAAAAGTTAATCGTATTAAACCTGTTATTGACTATAATAATGTTGCTTATCCAGAAGCATAAATACGTGTTGCCGTAAGATATCTTGGAGTAAGCAAATCGTCGATTCACCGTATTTTACGAAAACATAAAATGCATCCCAATTCTTACAATTTGTGTCGAAATTTAAAACCCACCGATTTTATTAAACGAGTAGAGTTTGCAGAATTTTTAATATTAAAATGCCAGGAAGACGAAGATTTTTTAAAAACCGAATTTGGTGCGAGGAATCGAAAGTAACGAAAAATTGATTATTTAATAGAATCAATTCCCATTATTGGAGTCAAGATAATCTTCATTTAACCAAAGAACTTGCTATTAAAGATCGGTGGCTATTAGAAATAATCAAATAATAAAACTTCATTTTTACGATGGGAATTTGAATGGTTAGGAAACATAATCAATTAATTTATTCTTAATTAATAATGTAAAAAACAATGTTTTTGTAGTTTTCAATATTTCTTGTTTTATTTTTAGATATATATATATATATATATATATATATATATATATATATTATGATATTTTAAGAAATTTATAACCAAATTATTTAGACCTCTTTATACCATACGAATTAAATTAAACAAACGTTGTTTATTCATGACGGTGCTCTTGCTCACAATTCAATCGTCATAAATACATTTTTAGAAGAGCAGTTTGATAGGTGGTTAGCAAATAATGGTTCTTTTTGGTGGCCCCCACTTTTTCCCGAAAAGACGCCTTTAGATTTTTTTTATATGGGGTCAAATAACACAAGAGGTTTACTCACAAGCCTTAATAATTAGAGAAGATTGTGAGCTAAGAACTCGAAATTCCTTCAATTCCCTTTCTGAGATAATGATAAGCCATGTGACGAATGAAGGCGTACTGAGAAAGGTTGAAAAATGCATTGAAGTTCAAGGGAGCAATGTTGAACATTCACATTAAAACATCAAACATTAATACTATTTTCCATTGGCTTTTAATTTTCCATTTGTAAAATATCTTATTATTGTCACAAATGGCTTAACTTCAAATTGTTAAGTATTCTTTTAAAAATGTGCGATTTCGATCGTGGTCTATCTGGATATCTTACGGCAAAGAGAGCACATGTTCTTGTAACAACTTTGCCATATTTACCATGTATTAAAAGCAAAAGTACATCATCACACATCTTTTTTATTTCTCAGTGCTTGTATCAACGGGTCAAAATAAAATAAAAAATAATTTATAGATGTCTGCAACGGTCAATTTTTTTAAAAAAAAATTAATAACTGAAATAGTACGCATTTTTCAAAAAAAGTTTTTAGACAAAAGATTACAAAAATTTTACAAAGATTTCAAAAATGTATTAATATATAGGGTGTTATATTTAAAATAACATAGTTACAGTCGATTTCCGGTTCTACCGACAGTTTTTGATAAACTGAGATGGTTCTCCTACAAGTCGAATGGAAAGCAGGAAGCATGGCGTGTTACGTCATCGGGAGTGCCATTAGTGGAAGGACTAATTATTTTTTTGAACAGTATTTCTTCTGTTTTAAAAAACAGAAGTAGGTACACACATTTCAAACAATATCAGTTAGTTTTCATATTGATTTGAAAAATTAACATTTTTGATTATTTGAAGCATCAGTTCAATTTCATTTAAAATACTTTTCACCTACTCCTAGCAAATCAATAATTGGAAAATTTGCATTCAGAATAGAATTGTTGATGTTGCCACGGAAAATTCAAAATAGGCGCTGAGGCTTAAACATATCTTTATTTCTTGTGAGAAGGAAACAAATTCGAATAACTTTCAGTTAAGAGAACAAATATTTTTCTATATCAGGAATCAGTAATAAAGAATTTCATAATCCTAAAAGGATTATGAACAAAAGTTAATGATAAAATAAACGTAAATATCCGGATAGGTCTACAAAACCGATCTTCTAGCCATTTGAAAATATCTGAACAGAGAAGAACAGTAATTCAATTGAATTATTTGAATTACAAGATAAAGTATACCAATTGCAATAATTTTAATTGAAAATAAATTAATGCATGAACGTTATAATTAGTTTCTACTCACATTTGGATTGAAGCTATAACCAGGTAAAAACGGTAATTCTGGACACCTGTACATTTTAAATAATATTCTTACTTTCTCACTGGCTTGAGGAACAAATCGTTCTACCAAAAAATAATAGACAAGATTCTAAACTATTTGTCAAATCAATTCACATGTTTGTTGTCATAGTTCCGGATTTATCGATAAAAATCCGCATCTGTTAACGGTAATTGACGTTTTTCATTAGACAGAAAAATTACGTATAAGTTTAGAAGTGCTTAAAATTTTGGAATTGAATTACTAAACTGAATCATTAGGTGAAAGAAATTATATCAATAATAGCGAATTAATAATATAAAGTCAAATTGATTAGCAACACTTGATTTGAAAGTTCATTAAAATAACGGCTACGTTTTATTTTGAAAATGAATGAAATAAGGAGGCGAAAACTTATATTTGATGAATTCAAGGATGGAGAAAGGACATACCTGAAATGGTAAAAAAGAGTGGAAATGAAACCACAATACAGGTAATATAGTCCGGGAGCGGTCAATGTTGCCGTGTGCGTACATAGAGCCGAGGATACAGAGGTATTCTTATGTATTTTGAGCCACTGAATCCAAATATGGCCGACGTTTCTGCGAAAAACTGTTACGTTTTGTTTAAATTGCAATTGTTTAATCAAATGGTTTTTTCCCTTCAGACAATTTTTTTATGGACCATTTTAAGAAGATATAATGATTATTTAAAAATTTATAAATTTTTTTCGATGGCAATAACTTTTGACCAACTGAACATTTTTTAAAACTGAAAAATCGTACTGTACCTTACTCTACAAATTGCTATACTTCGCTATTAGTGCAGGTCCGGCGTTTGGCACTTATAGCGATTGACAATTAAACGCTTTCTCAACGTTGCATCGCGCGCCGAACGCAAGCGACTCTGTTCTGGCACGCATTTTATGTCGCTATTTTACTATCTGCCTTAACAAAAAGATCAACAATAAAACTTTGACATTAACATCAACAATATCATTCCATTAAATAAGCTCTCTAATTACACGACCAAATAAATTACAACCTGAATTATTGTAACTTAATTTAAACGAAATGAAATTCCTTTCTTCATAAAATGAAGTACTAGTGTCATATATATTTTTCAATAACTTTTAGTTGTTACATTAGAAGTTGATTTTATTGTTATTACTATATAAATTCATTTAGCCAATTTAGAAAATGAAATGGAAACGTTTTTTTTTCGATTTAGATATTTAGTCATTAATATGAAATAAAGAAAATAATGATAATTCGATATCAACGTAAATGAAAACATAGAAGTGTAGAAATTGAACTATACTAATGACAGTATTAAATATAGGAATTTCCTGAGTAGCAGTAAAAAATGCTTATTTGTGTGTTTATTTCTGCTCGCGGCATGGGCGTGATTTTGAGTTTTGTATCTATGTAGATAGATCAAACAACATTGTCGGCAAGGGTTTTTATAATCTACAATTGATATTTGAAGAACTAAAATGACAACTGACTACTTTCATCATAATTACATATCAACCTGGTAGAGATAAATATTTAGATTTTCTTTAACATTTTTTTAATACCTAGATTTTTCCATAAAATGATAATGTGCAAAAATTGTCCAAGAATCCCGATACGACATTTTCCAATTTTCATCTAATTGGCAAGGAAAACAAATTTGATATATGGCAAAATCAATGATTATGTCATATCTCACTTGGGACAGCTCCATACAATGTTATTCCATGTGATTGATTGCAACTGAAAATACTATTCGACGGGTCCGAGACTCAGTTAACGGTAATTTTAATGAACTTTTGATACTTTCTCTCTTTTTTAGTTACAAACACTCTTTCAATTGAGTTCAGCTTGACATAAATAAACAAAAACAGTTTTGCTGTACAATGCTATCGCACCAATATTTATTGTGTTTATACATCAGTTCATTGCTAATAATTATAATTAAAACAACTATTTTTTTGCAATTATTATTGATTATTGCGACTTCAGTGCACGCTGCTCGTTGGCAGATATTACTTATCTAGTGCTATTGTATAATCTATTGTATAATCTTGAGGTCGTTAAAACGTTTCGCGGCCATGACAGACACACCATTTTTCGTGCAATCGTTAAAATTATTAAACTAGATAATTGTAAATAAATATATTATTGCTCTAAAATCAACAACAGTTCAATTTAATGATTAATGATATCTTTCAAAATATACAAAATATGTTGACAGTTCTTGACTAAATGCAAAATGATATTTCAGTACCTTCCACTCCTCCTAAACTCAAAAGCGTTGTAAATTTGACGCTTTCTGTTTTAATATCCGAAAAATCTAAACGGTGGTACGAAAAATGTTACAGCGAGTTTAAAGATAACAAAGAAAATGTTAAGACGATGTCTGAAAAAATTTTATTGGCTTATTTGATACAGATCTCAAATGTTGTCAAAAGTTCAACTTTATTGAGCATTTATTCCATGCTGAAGTGCATGCAGAACAAACTATACAATATCGACATCAAGCAGTTTAAAGAAAAAAGAAAAGCAGTAGGTTATCGAACAAAAATGTTTTCACTCATTGATACATTCCTGAAAGAAGCTGTTGAAGATGGGAATATCTGGTGCCTTGCGACGAGATGATTTAGTAAAAATGATCATTGAAGATATTCAGGAAGAGAATGTTGTATTAGTAGTAACCGTTTCTGATACCAAGACGGATAAGAAGCGTGTTTTCACTGTTACTAATATTGATTTCATGAAAATTTATCGTAAATATGCAACTCTTCGACCACAGCACAAGTTGTTAGAGTGCATATCATTGGGAAAATGCCTAGTATGATTGCTAAGTATCATACATACATACATACATACACGGGTCACTGCTTCGGAGAATTAGGCGGCCATAAGTCGAAAAAAAAACAATTTTTTTCCTGGAACAGTAGACTACCTGGCGAACAATAGCCAACCCCTCCCACATCCCTAGACTGCGCGAGCGCGCTGCTTTACTAGTCGAGACTTGATTGTCGCACTCACTGCACGTGAAAGTTCTTGACGCCCTTTTCGTATATCATTTTCTTCGGTGAATATTTTATGTATCGTGTCATATTTGCTCGTTTAAGTGATGGATACCAATAGTACAGGTAAGCCTTTATTAAATTAATATGAAATTGTATTAAATATATTGTCAATAAATGACTTAATACCCTTTTTTAGAAATGTTTTTTCTTTATTTTATTATTGAAGGCAAAAGAAGATTGCTACTCACCCAAGGAGTCAATCCGAGTGACGTCTACCTGCGCAGAAGGAAACCTACAATCTTTGTCTTACTCACACTTGATGCCGTTGAAAGGAACTCGTTACTGTTAATCTGCAAATGGGGTTGTGACGGCTCTCAACAGGCCCAGTTTAAACAAAGACTCTCAAACGAAGATGAATCTGATGTTAATATTTTTATAAGCTCATTTGTCTCTACGAATTGTTTGTGGTGAGGATAAAAGTAAAATCGCGTGGCAAAGTCCAACTCCATCTTCATCTAGATATTGGCCGTCCAATAAGATTTAGATTCGTAAAAGAATCTACGAACATCACAAAAGAAGAAATCAATTATGTAAAGAATAGTGTAAACTCATTAAACTTGACGAAAGTTGACCTCAATGGAGAGAATTTTTTTTTCAACATAGTTTTAAAATGACTATGGTTGACGGAAAGGTCTATAATGCAGCTACAGACACCAAATCGACCAGCAGATGTTATATATGTGGAGCTACATCAAAAAATTTTAATGATTTAACAAAAAAAAATGATGTATGCCCTGAAGCTCTTGAATTTGGCCTTTCCGTATTACATGCAAGAATCCGGATATTCGAAAGTGTGCTGCATTTAGCATATAAATTATCCGTAAAAAAATATCGCGAGAGACGAACCGAAGAAGAAAAAAATCTAGAAAAGCAGAAAAACTTGATATTCAGTAAAGATTTAGAGAGGAGACAGGTCTCTTAGTCGATATGCCAAAAAGTAACTTCGGAAACACAAACGATGGAAATACCAGCAGAAGATTCTTCGAGAACCCTGAATTGGCTGCAGAAATCACTGGGATAAGTTGTGACTTGATTATTAGATTAAAAGTGATATTAGAAGCCATATCAAGCGGCCATAAGATTGACGTAGCAAAATATGATAAATACGCTATGGAAACTGCGAAACTATATGTTGAGTTATATAGCTGGCATCCTATGACTCCAGCGATGCATAAGGTCTTAATTCATGGAGCTTCAATAATAGAAAATCCGTTGTTGCCGATAGGGCAACTTTCGGAAGAAGCTGCTGAGGCCCGCAATAAACATTTTAGGTCTTATCGCCTAAACTTTGCTCGCAAGTTTTCGAGGGAAGAACGCAACATAGATATTTATCGTAGGTTAATACTAACATCCGACCCATTTATTAGTTCCATGAGAAAGACCAAAAACACCGCTTCAAAATTATTTTTGCCTGAGACAATGCAGCTATTAATTCCTGCTGCGCCAAACCGACCAATGGAAGTTGATGAAAGAGGCGAAAGTTTAAATGTAGATGAATAAGTCTCCAATGTATGATTGATTATTTTTAGTGATTATCTATTTAGCTTATGTAACTTTAATATTGTATAACGAATGTAAAGACCCTTTTAATAAAATAATATATTTACTTACTTATTAGAACAAAATAAACTTTGTTTTATTTAATAATACATACCTGAAAGTATTACTAAAACGTAGACAGCTGTCCCTCCTTGAGGAAAGCCGTGTTTATGTCATATGTATTTTCAATATAATATTAAAAAACACTTTGAAATCAACTACGATCTCGAATAAAATATTTTTTGATAAAAAATCACAAGTAGGTGCGCCTAACCACCGTGCACCAACAAATAATTTCGATAAGTTATTCCAAACACAGAATTTTTTTATGTAACTATTTTGTAAGTAGCAGAAGGATATGTAGAAGACTCTATCGATAATAAGGAGCAAATTTCCAACTCTTTTCTGGTGATATGGTATCTGGTTTGAATAGGCAATAACCATTAATTAGAAACACTAGATGTAGTTGATTCAACTTCTGGAGTAAATATAATTAATAATACAAACTGTACAATTAATGTTAGTATTCATCTTAAATAATATAAGTACTTATGTATTTGTTGGATTCAATAAAAAAATAATCTTTGTCTTGGTAGTATTTTAGAAATGTCAAATTTGGTTTCGCGGTCGGTGCTATCGGTAACGGTCGCGAAATTAAATTTCGCGGACTGTGCTGAGAACGCGAAATACTGACTTCGCGTGCAATTGCACGAATACAACATTGTTAAATAGATAGCGGTATTGTTCTGATGAAATAAGAAGTAATTAAAAACTGGTTTTACTTAGTTCTCCTTCGCAAGTTTGGCTTTTATACTTGAAGGGGGGGTATTATTTAAATATAACTGCTTCTACAGCAGAAAATTGACGGTTTAAATAAATATTTTTTTTGTTTAAAACATACATAAACCCGCATCAACTACTAAGAGTTATTAGCAGGGGAGACATACAACATAGTAGTATAATTTGTGTCTTTAAGATAACATGGCACTTGGTTTCCGGATGAAAAGGGAATTAATTTCAAATTTTTTCCTTCTTTGTTCTTCATTTTGAGGACATTCGATTAGTAGATGCTTCACTGTGAGTCTGGTTTGACATAATGGCGCCGTTTCTTTTGTTAGAAGATATTGATGTGTTATGCGGGTGTGTCCTATTTTTAGACGATTCAGGATTACTTGATCTCTTCTTTTTTTGGGTAGTGGCAGTTTAGTTGATATAATTTGTCGCTGTCACTTATCTGTAGTTGAAATGTTGGTAGTAAATAATCAAATCTAAAGTCTTGTGATATTATTTTTTAAGGTTTTATTTTGTATGTTTTTATAGATAAAATTGAGAATTTCTTCTGTGGTGGTATGTGTGTCTCTTTGTTTCGAACAGGCGGATTCTTCGTGACCTATCGATTTGCATCTGGAGCAATTTAATCCATCGATTGAAAGAAATAATCGGTAGATGGTGTTATCGTTTGTGATCACAAAATATTTTGGAATAGATTTGTTTTCGATGGGAAAGACGAAAATTTTTCTCCGAAAGCTTAATACATGGCTATAATCTGCTTCAGGCATTCCTACTCATAGGAATGTCATTTTTGATACTGTTTTTATTCCCATCTTTTGGATTTCTTCTTCGATTTGTGAATTTGGTGTTGTTGGGCATATGTTTGATATAACACCGTGGTGGAGTTATTAAACGCCTACATTCGGTATCGATTCCATTTATTTTAATTGATTTATGTTATCAGTTGCTTTGGAGGAGAGGTAGATACAAATTCTGTTTTTTGTGATACGAGATGCATACGAAACATTTTTCGTTGATGTTAGGATGATAGTTTGTTCCTAGTAGAGTATTTATGTGTTGTATGTTGTCCGTGATCACTGGATGGTCACTGCCACTTAGGTTAAGACAGACACTAGATGATTTGTTTTCAATTTCAATAAAAGCTGTTTATAAATTAAATGAGACCGAAATTAACGTGGTATTATCAACCAAATTCAGGACCGGTGTAAAATAATTTTTTTTAAAATTTTTTTACAATGATTTCATATACCTGTGAAGACTACAACAATATGTTAATTTCGTTTGAAAGTAATGTTGGTAAGTAAGAGTAATAGTTTTTGGCGGGAATATTGAATTTTATTTGTTATAGAAATAAGAACCGTGAGTATTAGAAAAAGAAGACGAATTTGTGGATCGGATGAGGAAAGTAATTTGAGTAGTATTAATTGAAGATTTCTACAAATTCGGAAATAAGAATTTGCAAATGTGAGAAATTGTGCGAGAGTCGTATTAGAGGGATTGATCGTATATGACTTATAAATTTCTTTTGTAAAATAGGGGATTTAAAAAAATATATATTCTTGTGTTCATCCAGTCATAGTCTAAAATCCTACCGCTTGATTATGCAGGTATCTGTTTTTTTTTTGATGAAATTAATTTTAAAGGAATCTTGAGAATGTATGGAATGTATTACGGATAGATTGCCTTGTAAAAATTAGCCGCAATTACCTGTAATTAATTTTGATGTCATTAATATACTAATATGATTTGCAGCTATATGATTTATCAGTCAATCTTACAGCATTTGAAAGAAAATCACATATCAAAATACAAGTGGTTGCCTGCTCTCAGTCAGCCGCAGCATTAGGGTTGCCAGGTGTAAACAGGTATATTATTGCTAATTAACTGCATTCACTGGTTTTTTTTAAATAGTTTTATATACATTGAACATTAAAATGGCCGCAAACAGAGGTTGCCATGATTTTTGTGAACGACTCTCGCTCCAGGTAAGTGGAAGCGCAATAGAGAAGATGCACGCATTGTTACGTGCGACGATTAAGGATAAAGCATGGTAACTGCAACACTTTGTCTCGATAAAGTTTATGTGCAGTTTAGGCATTTTGTAGAGCACGCCACTTTGTCTCGTTCCCGAAAGGTGAAAATTTTGAAGCATAATTTTAATTCAAGTTTTCATCACCCACATAAAAATACTTTCACTCAAATATGCAATTAATTAAATTTGAAAATTGAAGCTACCTCAGACCCTAATGAAAGAAGCAGCCTTTTAGAGGAACATAGCACACAATTCAGAAGTGCATAACTTAAATTATAGTGAAAAGTCCGGTACACAAGAATATTGGTGCAATTGAGTTTTTAGAATATAAGAGATAATGATGAGTGAGTCCGTATATTTTAAGTGTTGATTTAGATTGGCATTAAAATTATGGATGGCTGATTAGAAACAACTACATTAAGTATCTAGAATGATAAATTACTCAATACAATCAAATCAATAATCTATATAATCTCACTGTTGATGTATATAAAACATTGTTTGTAAAAGCGGCAACAGCGCTTAGAAATAAAAGTTTACCACAAATTATCAGCGAAGTAGGGTGTTGTACCAGAGAATTATAATTTATGTATAAAAGTGTTACAGTCCTCTGAAGTATATAAAGTTTTCTCTCAATTGTATTAATTAATTAAAATGTACCCCTACATAATTTGGTCCTTCGAGCCGGATTGTGGTTACTCTTCAAACATAAAAATCCCATTGAATAAGTGCATCAATTAAAAAGTGAGATTGAAGAAGATACATAAAGGCGGGAGCTCATCTCCATCATTAGCAGAGACGAAAAGAAGGTCAAAACAAGACTAAAAGTGAGTCCGATCCTTTCATTAATCATATTCTCAAGTCATTAGTTAAAGTACTTCATTTGAATAATTATGGAAAGTGAACTTCGGGATTTGAAAATTAAGAAAAGTAATTTGAAAGGCAGATATACAAAATTAAAAAATTATTTCGATAAAATAGAAAAAACCGATATCACTAAACCCATTCCTAAAAGATGGAGTTATTCTACCCAAATCTCATGTTTTGACTGATATTATCTTAACTCATCTTCATAGCCAGTCTCTTCATTGTGGAACACAATAATTATTATACAGTCAGAGAAAAATATTGGCCTATTTCCTCTAGAAATGCCTGTAAAAAAATTACTAGAAAATGAGTAGTTTGCACAAAAGCCCAACTTAAAGGTTTACAATATCTGATGGGTGATCTTCCGGTTGTTAGAATAAATGTTTATTCTCCATTTTTAAATGTTGGGGTAGATTTCGGGGGACCTTTTTTTACTGGAAGATTGAAAAACACGATTTTCTAAGTTCATTAAAGGCTATTTATGTTTATTCGTATGTATGAATTCAAAAGCCTTACACTTAGATGTTATTACTGAACTTAGCTCGTGCGCGTTTGTAGCTGTACTCAGAAGGTTCATTGGAAGGAGAGGAACTCCAGCAAATTTATTTTCGGACAATGGCTCGAATTTTATAGGTGCCAATAAAGAAATTTCAGCAATGTATACTTTTTAAAAAAATAATCATGATACTATATCAAACGAATTAGCCTCAAAACAAATCAAATGGCATTTTATTCCAGCCAAAGGGCCAAATTTCGGAGGACTCTGGGAATCGGGCATAAAAATTGTAAAATCTCACTTAAAGAGTGTAATTGGGGAAAATCATTATACGTATGAAGATTTTTTAAACCTGATTATTCAAATAGGAGGAATCCTTAACTCCCGTTCTCTCGCTCCTTTATTTATGATTTATTGCCGTTAACCCCAGGATATCTCCTAATCGGAAGAAGTTTTAATTCCCTGTCTGAGTCACTGTCACAAGAAGCACCCGGTGACCGCCTAGATCGATTTAAGAAATTTCAATTTAAAATTCAACATTTTTGGAAAAGGTGGCAGAAGGAATATCTATGTCATCTTCAAGCTCGCGCGATACCCAGATCTATTAAAAGTAGGATCCTTTCGTATACAGCTTGAAACTTGCTCTTATTACTCAGCTTCATTCAGGGCACGATGGTATTGTCCGAGTCGTGGATTTGAAGACCCAGAGTGGTAAAATTCGACGTCTCGTTACCAAGATTTGTGTGCTACCGGTAAAAAGTGACACTAAAAAATGACTAACATAAAAACTTCCATTGGTGATATTCAATTAAGAACTAATTCATTTTCAAATTGTTTTTAAAATATTTACTGTTTTTGTGTATAATTTTATTTTATATAATTTTAATATTGAAAGGACTGCATTCTTTCAAGGCCTGCGGTATGTTGATGTATATAAAATATTGTTTGTAAAAGCGGCAACAGCGCTTAAAAATAAAAGGCAATTTACCACAAATAATCAGTGAAGTAGGGTGTTGTACCAGAGAATTATATTTTATGTTTAAAATAAAAGTGTTACAGTCCACTGAAGTGCATAAGTTTTCTCTTAATCAATTGTACTCCTACACTCACTAGTCACCAAATAAAAGTTTTTATAATTTTTTCTAGTCTCAACTCCAAATCTATTAAATAATTTCACAATACTGTAAAACGCGATGTTCCCACCTCGCTACAGTTTCACATAATATAATCAAGGTCGAAACAGTTATGTCGTCTTTTAGGCGCCGTCAAATGGTCAAACGAAGGGGATCGGGATTCAGAGATAGTTGTGAAAAAATAGACTGATGTATTTTTTATATGTATATATTTTTGATTTATCTAACCATGTTTAGTTCAGTTTGTTCAGTTCCAAATTTTTAATAACATTTCCAAATCTGCGGCTCATATCGATTTATTTATCATTGGCTACGAATCCTTTCAATTATCGATCTTTTGTTGAGACTGAGTTCATTTAGAGTTGTAACATAATCTTATTCAACTTTTTATTTACCTAACAACACACAAATTACAAAAATATGTTGATTAATGAGTAGTAAAAGACGTAAACCATCTCCCTCAAGTAGTTCGCAGTACAATGGGATTGTTGCCAAAATGCGCCAAATTATACGGTCTCAAATGCGAGAGCAGTCTTCGTATACAATGTCATACTCTAAATTTAGCAATTACTCCATTAATTAATTATCAAATGTAGAGTCGGTATCCCAGAAAGTTCTTCAGGGAATTCCCGAGGGTCTTTCGAGAGACACCGAAGCTATTGGTAGAAGTCTAGATTCCTCTCTCATCGATCTTTCCAGAGAACATCGAGGGAGTCAGAAGAGAAAGAGAGGTTGCTAGAAACAGGTCTAAGAGGCTAGCAAAGTCACCATGTATCTTGATCGGGGACTATGGTTAATTCATTGATAAGTTGGGTTAGTCCGTGACTGTTGGCAAAATCTTCAGCTTCTTGCCTCTCATCATCAGTTCTGTTGGAAAAATTCAACTAGTTGACGTGATGTACATTGAAGTTACCAGAGATAACAATATCTGCGTTTGGATGGTTGATTTCAGGTAATCGATTTTATCGGCAAAGTTCGAAAATAACTGTCTGTAGCAGGTATCATGAGGAGGTCTGTATAGGAAGCAAAATAATTTTGTTGTTCTTCGAGCGAAGACAGTGAGTCCATAATTATACCTGGATTCGTATCCAGGATATACATGGTGAACTTTGGATGTTGTTGGACTGCAGATGTTTGTGAACAGCATTTAAATTCTTGTTAAAACCACGTTTGTTGCAGATATCTGCTTGGAAATTTGTTTTGCCTGATAGATCCTCCAGACCACTGCAATAAGTCAAATTAGTTTTTTGTGTTATGACAACTGAGGTTGAGATTAGTATGGTTCAAACAGATTTCATTTTTACATTCGATATGTGACCTCTTTATTGATATAATCATGGTCAATGTCAAATTATATTTTGATAAACACCAAAATTAGATAGAAAGTGTTTTCTGTTAGAAACAGCAAAATAAAATTGATTCAAATTCTATGTTGTCAAATTCTCGTCAGTTGGCCGATAACAAATACTTTTTCTTATGTATAATTAAAATAAGTCTGTTATTTTCACATCAATCAAACTTGAAAACACGAGTTCACTTCGAATCAAAATAGTTCTAGTTTTTACCCGTTATTTCAAACTGATTTGATTAAAATCAAGATAAATATAGATGAACGAATAGAAAAATCTAAGAAGTAAAAACTTAAAAAAAATCCCATATGGAAGTAGAAAACAATCAATTGAATGGTAGAGAGAAGCCTAAAGTATGGTTAATACATGGCAACAAAGCGTATTAGTCTTAAAAATTTTTGCATTTTCTGTATTGGTAACATAAGTCACTATAAAAATCATAAAAGAATTCTAAACATTGTTTGATATTTCCTTTTATTTATTTCCTTTTATCCCACTATCATACGTGAACGCAATAGCTAATTCTTTTTTATTGTGTTTGTTATTGTCAGGAGAAGGTTCTTATGAAAAAAACTGCGAGAAAAATTAGGAAATTCAAGAATACTCAACTTCAAATTTGAAGAAACGTTCCCCTTTCAAATGAGCAACAAAAATATACCTACAATGCTAATGAAAGTACTGAATGATGAAACTAGCGGATTTTTTTCTTAATGCGACTGGGAAAACGTTTTTATTTTCATTGATTTTAGTAACGATTCGATAGCAATATGGTGTCACATTCAAGATGGCGTTGAACATGCAAATAAATGAAACACCAACTTGCAACCTTTCGAGAAATTCTGCTATGACCAGTGTTGCAGCGGTGCAAATTATTAGATTGGGAGGATTGCACGATGGCACACATAAATGTTTGAAAGCATTAGAACGCACGTTACTAGATTTACGAAAGAATCAAAACCGGTTTGGTGGTGCATTGATTTTATTGGCAGGTGCTTTCCGCCAAACCCTACTAATAATACCACGATCAACGGCTAACCGACGAACTTAACGCATATTTAAAGTCATCAATTTTATGGAAAGCCTTTGAAACACCGAAATTAAATATGAACGTGTGAATCGATTTGCAGAATGACCAATCTGGAGAAGTTTTTTCCAAACAATTACACTATACATTGGTAATGACAAAATATCTGTTGACTGTCTGGATATATCATTTTTCCTACCAGTTTTTGTCACTTTACTGAAACTAACACCGAATCATCTAATAGGGTTTCCCAAACATTGCTCCAAATTACAAAGATTATGTATGAATGAGCGGAAGATTTATATTGGCTGCAAAAAACGTTGATGTCAACGAAATGAATTTTCACATTCAAAATAAAATGGGTGGCGAATTAATGACAAACCAAGATGATGTCTTAACTATCCAACGGAGTTTCTAAATTCGCTGTAATTGCCTGGATTACCATGTCATAAACTGCAATTAAAAATCGGATCGGATCAATCATTATATTGCGGAAAATAAACCAGCCACTTCTTTGTAATAGCATCCGATTTGCGACGACGAAATTAATGAGCTACGCCACAATTTAGAAAGGGAAGTACAAAGGCGAATGTTTATCATGAAGCATTAAAATAATATTTTTGTATTATTCTTATCATCATCATGCCGTTTAATCTTTTGGATTATAGCATAACATATCCCTTTATTGGGGTGGATCATTCCTCTTGTTCTTTTATTATAGTTTTTTGTTGATCCTAGCTTCGTTTGTTAACTTCCTCTATCCTTTTCTATTTTTGCATTTGGCTTTTCAGTCTACTATTTCTAGGATTCTGGTATCTTCTTCAATTTGCTTTCTCCAGGTATTTCTGCCTATGCCTCTTGGCCATAGAGGTACTCTTTCCATATTTTTCCAATTATTTTTCTTATTATATTACTTTTTGTATTATACTATTCTTATCTTCTATTCCTTTTGGTTTTGGGGTAGTGGTTTGATGTTTTATCTCTTTATAAAAATTTATCTTATTCTTTCTCATATTCGTTTTATATCGTTCTTGTTATTTCTTTTCCTATATCTTATTCAGCCATTTACTCTTTGTTCATGGTTATTCGCCTCTGATAATCTCTTTTGTTTTGTTCTTCTTTTTTATTATTTCATTTTTGCCTGGCTTCTTCATATTCTTCGTCGTACCAGTCTTTGTTTGTATTTTTGCATGTTTTCTTTATTAATACTTGTTCTGCAGTTTTTACTATATTTTCAAATTCTTTTGGTGCCGATCATTTTCTCCACTATCTTATTTTTCGTTATTCCTTTCGTTAGGGCAGTAGTCATTAAATATTAGTCGGTCGTATTTGATATATGCTGTGTAGCCTTCATCTCTTATCTGTTCAATTGAGGTAGTAGGTATATTCTCCTTTGTTGTATCTTTTTGAAGTAATCTTTTAATCCCTTTTAATTTTCTAGCTTCCTCGATGAATTCCCTTCTTTTTCTCGTGTCTTCCAATTAAATCAATAGGGGCTTGTTTTCTGTTTTCTCCTATGACTTTTCTTTCAATTCTATGTGCCTGCTTCATATTATTATCTGGTTCTATGTTAATATCAATTATTTTCAATATTTGTTTAATCTTGTTATTTATGGTTTGCTGTGTCTCGTTTTCTGATTCCTCTATTCCGTATATTGCATTATTTTTTTTATTACATTTGTCTAGTGTGTTAATTCTCGTGTCTTGTGCAGTGAGTTTTTCTTCGTATTGCCTATTTTTTTTATATTTATACCAATTCGAAATGAAATATTCATCGTGTGGCGGCCCTATACAGAGAAAGCGAAAAAAAAGTGCCACTGGATAGAGTCCAGCGCCTCGCATGTTTCAGTATCACAGGGTCCATACGGCCTCAACTAGGGCGATACAATTCGAAGCCATTAGGATAGCCTACAGGCTGAACTTCCACAAAGAACTGCATGCTGGTCAATTGGCCAAGTAAGAATCTGGACACAAGCTACAGGTGAATGCCCAATCAATTCGACGGGCAGCCATCTAATGACGCCTACGACCATGGATAATAAGGGCTTGGAGGCTCACATCATCGAGCGGGAGCAGTGGAATAGTGACTCCATGTCCTCCATTTTGAATAACGGAGTCGCCTGGTACACAGATTGCTCCAAGAGGAATCACTTTGCCGGAGCAGGCTTCTCCGGAGGTCATCCCAAAATAAACAAATCTCTGTCGCTTCGAGAACACGCCACCGTAAGCCAAGATATTCACTGTGATGGAATGCGGAAGCGCGATACTCAATCGACGCCACAGGAATACAATGCTGGAGTCCAAGAGAGTCCTGCAGAATCTGATGAGTGATGGCTGCTGAATCCAGCTAGTTTGTGCCCGGTCACTTGGGAAACAAAGCCAATAACGAAGTGGAATCACTCGCCAGACTAGGGTCGGCGAACCCACCGATGGGTCCAGAACTGACTCGAGCGCGGTTTAAACAACTAGGCAAACCTCACAACTTGCTTAATGACATCAAAGAGTTCAATCCGAAGCACCTGATTGGCTTCTCAAAGGACATTGCCCTCTGATAACTTCTAGTGGGGCGCGACGAGCCTATCTGAAGGCATAAGTGCTCAACAGCTCCCTGGCCGCTCACAACTTTGAACTTTGAACAATGAACTAACACAAGAAACTGATTTTAAAGAAATAAAAAGACAGTTATAGAATAAAATAATACATTCTACGGAACAATGAAATTTGACAAGTTTATTTATTTAGTGTATAGAATATAAAGCATGTTATTGATAAAACAACTGCATTACATTGTTATTACGATTTTATGTAGGCTTTAGTTGCATGTGCCTAGCAACGTAGCGCGTTCACTACCTTTCTTGGTTCAACGGTGGTTCCTAATTTTTCATAAAATTATTATTTAGCTTCAAAATATCATTTACCAGTGAGCACTCATAACTATGGATTGGAACAAACTATGATCTTATGCTCAAAAAATTTTGATAATTACTTCTAATTATATAATATAATTGAGAAAGAAAACTACTGGAACGAAAATTTTATTTTCAAAAATATTTGCATACGCTCTCTCTGTATATATAATTCTGATATCAGCGACGACCTTAGTTGTCTGAGTTTAAAAATAATGAATTCATTATTTTAGAACGTTCCTTTAAAACGTCCGTATAATACGAGTTACACAACTACTACTAGCCGATACAATACCTACTTAATAGAACAGTTTCCTTCTCTATCCTCGACCACGCCACATGTCCGAATAGTCTATCGTTTGGTGATTCCTCATCATCGGTTATAGTTAGGTATGTGTACTTTATATTCGTATATATTAAACATTATTTGAAGTTAAAATAATGTGTATTGGATATTGATGTACAAACAACGGTAAATCAGCTTAGACAGTTTATTTCTTGTTTATAAAATCAATGTTTTCTTGCGGTTGTATGTTTAACCTGGAACATCATTTATCGCTTCCCTTTTTGAAGGTTACATAGTTTTGAAGTGTGTATTTTAAGTAAACATCGTTATTGAAATAGATATTCAGCTAAGTGGAGATTATAATCAAAGTGAGTACATATTTATTCATGCTGAACTTTAAATTCAAGTGTATAAAAGTATGATACGAAATGTCACTATTTTGTTATATAGGGCGTAATTCATAATTTCTCGCCTTTCCACTATTTTGAAAAACATACAAATGAGATTGTTCATAGCTAACATCTAAACGATATATGAACACTAGGTACATATATATTAATTAATTGAAGATATATATACCTTTAATTGCTTATTTCTTAGACCTTTTGATATGTTTATGTTTTATATTTTGAAACAGAAGAGACCTAAAATATTTTATATATTTATTTTTATATATATACATACATACATACATATAGACTTAAAGAAAAGTCGAAACGTAAAAATTTATCTTTCTTTCAAAAACTATTAAAAAAAACTAATTTTGAAACAGAAGAGACCTAAAATCAAGAACATTGATTTTGTTATTGTTGTGGTACATTTTTGTTTGAAATTGAGATTATGAAGAATTTTTATTTGCTTTGAACTACTTACGCTCAATCATTTTTCGAAATTAAATGAATAATTAATTAATTTGTAAATTACTTACGTGCTTGCAGACTTTTGTTTAAAGGCAAATTTCTACAACACCCTTCATTTTAGCTCCATAAAAGGTTATTAGTTTTTTAACTAAAAATAATCAGGCAACTTAAAACAGAATTGAAAAAAGAATTTGCTCCAATGGCGTAAGAAATAGGGGGATAAAAGTGACAACTAATCCTGACAGCGCGCCAATGGTTAAATTTTTCCAAAGTTTGCTTATGTCAAAATATTACTTTATTAAGGAGCATAGTGGTCATCAAATTTGAAAAAAAATTTAAAGGCGTTCTTGATTTATGGTAAATTTTTGATGTGGATTCAAAATTTTGAGCATCCTATATCTCACAACTAGGCCCCGTAATGATTAGTATTCCTATATCAAAATGGATCATTTATTGATCTCTGTGGTAGAGCGTTGTCGGTCGAATATAGAAACACCCTGTATATACATTGACGTAACTTTTATCCTATGTAACGTTTGATTTCCATTCATTTGTTTGAGAGTAGCAAAGTACCTATTTCTCTGTTCATTTTTGCATCTCATAACATTTGATGTTATTTTCGTTTTCTATTGAATTACTCATAATAATAAATCGGATTACGATTAGAAAATTTGTATATTTCTGTATTTATAACAAGAAAATTCGCTTTACTAATTACAAAGAAAGATCATACTAGTATATATCAATATACAGAGTATGTATGGAACGCCTCAATTATCTTGGAAACGTTTAATACGATTTTTATAAATTTTTAAGTATAAAATCTTGTGATATGGCAGGTATTACGGTGGTATTTACATTGTTATCAGATCTTTCCTTTTCCGGACAAATAATGAATTTTGTTATTTCAAATGGATCAACCTATATATTTATCGCTTTTCGAAATCCTTAAGAAATACTTATCATTTTTCATGTTATATCCTCTATACCTGAATGCCATAATTTCGAAGTTATAGCTACATGTACAGTATCTCCACCAAAGTTACAGTAAATATTGTACATTTAGGTGGCTACGATTGAATAAACTCGTTTAATTTGAATATTCTTTAATTATTTATGTGCTATACAAATCTAATAACAAGGTCTTGTGTCAGTAAGTCAGTAAAAAGTTAACGAAACTGGTGCAGTAAAATATTCATCCAAATCATGGGGCAGAAAACCTACAACAACTGAAGACAAATCTTTAAATGTTTCTGTCATTTTAGAAGTAGATCCACATTTGTGAAGTAGAAAAATTACGAATTTTAGAAAACATACAGTAAAGGCGATTACAGCTGATGCTCAAAATGTTGTCCATTTAATTCAATACAACAAGCCATGCGATTTTTAAAACGTTGCAATATATTTTGCTCAATTCTTCTTATCTCTGTAGTAATCCTAACTTTTAATTTCTGAATGGCAGGTTTTTTTATAAAAGATGTTTTTGAAGTAACACCACAGGAAATAGTCTAAAGACTCTAAAGGATGTCGGATGATCGTGTAGGTAATTCGACAAAATATTTGCATACGCTCTCTCTGTATATATAATTCTGATATCAGCGACGACCTTAGTTGTCTGAGTTTAAAAATAATGAATTCATTATTTTAGAACGTTCCTTTAAAACGTCCGTATAATACGAGTTACACAACTACTACTAGCCGATACAATACCTACTTAATAGAACAGTTTCCTTCTCTATCCTCGACCACGCCACATGTCCGAATAGTCTATCGTTTGGTGATTCCTCATCATCGGTTATAGTTAGGTATGTGTACTTTATATTCGTATATATTAAACATATTTGCAATATATTTTGCTCAATTCTTCTTATCTCTGTAGTAATCCTAACTTTTAATTTCTGAATGGCAGGTTTTTTTATAAAAGATGTTTTTGAAGTAACACCACAGGAAATAGTCTAAAGACTCTAAAGGATGTCGGATGATCGTCTAGGTAATTCGACAAAACTACGCCTCCCAATCCAAATTCTGGGAAACACATTATTTAGGTATTTCCTCACCACATACGCATAATGTAGCCAAATATTGTCGATTGGGTTATTGTTATTGTTTGAAAATTTCTAATAATGAAGTTTTTTTAAATGTAATTCAAAATACTAATTTCAAATAAATCTAAATACGCCGGACCATTTAAGTTACCTTCAATGAAAAAGGTATCAATTATTTTGTCGCCTATTATTCCAGTCCATACATTCAGTTTTTCGGGATATTGGGTGTGGGATTCACTCATCCAGCGAGGAGTGTCACGTGACCAGTATGTACAATTATACCTATTTACGTTTCCATTAATATAAAAAGTGACATTACTTAAAAAATTTGGATCGTTTTCATTTTTCCATAATTAGGTCTGCAAACTCTTCACGTCTATCAAAATAGTTATCTGACAACTTTTGAACAACGTTACTTTGTATGGATAGAATTTATTATCACGTAAAATTTTCATTAAGGATGTTTGCGAAATATCAAGTCCCCTGGATAGTTGTCTAGTACTCAAGTGTCGATCGTCTTCTAACAGGGAATAAACATCTAAATATTTGTTTTCAGTTGATGCAGTTTTTCTGCGTCTTTGACTGAACCAGTTACGTCAAACTTTTATACTAGTTTACCGACACTAGATCTTGTTATGGGATTTCGGTTAGGATATAAGTTAAATATATTACACGTTTCTTGTTGACTTCTAAGCCTATCACCATATCCTAATATCATTAAACTATCAATTTGCTCTTTTTCAGTTAACGATCCATTGTGACTTTGAATAAACTTCAACAACAATAATTTATTGAAACTTCAAATTTCTTATTGTAGCTCCATACATAAAACTCACTCTGTATAACTCGCGCAGAACACGAATGTTTAATTAACAATATATTCAATGATTAATTATAAACGCATTTAATTATCACGCGTGCACTTATTCACACGGCCGCATTTTAAATGTCACTGAAAAGTGTTTCAAGTAAAATATTTATTTTCCCAATTTTAAATTTATCTGAAATTATCTTAAGTATATAAGTATAAATTTTATTTTTTATCAATATTTTCTATACGGAATGAAATACCAACGCTATATAGACAAGTATAATAGTTCAGTATTGAGAAAACTTATTTCCAATCTCTCGGAGAAAATTTCAATAGAACAATGAGATAAATGATGAATTCAACTTTTTCACTAAATTCCCACTTCTCTCTTCGAGTATTCAACTTATTAAAATCGAAATCGATCAGTTTCAAAACCAGATAGAATATTTTGAAACGAATTGGTATTGTTGTTTCAATTATGATGAAAATTTGAATAGTGAACGGAATTTTAAAAAAAATTGCATGTTAATCGTAAAAATTATTTATGCATTGAAATGTATTGGTCACGAGAAAATAAACATCCTCAAGTAAGGTCTTATCATCTTTCTGATTGAAATTTAACGGGAAATAAATATTTCAACAAATTGTGATTATTCCTACAATTCCATCACTTTTAATTTTAATAAGATTGAATTTCAGCAAGACGTTGATTCTGCTTTTATTAACCTTGAGTTTCAAATATTCTGAGATCTACTGATAATAAAATATCTTCACGGGTTGCTTCCGAATCGGCTTAGAACCGATCGCATGCGCGGTATCCAACGAAACAATTTTTTTTGACATTCAATATTGAATGTTCTCTATTCAATTTCATCACAAAATCTGCTAATCATTTTTAAATAATTTTCCACGGTTTACCCAATCAGCTATTTAAAAAATGGTTATTAAATTTATAGGACAAACAAAAACGATTTATATTTGGTTGTTTAGGGCTTTCAATCATCTAGGATTTTATTATATATTTATAGCATATCTAAGTCGATAAAATTTCAATTAGAAAAATAAATAATGGTTTTTTTATGATTCAACCTTGTACGTCAAAACTAACGGAAATAATTCATGGTTGCCGGATTTCAACGGACAGTCCCGTATTTTCCTAACTTGTCCCGCGTCCCGGATCAAAGTGAAACGGGACGCTGTTTATCCTGCATTTTACTTTCACGAGTCACAAAATTAAAAAATTAAAAGTTATATAAAACATTTTAGTAAACATTATATTATCCCGCAACAAAGAACATTAATATTGGCGTCACCACCACATCACACTATGTCATCCATTTTACCAATCGTTACTCAGTTCAGTTAACAGCAGTCGAGTTATTAAGTTATTATTATAATAAGCTTTTTCTTTTATAATATAGTAAATTTAGGTTATCGGTACTGCTGCTAGACTCTTCGTACATACAATGAATCACGAAAAAAGAAAAGAAAAAGTTGTGGCACTGAAGAAATACCAAAAAAAGGTTGTGCCTATTCAGGGAGGAGTGGATTAAACCATGTACAGGTAATGTTCACAAGGCCTCATGCAAATAATGCAATAAAGATTTTTCTTTTGCGCATGGAGGCCGTATTGATGCTATTCAACATTCACAAAGTAGAGAGCACAAAAGAAATAAAGTTATTGTTGCCTCCAGTTCTTCAATAAGATTTTTTTTGCAAATAAAACTTGTTTTGAAAGTGCTTTGTTGCTTTGCTTTCATAAAGAGGTTAACTCTACTTCATACATAATCTATCTTTTATGTCAATGTATTGTACTCACAAGCTTTTACCTAAACTATATGATGACTCAAAAGTGGATACAAAAATTTCTAGTGGAAGAACTAAAGCAGAAGCTATTGTAAAAAATGTACTATGCCCAATGTATACAAAATCTGTAATTAACGATACTCATCGAATGAAGGAAATAGGAAGTTCCATCCAGTGTGCGTGCGTCCAATATTTCACTAAAGAAAAGGGCATTTGCACCAAACTGCTTCACTTTATTGTAGCACCTCATAAAACCTCTGATACCCTTGGTAATTGTGTTAAGACTTGCTTGACAAAACATAATCTAAGTTTAAGCCAAGTTTCAGCTTTTTTGTTGATAATACAAATGCAAACATGGGTAAGAACTGGAAGATGAAAAACCAAACTTGTTAAAAGCAGGCTATTTATGCCATGTTATTCATAATGCTGTGTGCCATGCTATTGCTTCCCTAGGAGTTGATGTTGAAGCAGCAGACCTAAAGATGTATTCACATTTTCCTTTATCTACTGTTAGGTGAGATTCTTTGAAAGACTTTGAATGTATTAATGAAGAGTACAGCTATAAGGATCTGCTTAGGCATGTTACTACAAGGTAGTTAAGTTTGGCACCCTTTCAGAAAAGGACAATTCTCCAAAAACATTGAGAAATGTTTTATTTTCGTCAGAAGACAATTCTATTGAAAGTATGTAGTAAAGTAAATGAACTTACAATAGTTCTACACTTTATCAGTAGTGTCGGTGGTCCCTGGAGATGCCAGCAAAAAACTGCAAAATAAAGGAACAACAGCGAGTAAAATTTATGATTTAATGGTTAAATTGGTCAAGCTAGAAAGTAGAGTAAATGATAAGTTTTATGGGTCCTTTGTATCAAAAGTTTTAAAAGGAAGTTCAGTGATGCTAACCATGATAATTGAGCTGGATGATTTTCTTCATACAGCTATTAATAAAAAAAATGGTTTGATTTTTCTGAAGAAAACCCATCCTAATTCATAAGACCAATGAGCTTAAACAATGATTCGATTTTAATGATTTAATTAGAATTGTGGATCAGCTTTATATTTTTTTCATCACAAGTTTTTATTAACAATCAATATTTTTTACATTCTATGGGTTAATTTGATCGCGAGTGTTAGATAATATAACATCTATAATGTCTTGGTGAGGCTAGCATCTAGAGATGAAACCTCTTATACCTCATATTAGGTCTATTGGCCAAATTTTTTTCAGTTTTTTCGCGTTTTGTGGCTTAACAACTCCTCTGGTAGTGGATTTGAGAGGGTTTCTATAGTTTTGTGGTATTTGATGACCCTTTCTTGGATAACTTCTTGTACAGTGGGCACTACCAGGTCCACGTGAATGGTGTGATTTGTTACATACCATGGAGCATCTACTAGTTGACGGAGTAATTTAGATTGGGATCTCTGAATAATATTTGTATTAGATTTGGAAGCGCAACCCCACAGCTCTATTCCATATGTCCATATAGGTTTGATGACAGTTTTGTGGATAAAGACTTTGTTTTTAAGTCTTTGGATTTTCTCCTTATCAACCATCGTAGTTTTCTTTTATATCAAGTTAATTTCTTTTTTTGTGTTTCCAGTGAAGTTTTCTGTTTAGGTGGATTCCTAAGTATTTGATACTATCTGCTTGTGGTATTTCCGTATTGTTTAACTTAACTGTAGGACAGCTTCATATTGAAAATTACATAGTTGTCGACAATATGTATGAGGAATTTTCCAATGTAAAGGATATCCTTAAATATTTAACAGAACAGAAAGAAGTCGTTGTTAGTTCTAAGTGGAAGATGTTCTTTAAGAAAAGAACGGCCGATCTACCAAATATATTTAAGCTTGTTTCTTATTGTCTAAGCATATCTTCCTCAAATGCCTCAAGTACCCGAATGAGGATATTCTCAAACATGAACAGATGTTAGAAACAGATGCACACCAGAGCTTATCAAGGCGAAGCTAATTGTAGCTATTAATTCAACTAATGAGACCTGTTTGGATTTTTTTGAAAATAGTAGAGTTAACAAGAACATCAAAAACATTATTGAAGCAGTAAAATCTAACAACAAATATTAATTTAATGTATCCCTCAATGTAAAGTTATATTACTATGACACTATTATTTTGTTATTTTCAATTACAAAGAAAAGAAAATGCGTAAAAGCTATTTTAATACTCTTTCATTACTGTTCTTATTACCGTACTTTTTTTGCATTGTTAAAGAAAGCTTTGGCTTGAAAATTTTCTACTTAAAAAAGAAAAAATATTAAATATCTGGTTAAAATACTGATCAAAGTAAAACAAATCATTATTTTAAATAATTAAATTGACTTAAACCAAATTTTCGTTTATTTATTATTATATTTTGATAATTTGTTTAAAATATGGTTAAAAAATTAATATTAATTATATTAATACTAAGGTATAGATAATACATTTTAGAAAAACTACGTTTTAAAAGTTATTTTTTTAACCTTATGTTTCTGTATTTCTATTAAAATTTTCCGCTTTTGCTTTTCGGCAGGGGGGGGTAGATTGTTTAGAAATAGAATAGAAACTTGAATAGTTTCAAATAAAATTAAGTATTTACTAAAATAGGGCAAAATAATGCATTCAAGAATTTTGTTAAAACGTCATCTCAACTATTTTTATGAAAAACCCTAAATTACTCAAAACAGACCTCAAATCAAGAACCTTGATTCAACAAATTATACATAGGTTATCAGAAAAAAGATGAAAATTGATAATATATTTGGGCGTTTCTCTGTAAACTGGGAAACTCGTTCTAAAGTAACTGTATTGACAACTTTTTTGCTCATGATATAATAAGTTCTATTTCGGAAACGTCTATTTATTAATATACTGCAGATGAACCAAAAATATTCCTATTACTTTAGATCAGGGGTCTCCAAACTTTCCAGCCTTAGGGCCATACTGATTACTCCAGTAAGTTCCGAGGGCCAAAACCATATTATCATTGTTGCAGGTGGTAAAAAGTTGAATAGTCCACTGATGAAAAAAAGTCCGAAAAAGTACGCAACGTTTAATAAGGCTGCAAACCGGACTAAATTCCGCAAAACGGCAACACTGCATATTATTAATTTTCCTGTCATTATCTGTAATTTCTAGATTAGTCGTGAACACAAGCGAAAATAGGTAGTACTTTCTATCGCTAACAGATGACGCTAATAGCACGTACAGAATAATCTCGTTGGTTCGAGATAGTTCTGGTGTCTTCCACTCACTTCTAGATAGCACTAATTGGAATATATAAGAAAGCTAGTAGCGCAACCTCAAGTCAGTTCCTATGACACTGTTGTAAAATAAAATAGTGCGTACCTCGTTAAAACGTGTTTGTGCGTGTGCGTGTTTAAGACATCTTTGTAACAGTATTTTGATTTGAATTGTTGGTTTTGTGTGTGATTTAGTAGTATGGGAAAGAAGCGAAAAATTGATAGTGAATGCAGAAAATTCAGAGATCAGTGGAACATTCAGTATTTTGTAATTGAGTCCAGTAACAATGCGCTATGTTTGCTTTGCAATGAAAGCATAGCTGTTCTCAAAAAAAATAACATTAAACGTCATTATAAAACAAAACATTTTCAAAATTACTCAAAATATACAGGAAGTTTGCGGACAGAAAAATTCGTAGCTATGAAGCGCGGATTGAAATCGCAGCAATCTTCATTTACAAAACTCAAAACTGAACAAGAGGCTGCAACTCGTGCCAGCTTTCGTGTGGCTCTTGAAATTGCAAAACGTGGAAAACCATTCACCGATGGAGAAATTATCAAAGAATGCATAACTGCAGTAGCCGAAGAAATGTGCCCTGAAAAGGTAAATTGATTAAAAGCTGTCAGTATGTCATCAAACACTGTGGCTCGAAGGGTAGAAAACATCGCTGAAAATATATCCTCTCAACTGTTCGACAAAAATGGAAATGTTGAGTGGTTTTCTTTGGCCTTGGATGAGTCAATGGATGTGCCAGATACTGCTCAAGTGTTGATTTATATTCGAGGAGTAGATAAAAGCTATGAAGTGCATGAAGAACTTCTTGATATGTATAGTATTCATGGCACAACTACTGGTACAGATATTTTTAAAGGAGTTGAAATGGCCAATAATCAAAAGAACCTTCGATGGAAAAACTTGAAATGTATTACAACTGATTGAGACTAAATTTAATTTGCTATGAAAAATATGTTCTCTAAAAGGAGTTTTCAAGTATGCTAGCTCTCCGCGGGCCGGACAAAATCTGTCCGCATGTGGCCCTTGGGATGAAAAATTATTTTTAAAAAATAACGCTAGAAATCGATGAATAAAAAAAAAAGTTGAAGAATTTTTTCGAGAAAGTTTTTTAGTTATTCACGATTGAAAACTTGGAATTTTGAGTGAAAAACCACGTTTTAAAAGTATTTTTCGAGAATAACTCGAAAACTACGCATTTTATTAAGCAAGTGTAAAGAACAAAATTATAGCTTTTTAAAAAACAAAGAAAATCATTTGTTATAAAATGTTCTGCGCCCAAAACACAGCAGTATATGATTAGTGAAAGGAGACTTATTTTGGGGAGAATACTCGAATCGATGGGTTCAGCTTCAAATAACGGAAAGGAAGCATAATGCTTATAAAGTTTTTTGTAGTTCTTTAAAATGAGCACTTATAAAAAAACAAAATTGAAGAAATTATAGTCAAAAATAAATTGGTCGCTCAAATTTTTTAAATAAGCTGTACCTTCCCACCAGAAATAAAATTAAACGTAGACATTTTACAACTAGTTTTATTTATACGATCCTGAAGTTAAACTGGTTTAGAATACTTTTTTTTGAAAAATGAACGGTAAAATATGATTATATATATATATATTTTTCATGTTTCAAAAAAAAAATTGCCATAATTGCATAGTAACTCTGAAACTATAAAGATACGTAAAAAATTATAAAGAACAAAAATTCAGCTTTCTTTCAACAAATATATTCTTTTCCTTTCTATTTCTGTAACTTGGAAAATAAAGCAGATATTGCCGTTTAAAGTATCCACTTTAGTGGAAAAATGACCAGTCTCGAGCGTTTCAACCCTTTCTATTTATAAAATAAAGAACTTGGGAGATTTTTCATTTACATCAGCTTAAAGCTCTTGAAATTTCTTTTTAAATGCATGTTTTATAGGATACCATAGCTTTAAAATTCATCGAGCTATGGTTAAAAAACCATTGACATTTTTTTGGAGCAAAATGGGCGTTTATATAGACAGATATTTCGGCAGCAATATCATTGTTGTTTTTGATTTTTTGATAATTACGTTGAAGACAGTAATAAGGCGTCTGAGAGAAATCGACGGTCTCTGAAGCTTTCTTCAAGAGAAATTTCTTTCAAATTATAAAAATAAAAATCGATTTATCTTTTATCTTATGAGAGAACTAGAGGAAAAATCGATCATGTGCTACCAAGGAAAAGGTGAAGCTGGATGTTGTGACAGCTATTCAACAGGTCACTGACTTACAAAAAGTTATCGTGTCAGAAGACGTCTATGTATTGGTTATTTTGACTGCCATGGCTGTAGATATTGAAGAAATTTATTTTTTAAAATTGGGAAAGTAAAATGTTCAATCATTAATATATTTTTCGAAAAGTCTGGAAATAGATTATCCCAATAGCTCAAAGTTAATTCTTTTCTTACATTCGTTTACTGGTTGTGATTAAACATCTGCCTTTTTTAAAAAAGGAAAGAAGAAATTTATGGAACTTTTAGGAAAACGGCAAGATTTACGAGAAAGAGCAGAGATATTTTACGACAGTTCAAATGATCTTGAAAAACTTTTGTACTTTATTCATCTATGGACTGAATAAACAGATTCAATTAAGTAAGTTGAATTTAATCGAAAACCTCGCAAAGCATCTTGAAAAGATGCGTTTTGTTAAAGCAACAAGTGAAAATGTAGTAGTCAAATTGGCGCTTGTTCCCTCAGTAGGTGCTCCAAACGAACACATTCGAAGGTTTACTTGCAAACGCAAATTTGTCTGGACAATAGAAATATTAATTCAACCGAATGGGATTGGGTTAAAATTGAAAATTATTTGAATCCCATACAAACTGTGGACCCAACTGCACCTCCACTTGTGGAACATGCTGCGGAAGTGTTGCCAGAATTGTCCACCAGCAGAACTGGATGATAACAATTTTGATTTTGAAACTTTAAATAATTAATTTTTTTCTATAATAATTTTTTTTATTAGGGTTAGTTTTTATCCCTAAAAAATAAAAAGCGTCTTATGTCACTTTTGATATTGAGCATAAGACGAAACTTATCCTAAATTTTCATGCAAATCCATTCAGTTTCAAAAAATTCGGAGGTTACACCTGATTTCCAGATTCATTGACTGTATTTTTACTGCGGATTGTTGCTAAAGCCAGGCAACTGAACTGAACTTAAATAAAAAATACAGTAAATCAAGTGTTTTTTATTATTATAAACTTTGGAGTTTTAAGTGACTAAATTAAAGAATCAACTATCTCCATGTAATAGTGTACTTAGCACCGTAATCGTAATATTTACATGGTTAATTAAAATCAGATATATTGAAAGGACTTGAAACTTAGACCACAGAATCGGTCTCAAAAAATATATAGTTATTTCAAAAATAGGTCAAATAGGTAAAGAAACATCATCATCATCGTATCTAAATAATTGGCCTTTATTATCACAGAGCTTTAAGAATGTAACCCGGATTTCGCCATCTTCTTCATCAATTATACTCACATATCTAATTCCAAAATTGTTTTGCCAAGCAATTTTACATCAATATAATCTCCAATTTTGAATAATTGTGCTACTGCAGAACTAGGTCCAGCCTCATTCTCAGATTCTGAATCATCTTCTACATCAAGTTTTGGTTTACCTTCATAAATTCTTTTTCCAATATTAAAGTGCATACAACAATCATTGTCGCAAAAAGAACTTACATTTTTCATCACTATCTAACTAATTGCTGGACAACTCTTTTCAATGGCTTTCACAATTTTTTAAAGATTTCGACATCGTCTCCAGTAGCGACCAGGTATCTGCAGGCAGCTTCAACGCCGCCTGGAGCGCCATTACCATGGCCACATTCCATATAGTAGCAAGTAATTTTTTTTTGGTTTTTTCGTCGCCATCAAGTGAAACATGGTTTTATTTCTGTACTGGTCTATCACTTAAAAAATACAGGTGCTTAAGTTGAGGTGGCAAAGCATTAAAAATGGGATGTTGGCATCTCGGTGTTCTCGTGGAGTCATATTATCAACAAGCTTTCGTTTTGTCTAAGTTTTTCCCTTTTCTCATATATCCTTCGTTCTGCTTCCTTTTTTGTTGCTGTGAAAATAACCTCAATGGAAATTTATTAATATAACTAAAGAACAATTTATGTTTAGTACAATTACTAAGCTGAAAATGGCGTAATAATTTCTGTAATATTTTTAATCGGATAGAAAGAATTGGGGATTTACTTACATTTAGTGTACTTTGTAATCTTCTAGCAACAAGTATTTTCAATGTTAATGTCCGCACCTATATTTAAAGTTCTTCCAATATCAATTGCAGATTATAAAAATTTATATAAAACCCCTGGCCGACAATTTTGTTTGATCTACCTCATTTTATAAATTTATTAGTTTCATAAATACTTTTAAAAATATAAACAGGATGGCTCATTAGTGTGTGGAAGTGCAATAGATATATCCAAATCAGGGTGTAGAAAAACTGCATCAACTGAAAAGAAATCTTTAGATGTTTGTGTCCTGTTAGAAGACGAGTAAAATATCTAAGGAACTTGATAAATTCGCAATGAATATTTTATGTGATAATAAATTCCATCCATACAAAATAACGTTGGCTCAAGAGTTGTCAGATGATGATATTGATAGACGTGAAGAGTTTGCAGACCTAATGATGGAAAAATGTTAAAATCAAAACGATCCAAATTTTTTAAGTAATGTTATGGTTTGCGATGACATTTTGTATTATTGGAAACGTGAATGGGCATAATTGTAGACACTGGTCACGTAAAATTCCCAAAAAACTAAATATATAAACTGGAGTAATAGGCGACAAAATAATTGGTCCCTTTTTCATTAAGGGTAACTTAAATGGTCCGGCGTATTTAGATTTATTCGAAATAGTATTATACCATGAATTGGCTCAGATATTTAAAATCCAAGTAATTATTTTCCTTTACATTTAATAAAAACTTCATTATCAGAAATTTTCGGACTATAACAGTATCCCAAACGACAATATTAGGCTACAACAAGATGGTGCCCTACCTCACTATGCGTGTGTAGCGAGGCAATACCCTTGGTTTTATCGAATGGCCTCCGAGATTAACCGACATGAATCCTTTAGACTATTTCCTGTGGGTTCACTTAAAAATCATCTTTTATAAAAAAAAACTGCCAATAATCAGGAATGAAAAGATAGGACTATCACAAAATGCATTACAAAGTTTTACAAATCGCATTGCTTGTTGTATTGAAGTAAATGGACAACATTTGGAGCATCTGCTGTTATCGCCTTTACTGTATGTTTTCTAAAATTCGTGTGTATCTACTTCTAACGTGAAACAAACATTTAACTTTCTTTCATCTTCAGTTGTTGTAGGTTTTATGCGCCATAATTTGCATCAGTTTCGTTACTTTTTACTAACTTACTGACACAAGATCTTGATACGAGATTTGTATTAGCACATAAATAATTGAAGAATTATCAAATTAAACGAGTTTATTCAATCGTAGCCAGCCAAATGTACAATATTTATTGTAACTTTCGTGGAGAGACTGTAAATGTAGCTAAAACTGCGAAATTATGGCATTTAGGTATAGAGAATATTACACGAAAAATAATCAGTATTTCTTAAGGATTTTCCTGAAAACACAAAATATATAGGGTGATTGATTTGAAATAACCAAGTTCATTATTTTTCCGGAAAAAGGAAATATCTGACAACAATGTAGATACCACCATTTTACCGGCCGTATCACAAGACCGTTGCACACAAAAAGTTATAAAAATCGTTTCCGAGATAATTGAAGCGTTCCATACATAAAACTCACTCTCTATATAAAATATAAATACAAAATGTTCAGTTTGCTACTGTTATTGATAATCAAATAAATGTTTTCCTGTTATAATGTTCATTCAGACATATTTTCTCGATTAACCTTCTTATGGTGTTACATATTCAGATAAACAGATCAGACTCACTGTAACAAAATTAATTGAAACAAACATATATGAAAAATATTCGAAGTATACTTAAGGGAAATATAATAAGTTTAAAAATAAAATATAATAGTAATAACAGACTGCAATATTCTGCAAAAAAAATGTTTAACGCGTTTAATTAATATGAGTGTCATTTCTTGAAAGTAAATTTGGAAGTGATGAATATATACTTATATTATTCTCAATTATGGAAATGCTAATGGAAAAATCCGTAGTTATCCACAAGTTCGACATGGGGTCAATTAACCCCTTGCACTAACTATCCACAATTGTGTCACGAGGTCAATCGTGTTCTTTACTTAGGTTAAATGTACCTATTCACTTTGCTGAAAATTGATTTAGCCATAGGATTATGTCAGTATAGCCACAGCAATAGGGCCGTAATTGATTTATTGAGAAGTTCATTAACCTCATGGAAATTGTACTCGTAAATAAATTATTTTTGTGTTTAGATTAAAAATTTTTTGAAATCAATGTTTATGAGATTTTAGAGACGGGAAATAACTTTGATTTTTTTGTGGGGTTTGCTTAAAACACCCTCCGAAACATAAACTTGATATTTTAGGAAAATAAAACTCAACAACTTTCAATAAAAATCACAATCGTTTTTGTTCTATTATTTCTATATTTGAGAATAACAAAAAAATTATCAAACAATAACAAATCATAAATAGGGCATTGAAGAGGGTGTATCATTGAATACAAAGAGCTCATTTCACAATATGTGCGAATATTTTTTACTTTGCTGTCACCTTCTCTAGAGGTCATAGTTTTCCTAAGCTTCTCGTAGCACCCTGAACATTTCTTCCTATTATTCTCAACTTCGTCACCTAACGTGTGGATGCGTTTAGGTGTATTGGACTGTTCCAACACCTCTTGTTTTTTTTTATAGTCTAATGCTTTTAACAATACCTCCTTCAACTGCAGGGATGGTAAGGATTTCCTGTGCATTCATTAAATTTAAACCATGTCTTGGTGGTTACTGGTCCAAACATGCACCTTTCCTCCACCGCTTACGCCCCTTACTCAAAACTGAGTTACCAATGACATTTGGTCACCGAAGTCTACTCTATTATAATCTAGTACATATTGAGACTTCTCGACTTGTATAGCTTTACGATTTTTTTCTGTTTCTATCAATTTATGGGTATGGCTTTCTACCGTGATCATTACAAGGACATATTTCTTATCACTCCATTCCATAGCTTTCACTCCGTTCTTATGCTTATCTAGTATGGATTATGGAGAGTGGACGTAATGAGGACCATCTCATATGGAGGCTTAGATTAAAAACTGTCCGCTTGTAGACGGTAAATTATAAATAAAAATTTGACCAGAATGGCGCTCCTGTCGGACCAGATATCATATGAACTTAGTTATTTTAGATAGAGTGTAGTATGCAGTGTTTTAAATGACTAGAGTCCTTAATTAAATATTGGTATACAAAATTTAAACTAACCACGTAGTACAAAATAATTTTGTAAATATAACCTAGAAAAGCTACTTTGAGATGTTAATTAATTAT
This sequence comes from Diorhabda elongata, assembly GCA_026230145.1. NCBI lineage: Eukaryota > Metazoa > Arthropoda > Insecta > Coleoptera > Chrysomelidae > Diorhabda > Diorhabda elongata. Next base: position 19,388,019 of record CM047932.1, read on the forward strand.
TGTGAATTTCTAGAAAGTGTCAATTATCACTTCTTTCTTTCTCTGTCTTTATTGTTGAATTTCTAGCGGTTTATTTAAAATTTACACTCATGCGATAGTATCGCCTCCCTAACGTAAAGAATTTGATGGTCACTTTCTGTAGCACAGAGATAGTTCTCCTTACCTCTACCCTCCATACTATGGATCCTTTCTTGACTATTTTGCTCGTTAAATTTTTTAGTAAAACTTTTCGATTAGATCTCAATGTTCTGTAATACATAGTCTTTTTTACCTTCAAATGTTTAACCATCTCCAAGGTTAAAGTAAAAATTATTTCCATACAGGGTACGGCCAGATCCCAATAAAGTTTCACGACGCTCATTCCCCAATAACTTGTCTCACAGGTAATCCCCTTAAACTGTATCACCTTTCCCGCAATAATCGTTAAAATTGTAAATATAACTCTACAGAGCTTATAGGCATTATTTTTGCAACAAAACTATTGAGAGTAAGTCAACTCGTGATTTAATACCCGCCATAAAATTATAACTTTTATTACAATATGCCAATTCGTGATCGTGGTTGTCAAGAAGATTAGACAACTCGTGACGGAGGATTATGCACCCGGGATTCTAATTTCCAGCGCCTGTTGTAGGATACATGGATATATGCCATTCCAACCTGGTGATTTTTAGGGGGGAAAAGAATTAACAACCTCCACATAGTGTATTATTTTTTTGGCCGTGTCGTTGTCCATGTAAATTTGAAGTCGAGCATTGGCCAATTGATCGTTAATTGATTTGGAATTTGCGTAGACGCTATCCAGAAGAGATTTAGAGCTTACTTTATTGGTATGATTTCTGGATAGAGCTCTGCAGAGGCGCGGCGTCGAGGATATCTTAGTGATACCCCCACAGAACTTCCTCCAGCTCTGTCTCTTGGAATCCCTAAGAATTTTTTATAATGCCTTTAAGCGTTGTGGAACGCCTCCCAGTCAGCAAGGAGTTTTGAACGCTCAGCCTTACACAAGAGCCTGTGTGTTGTTTTCCGGGGTTCCTCCGTAGAATGGCTCCACCTGGGGTTCCGAGCATTATCAGGTCTCCGTCTGATTGGACGGCTACCTTCGAATGCCTCTGTGATCGCATTTTTTAACAGTCACCTCAATGTTGGCATTTGGATTAAGTCTTGCTGGCATATCTACAAAGCGACCAGTGAGCTCCCCTTGAAAGAGTTCCCAGTTAGTTAGCCTTGAGTTTCTGAAGACAGGTGTTACTTGGTCGGTCTCGGTGTATTCATAGAGCAGATGATGGGATCAATCACAGACTGACCTCGATTGCAAAAGTACTTGGGGACAATTCCTCGGCTAATAACTTCTAGGCCCGTGGTGCACAGGAAGTGTGTTCGGTAGCACCCCTTAAGGTTCTCATTCTTGCTTCCCCACAGGCCATGGTGTGAGTTGGAGTCACAGTCTATGAGAAGAGAGAACCCCATTCTATTACAGTACCTCGCGACTGCAATTACGCCCTCGAATGGAGATTCATGTCCCATGGGTAAGTATGCTGAGCAAACCATCCCCCGCACCCCTTGCTCCTATGAACATCTTGACCAGTGCTAGGTCTCTGTCACAGAGACCTGGAAGCCTCTTGCACAGAACGGCAGTTGAAGCCTTTCCTAGCTGCAGATTCACCTGTAGGAATTTTATAGGACTTACCGTGAGAGGTTCCTTGCTGGGAGGACTGAGCGGTTGTTAGTTTTCCTTGCTGGAGTCGCTAGAGACAATACCCATCGGTGGCGGAGGCTGTTTGGCTGGCAGCAGCCTTTTCTGGCGGTCTGGTTTCTCCGTGGGGGTCCTTGGTGGGGACAGCCTTCCTCTTTCCTCCTAATTATAGAGATGGAGGTCTTGGTAATGCTATAGTATAACGAGCGAATTTTTGTAGACGCTCAGAGTAAAGAGAGAGTAACTGCGGTGGCCTGGTTCCGTTACCGAATGGGGACCTCATTTACTGCGTCGAAATTTAGCAGCTTCTCCTTCATTAAACCGATATCGGGTTGCACCACTCGGCTCAAGGCCAGCTGCAGATTCGAGTGGCCCACCTACTTCGCGTAGCCAGCTCCGTGCACCACTGTAAATGCAGTTTTAAGCCTTTTGACGTCAACTTTAATTAAGGAGTATCAATAAAGAGTCGCCAATCCAGACTTTATTTTAAGTCTCCTTTAATTGAAATTTGGTTTTATAAATATCTTGATGCAACCACTTACGGCCTTTATACAAAAAATTTGACTACGATCATACTAGATAATTTACGAGATATTTTTTAGATTTAACTAGTGTTAAGCTGAAAATAATTTTTATTATTATTCTTTGGTACAAGACAAATTGTTTTCACTTCTGAGTACATTCTATTTTACAATTCGGTAAACTAGATTTTAATGTTTCAATATTTTCTTTCATTTTCTTTGCAGCCTGGAGTTCACATAAATACAGATTTGTCAATTGTTTTAAATTGGTTAAGCTCAACACTCCTTTATCTGTAACATTTGGACAGCAACTAACTTGTAATTTTGATAATGAATCTTTAAGATGATGTAACAATACCAAAGCTTTATCATCAACGTAAGCACATTTGTGAAGAATTAAAGTATCGATATTCTTGCAACCATTAAAGTGTTCGAAACCTGTATGGATAATACTTGTATGTGAGGCATCTATTTCTTTTAGACGAACAATTGAACCTTCGGGAGGTAGATCGTTATAGTCTTTGGTATATTCTGTGAAATTCACAAATTTTACAATACCACCATTCCTCAAAATCCACTCTGCACACGTTCTATCAGGTCCAAAGTTCTTTTTACGATCAGTATCCAAAGCATTAAATTGTAAGTTAATCCAGTAAAACAGACGTCTACGTTGCTGTATAGTTTTACTTGATAAAGATGGTAAAAATGTACCAATCGACATATCAATGTATTAGAGCCAAACTAGCCGTTTTCATGTAAATGTAGAATGTTTTTACCTGAAACGAATAATTATGAATGTCACATAACTTCCGTTGTTATGTTATGAAGCTTATAAGATACTTACACAAGCCTGCTAAAGTTGAATTTTTCTTGGAGAATCGGTACTTTTTCGATCATACTTACAATTTTTGATCGACAACACAAATGTGGAAATTTTGACATTAATAAAAATCAACTATGATACAAACTTCGTATTAACTTAACCATATGATTTGGAAATTCTACGATTGTCTTTATAATTTTCGTCATTATTTCCATCAATTTGCTGGTTGTTTTGTATTGTTATCTTGTATTTGAGAACACTAAACGAAGCCTTTTACATTTTACCAAACTAATAATGTGAAATTTTACTTCTCCTTTCGGACTTGTATGTTTTATTTGCGAGTTAGACTAGCCAACTGTCAATTTTATAGATTTAACTTTCGAGTCGGAAACTCGGAAAATATCATTTCCACGTCATTGTGAGAACATATGTAATACTTCTATATGGAAAGTTTTTATAAGTGGAAGCTGTTCCGACTAAGGAAGACAGAATGGCAACGATTTCTCTAACCTCCGAGGTTCCAGCTCAGTTCTGCGCATTCCCATCCATGCGCAGTATGGATAAAGTGTCTCGAACGAGAGAGAAAATTAATATTATCGGCATCGTAACATAGGGTTACTAATATGACAACACTGGTGTGAATATGTCAAATCTGACGTTGTCATCATAAAGTTTGACATTTTTAATGGTAAACGTACTCCGAACGTGTTGTTATACGAGTACTATTTGAGATGTTTGCAGATACTTGAAACATTCAGCTTGTTGAAAAAATCGCGAACATTTTAGACGTGGATTAAAGCAACAGCAGTGTGCCGATAAACTCGGTTCGATTTCTGGTGATGAATTAAAATCTCGATCCACCGGGTTTCGCTGGACATTTATCTTTCCAAAATATTTGTTCGCATTTGAACACCGGATAATTTGACAAAAAAATGGTGAAAAAATTAAATCGCGGTTAATCAAAAAACGTGTATAAGATCGTGATGGGCGACGAATCGTGGATCTATGATTATAAACCTGAAACTAAACAAAAATCGACTGTATGGGTCTTTCAAGAAGAGCTAAATCCAACAAAGTTGTTTGCGCACGAAGCACTTCGTAAAATGGTCGCCGGTTTTTTCGGAATAACTGGACATCGCCTCCGTTCCATTAGTATAGAATAGTAGACCAGCATTTGTTCGTCAGAATACAAAGCGAGCTTTCACACATCAGTTCGAACGTTTTGGAACAATCAAAACAAGTTTTGGAAGTACTTCAATCGGAATGGAAAAGATGCTTCCGACAATTGGTTCAAACGCATGCAAAACTTTTGATCTTAATGAAGAATATTATTATTTTGAATAACAACAAAGCCATATCCAATTGTAAGTTTTTATTTGTATCGACTCTAAGAAACATACATTTCTAAATTAATGCGATAACATTCAGGAGGTGATTGGTCGTATATTCTTATATTCTTATAAAAATTTTCTCAACCCACCTCTTTCTGAGATATCACCCTTAAAAAATGGTGACTAAAATGAAGTTTCATTTTTTTTTCGAAAAATTCAGTAATCTTAGAAACTCGAGCACTCGCAAAGACTAACTATGGATATTTCTTCAATATTCCTGACATATCATAAGGAGGTGAAATAAGTAACCATTACTTAAAATCCTTGTTTTATTCAAAAATATATTTTATTCTTGAATTTCGGTTGGACTGCTAGTCAACATTTAGATGCAACATATACCAACCGCTGAATTGGTCGAGGAGGGTCCCAAAACTGGCCTCCTAGATCTGCAGATTTAAGTCCACAACATGTAGGCTACGTTCATATATTTTTGACTATAGGTAATTATTTCCTACATATACAGGGTGTTTCAAAAAGGATGCTCCCGTCTCCAGGATAGATAGAAAACTGAAAAATATTAGGGGTTTGTAAAGGTCAAGATTCACGGTAGCCACTCGACACGTGACGACCTGCCTTAAACATGTGGTGAACTGAAGAATATATAACAATCGCCAATTTTTAATACTCATAATTCACGTGTTTTATATTTCCGAAAAAAAAATTCTTTATTTCCTTCCTCCGGAATACCGATGCTCGCGGAGTATTATCAGTGTGCAAAATGCGATTTCAAAATTCCTCCATACATCCTTTTCAATAGTTTCTGTATGTTTCTAATCTATTGCCCATAGTCAAGGTCAAAGAACCTTTCTTCTTAAGTACTTGAGGGGTCTCAGCAACCGGACCCCTTTCCCAAGTTATTTTCTTTTTCATGTGCAATCGCGACCTACAATAATTACCGATGTTATCGGAGATTGTCGTTGACAGACACTATAATATTTTTCGCGAATCGAAGCGGATCAAGGACAACGCTAATCTTCCCGTATCAGAGTGTTTCTATGGTGACGGGTCACATGATCTTCTATTGGTCATATTATAATCCAATGCTGATCCTCAGTCTTTCTATATAATCTGTTCTCTGTAGAAGGCGGGGAAGAAATCTATTTTTAGACTGGAGAAGACGCTTGTTTGATAATTTGTGCGTTTATTTACCATAAAGATAAAACTGCTACAGAATCTCCTACTTTGGATGTAGTTAGTGCATATGTGTTAAGTAATGGCCAGTAAGGAAATTAACTGACGAAAATTCTCAATCACGGAAAATAACATCGTTTTTTGTTGCAAAAGACAATGTTACTGATAATCCAAATAGTCAGATTTCAAATGAAGAAACCATCTGTGAACGGTAAGTTGATTTTTTTTCTCTTCTGTTTTGTATAATTTATTTATTTTTGACTAAGAAGTGGATGTTTCTGTATGTTTAATGAATAGGAGGGGTAAAATTTACGGAGATTTTCGCTTTTTTAATTTTTCCCCTTACCAATTCCGAAAGAGAGTATTTATCATTTTTCAATTGAGTGATAATGCGAATCTGCGTTTATTCGCTTAATTTCTGCGACTTTGGTGCGATTTTTTAACCTTTAAATTTAAAGTCTAAGAGAATCTTTGAAAAAAAAAATGAAGTGGGGGTAAAACGGAACGGGATAGAATTAAAGAAGGAAAAGAATGACTCTTATGTCAAATAAATCACGCCAAGTATTTAATCATTTCTTTTCTTTTTAGATTACCACCGATGTCATTGATTATTCCAGTTGAAGAACAAAATGTTTTTTCAGTTGATAGCTCTAATCAAGATCAGTCAGGCTGCAAGAAGGTTATTTATTCTCAGAATGAAAACAGTCGTCATCTTAGAGAAGAATGGAAATTTGTTAAGAATGATGAAAAAGCCACAGAAGAGAGAGTTAAAAATCTATCATTGATGCTGATGATCCTTGGGGCATGTGGTGCAAAGCTTGCACCAAATGGGCTCCACAGCTTGGTGCAAAATATCTTTCAAATTTCGTGGAAGATTCAAAAAATTTCTAACCTCCCCGTCGAAAGAAGAAAAGTGTGGATATACACTTTAAAAGTGCTAATCAGCCCGCTGCTCAGAGAAGGAAAAATCTTCATTTGTGCCAGCTAAAGATGCAGACATTTATAAACAGTTAGTCAGCATTGATGGAAAAGTTTATAAAAAAATGTCATGTCTTATGAGGACTGTTTTTTACTTTGCCAAAAAAGTGAGGCCAGCATCTGATTTTGCACCTGAATGCCAATTACAAAAGTTGAATGGTATTTTATTAGGAGACACGTATCAAAACCAATATTCTTTTGCAACTTTGATGAGATATGTATCATTGTTTTTCAAAAATATTGTTATAGAAGAAATAAACAGTTCAAAATTTATATCAGTTTTAACTGATGGAAGCACGACAAAAAAAGTCTTGGAGTATGAGGCTGTAACGTTAAGATACATTGTAGAGGGAGACAGCAGAAGCAAAATGTCATTTGTGATTGTCTGTGTGACATAGACAATGCAAACGCCGAGGGATTGGCAAAAGCATTATCTGATTGTCTTGATAGATGCAAAATTGCCGATTGGCAATATCACATTACATGCGTGACAGTTGATGGAGCAAAAGTAAATGTCAGCAAGCACAATGGATTCGTAAGAATAATCCAATCATTACATGTGGATTCTATGGATATATACACAACGCATTAGTGGCCAGTGAATTAATCAGGTCCAGTGGCCACTGGTCACTTCCTAAATTTATAAGTCTTGAACTTGGTGGTAGTAAGTGGTAGTGGCTAGTAAAAAAATTTCGTAATGCCATAGTACATATCCAAGATTCAAGACACATTGTTAACGATTTTGCCGCAACTACTGGCAACTTTATATTTTAATATTATGTGATTTGAACATTTTTTCTCTCGTAAATGGGACCCCATGGATAAAACGGATACATTTAAAAAATTGGGACTGAGGGCTTTTTGTTTCTTGTAACGTTTCACAAAAATCCAGTATAATCAATATAGGATCTGGTTTTTCAAAGTTAAATAAGTATGTACACTGAGCTATTGGAGGCATTAGTATGAAACAAACAACAATTTGATGATCGTGTATTGCGGTTCTGGGACTCAAACTGTTGTTTGTTTCATACTAAGGCCCCAATAGCTGAGTATTTGTTAAATTAGATATTGTTATTTGTAATTTTGAATACACTGACATGTTATTAACCTTAGGCGAATGTTTAAGAAACTCTAGTGCTGCTGTTACGCGTTGTACAGAAAAGTTTCCTCGAAGAAACCAAGTATAAATAACGTTGTCGAGAAACTGGGAATGTGAGACCTAAAAAAATAAACTCTGTTAAAAATAAATTAATAATAAAATAATTGAATTTAGTTGATAGAAATCCAACAGTTAGAGTGAGGAATGTAGCAAGACAAATAAATACGTCTTCTTCAAGTACTTGGAGGATACTTAAACAGTAACAGCTACTTTCTTATCCATCCAGTAGAAAAAATGTGTATATTTTTTTTTCTTCAGTGCCTTCCATCTTGAATACGGATGTCGTTACGAAATTTTTTTATTGAGCAAACCCCAAATATTTTTCAGTTTTCTATATATATTAGCGGATCACATTTTACATCATTACTGTTTTCCACTTAATTTGTTAAAAAAATTATAAATTATGGTGTTTATTTTTTTCTTTGCAGCAAAATAGAGATATCGTCTCGTTTAGCGTTAAATCTTCTACTATCTCGAATAAGTGATTGCTTAAAAAATCCAGGTAGAATGTGATAACCTATTAATTTGTTACCTAAAACTACTGACCAAACATTAACTACCCTTTTGACATCTGGATGCTCATCACACCTGCTTTATGGGAGTTAAACACACCTTGTCGCGTAAAAGTGACCTTGTCCGTAAAAAGAATACATTTTAAAAAATTAGGATTGAGAGCTGTCATTTCTTGTAATGTTTAACAAAAATCTACTCGAACCGGTAGATCGTCTGGCAAGAGCTTTGGCAAGAATATAGCTGTTGCTCTTTAAGTATCCTCCAAGTACTTGAAGAAGATGTATTTGTTTGTCATGCCATCAAGCGCGGATCCAGGGAGGGGTCATGACCCCCCCTAAACCCTGATTAATATCCATTTCAGTATGTACATATTAGCATAGTTTAATTTTTAAAAAATTACTTTGGTAGAATTGTCATTGTCTGCTGTCCTTAGACCGTTAGCCCGTCTACCTTCAAATGCCTAATAAGATGTAGTTTTGAGTTAGAATTGATAAACGTTATTATAATTATTTAACAAATCAAAATGACTCAATAAAAACATTTCGCATTATTTCTCAGTTATTCAACTGTAATGGAGATGAGGATGAGAAATTCAGGTTTTAAGTAAAAATGGCGTAAAATTTGTCATTATGCTGTCAAAAACAACGTAATTAACTTATATTTTGTGGGTAAAAGGATTAAAATGCCATATTTTTGTGGGAGAACTCGTCTTAATAGTAATGACCCCACCTTTCTCGAGACCTTGCTTGCACATTCCTCACGCTAACTGTTGGATTTTGATCAACTAAATTTGAACTAATATTTTCTTTATCAACGGTTCTTGTCATTAAATGGTTCTAAGTGTATTTATTCTTTTTCTCTGCAGCTTAATTACATACGAGCAATTACCTCCTAAATTTTGTCACATGAATTTAGAATCATCCTGTATATTAGATATATTCAACTTACTATTTTCAGTGGAAATATTAGTTGAAACTGTAATAAATAAAAGATTAATATCAGCAATAATCATAAATTTACACTATAGTTTATTTCAGAAAGGTATAGAGTAATAAAACCTCATTAGGTATGCAAAGGGACTACAGGGTGACCTAAATTTAAGGCACTTTCATAGTTTGGCATTGATTTCATTGTAAAATAGCAGATAGTACTACCCGGGTTGGGGTCAATATATGGGTTTAGCCTATTGTTATCCGTTCACAAACACTGAAAATAGTATGCCAAAGGCATGCCGGTAGGAAAGAATTTGATTTTAACAGAATAAAAATTAGGCATTATGTACACAGTATTAGGTACACTTATTTTTTATTGAATATTAAACAAACAATACATTATACAGAAATTAAATTATAAAAAATCATAATATTCTTCATCATCTGAGGAACTGTCATCTCCTCTTGTCGTTATAATTAACGGATCGACGGTCTGATCGATCAAGTAGTCAAGATCCCACATTTTCTACTCTTCTTTAATGACTTGCTGGACTGCTTTTCGCCAGTTCTCTGGTGTCACCTCCTTAATGGCTTGATCAGACAGTAGCTTAACGTCTTTCATTTTGAATGTCGTGTTGTGTCTTGCTACAAATCCTTTCACTTGCGCCCATATAAGTTCCATAGGATTTAGTTCGCAATGATATGGCGGTGTGCGCAGCACACTTACACTATGTTTTTTTGTTATTTCTTCCACGGCGTATTGCATAAAACGATGTTTGTGTAAATTTGCTATAGTTAATAGTTTTTTTTATGAAATTATCTTCAAATTTAATACTTTTGGTGGTTAACCAGTCAATAATTTCTTGCTTTCTCCAAGATGGGGTTGGAGTCTTCTCTATGCGTCGAGAATGATAACTTGCGTTATCCGTAATTACTTCTCAATCAGCCGGAAGATATTTTATTATTTCACCAAAATAGTCTTCAAAAACATCCGAATCCATGTCCTTGTGGTAATCTCCCATATGACACGACTAAAAGGTTAGCAAACCTTCTTTTAAAAATCCCTCTTCGCTTCCAATATGGACGATTATTAGTCTTTTCCTTTTACCTGAAGGCAACTTAATACCCGTTTTGACTTGCCACATTTTTGGTACCATATAACCTTCATTAATCCACGTCTCATCAAGATAAAAGATTTTCTTCTACTCTGTTCTGTACTGCTTTATACTTCTTAAGTATTTTCGTCGCCAGCAAACAATTTCATCGCTTTCCAGTAAAAGTGCTTTATGGTTATGCTTTTCCCAAGCAAAATTGATATTTCTCAAATTTTTTTAGTTATCAACGGAATACTGTCATTCTGGCCAAGCTCTATTGAAATCTCATGTAAACTTTTCTTCGAATTACACTTTTGGTGTCTTCATCAAAGACTGGTCTGCCTCGACTTTTCTTGAGAGGTTCCACTTGGCCTGCTATCTTTCTCCGCCGCAATAATTTAAAAACGGTGGACTTTCCAACTCCAGTCATTCGGGAACATCGGTCGACAGCTTCTTGTGCAGTAAATTTCAGGTAATCGTATTTTATGCAAACATTTAAAATAATAAGTTTTTCATTCAGTGATGGTGGAGAATTATTGGAACATCTTTTCGTTGGTATAAATATCGCCATTTTATTACTAATCTTATAATACTGTGAATACTATTTACGGCTTAACAGCAAATACTGAAGCGTTAAACTAAAACAATATACTTATAAAGGTCTAAAAATTTTGGCGCATAGTTAAGTCGAATCTAAAATAGGGTTAGAATTAGGTTAGAAGGTTAAACAGTACCTGTTAAAAGCAAAACGTAACTGTATAATGTACTACCTAAGTAATCCCTACACAATCTTTCGATATTGACACTTCAGGCCAGAAAACATTCTTTTCCTAATTCTCTTGAAATTTTAAATTTCAAATTGAAATTGAAATTTTAAAATTACAAACGATACTATTTGAAGATCTACACCTATGGCCGACACCGTAATTTAACCGAACTAGACGGAATTTCGTATTTTATTACTTTATACCTTTCTGAAATAGTTCAAATTCCAAAATAAGCAAAAGCTTCCTAATTATTATTCAAGTGCGCATGCAGAGAAAATTAACACAGTTTCGGATAGCTAAAGCTAATATTAAATGAAATGTACAAACTTAACATAATATTCCTCAGATTTTATCTAAATAACGTGATCAAATTGTATACATAATGAACACATGTAAAGATACTTATAAACTACAGGCTCAATATAGTTATCGTATCAATATATCAAAAATTAATTCTACTGAACGATGTGTCTATTAAGATTCACAAAAATTACACAGCAAATATTTTCATTAAATATATGTAACGCTACTGGCACGCAAACATAAATTCTGTAAGACAAAAATCAATAGTTTAGACACCAATTCACAAACATCCAAACGCCGGTTATTCTGTTTACCACTCCTAAAACCGCTATCACATTGCAATATCTACACAAAGTCGTATTATTGTAATTTAAAAGTTTAACCTCACCTAGACCTCTCTTTTGATTAACTACCTACATTTAATAATCATAATGGGTTTTTTAAAGGAAAATGGACAGTTCGAGCAAAGATTCTGGGCATCAAGGTGGCAGTGCGTTCATAAATGAAGAGACAGACAAAAAGAAAATGAATCCCAAAAAAATCGTAATTAGTTTTGCTAAAAAGGTGAGTCATAACAAATTGTATTACCTACTTATACATTTATTTATAAACAAAAACGTCACGCAACGCATGTTACCTGAATCTCTGGGTAAAGAGCATAGTACAAAAAACAGGGGTCATTACCTGTGATAGTTTGTTTCATTATACAGGGTGCTGTAGGCGTTACAACATCAAGAAAAGGTTTCGGTCATATATCAGAAACTGCTTTGTTTGAGGCATTCATTGAACCAGAAACAAAAACATGAAAATTGAACTAATTAAGGAGTAAAACAAAAACGTTTATCGCATATTTATATAACACTATATTTGATATTAGGATTTTCAATCTATCTACTGATATAAGGGCTAGGAAGAATAGGAAATTTGTGTGCTTATATTTGGGTTTTATGTATGGAACGCTTCAATTATTTGTGTGCAACGCTCTTGTGATACGGCTGTGATGGTATCTACATTGTTGTCAGATATTTCCTTTTCCGGAAAAATAATGAGCTTTGTTATTTCAAATGAATCACCCTATATATTTTGTGTTTTCAGAAATCCCTAAGAAATACTGATTATTTTTCATGTAATATTCTCTATACCTAAATGCCATAATTTCGCAGTTTTAGCTATATTTACAGTATCTCCACGAAAGTTACAATAAATATTGTACATTTGGCTGGCTACGATTGAATAAAATCGTTTAATTTGAATATTCTACAATAATTTATGTGCTATACAAATCTAATAACAAGGTCTTGTGTCAGTAAGTTAGTAAAAAGTTAACGAAACTGGTGCAGTAAAATATTCATCCAAATCATGGGACAGCAAACCTACAACGACTGAAGACAAATCTTTAAATGTTTCTGTCATTTTAGAAGTAGATCCACATTTGTGAAGTAGAAAAATTACGAATTTTAGAAAACATACAGTAAAGGCGATTACAGTAGATGCTCAGAATGTTGTCTTCAATACTTCAATAAAACAAGCCATACGATTTGTAAAACTTTGCAATGTATTGTGCAACATCCTTGACTGCTCAATTCTTCTTACCTCTGTGGTAATTCTATCTTCCAATTCCTGAATATTGGCAGGTTTTGTTTTATAAACGATGTTTTTCAAGTGAACCCACAGGAAGTATTGATGCCGGATGATCGAATGGGCTATTCGATAATACCACACCGTTGAATCACCACAAACGCACAGTGAGGTGGGGCTCTTGTTGTAGCCAAATATTGTCGTTTGGGATATTGTTATTGTCTAATTTCTAATAATGAAGTTTTTTTTTTTTTTAAATGTAATTGAAAATACTTGGATTTGGCAATATCTGAGCCAACTCAGGTATAAATAAATCTAATAAAAAATAAATCTAAATACGCCAAGCCATTTAAGTGTCAATAAGTTAATGAAAAAGGGACCAATTATTTTCTCGCTCACCCAATCATTCCGTTTTTGGGATATTGGGTGTGGGAATCACGCATCCAACTAGGATAGTTATGTGACAAGTATCTACGATTGTCGTTTCCATTAAAACAAAAAGTGGCCTCATCGCAAAAGAAAACATTAATTAATCGAGTCAGCACGCCATATAAGTTGTCGGTGTCGGTGCAAGAGCTTAGTAATGACTGAAAATTTCCGTACTACTTTATTATTATGTATAATGTAATAAAAAAATAGTCAGACCATAAATTAATGGAACGGAGGTAGTCAGCAGTCGCTCAAAGTGCGGATAACGAGTACGCGTGGTTGTTCGGAGCGCGTAGGGACATATCAATTTCCTGCTTTATAAAATTACAAAATTGTAACAGAAAAAATTATTTTAATATAAATATAAATAATTTATTACCTTTTATAAAAATCATAGCTTATAAAAAACATAAAAAAACTGTTGCTTCCTTGATTGTTCGTATCTGAATTTGTTTCTTGTTTCGTCGATGTTTTATTCTTGCTCACAAATCTATAAATAAATAAGTTATTATTACATCAAGATATTTATTCAGAAAAAAAATAATTGACATAATCATTTGTAAAAGTAAAGAGTTACAATTTAAATTTACCTTCATTTGATTTGGTTGAATGATTACGTCTTTCACGAACGTTGGCAATTGATTTCCTTCGAACTAGTCGGCCATCAACATTTTTCCAACCATTTTTTGTTGCCAACATATTAATTAGAATCTTGTGAGCATTCCTCCAAATATTAGAAATGTAAGCGGCAAGTTGCAAGTGTTTTCTAAGCTCCACTTCGCACGGCGCGCGGCGGTAGACTCCAAGCATCAACATTCTTGGCTTTTTTTTTAAATAAATATTCTTCATCTTTGTATTCATACGTTTTGGTAAACAATGCGAGTCGAGCTTCATTAACGGTATTAATTTTTTTAGGCTATATAAACAGCAAACGAATTCCTGTATTTTATTGAATATTTGCGTAAAATCGTTGTCCTCTATATTGCTTAATTCAGCGAAAGCTTGTTGAAATTCCAGTGATCCTTGTAGAATATTAAAAGGACGTTTCTTGCCTTTTTTGTAGAACGACGGATTGTAATCACACCCAGTTAGGGAATGCAAACCTGGCAGAGCAGCGCTAAGAGAGTTTCCGAGCTGGGAGTATAATTGTGTAACATTTATATTACGTTTATGATTCCCAACGTCGGCTTCAATCCAAATTTTGTAGTTATTGTTAACATTATTCATATTTGCAATCATTATAATCAAAATAGCAGTATACGAACATTTGATACATACATTTAATTCATTGATGGTTTCTATGTTGCAACCATTGTCGACAATTTTTGTGTCAGTTTCGTCGTGCGCTGGGCAACTAAATGGCTCATCTATAGTTTTTTTTACTTCATCATTTAAAACTTCAAATTTGTAGCACTCATCGAAATTTAAATAGATTATTTGTTCTCCGATGAAAGGGACCATTATATTTTTTTCCCAATCTGTAATTAGGAACGACACTAAGGCTTCTTTGAACTTCAAATTACGAAGCTATTTCACAAAATCTCCCGGACGATTTTGATCTCCTCAGTGTCTTTTATTGACGGCGACTCATATCTATCGAAGATTATAGCGATGATTTTTTGCACTTTGCTTCATAGGGATTGTAATATTTGTTTAGAAATATTTCCGAATGTCAAAGGTATATCTTTCAGTAAGTACAAAAAGAAACCATAAATTACAATTATATCTAGGTAAGGAGGATGTGTGCTTTCAATTTGAATTTCCAGTATCTTTAATAAAGCCGACTTATCTGTTTTGCAAATTGTACCGTCAAGATGACATAAAGATAAGGGTACTGGCGTTAACAGGAATGATAAAACGCTTAGACGCCACACTAAACGCTTCTCAAATTAAGAGAAGCGGGGAGGGGACACTTTCTAGAATTTTCGAATTTGTGAGCGATTGGTGACTACCTCCGTTCCATTAATTTATAGTCTTACTATTTTTTTATTCCATTATACATAATAATAAAGCAGTACGGAAATTTTCAGTCATTACTAAGCTCTTGCATCGACATCATTCCGGCGATAACTTATGTGGCGTGCTGACTCGGCGCGTTCCACATAAATCCGGTCTGACCACTTTCTCCCGTTTTTTTATGCTATAAACTTGCCGATTTTAGATTATTTCTATACACTTGTAGAGCATGTCGTCATTTTACATATATCAAAGCGCACTGACGCCAGGTGTTCCAGTACCTCACCTTGCGGGTGGGTGCTGACTCATGTACACCCTCAATACTAAATCATTGAAGTATGGGCCTTTACTAAACTATTACCGATTTTATAGCCAGCTCTCCGACTATAAAGATTTATTTTACTAATTTACTGCCAGTAGATCTTGTTATGGGATTTCGGTTAGGATATAAATTATTGAAGATATTACACTTTCTTGTTGACTTCAACGCCTATCACTATATCCTAATATCATTACAATATCGATTCGTTCTTTATCAGATAAACGAACTATTGTGACTTTCAATAAATTTCAATAAATAACAACAATAATTTATTAAAACGTGAAATTTGTTATTTTAGCAGTAATAGCTACCAAAATGTATTATTTTAAATTCGGCGGAGATAACTCAAATGTAGCTGATGGTAGCTGTTGCTTTGGAAATAATGTATTTTTAAATGAACTCGCAGGAAATAACGCTTAACACAGACAAACGTCGTTTTTTGAAATATATTCATTATCTAAAAGTCTAAAATTATTTAATTTCAATATTAAAAGTTTATTCAAAATAATCAGGAAAACTCGATATACTATTCACCAATAAATTAAAATGTGCCGGATCAAGTTTTCTTCCGAGTAGAAAATTTACAAATTATTTTCTCGCCTATTTTACCTGTCCACACATTATTTGAGAATATGGGTGGAGGACTCTTTCGCCAAACGAGAATGTTTACAAGACCTGTATTTACAATTATGCCGATTTTATTTTCCATTAATACAAAAATTGGCTTCATCTGAACACAAATTTATTTAAAAAATTTTGATCATTTGGATCGTAATATTTTTCTATAGTTAACAAACCCTTTACGTCTGTCAAATTCATGATTCAACCTCTGTTTGCATGGAATTACAGATGTGCGCATCAATTAAGTTGTCAGCACCAATTTATTTATACTACAATGGTTGTATAGATCTTCCAATATCATTTGCAGAAGGCAGTTATGCGAGGATCAATCAATATTTCATAAATACGCATGACAAATTGAGAAATGAAAAATAATGTTTATTTCCCGTACAAAATTCAATAAACATCTAACAAACCGTCAGTCCACGTGGACTCTCATCTCCACTGTTTAAGATATGCATGTTTTTAAAAGTATTTATAAAAATAATAAATTTATAAAATGAGGTATCTACATCTATGGTAGATCAAAAATTGTCGGTAAGGGTTTTTATAATCTTCAATTGATATTGGAAGAACTTAATTAAAATTTACGAGTCGTAAACGATTTTGCGCATGAGCGATAGGGAGGGATAGCCGTAAAGTTCGAGACTAGTAAATATATTCTTGGATTTTTATCAACCCTTAACCGAAAATGTGGCACTTTTAGAACACCATAGGAAAGAGATTGTCTAAGAGACTACTATGGTTGGTTGCTAGGAAAATAAGTACATTTTTGGAAAAATGTACTTATGTTTGAATACAAACTGATTTTTTGTCCTCATTGCAGGTATAATCAATATAACATAAGAATTGATTGATTTCAACAGAAAATTAACAAATTTTTCAAACCGCCAGTAGATATACATAAATTGTCCCGTAGTACAAATCAATTCTGTAGACCACTACAACTTTACAATATAAAAAACATTGAAACGACATATTAATTGTATTAAGCAATAAAACTGTCTTCCCTGCCACCGTTAATTTCACCTTTAGAATTCATGAATCACACAGCGGCTTTGACTATTGTAAGCAAATTGGGAGCCTGCACATCTGGAACACGGTTTACGTTTTTCTAGAGTAATTTGTACCACAATTTACGGATTTAGTTGTGGTATCCGCAGTATTCTTAGAGAATTCCTCACGCTAAGCGCTATGTGAGTAATATCTAAACGCATTCTCATATATTCCTCTACTAATTTATTTGCTACATTTTATCGCAAATGAATATTTTTCTCTAACAGTATTAATATTTTTAACGAAATCTTGCAAATTAAATTAATTTACAATGGAAAGATCAAGAATACATACTATTATCTACATACTCTATTTGGAAAGAGCGTAGAGTAATAAATGCTCATCATGACTGCAAAAACCTGAAATTTTTAGAACGGCACTTTACGTCCAAAATTTGGAATATTTAAATATGCCAATGATAAATAAGTAACTGAACAGAGATATATTTCCCCATAATTCACCGTACTAAAATGTAAGCAGTTACCTATATAATCTGAATGGCCATCCTTTTCTTTCCAAAATTGAAGGATATCTTTATTTCTCTCTCTATTTTAATACTTTCACACCAACACCTGAATCTCCCCAAAAGTAAGAAGACCCTTACCATCATAGCCGTTACAATGGTTTTTTCGTAATTAATAAAATATTATTTTTGTTTTTTAATATATTTATATATATTAAATTATTTACAAATACGAGCATATACATGTAATTATTAAAAATAAAAATACAAAATATACTAAACTACACATTACTATAATATATACACTATACATACTTATATACTAAACATTACTATATCAGTGTACAAATATTTCCTGTAACATATTTAAAGTATGTACATATTTGCAATATATGTATTTTATTCCGAAGATGAATTGTTTAAAATAATCATGAGAGGTTCTACAGTTTGATCGATAATGTTCTCTAATTCCCAAATTTTTTCTTCCTCTTTAGTTACATGCTGAATGCATTTTTGCCAATTTTCAGCATTAACGTTTTTTAAAGAATCGTTTAGTAATATTCTGTCCTTTAATTTAAATTTGGGCCTATATCAATTTGGATCGGATTGAGTTCACAGTGATAGGGAGGAAGACGAATAATAGTAATTTGGCGATTTCCTGCCACTTCATCAATATTATATTTCTTGTGGGGATTTTTATTTATTTTGACAATTGACAAAAGTTCGTTTTTCACCAAGTCATTGTTGAATGTAATATTTTTTTGTATTAACCAGTTAATAATGTCTTGTTTTCTCCATGACGTCGTAGGTAGACTTTCAACTTGTCTCGAGTGGTAACTGGCGTTGTCAAGGTTGGAATAAGATCTAGCATTTGTATTCCTTGAACACATATGCATTCATATCCTCGTAATAGTCACCGTTTTTTTTTATTCAAATAACAGTAGACCATCATCAACAAAAACACTATCATTGCCATGTGTTGCTATTAAACGTCCGCCTTTCCATGATGGAGCTCTCAATCCTGTTCCTAGTCCCTCAAAGAAAGCTTGTCTAAAATTGTTAACCGTCTTATCTTGGTATATTTTTCCTACAGTGTGCCTCTCGTTAACCCAAGTTCGTCCAAAGAAAAAATAGTTTTCCCTCCCTCCCGGAGTTTCTTATCGTCCGTAAATAAGACCTTCTCCAACTCACTATTTGTTCCGAATCTTTTAAATGTGAATTTTTACGTTGTTTTTACCAACAAAAATTTAGTTCATGTAGAACTTGCCAAAGCTTATTTCTGCTTATTGGTGGCCCATCCGACTTCCAAAAAGGACGCCAAAATTTTATCAAGGGTAGGAATTTTCTTTTTGAAGTAAAATGAGTGGACTTTCCTGAGGATTGCATATTTGCAATCTTCATCGATGTAAATCTTTGGCCTTCTTGACCGAGACTTTGGACAACTTAAACATCCACTTGCTTTCCTTTTCTTAAGAAGTTTGTAGACCGTTGTAGACCTGTCGTCTTCGAACACATACTTGTTAGATCTTCCACACTCACTGAAGGGTACTGATATTTTAATGCACCATATACATTTAAAGCCATGGCTTTCTCGTTAACAGAGAGTGCATGCGTCTTCACTTTATGTATTGGGGTATAGTTTTCAAAGGTCGACATATTGAATATTCACTAAAGTTTTGTAAACGTTTCTGTGACAAACACTGCGCTAGAAATGCAGTTGTGTCTGTCTGGTATAGGTATAAACGGCATGAAATATTTACCTGTCAACATCATTCCTTTCTTAAAATACCCCAAAGGAATTGCTTTGGTCGATAACTAAACATAGTTGGAAATTTCAACCTGATGCAATATATTTCTTAGAAAATAAATGTTGGATTCATTTGCTAAGGTTTAATAAAATAAAATAATAAATTGTTCTTAAATGTGACTACAGCTATGGTGGCCAGGTGACGGATTGATTTATTACTGTACACTCTTTCCGAATGGAGTATAGTGGCCATCGGCGAGTACGAAGATACTATTTGCAAATTTTTTGTCCATTGTGTCAACTCCACCTTTATTGCAGGTTAGTAAGCAATAATTTCAGTCTTTTGCGATTTTCCTGATATTCAGCATTTTCACTTTCCCTATTTTCGTTTCTCAAATTTTTCAAAGCCCAGTTTCCCCTATCAATGTCATCTTCATCGTTTTCTGAAATTTCAGAGGTCCTCTCATATTCGGATTGCAAATACTCATCTTCTAGGATTTTGTCTATATCGCTTGCGTCATCTTCGGCTTCATTAAACCACTGTATTGTTTAATTAATTATATTGTGAAAAAACTCACACTAACAAAAAGGTGACGTATGATAGACCAGGATACACTGATTTGAATTTTTATTGTTCGTCATTGTATTTGTTTATAAATGATATACATATATTCGCCCGCAATACTTTGCCAGGTGTCACCTTTTCGGTTAAGGGTTAATTTAATAAGATACTTTTCGTATTAAATTATGGAGAGCTTTGACCGGTTTGAAATTATTGATACGTATACCAGCCAAATGAATACAGAAATGTCGCAGTTTCAGAATCCGTGCATTTGGCGTATAACACAAAAAAATCTAATCCATCAAAGTCTCCATCAAGCTTATGGCGTGAATATTCCATGCTTAATATCCACTTTTTCATAGATAAAAACATAAATATGTCTCAGTATCCTAAACTCTAAGGATTTTTAGAAGAATATATCATTGTTAGTTTCAGGTTGTTGATGAAATAATAAATTAGAGGTATTTCATATATCTGTGATAGAAACTTAATGAGTTGTTTTGTCAGTAAATAAGATACATGTTTTATTGGCATAAATTATTACCACCTGATAATAGTACGTTGACTTACAACCCGTCGTTAAGTTGATCTACAACCCGTTGTCAAAGGTTAATAGATACCTTTTTGATATAGTTACTTACGTCCTTCAATATAGTGTCAACATCCGGTGTTTACAATGTAGAGAAAAGAAAATGTTCGTTACCAACTTCTACTAAAACTTTGAAATTATGGCAATTAGGGGCACGAGTATGATTTCCGGGGCGCCTGGATTTAACTATACCATTTTTTAAATCGACCCAAAATAAGTCGAAAATTAAGAATAAGATATCCCGCTCCGTTTTCTAGATATCGATACTTGAAGTTGGAAAAATTTATTTTTATTTAATATTTGTATATGTTACAGACAGTTTATTAAAAATAGACCATTTATGAAAGGACTAGTCCGTATAGAAAAGGATATTAGTCTATATCTGTAAGAAGCTTGTCTTTTAATGAAATATCTAGTCCGTTTGTAAAAGGTACAGTCTATTTATATACGGCCCAGCTGCACTTACGTCATATGTATATTTCTAAGATATTTAAACACAATTTTTTTTATTTATTTAGAAACGAGTTATACATAAAAATACTACCTAACCTAACCTAAATAAATAGCTTTGAAAGCATTTAGAACGTACTTGTTGCTCGAAAGAGGATATTTTTACATTAAATTACTAATTAAATCTTCAAAACTATCATTAAATATTTTTTTTTATTTTATTAATAATGTAAAAAACCGACAATTCTTTTTGAAAAACATCCAATTATTCATGTATTTATCATATGTTAAGTTATATTCATCAAAGAGTAATGAAAATTATCAAAAATGGCTCATTTTGCTATAAAAATCTGTTTTTTTTTCAATATAATTTTAGAGTATCATGGTAAATAATATAAAAATTAAATAAAAAATCTTTTGATTATGGATTTACAAGATTCATATTGGATTTGAAGTGATATTCATTTGAAACTAAGTATTGAACGCCATCTATTCAATAAAGCGAATTTTGAACTAACGTTTGATTATAACTTTAAGAATCTATATCTCTAAAACGAAACGAGATATCAAAAAACTTCATTCTTCATTTTCGATTTATTTTGGCCCAATTAAGCCATAATTTGCTGTTAAATCGCGGCGCCACGGAAATCGTAATCTGACCCAAATAGGTATAGGGTAATTTACATGAAACATTTTCAACATATTCCAAAAATTTCAAAAACAAAAAGGGGTATTCATTTGGAATAACAAATTACAAGAATTTTCAGTAAAATGGAAGTAAATATTACCACAATATCGGCCATATTACAAAACCCTAAAGGTGACGTTCCACCAAACGGACTCACTTGCGACTAGTTTAGTTTTCAAAAACAGAAACAATTATTTCGAAATTTTTTTGCTCCAGTAGAAATCTAATAAATTCAATTAATTTGATGTCATCTAATTGAAAACAACCAATCATTACAACATTATACTGAAAATATATCCCATTGACTGTTTATACTTTATCACTTATTTATGCCATGGATACATATTGATTTATTTTTCGATTTCGACGTTTCAAATATCTAATATTTCAAAATGTCACGATTTGGATGTAATATTGACGAGAATAATAATGAAAGTATAGAATGAAACATACCAAAAAATACCGTTTACAGTAAAAAAAATTTAGGAAAGCATCAATGGATTTTAACAATTATAGAAAGTTTTAATCATTATTAAACTACGGTCAAAACCATATGGCATATAACAAGTAAGCTGTAAATAGAATTTTTAAGTATTGAGCAACAATCCTACGATTGTTCAGCAAGAGTTTTGTTTATCAAAACAAGTATCATTTCTCAACAAAGAACAAAGAACCCACTGAAAATAACAACAAGTAAGCTGTTACATGAAAAATATTAGAAGAAATGGAAATTAGAGAGAGAGAAATGCTTATTGTCATAAAATTGTTACAATTTGTAGACAAAAGCTTATAAAAACTAAAAAACAAACATAAAAATAACTAAATAAGGATACAAATCAAATAAAATTTCAATATACAAAAGGAAACCTCAATGATTAACAAAATATAGGTAATAGTGATAGGTAACAATTAGTATATAAGTCCATATCAAAATTAAACCAGTATACAGCATACCCGGAATTAAATATTATTATTTACAGAGTAGAAGGCACTTTCCAGTAAATATGCCCTCAAATTATTGCGGAATGTGGGAAAAGATGATATCGATTTGACTTCAATTGGCAAATGATTGTGCATTTTTTTGCATTGTAAAATATTGAGGCCTTAACTAATTCTGAACGTGAAGTAGGTAAAGTAGGTAAAGGTCGTGCTCCGCGCTCCTAAATGGATATCTGTGCAACAACCATTCTGAAATTGGAGAAGCCTGCTTACGAATCAGGCAAACGGATTCAAAGATGAATAAGGAAGGAAGAGTCAGAATTTTTAATCTTTTAAAGAAGTCCCTGCAGTTTAGTCCGATTATATATCTAACAGCTCTCTTTCGTAGTTTGAAGATTCGCTCAGATTGAGTCGCACCACACGCCCCCAGAAGGGAAGGGCATATCGGAGGTGCGACTCAATGAGGACATAATAAACTGTTAA
The DNA here is from genome assembly GCA_026230145.1 of Diorhabda elongata. NCBI lineage: Eukaryota > Metazoa > Arthropoda > Insecta > Coleoptera > Chrysomelidae > Diorhabda > Diorhabda elongata. The sequence goes on from CM047932.1 coordinate 19,411,210, forward strand.
GGAGGTGGATAAGTTAAGGCCCATTTCAAGAAATTGTGCACAACAAGCCCTAAGAATTTTACAGATTCAACCACGTCAATGGTGGTGTTATTTAATAAAAAAAGCTTAGTGCAGTGACAATTAATGATAGAGGCATGAAAATTGGTATGTTGGGCAATGATGCCAAATGAAAATTTTAGAGATCGGGAGTCCCTCGAAATTCGCCATAGGAGGGGCAGGGAGTCGATTTTTGAGGTTCCACCACCCGTGAAAAAGTGACGTTTGATGTTCTTAGGGTCGATTATATATATTTTGACCCTCCTAAACATTACTTTCTAGATCCGACCTTGAGAAGTGCCCCAAATTTCAAATTGAAAATTTCCCCTTTTTCCGATTTTTGTGAAAAATATGTCAAAATTACGGGTTTTCTTCAATAGACCGAATAAATTTTTCAGTATCGCATTTCAATACGATATTCGATTAGTAGTAGAAGTCAAATATGACATTTTAACGTATATATGAGCTTAATGTTTTTTATACGTTTTTGAATATTTTCTTCTCTGTACAAAATCTGAGTAATTTTGAAGCATTACAAATAGTAGATATCGTGACTAGAGACCTCAAACAATAAGCCTATACGTTATTGAGCCTTTAACTACATTTTGTTTAGCATTTAAGGAGCCACAATTTTTTATTTTTTCAGAGAATATTTGACGAATCTTCAGTATTGGGATCGATTTCAAAATTTTCATTTTAATACCCTTTTTTTAAAACAACAATTCATTGTGTAGATGTAGTAGGTAGAGTGTAGCAAATTTGGGAAAAAAATTTGAATTTTTTCTAGTAGAACAGAACTTAACTTCATTTTTCCAATTTTGATCTATTTTTTCTCATACTTTTTTTGAGTCGTTCGGAGATACGAACGTTTATTAAAATTTATTCCCCTCCTTTATGCGACAACGATTGAATTCGGCAAACGAATGAAACACGTTGGCTCGAAATGGAGCTCCATCACCAAAAGTCGAAACGAGTTGATCAGCATACTGCTGTTGGTTTAATTTATTTAAGTCATACAAAACCATCACCCTAAAATGTTCGCGATTAATTCCATTTTTGACGTGTTGTTGGATGTTTCAAGTACCTATCTGTATACAACTCAAATAGCACTCGTACGACAACACTTGCTGAGTACGTTCACCATTAAAATTGTCAAACTTTCTGAAGGCAATGTCAGATTTGACATTATTGACATCAGTATTGCCATATCACAAAACTTAAGTAGCAACCATCGTATCTTTTTGATAGTAGAAATTTTAAAACTATCTTATGGAAGAACAAAGCATATATAAAATACCCACATTTGAATAGGTGTGAGTCATTTTCAAATAGACATAGAGATAGCGAACAGAGCAAAAAGGCGATCCCAAGGCAATCTAAAATAGAAATAGTTAAGTGAAACTGTGGTAGAGAACACGGAGACACAGAATAAAATAGCAACGGAGACTAAGCAACTAACGAAAATAGCAGAGAAAACGAGGATAGGCGGGAATAATACCACAAAATCTGATAAGAAAAGTGACAGAAGCTAAAAGACATAAAAATAGAAGGAAAGAAACTTGGCTGGAACAAGTAGCCCAAGAAGGAGGTAGAAAGGGAAGAACAATAAAACACATTAATAAAGTCTCAAAAGACGGCAAAAATTGAAAAAAAAAATAGATTAATGGAGAGAGTGAAAATACTAAAACCCCAATATTCTCAAGCTCATAAAGGCATTTAGAGCTCTAGAGTAAAAGTAAAATGTTGATAGAAAAATTGATTTTTGATAAAAAACAGAGTAGATAAAACACGACCGCAGTTGTCTGATTAATGCGTAAAACAATTTCTTGGAAAATTTTCAGAAAATAACGCAGAATCAAGTTTTCTTGAAAATTTTATAATTCACTTTAAGCCAATGCAAAAAAAGAAAATGTTTCAGGCGTTATTTCGGCAAATTCTGGTGATTTTTGACTTTCTTGTTTCCAAGAAAATCGTATTTTCTGTAGCATCCGTCAATAAATTTAATAATTCAATACTTAATAAGATTTTAACTGAAACGAGTCCTCGAAAAAACTACTACAAGGTTCACCTAATTAGAAAATAAAGAACCAAAAATTGTAATGTAAGTATTTTTTATAACGCCAACAAAAATTTCATAAACTTTACGTTCCAACGCTGACGCGAAATTTTTTTCAACTATTGAAAAGGACACTTGAATATCGAATAAAACTAACCTAACCAATGGTATAGGTCAGCGGTTCTCAAACTTTTTTAGTGACGGAACCCTTTTGGATAGCGAAATACTTGCCGGAACCCTACAATAAAAGAATAGTCTCTAAAAGTATATTCTTTATTAATAAGCATAATAAACGTAGAATGTAACATATACTTATTACTTACTTACACAACAAGTATAATAATAGAAATAGAAGATATTAAAAAAGAAAAAAAATAACTAATGGGAGGTATGAATCTGTTTTTTATTTTTCATTAATTGGTTGATATCAGGTTTGATAGAAGACAGTTGAAGTCTCATATCAGGTTCGGCGTCCAGTCTATTCCGGTATTTTGTTTTCGTGGCTGCATAGGTTGAGAATCCTGTTTCGCACAAATATGTTGTTGGAAATGGAAGAAGAATATTCAGAGCCATTTTGGCAAGCATTGGGTATTCATAACAGATTCTGCACCAATAATCGTTGAGAGATGTCGTTTTGAACAATGACTCCATACTTGTGTCTAATGACATTTCTAAAAGAGATTCATATATCTCATTTGACATACTTTCGGGCTTTTGCAAGGTGGGTAAAAAAGGATTATGAATCCATGAATTCAGTTTCAATTTTGTATTCTGTTCTTCGGGAAAATACTTCTCAAAAGATGCGCGCATCGAAGTGAGATATTGGACCAATTCTTCAAATACATCATCTTGAAACATTTCTGAGTCGTTATCGCTAACAAACTCACTGAGTAACGTAAAGCTTTCTATTTCTCTCTTACTAACGCAAATAATCCAAAAATCTAATTTTCTTTTAAAGGCAGTCGGAACAACCAAGTTTTATCATACAAACGGTCTTTCAAATTAAAAGAAGTATCTGAAAGAAACATTTGTAACTCAGCTTTAAGTTCAAATAGCCTTGTTAAAGTTTTACCCCGAGACAGCCATCGCACTTCTGTATGAAGCAGCAGTGTTTTATGTTTGCTACCATAATCTTCACACAATAATGAGAACAACCGGGATTGTAGTGGTCGTGATTTGATAAAATTAATAATTTTTACCGCTTCATCCATTACTAATTTTAGATTTGACGGCATTTGCTTCATTGCTAGTGTTTGTCTATGCAGAAGACAATGACTGAAACCACAATTAGGTGCTTTTTTTTGTATTCGTGACACGACTCCTGCTGTTTTACCCGTCATCGCCTTGGCCCCATCTGTACAATTGTCAATGCAATCGTTCCAACTGAGATTATTTTCTTCAAAAAATATATTTATTTTAGTAAAAATTACTTCTCCGGTAGTGTTTGTTGGTAACGGTGAACACATAAGCATGTCTTCTTCAAAAGAACTTTCATATGGATATCTCACGATAACCAGCAAGATAGCCAGACCAGCGACATCAGTAGACTCATCCATTTGCAAGACGAATCGTGTTTTTTGTAGACGTGTAACTAGCTCTTGTTTGACGTAGCTTGCCAGATCATGAATTCGACGTGAAACAGTATCGTTTGATAGTGGCACAGCAGAAAGATGCTATGCAGATTTTTCATCGAGCATACATTTTGGTATGTCTAACACACATGGTTTTATTAAAATCTCAGCGATAGTGTGCTCACCTTCTTGTGCAATGCGATAGCTAACTAAATATCATGCCTTTGTGACCTTTTCATTGATAGTTTGGGTTACTTGCATTATAGTTTGTTGACTTTCCAATAACTGTTCTTTTTTACGTACAAAAAATTCTTGTCTTTAGACTCGGGGTGTACAGTTTCTAAATGTCGGCGCAACGATCGTTACTGTGTAGAAGAGTTTAGTCCAAAGAAGATATGTACATAACTGATACAATCAGAATACAGCAGTAGAACAAAAAAAACTTCGTTTCTAGCAAATAGGTACTTATCGCTCCGAACGCTAATCGTCGACTGACTCGAGTGTCGAAGCGCGGTCGTCGCTTTTATAGTCCTAGCCTCGATCTCGAACATTCTTAAAAATACTCGAGTCGGCGCCTTTGATAAATAAAAAGCCGAAATAAAAATAGAAATACAAAAAATGCGGTGTAAACAATCTCGATCTGTTTTGAAGTTATATAGCCGAAAGTCGCTATAGCGTCTAATCTCAGCGGCGGCTTTTATCAAAGTGACTGCGTGCTCACAAGTAGATATCGGCGGTCGGTTTTCATCAAGACAAAGGATAAAACGGCTTGTGGATCTCATCGGTGAGACATAAAGCATAAATAAATCACCTTAAACTTAAGTTTATTCTTTTTATCTAGGCGCGTACCGTCCTGAATAAATATTTGGGCTACTGTAGAGATATATTTTTTTAATCTTCTGACTCTCGTATTTTGTACAGGGATCGGTGTAAGTAAAGAACTTGCAATAGGTTTGCCATAAAGTTTTATTGAAGAGCGGCGTGATCTTAAACTCTCCTCGTAAAATGCACTGCTTCAAGTTAGAATGAAATTACTTTACTGTGCTGGGTGGCGACTGAGTTCTAAATTCTTGCGGAACTCCTACAGGAGTTTCGAGGAACCCTAGGGTTCCGCTGAACACACTTTGAGTATGGTGGGTATAGGTTATCTGCTAAATAAATTTTTAGATTTGTAGGGAAATTCCACACAGGAGAGTGCTAACGGAAAAATGCAAGAAATAAGACATTTTGAAAAAATACGCCAAGAACAAATCACGACATTTCTATATGGCAAATCTACATAGATTCTCAGTATCTTCTTCTAAATTAAGATGAACAGATAGTAGTAGATTTCCCATTGATATGGAATGAGTTGACAGAAAAATACTTACATAAAAAAATTTTTGTAATAGGTTCCTCATAAGTATCCATAACAATAGTTGAAGAAAATTTGAAAAAATGTTGCGGCTTCGATTTCAAAACGAATGATCCGCGACAACGCTCAAATGTAAAGTTTATGAATTTTTTTGCGTTATAAAAAATACATTTTTCTGTTAATAGACTCCTTATCAAACTTTCTTCACAATAGCTAAAGACAATTTTTGCTAGTAAAATTATGTACCCTGTTACAATGTATCATCTTTTAATGTATTTAATTGATATCAATTGCAGATTATAAAAACAGGTTCGAAACCCTTGCCGACAATTTTGTTTGATCTACCATAGGCGTAGATACCTCATTTTATAAATCTATTATTTTTATAAATACTTTTTTCAGAATAATACTTTGGTAATAGGTTCCTTATAAGAATCCTTCACAATAGTTGAAGAAAATTTGAATTTGAATTTGAAAATGTTGGGACTATCCACAATTTTTTGTTAATAGGCTCCTTATTAAAGTTAAAGAGAATTTTTGCTAGTAAAATTAACTCTATAGAGGTATTAACTACTAAAATTTGAGCTTTTTTACTACTACTATTTGGTATCTTAAAGAGTTGCCGTGAGTGGTAGGATGAGTTGTCCATAACGATTACTCACTGTGGTGGAATGTTAGATAAAATCTGTTTATCAAATCAGTTTTAATAATTCTGCTGTCATATCGTCATGATAATCAGCTGCACAGTTTTCAATTTTAGCAAATATTAATTAGGCATTAGGCACGAAACCATCTTTGCTTCCAGCGTGAACTATTATAATACGTTTCCCTTTAGGACATGGCCCATTCAAACAGCAATTTTCACTATTGTCAACCCAACCGAAATTTACTACATCGTGACTGTCAACCATGTTTCATCTATAGATGAATTATGTGTCTATTAGAACTACGGTAGTCTTTTATTTGACGCAAATAATCTTGTTACCATAGAACGATCCTTGACAATTCGATTATTGCCATCCGTTTATTCAGTTTTTTGTGTTTCAAACCACATGCTGACAAAACTTGACGCAATGTTTCTAAACTAGTATAATTGTATTCTGGATAATCTGCTACCTTTTGCTGTATTACTTTGTCGCAACCTCGTTCTCCTTATACAAACTATAAATTGTCCTACGTATAAAATCTTAATTAGCTTTGTCAACTGATATCAGTTTTTCTTTACATGTTTTTCGGTTTTGTGAATAATCTACAGCAACCCCATTCGTGACAAACTCGATAAATGAAAAATTTATTTTCCTATTTTAAACAATCGAATATATTTAAAATAACTTGCTGTGCTTTTATATCTAAATCTTTAATATTGAATTCATGCCTGCCTTTATCCTCACTGTGAAATTTCATTGCCTTCATTCGCCCATGGTTCAAAAAATGCCATATTTCTATTTATTTAAAGAAAGTTATGAATTAAATGAATCTCACCAAACAACACCACCGCTTATCGCAGACTGTCCGGCAGGAATATTTCGAAGAAATTTTGTAAATACGCCTTCCTACAGCTTTCGCCAATAGAAATGTATTCATTTTTACGATTAGATGATTTCATTGGTAAGCAGTGAAGATGATGAGTTCACGTGGACCGACGGTTTGTTAGATGTTCCCCGAATTTTATACGTGAAATCAACATTATTTTTCATTTCTTAATTTGGTATGGGTGCAGTGGGTATATTTATGAAATATTGATTGATCCTCGCATAACTGTCTTCTGCAATTGATATTGGAAGATCTATAATGTTATAAAGAAATATTCGTGACAGAAATCCGTGGATAACTTCACACAGGTTACAAAGTCTCTCAAAAATATTCACTAGTTTCTGATCAATATGTCGATTCATCTCATCGTAGATATATAATCTGTGTTAATTCATATTTAATTCTGTAACTAAACAAATTAATAATTGTTGTTTTTTCAGTAATCTGTTGAAATTAACAAATTTAACTTGTTTGCAATTCATTAAACGCATTGAGAATATGTAAATCTACAACTTACTATTTATCAAGAAATAGTAAAATATTTACTTTACTTTATTAAAACAAAGATAAGTTTATTCTATATATCTAATAATAAAACTAATTCAGTGAAATGCTATTGTGTTGGTGTTGATAGAATCTTAGTATTCAAAATATACTGGGTGTCTCATTGGAAGAAATAGAGTATTTTGGCCAAAATGAAGTTCATTATTTAAATAATGGAACAACAAATGTCATGTCTCAAGCACGCAAAACTCAGATACATGAAAAATTTTATCAAATATAGGGTTTCCAAGTAAAAAATCGTATATTTGATTTGTTTGACTACTTTTGGGACATCCTGTATGGCTGGAACAATTCAAGATTGTAGCTGTTTTTTTTTTGAAAAATTTCATCATTCGCTGACTAGAGACCTTATAAATATAGACGACTCACTATTTATAGAGGCTAAATTGAATAGTCCCCTCAAGCTTTATTTTAAACAACACATAGTAAAGATTCTTTCAATGTTTAGAGTTCAATTGATTCCAGATATAAACTGGGTTTATTTATTTCATATAGAGCTATTATTGTTAAATATTGCCTACACGTTATTATCATTTTGCGAGTACCTGTGTATGCCAAGTAAAGTTTTGATAAAAGTTGTATTAAAACTCCCTTAAATATACAATAGCGTAAAATTTTTAAAACACAAGTTTCTATATGTACTATGTTTAAATGAACCATAATATATTGTATGGAATATTTGTTAGATCTGAAAATAAAACTAAAAGAAGAAATTCCAAAGAACAAAGGAAAGCCTCAGGATCTTGTAAAATATGACGTAAACGCATTAAAGGATAAAAGTATGGCGAAATAATTTGAAAATGCAATGACTACAAATTTGGAAAACAAACAAACATGGGAGGATATCGAGATGGAGTGGACAGAGATTACGAAAACAATGAAGGATGTGATACAGCAACAACTAGGAAGAGTGGGGAAGAAGACAAATGTTTAATGAAGACTGCAAGCATGCATTAAAAAGGAAGAAACCAAACAAAACAGAGAATTTTGAAAGACCCAAAAGATGAATTGAAACAGGATTACGCACAGGAAAGGAAGAAAGCAAAGAACATGACATAAACAAAGACATTAGAAATTTTGATCAAGAGGCAAAAAGGAGTAAGATACCAAACAAGACCGGAGAGAAATATTACAGAGACGAAGACGGCTGACTCTTAGGGGGAAAATGGACAACTGGACAGGTGGAGGGAATATTTCAATGAACTGCTAAACGATGGAACAAGAGGTAACAAAGAAGATGAGTTTGTGGAAGAGGGGACAGTGAATGAACTCGTCTCGGTAGAGGAAACACTATAAAGCTATAAAGTATTGTAGTGAACCCTTAAGGAAGCGAATATATAATTTGATTAAAATCATATGGGCACAAGAGCAGATGCCAAACCAATGGGATAAGGCAATTATTTACCCAGTACATAAGAAGGGGGATATGACAGACTGCGTGAATTATAGGGTTATCACTCTGTTGGATGTCGTATACAAAGTTCTAGTCAGTATTATAAGAAATAGATTAGGCAAATACTTGGCCGAACAAGTGGGCGAGTATAAGGGGAGCTTTAAAAATGGGAAGTTAACTAGTGACCAAATTTTCATACTGAAGACAATCCAGAACAATAGCTATGACCGAGGATAAAACCTGAATCTCCTCTTTGTGGATTTCAAGCAGGCGTATAATTCAATAAGTAGAAAACATTTGTTTCAGTCGCTAGCAGCACTCGGAATACCTAAGAAAGTATTACATTTGGTGAAAATCCACTGAATAAAACCGAGAATGAAGTAGCTGTCGAAGGAAACTATCGGAAAAATTTGAAACAAAAAGAGGTTGAAAGCAAGGTAGACCTACCATGGACAGTGCTGTTTAACCGTGTGTTAGAAATGGTGATGAGAAGTAGAGGCATCCAAACCCAGGGAATGATTTACAATACCAAAATACAAATCCTTGGTTTCGCAAATGATTTAGTACTTATAAGTAGAATGAAAAAGGATCTAGAAAAAATGTTTGAAGAGAAAGCAAGAGAATATGAACTGCGTCTAAATGAACAAAAGACCAAATATATGGAGAAGGGAAGGGATCTGAATAGTTGCAACCAATTGAAAGTGACGACAGAGCAAAACAAGGAGTATAGATTTGATACAGTCCAGAAGTTCGAATACCTGGATATGGCAGCGACAAAGTAGGAGATGAAACCTGAAAAATCGACAAAAAACTGGCGAGAGGGAACAAAATGTTTGGAGCCCTAGGAGGACTATTAAGATCAAAAGATATTTCAACAGCCTACAAGTGCATTTACAAGATAGTTATACAACCAACGGTACTGTATGGTAGTGAGTGTTGGATCATGAACAAAAAAGAAGAGAACAAAATAAAATAGAAAGGTAATAAGGAGGATTTTCGAAAGAGTGCGGGACCAAAACGAGTGGAGAAAAATAAGAACGTACACAGAGTACTGTATGGTCAAGTTGAGACGGGATATATGGTCAGAGCAAAAAGACCCCGTTGGATGGGACATCTAGCCAGAATGGACGAAAACTTTAATCTTTAATTTCTTATTTCTTGGACCTTTTGATATATTAATGCTTCTAAATGTTTTTCATTTAGGTCTCTTCTGTCCAAACGTCAACTTTTTATCAATCTTTCAAAAATTAATAAAAACACCAATACATTCATGACGACCTAACCTATTGAAATTTAATGTTATCCATAAATTTACCAATCAATATTGAATTCACTACAACTTATACTTATCGAACCTATAAAAACTCAACGTCATTCATAATCTAACCAATTGAAAATTAATAAAAATTACTATATAAACCAGAATCAATATTTCTATCATCGTAAATTTAAATATTGAATTTTGAATTCTATTTAAGTAAAATTTTATTATTGTTATACATTTATATATATTTCTTCGTTCTAAAAATTCCCTTTTTCGTGTATTAGATTCCATTTCAAAAATTTTTGAATCTTTATAATTGAATTTGTTTTTTTGATACATCATGGTTCGTTAATGCAGTTCTATTTTTTTGATCGTATTAATAACCTTTCAATCTATTTTCTAAATACTGAGATATCTGCCCTATGTAGACACCATCACAACACTTACAATATACTTGATATATAATATTACTTCTATTGTTTTTTGGTGTTTTAGATTTTAATTTAGTGAAATATTTGGATAATGTATTGTCTTTTATGACTTATAATAATATCTTATTTATTGGAATAATTCAAATATATATATATATATATATATATATATATATGAGCCCAAGAAATTAGAGAAAAAACAAAAATATTTAGTAGTTTTGGAAAAACTATAGTATTCTACACGAGTATTATGGATTATTGTTCACTCGATGATTTATACCACTCGCTAGCGTGAACTTCACTTCGTAAATAATAATCTCTTTTATACACTCATGGATAATATATATGACAATAATAATGAATAAGTGGTTAATAATGAATTACCCTGTACCAAAACATTATAAACTACCGAGTTATATTTTACATAAATCGCTGTGTGATAATTACATTATTTATGTTATTTTTTCTGTTTCAGGCGGCATTATTTATCATAGGTTACGTAATATGTTACTTAAATTTATCATTAACTCTACCGATTCTGACAATATGTACCTTAGTTTTTTTTGAAACACAAACATCAGGAATTTCGAAAAAAATCTCAAGCAAGTCCAAAGCAAGTTCGTATACCAAGAAAGATCTCTTAAAAGTCGTTGATGAACTACCATCCTGGGTAATTATTTTATTTTACTTTATCTATAATAACATAAAGAATAGTGGGAATAATCGCATGATATACCGCACTAATTTTAGATAATAGTTTTCTCAATTTATTTACAAAATACCCATGAAAGCCTTGAAATTCACCATAATTTTCATTATGAATTAATTTTTTATTAGAGATACTATTTTTTATATTATACATATATATTGTGTACTAGTCGACTTATTTATAAAAAAAATAGATAAACCGGAAATAATTGCTGCAAGAGGTTTAACTGTTTTAATGGCTCCATTTGTAGTCCAAAACGACTATCCTAGGTTCTCCCCTGCGCTAAAGTGGTGTAAGAAGGGGTAAATGTACCCCAATAATATTATTTTTGCAGTTTCCCGACAGTTTCACCAACCCATTTGTCAATGAAGTTATAAAAATTTATGTTTAGTAGTATGGGAACAAGTGGTCACAAAAATGTGCGACTAGTCTTATTCAATGCAGAATTTAATGTTCTAAAACATTTATAATAACCATGTTTTCGATATTGCGAGTCCGCAAAATTACCCTTGTTGGGGTACATTTTACCCCTCTATCCTCAACTTTATAACAACTCCCGAGCGAATAGGAAAACCTAGGATAGTCATATTGGGGTTTAGAAATTAAGCCATCAAAACAATAAAACTTTTTGTAACAATTATTTCTGATTTGAAGATTAGTCCTACTAGACTATTAAAGACTTTTGTTAATTTTTTTCCGCATCATACCGACAAATGATGGATAATGAAGCAAATTAAATTTTCCTAACACTGAATTAGAGATATTAAATTACAACAATTTCCACAGAGCTGAATTTTGACAAGGGCACTGAATAGGAATAGTTTTCATTTGTATTTTTAGAAGGGCAAGTGTCTATAGATAGCGACTGCGACTACAATATACTGATCATGTACTTTGTTTATTAAATAATTATACAAAAAAAAAACTTAATATTCCATGTACAGCCTAACGTATTCTATAGTATTAACCCGACTCTTTGAGACCTAGATTTAAGCTTAGATCCACAAAATTATCGCGCTGCGTTTTCAACATTTACTTTGGATTCAAATTTTTTTCACACATGGATATGAATAAATAGTAATCTAACGGTGCAAGGTCCGGAATAAATGCTAGTTATGGTAGGAGCTCAATACCACCAAATTCTTCAATCTTATTCCACGTAACTTTCACAGTACATGGTTTTAGCATTGTCTTGTAAGGAAAACACGATTTTGGGTAACTAAACCTGGATATTACTCCGATGAAACCTCATACATTCGCATCAGCTGTCCTCAATATACCTCGCCATCGATAGCTCGATCATCAGGCATGATTTCGAAGTACACTAAACCTTCATAATTCTACCAAGAACACAAAAAGACTTTCTGCTCGAACCAACCTATCTTACACTGCCTAAAGCACGTTTCGATAACCAAGTTATCGCCTTCAGAGACTGAAGGTAAATTAACACCTACCTACTTGTTTGATACTAAATTTTCCCACCAATGAGCCCTATCCACGAAACACTTTGTTCGGTGCGACCTCTATTTGCAACGGGTTTTGGTAATTGTCTTTCGTGTGACACTATTCGACAACTTCTATAGAGACTTCTATGTGCTAAAGCGAAACATTTCCGATTTTACCTTAAAGTTCAAGTTAAAATATAATTTAGGCTAAATTGCAATAATGAGAAACCCGTGACTTAGTTCAATAGAAACTTTAAATGTTACCTCTTGTTACCTCAATAGCCCAAGCAGGTGAACGACCTGAGCGATCTTCAAGCGTCAAATCTCCATTATTAAAACTTCCTCTTCAATTTCACAAATTTCCTGTGCCGCCATGATTGCTAACTAATGTCTTAACAATAAACGAATTTCATGTTTATCGCACTCAAATCTATTTATTATAAAAACGTACTACGTCGTCATTAATCAAAGAGAAAATTATTAAAGTACAGTAAATATACTCTCTATAGAATTAGAGAATAGTCTTAACATGTTTAAATTGAGACTCCTCTGTAGTATGTAAAAAGAAAGTGAGCTGTTTACTATAAAATATTAATTGAAAGCGTACGTATATTCCCTCATTACATTTATCTCGTGAATCCAATATCTCTTTTAGATCTTTCTTCCTGTCCCGCCTCAGCACACACTTCAGCCATTATAATAATTTTGTCTTTTCAACAGCTAAGCTGTTCATTTTGATTTATTTTTGTCTTTTGCTAATACTTATAATAATTTTTATTCTTTCACATTGATCCTCAAACACCAATTCCATTACAAACTGTTCAGATCAATCACTTATCTGCTCACAATAGCATCATATTCACGAGCAGCAGTTGGGGCGCCCACCAAAGTTTTCGGATAGGTTAATCGAACCATCTACAAACATCTACAAATCATGGTCGCGTGCGCTATCAATGAATGCCTGGATGCCCAAACATTCCATCATGATCCCTGGTGATGGTGAATAAGCGAATCGGACAAGTCGGGTAATGTCTACCTCTCACTCTTGAAGTTTCGTCACAATTCTACCTCCGATTCTTCAGCTGCGATTGGTACGGGTTTTCTAGATGCTTGAGACCATCTTGCATGTCCAATCTCTACTTCAGCTGTTCATGTCATTAAATTCCTCAAGAAGTATCGTCTGGAGTATATCTAAGGCATCTTCTCGCAGTGCATTCGTTAATTTCACTGCATTTTCTTCGGACCAATTTTTCAATCTAGCAGCTGCCTCGAATTTTTTAAAGTAATTGGTCCAAGATGTCTTATCAAAAGTTGAAGCTTCTACTTGGGCGAAACTGCCATTGTCTTGAATAGTGCTTATGGATTGCAGTATTTCATGTGTTCGTTCTTCTTTTCTTCTACTGGAATATCGGAATATCTTCAGTTATTAGATTGTACCTTCTTATTAATTGTTTTCATCTTTTTGTCGATATCCGATTGAATCTGCTCATTCATTGTCGTTTTCTTATTCTCGATATTAGATTTAAAAGATATAATTTTATTTTCCATGTGATTGACTACTTCAGCTTGTAATGACAAAATAGATAAGTTTCTGGATCAAATCCGTCACTTACGAGTGCCACTTCGAGTCTTTCTACTAATTAGCGATTCTCCAGTTCGGCTTTCTGTTCAGTCACTCTCATGTCACCAAGTCTCTTGGCCATGTTTATATCACTAGTTAAACTAACTTGATCCGCTAAACATACCCGGTTATATATCCAATACGAAGTTCTCAAAAATTATAGAAAATAAAGAAATAAAACAAATAAATAAATAGACCTTTCTAAAAATTAGTTCAAAAGAAACAATGTAGAAAAATCGCCTGCTTTGTTAAAAATGTATGTTAAAAAACATCAAACAGGCCGCGATTTCGCCATATCTTAGAATTTGAAAATCTTGACATGCTTCGCTGGACCTGCCTCTCTGTTGCCGTAAATGCATTGATCAATTTGAAACCTTTTTCGAAACCCTTTTTTCAATTTCTTTCAATAAATTCATTTTGACGCTCCAAATTTGTTGCCAGACTTATGTCCACCCCTATATAAAGAAGTACGCGGTTACTACATCAACCATATTTTTACAGTGGACACAAAAAACTTGACGATGGAAAAAATTAGTTTTGACTTGACCTGTTTTTTTTTAAATAAGCGATCGAAATAGTGGCCATATTCCAAATTTTCAAAAACTAATGGAAGAAATACAGTTCTAGTAAATTAACGCGGAGTGCAGTTAGTTTTAAATAAAATGGCGGTCTGGTAAACAGTTTACCTTCAGTCTTGGTTATCGAAACGCACATCAGACACTGTATTTGTGAGTGTTCGTGTAGTTTTAGTGGAACAAGTGGATTAAGTATGAATATCACCAACGGTTCCAAAAATTCCAATTTAGTCAATGTATGGGAGAGGTTAGTGATGAGCACTGCGAGACACCAGGATATAGCCGCGGCATGAAACAGCATTATTGGGGAAAGTGGACCCCTGCTGTGGTAGCAGACTATTGTTGCACGTTAAGATGATTAGATCTTGATTATAAAAGAAAAAGTAGTTCTTTACACATTTAGATTCAAAAAATAAATTAATATAAGTAAACTTTTAACTGAGCTGAAGTACATAAAAAACCTTAGCTAATTAAGACATAAATTATTTCCACTGTGAACAAATTAGTTGAATTCCTTCCATGGGTTTGCAGAAGAAGTTTTTTTTGTTTACCAGTGTCAATAACTCACGAGAAAAAAAAACGAAAATTTCGACTTTTGAACTTCAATAACAATGGATAGCTGATGACTTTTAATTGTTTAAAAGCAATGGTGTAAACCAGTCCTTAACGAAAATTCAACTTTGTAGAAAATTTTCTCATTTGAATACTAATTTCCCGACCAGTTTAACTAGACTAATAGTTTGTCATTCAGTCTCGAAATAAAACTTCCAATATAAACAGGCATTCATTGTTTTAAATACTTATCTCACATTGAACCATTACGCCAGAATTATTTCTAGTTGAATATTCAGTGAGAGATATTAAGAAACATTTTTTAGAATATTATTTTGAACTCTAACAGCCGGTTCCATAATACTTTTTAAAGGAAGCTTTAAAGTTAAAGTCGCGCGTTTCATAATTGATATTCAGCCTAAATGTTCTCTTAATTTGAACTTTAAGGTAAAATCACAGATGTTTCACTTTAGGACATTGAAGTCTTCCTTAGCGAGAAACGTAAAATACAAACATTCGTTATGTTTGAATTCTAAGCTGAACCCGGTGTCTTTTTAAAAGTTTCAAAAAAATAATAGGTTCATGACACCATGTTCAAGCTTATGCGAAGAGATTTCTATTCGACATTACTGACCACTCTGCAGGAAAAAATTAAAGAGAAAAGACGCGGAAAGCCTTCCAAAGGTGTTCTCTTTTTGCAGGACAACGCCCCTGCACACTAATCTCATGTTGCCATGCAAAAAATTAGTGATTTAGGATTTGAGTTACTAGAACACTCCCCTTATTCACCAGATTTAGCCATCTCTTTTCTCAACTGAAAAACATTTTAAAAGGTCATAAATTTTCTTCCAACGAGGAGGTAATAAAAGCTGTGGAGGCCTGGTTTGCAGAGCAAGAAGAAACATTTTTTTTGAAAGGTCTAGAGACGTTGCAGGTTCGCTGTAATAAATTTATCCAAATAAGAGGAGAATATGTTGAGAAATAAAATATTTTGACATTGAAATTTTGTTTCGTTCTATAGTAGGCTAAGAATTCTTCAAAATGTCTTCGTATAAACACAAAAAAATTTGTTGGGCTCAGGAGAAAGTTTATCAATTTTGGTTGGGGCACTACGTGTTAAGGAGCCTTTACTTGAGAGCCCGTTACGAATCTGGAACTATTTCACTTCAATAACTAAGTTGAAGGGCCCTTTAATCTAAAGGAATAAAGGAACCTTCAGTTAAAGTGCAAGTTAGGGTGGGATTATGAAACCGGCCTTATATTAATGAAACCCATTTGGTACCATAGCATACAGATTTCATGTGTGAAAAGTATGCTAACGAACTTCTGCGTTTGTTTACCACTTTTCACATCACTAATTACGAAATAACTATTGTTACTTTTCGCTTAATATAATAATCACTTTTTACTCTAGACTTCATTCTAGCAAAGGCAACATTCTTTATATTTTGTACTTCTTGTACGCATGCCCTAAAAAACTATTTTTGGCATTAAGTAGCTATAGTAGATCTTATTTCATGGTAATTTTTGTTTTTTAGGTAACTTTCCCAGATAGAGAGAGAGCAGAATGGCTTAACGAGGTAATACATTTCCTATTTGTTCAATATATTGAAATAAATTTCTCTAATTTGTCCAGTCATTACGTCGGAAAAATCGGGTTAGAAATGCAAATGAACCTAGAAAGCCAAATTTTGGATATTACGTGGGGGGGGGCTAAATTGTCGGCAAATTGTCGAACAAAATAACCTTGTGGGTTATTTTATTATTTATTCGAAAATAAAAAATAGAGAAACGAATTTTTCGATATCACGAGATAAATGGAAATAGCGAAAAACAATTTTTTTCTCCCCAAATTTATGGTTTTTTTAATCAATATCTCAATAACGATGATCAGTACGTGAAAAATGTATAGGACTTAACTTGTAGATCGTACAAAGTGCAACAAAAAAGTATTACATAAAATTTTTTTATCTCTACGGGACCCGACTTATGTGAAAAAATTGAATTTAACCCATTTTTTCAAGATGGCGGAGAACCCACAAGGTTATTTTGGTTGATAATTAAACTTAAGCTTTTCTAGACCCCCCCCCCACACACGTAATATCCAAAATTTGGCTTTCTCGGTTCATTTGCATTTCCAAATGTATATAATGACTGGACTAAATTTCTTACTTCGAAGACATTTTTGATCTGTTGTTGTTAATATCTCAATGTTAGGTCTCTTTTAATCGAAAATTATTTTTAAAATAGAAAAAAATCTTGATGTTTCGAGCTATATCGGTCTTAATAAATAAAAGAATATTTGTTGTGTTGTAAAAATATTTTGAAACTGTTCTAAAAAACTTTTGAGAAAGAAAATTGAAAACCCTGGTGTCTTATGATTAACTGAAAACACTTGTACGTAGTACATACAGTCCATGGTTGTTAGCGTAACATAAAAAAAGTCATAAATAAAAAAAACTGATTATTTTTCAATATTTAGTTCCACACACTTTCCAGAAAGCGTGACTTTGCTTGCAAACAAAAAATAGTCGGAAAATGCCAGATCAAGGCTATATAGTGGATGTTCAATCTCTGCGAAGCAATATTATTGTACAGTAGCCTTGTAAGAGAAGCAGTGTTGACTGGAGCATTTTCATGAAGCAAAACACACTTCGGCTGATTTTGCCGTGTCTTTTTTCGATAATTTTTTGACGCACCTACCTGAGTAAGTCGTGGTAATGTACCTCATTCACAGTTGTTTTTGATTCCTTAAAGTCGATCGAAATAAAACATCCGTATTCCCAAAATATAGTAGCTATCACTTTTTTGGTGCTTTTCGAGACCTTTGCTTTTTTGGCACGGGCTCTCCATTTCGATTTCACTCCATGAAATCTCGTTTGGATGTCGGATCATAGTTGCATCACCCGTTACAATTAATTGATCGAATTATACTTTCTTCGCACAGCGCTCAGAATTCAAGGTAGCCACCTTGCACTAATTTTTGTTAAATGTTCATTTAGGATCCTTAGAACACTTGTTTTGGAAATGCTGATGATTGCTGAGATTTTTTTTTGTCGGTTTCTGGAGTAATCACCGTCATATGACCTCCCGCATGTGGGTCATCTTCTAATGATTCTCGTTCCCAGCGAAACAACTAAGACCAATTTTTAATTGTTAAAAATGATGGATTCAAGTCACCGTAAACAACTCCATTGTGTTTTTAATTTCGAAATTTCATAACAACGCGAAACTTGATTAGAAAAATGGATAGAAGCAACGAGTTGATACTTTGTGTAAAGCTTGTTAAGATTTGTCACTGACTTACATGAAAATTTTTGTGAACTATTGAAACCGCACTACGTATTTTATTATTTATTTATTATTTGTCAATACTTGATTCTTTATATTTGTTTCAGATCATTGGACAATTATGGCCTAGTATATCTCTTTATGTAATAAAATTGTGCAGAACTAAATTGCAAACAAAAATTCAAAAGAAATTTGATGGTTTCAAATTTGAAGAAATTGATTTTGGATTTACGGTAACTCATTTTCAATTGATAAATAACTATGATCCTAGATGTTTTTTGCTCAAATTTTAGAGCACAAGTGACTTTTGAAAATACCAGTGTTTTCATGGCAAGGGAGTGTCTTAACTTATTTTCATAGTGCTAAAATATTTGATTTGATAGATAGAAATGTGGCATAGAGAGCATCAGGAAAGCGTCCGAACGGGGCTACATTTGTTTAAAAATTTGGAAAATGTGGAACCAACAATGTTTTCCACAAGCTGGAAGAAAATACAATATTGTTAGGGTATGATGCGCTCTGCACATTTCATTAACAACGCAGTGCACCACCATGTGATTTAGTGCCAGTAGATATGGAATCCAAGGTTTCGTTTTCCTCCTTGTCTTAAACTCATATATGTATTGAAGATACTTCAATACATATCAATTCTTTTGACTGCATTCTCATTGTTTTCATAAGTATTTTGTATTATTTTTACGTTGACTTCTCTTTCCACCAGTATCTTCCATATTTTCTCTCTAGGCATTCTATCAAAAACTTTTTTTAAGTCTAAGAAGGCAACTTACAATTTCTTCTTTAGTTGTATTGCTTTTTCTGTCATCTCTTTTGTATTTTTCACCTGCTATTATGAATTCGAACGTTTTAATTTTGGTATTGTGTTTTCATTTGGCATATGTGCTCTAAACAATCTTAATTGTGCTTCATATATCTTATCTTTGACTGATTTTATCTTTAGTATTTCTTCATATTCTTAATTTTTTATTCTTTTTTCTTCGTTTTTTTCTATTTTCCTAAGAAATCTCATTTCCATTGCATTTACAGGGTATACTTTATTTTGATTGAATTTCCATGGATCGCATCCGTACAGCATGTTAGGCCTCACTACTTTTTCAACCATTTCTATTTTTATATTTCTTGGCTCTTTTTTTTTCAAAAAATGATTTCATTGTATCAAATAATTTTTCCACTTTTTCTATCCTTTCATTTATTTCCTGATTTAGTCTGCTATCACTCCCTATTATTGCACTTAGATATTTTATCTTTTTACTTGTTCAATTTGTTCTCCTGTTTTGAATATTATGTACTTCGTCTTCTATTGCTATAATCATGCTCTTAGTTTTGTTGGTATTTTATTTTTTTTTTAGCCTCAATCTTATGCTTTTATTATTATTCATAATTGTGAATAATTATCAAAATTAATTCGTTGAATCCACCGAAACAACATTCATCCCAATCATAACCGTATTTACAATTTCGAAATTATGCAAATCTTCTCACGATCTTGCTACCAATAGCAAATCATCTGCGAATATCAATTCTGTTATATATGTAGTCTCCTTCCTCCAAATCCATATATTAAATTTTTTCATCTAACTCTTTGCTCTCTTTATTTTTTTATCTATTACTATTTTGAAAAGTAGTGGTCCCTTCGATACTATATTTCTTATCATTTTTGTACATTGTTATTATCATTGTTATTCTTTTGATACGGTTTTTAAATATTTGGAAGTATATCTTCTCTTATTTGAACAAAGGTTTTTTTTCAAATCTATGAAACAAATGAAATTCCTTATCTTTATTTATTAATTTATTTGTCTTATTATAAATATCAAATCGTTTGTGCTTTTTTCACTTTCTAAAACGACATTGTAAGTCCTCTAAAATGTCTTCGTCCTTTCTTATTCTAATATTATAGTAATTTTTTTGCTGCTATGGTTCTTATGGTTGTGTAGTTTTTACAATTTCTTTTGTTGTCACTTTTATATATAGGTAGTATAGCTTATTTCAGAAAGGTATAGAGTAATAAAACCTCATTAGGAATGCAAAGGGACCTCAGAGTGACCCAACAAATATTTAAGCCACTTTCATAGTTTGGCATTGATTTCATTGTAAATTTCTCAAGTACAGGTAGTACCACCCGGGTTCGTGTCAATATTTGCGTTTAGCCTATTGTTATCCATTCACAAACACTGAAAATAGTGTGCTAAAGGCGTGCCGGTAGATAACTCGTAAAAAGGAAAGAATTTTATTTTAACAGAATAAAAATTAGGCATTATTTACATAGTATTAAGTACACTTATTTTTATTGAACATTATATAAAAAATACATTATACAGAAATTAAATTATAAAAAATCATAATATTCTTTGTCATCTGAGGAACTGTCATTTCCTCTTGACGTTATAATTAACGGGTCGACCGTCCGATTGATCAAGTAGTCAAGATTCCACATTTTCTCCTCTTCTTTAATGACTTTGCTGGACTGCTTTCCGTTCTTTGGTGTCACCTCCTTAATGGCTTGATCAAACAGTAGCTTAACGTTTTTCATTTTGAATATCGTGTTGTGACTTGCTACAAATCCTTTCACTTGCGCCCATATAAGTTCCATAGGTTAACCAGTCAATAATTTCTTGTTTTCTCCAAGATGTAGTTGGTGTCTTCTCTATGCGTCGAGAATGATAACTTGCGTTATCCGTAATTACTACTCAATCAGCCGGAAGATATTTTATTATTTCACAAAATAGTCTTCAAAAACATCCGAATCCATGTCCTCGTGGTAATCTCCCATATGGCATGACTGAAAGGTTAGCAAACCTTCTTTTAAAAATTCCTCTTCGCTTCCAATATGGACGATTATTAGTCTTTCCCCTTTACCTGAAGGCACCTTAATACCCGTTGACAGACCTTCCATGAAAGCTTGGCGAGCACTGGTTATATTTTTGTCTTGCCACATTTTTGGTAGTGTATACCCTTCATTAATTCAAGTCTCATCAAGATAAAAGATTTTCTTCTACTATGTTCTGTACTGCTTTAAACTTCTTAAGTATTTTCGTCGCCAGCAAACAATTTCATCGCTTTCCAGTAAAAGTGCTTTACAGTTATGCTTTTCCTAGGTAAAATCCATATTTCTCTAAGTGGTCTATAAAAGTTTTTTAGTTATCAACGGAATACTGTCATTCTGGCCAAGCTCTATTGAAATCTCATCTAGGGTGGGTATTTCTCTTTCAAAATCAAAAAAAGAGTAAACTTTTCTTCGAATTACATTTTTGGTGTCTTCATCAAGGACTTTTACTGATCTGCCTGGACTTTTCTAGGGAGGTTCCGCTTGGCCTGCTATCTTTCTCCGCCGCAATAATTTAAAAACGGTGGACTTTCCAACTTCAATCATTCGGGAACATCGATCGACGGTTTCTTGTACAGTAAATTTCGGGTAATCGTATTTTATGCAATCGTGTACATTTAAAATAATAAGTTTTTCATTCACTGATAGTTGACAATTATTGGAACATCTTTTCGTTGGTGTAAATGTCGCCATTTTATTGCTAATCTTATAATACTGTGAACACTATTTACGGCTTAACAGCAAATACTGAAGCATTAAACTAAACAAATATACTTATAAAGGTCTAAAAATTTTGGGTAAGGCACCATTGCCCTTACGACGCATGGTTAATCCGAATCTGAAAAAGGGCTGGAATTGGGAAGACGTACTAATAGAAGGTTAAACGGTACCTGTTAAACGCAAAACTAACTGTATAATCTACAACCTACACAATATTTCGATATTGACACTTCAGGCCAGAAAACATACTTTTCCTAATTCTCTTGCGCAATTACTTGAAGTTTCAATATTACAAACAATACTATTTCAAGACCTACACCTATGGCCGACTATAGATTCCAATTCTCAGGTATTTTTTCTTGCTGCATTATCTCGTTTAGTCATTCTGTTAATTCATTTATTTCTTTTTCATCCCTTCAGTTAAACATTTCAACAATGCCTTTTTTCGGCGCTTTTCCTAGCTACAATTTCGATTCTACTCTTATTTCTTTCCTTATCTTTTCATTACTGCCTATTTCTGTCATTTCGTCCTTAATGTCTGCATTTGTAAACTCCTCGAAATATTCCCTTCATCTTTCTATTGCTTCATCCTTCGTGATTATATTTCTTTCTCTGTCTTTTATATCCATCATATTATATTCCTTTTCTTTCTTAATTGCTTTAGTGTTCCATAGAATAATTTTTTATTGTTCCAATAGTTTTCTGTTTACAGATGGCAAAAAATTTACTCTATGCTGCTTTAAATTGCTTGATATTAAACTGTTTAATATACATCTATTTAGTTTTGTTTTCTATAAAAATCCTTGGTGTCATCGATCATAATTTATTTGCATATTTACTTGAACAATTGTTGTTTCTGTTTAAAATCCAAAATTGTAATGAAAATGTTTATTAATTCTTAAATGTCTTTGCCGTGGGACCACTTCATCTACCATCCAATTATTATTGCTAAATAACACGACCAAAAAAAGTGTTCAGTAGTCATTTCGTGCCGTTAAGAAATATGGATTACACTTGTATATTAAACAATTATTTATTTTTAGCCACCAAAAATTGACGGAGTAAAAGTATACAATAAAAACGTCACAAAAGACTCAATTATTATTGATTTTGATTTATAGTAAGTATCTACACGTCAAGATTCCAGTTGTTAGGCTATTCTTCTATAACTAATCAATTATACTATAACATAGTTATTAACGTTAAAAAGATCTTGTAGAATTGTTTTGAAGACCTTAGAAAAATATCTTAGCTAACTGGCTATCAAAGTAGCACAGAGAAGTAATCTTGACTTCACACCACCATCATCAACATTTGAGCTAATGAAAATTAAGGCATAGAGAGCAACGTGATATTGGGAGTGCTGTTGAAAGGTATATGGGAGGATTTAGGGAGCTGTGACTTATTGTGATCCATCACCACCTATATTTATTCAAGATAGTATGACAGTTGAGCGTTATGTTGATAATATTGTTCAGACCAATTTACTGCCATATCTAAATTGGCGCTAAAAAGTACTTTTTCAATAAGGCAATGCACCTCTACATATTGCATAGCAAACCATGGAGCTTCTCCAAAGAACTGATTTTTATAGTCGCTAGATTAAATTCCATCCGGAATGTGTGGGATATGTTGGGTAGAGAACTGATCAATTTACACTATACTCCAAAAGAGTATGATGACTTATGATCCATCACCACTTGCATTTATTCGAGACACTATGACAGTTAGGCGTTATGTTGATAATATTGTTCGACCAATTTACTGCCTTATCTAAATTGGCGCTAAAAAGTACTTTTTCAATAAGGCAATGCACCTCTACATATTGCATAGCAAATCATGGAGCTTCTCCAAAGAACTGATTTTTATAGTCACTAGATTAAATTCCATCCGGAATGTGTGGGATATGTTGGGTAGAGAACTGATCAATTTACACTATACTCCAAAAGAGTATGATGACTTATGATCCATCACCACTTGCATTTATTCGAGACACTATGACAGTTAGGCGTTATGTTGATAATATTGTTCGACCAATTTACTGCCTTATCTAAATTGGCGCTGAAAGTACTTTTTCAATAAGACAATGCACCTCTACATATTGCATAGCAAACCATGGAACTTCTCCAAGAAGCTGGTGTTAATAGTAACCAGATTCAAATTCTATTTGACATGTGTGGGATATGATGGGTAGGGAACTGTTCAATTTATACCATACTCCAAAAGAGAATGATTTAGTTATCCACCAATTTAAAGTTACTTGAAACGGGATGCTACAAGCAATCAACGACTACTCATTTTTGCCGATACCTAGAGTGTATATTTTGTAAATTGGTACGTAATATTAATATGCACTAGATATTAGGCAATTCACACTACTGTATAGAAAACTATATTGATTACATCTTATGTCCTAACGAGTTTGAAAATAATATTTAATAATAGATTTATTGTGTAAGAATCCCAATTCTGATCTGTGCGGATACTAAGTCTAACTGTCTTATCATACTAGCGGTTGTGGGGTGGAGCGGGCGCGCAACGAATGTGTCGCGAACACACCCCGGCTGCGCCGCGGAAATGTCACAGACGTGTGGCAGAAATGCAACGTTCTCGTCGCTTGTTTGTAGCGCACGATACACTCATTAACAAAATGGATTCCGGGGAAGAAACACTACTGTTGGCTTTGTTACTTTGGCGTTTGTACGCGACGATACAAAATGTCGTCCACACTACTATTCGCAGAGATCTCGTTGCCGACGCGCAACGAATTCACTGCGTATGCGCGGCGGGGTCGTTGCGCAACCGCTCCGCTTTGAATTCGCTCGCAATCCGCTAGTTTGAAAATGGGATAACCCCCTCAAGGAATCTCAGTTATTTTAGACAAAAATGGAAAATCCTCGAATCCATCAATTTTTATTTTAATCGAGGTGTTTTATAACATACCATAAATTGTCACCCTTTTAAACCTCTACCTTTGACAGCTACACTCTCAGATTCTTTAAATAGCAAGGAGGGTCGTGCGATGCTTCCTTGGCAAAGGTCTGAAAAGCAGATATCAAAAATATATCACACTTTGCTTTAATCTTGGATAACCAAAAAATTATGTAACTGTTATTCTTGAACGCTTATACAGATTTATTTTTTTTTCGAATAAAACCGTGGTTAGAACAGTTTTTTTGAAATCTAGTTGATGTGTCATAGGTGTTGAAAGATGTCAAAACCAAGCATTCATCAAAATTATTGATGCCAAATAATATTGATAGTAAAAAAGTGAGATTAACACTTGCAATTTGGTGACTTTTCTATCCACAACAATCGAAATGGTACAGCTTCATGGTTTAGCAGAAAAATGTGAAGCAGTTCTAATATTTAATGAAGCAGGCCGTAACTACCATGAAACTGTGATAATATTAAATGAACGTTTTCCTGATCGTCCAATTGATGGACATTACTATAGACTTCTTGGCCACAAAATTTTTTGAAATTGGTTTTGTAGAAAACAAGAAACGGGATAGAAGAAAAAAAGACTTCTGAGGTAATACATTAGATATTTTATCTCAATTTTTAGTAAATCTATATAGATCAAGTAGAAAAATTTACCTCTGAATCTTAAGTAAACCACAAAACCATTTTAAAAATGCAAAAATGTCATCCAGAGAAGTAATCTTGACTTCGCATCACCATCATCAACATTTGAGCTAATGAAAACTAAGACATAGAGAGCGACGTGATATTGGGCTTGTTCATATGAACAGGACTTGAAATAATAATTTAGGAAGCTGTGACTTATGGTGATCCGTCACCGCTTACATTTATTCGAGACAAATGGACAGTTGGGCGTTATGTTGATATTATTGTTCAGACCAATTTACTGCCATATCTAAATTAGCGGCAAAAAGTAATTTTTAAATATGGCAATGCACCTCTACATATTGCTTAGCAAACTATGGAGCATCTCCAAGCATCTGGTTTTTATAGTCACCAGATTTTAAACCCCATCGGACATGTGTGGGATATGATGGGTAGAAACTCTTCAATTTGTATCATACTCCAAAAGAGTTATCCATGAATTTGAAGTTACTTGGCACAGGATGCAGTAAGCAATCAGCGACCACTTCTTTTTGTCGATACCTAAAGTGTATACTTGGTAAAATGGTACGTCGTTGAATTTTCTAATATGGTTACCGAAATAATTGAACATTAAGTTTTCATTATAAAACATTTTTTTCCAGATCTTCCAATTTATCGACATTACTATAGACATGTCACAAAATTTTTTGAAACTGGTTCTGTCATGGAGAAAAAACAAGTATATAGTGCATCTTAATTTGTAGTAATTCCATCTAGGTCAAGTAGAAAAATTTACCAGAGAATGCGAAGTAAATCACTGAACCATTTTAAAATGAAAAATGTCATCCATATTAAGTCAAAAAGGCGCACGAATTGACAGATGGTGATACAGATCGCCGACTGCAATACGAGGAGGTATTGATATCTAGTTAGTCTAGACCAGTTCCATGCATAAACAAAATATTGCGTTACCATAGCAACGAACAATAACTTATTAGAAGTGTCAGTGTAAAGTTTGACGTTAAAAAAGTAAACCAGAGTTACGCAATAAATTAAAAGAAAAAAGATGTCTACCGAAATTGTGAAAATCGAAAAATTGGAGTATTGAGCAATCATCAAGTACCTGTATTTACAGGTTAAAAGGTAAGCAGATTTACGAAGATATGCTTAATACCCTTGGTGATCAATGTCCTTCGTAAGCGACCGTGAAAAATTAGACTGCAAGTTTCCAAAGAGGTAAATTTTCCATTGAAGATGATGACCGATCGAGAAGGCCAGTTTCTGTGGCAGTACCCGAAAATATGCAATTCATGACATGAATTAATCAGACCGTCGAATGGGGCTAAAATGGATATCTGAAGCACTGAATATTTCATACGAACGCGTTCATCACATAGTTCACGTCAATTTGGACTTGAGAAAAATTGCTGCAAAATGGATCCCCAAATGTTTGAATGTTGACCAAAAGCGTGCAAGGGTAGAAGTATCGCGATCGATCTGTGCTCGATTTGAAAACGATGTAGTCTTCTTAACTGAATTGTTACTATGCATGAGACTTGGGTACATTTCTAAGATCCAGAAACAAAGCAACAATCTATGGAATAGCGACACTCTGGTGAGATCTAAGAAGTTTCGTGTCCAAATATCTGCTAGAAAAGTTCTCGCTTCAGTTTTTTGGGATTGCCATGGGGTAATCATGACTGATATTTTGGATAAAAGTAGAACAATAACTGGAGATTACTATTCGACATTAGTCTACGGGAAAAAATTGAAGAGAAAAGAGGCGGAAAACTATGCAAAAGTGTTTTGTTTTTGCAGGACCACGCCTCTGCACACAAATCTCATTTTCTTAACAGAAACATTTTTTTTGAAAGGTCTAGAGACGTTGCAGGTTCGCTGTAATAAATTTATAAAAATAAGAGGAGAATATGTTGAGAAATAAAATATTTTGGCATGGAAATTTTGTTTCGTTCTATAGTAGGCTAAGATTTTTCAATATATCCTAGTATTGTCAAACTATGGACCAAAATATTTCACAAGATCCATATTATTTAAGACATATTTGTTTTTCCGATGAAGCTACATTCTATTTAAATGGTCACGTCAGATATTGGTATGACGAAAACCTTCGACTGTTTCTAGACTGTAGCTAGAAACAATCCAAGTGAATGGATGGAGCTCCATCTCTTACGCTGTTCGAATTCGGAATCTTTTAAATAATTTTTATCTTAGAAGATGGATTAGGCATCGTGGATTCATTGAATGGCCACCAAGATCAAATATGACTCTAGATCTAGATTTTACATATGAGGTTATATTAAATCCAAAGTGTATGTGCTCCATTTGTCGACACCTCCTGAACTTTGTCAAAGAATAATTGAAGAATGTTATAGGATTGATATTCAGATCCTACAAACAGTTAGGGAGGTAACGAAACAAAGTATCTAATTTTGCCAGGAAGTAAATGGAGAACATTTTGAACATCGTCTGTAGTAGATCAAGTTATCTTTCTTTCTAGTTTCTATTAATTAATTGTTTCATCCAAAATTTTAAATTTACACATTTTTGAGCTCTGCTTTTCAAACTTTATCCAACGAAGTCTCGCACGACCCCACTTGTTATTAAAAAAATCAGAGGGGGTAGGTGACAAGGGTAGGGGGTAACAGGGGTGATAATTTTTTGAATGTTATGAAAAACTTCGATTAAAATGAAAATTGACGGGTTCGAAACGGAGATTCCTAGCGGGGGTAAGTGTAAACATCCGCAACGTATAGTCATTTACTTAATCAATTGATGCCTTTTATTACAGCACCTGTATTCAAAAAATGTATGAAAATTTCGATACTATTTGTATAAATACAATAGAGGTTTAAAAACTGAGGAGCGAGATATGTGATATCTTTATATATAATGAAGAATTCCTATTTTTTTCTCTATTTTCCAATTTTGTAAAAATCTAAAACAAGGCCAATTTATAGGGTTGTAAATTGTTTTTAGCTACGACGGGGACTGCACTATAAATTTTTCAGTGTCTGGAACACAAATTGGACGAATCAAAGATTTTCAGGTAATTTTACAAAATATCCTGGAGGTTTGCAGTGAATCTGAATATTTTTTTAGGTAGGAGCAGAACTGCGATTGGTATTGAAACCATTGATGATAAAAATGCCTTTGATTGGTGGAATACAGATCTTTTTTCTTAACACACCTGATATTAATTTCGAATTAGAAGGAATATCAGGTATTCCAGGTTTTAGGTGAGATAAGTTCATTTATCAAATCTTACTGATTATTTCATATAACGCATATTTTGAGAATTTGTAGTTCATATTTAAATGGTATTCTTATGAATTAAAAGAAGAAGTTAATAGAATTAAATATGTTTTGTTTATTTTACACTCCATTCTATAGCTTCATTTAACTCAAAGTAGCTGCTACTGTTTCTTTGTCAAGCGCGCAAGTATATTCACTATTAAAATTTCATAGTATTCCAATCAATCATTTTCACATTAATTTCTCAACAACCTAAATAATTCATATGACGGATAGTTTTAATATTTATTTATGAATCAATATGAAGTTATTTACCATAAAATAAACATTAAATGGCTCTTAATGTTACTCCAAGGGTAAAAATGGTGGTCTTTTAATATAAAGATGTTAGAAGGGCTTGTAGATTGTTTGGGGAACCTTTTTATCTTTTCAGTCACTCTGAACTTATACCGATATTTTTTACATTACATCTCATTGTTCTACTTCCAAAATACGTAGACTTATTTCAAAGGAGGCCAAAACAAACTATCCTTCCACAACAAGCTAACATACTTTGATTTTGAGGATATTAAGAATGATGTGTTATGTTTAATATTTTATTTTTAATTTTTGTAAAGAAAAAATTAAAATCTACCCCCCTTATCGATAAGTTAACCGATTTTGTATGACTGTATGACAATAAGAGACTGAAGTGGTGTTGACACAAGCATTAATGCGTGTCTAGCGCCATCTATCAAAAATGTTTCAAACGTTCTTATACATAGAAAAATGAAAAACTCTTTGGAATTGTTCTCGGTTTTTTGTGTCCCATTTCCAAGATCTTAATACAACTCCTTCGAGGCTCTCAAGCCTTTTGATGAAATAGCTTCTATGCCTTGCTCGCAGAATCTGCAGTTGTAGTTTTCTGTCATGCCTAAGATAGTATTTGACGGGGCAATCACCTGCCAGGAGACCTATCAACAGATTAATGTTGTGTCTGGGCATCTTAACAGGAATGTTTAGCTATCCGATCAGTTCGTTATTGCTGTGGCATCTCATGTGAAAATAAAACCAATTTAAAAGTGTGGGATCACACTTTACAAATTATAGAAATAGAAGCTAACAACCAATTTCTATTAGCACAACGCCGAAAATTGAGGTCTTCCATCACGTGATTAATACGTCAGCAACAATATTCATATGAATCGAATTAAAATTTCTGTCAATTCAGTAGAAATAATCATTATGACTAATAGTCCAAAGGTCGCCCTTTCCAAATTGTTAATTTAAACAGAAATTTTCCTTTTTTCATTGTTTGTATTTAGAAAAAGTTTTTTGATATCGGTATAGTAGGTGAATAAGTTACAAAAGCCAAAATCACTACTAGCCAAGCTGGCTTATTACTGGAGAACACACTATTAATTTTGGTTTCTAAGATACCATTTCGACCTTCGCTCGACAATATAAAAGAGAAATTTGTTAAAATGTATTGTTTTGAAATTTGAATGGATTAAGCGGTGGGCAAAAACTTTTGATCCATATTGTATAGAGTAATGTATACAGCTACTTAAAATTTTGTATTGTTGTATGTTATTATTTAGCACAGTTATTAAAAATAATTCTGTGCGATATTTTAGCTACTTCATTCGACAAAAGATTGAGGAAAGAATAACAAAAAAATTGGTATTCCCAAATAAAGTAACAAAAAGGTTTTCTAAGTCTGTTGAGGCTGCTGAGTTGAAATCATTAGAACCAGCGGTAAGAATTATCGATATTTTCAACATTTCAAAAAAAGTATGCTTCACTAATTTACTCGTTTTGAGATTTTAAGAAAATTATAATTTTAATACCTAAGCTATTAATTATCTCAAATTACATTTTTTGAATTTTCTAGTTTACATATTTTTCTGCTAGTATATTTGTTAGTATACCTAAATTGGAGAGGTTCATTACAGTGCAACATGTTGTGAATTTTGCAAGGATTATAGCGAACATAAATCGGTTTATATTAACCTGATATATTGTCTATCTTGTCTTTGTATTTTAGGGTGTTTTGAGAGTGCATGTATTTGAAGCTAAAGATCTGGAAAGAAAAGATGTTACCGGAAAATCGGATCCTTATGTTGTATTAACAGTTGGCGCTCAAGAACGAAAAACTCCTGTCATCAAAAGGGACTTGAACCCAAAATGGGACTACTGGTGTGAAGTACGTGATTAAAAATAAATTTTTTTATAATGTTAATTTTTTATGATTTTAGTTTGTAATTTTGGATCCAGTAGGACAACATCTACATTTTAAAATGTTTGATCAAGACGATTTAAACGAAGATGATTTTATGGGAAGGTATATATCAAAATTTTATATATATATATATATATATATATATATATATATATATATATATATATATATAAGATATTACTGTACATAATTTATAACTTCCTAACCCTACAGTTAGACAATTTAAACTGAAATTTTAATAAAATCTAATAACCATAATAATGAGTATATTAAGACTCCTTATAATTAAAAGAAAAAACTTTTAGACAGGATTTACCCCACAGTTATGTCCTCTTAGGTTTAGCTGTAATATCACTTTTTAGTAACTTAGATATACACAACCGGTCAAAACTTCTGCTCACCTTATAGTTTGCGTGTTACACAACAAATAAAAATAATACGATCGATTTTGATATTAATATTTTGTATTGAACGCCCTTTTGCATTTATTATTTCAGTACACAATTTTGGTATTCTCTCAAACAATTTCGACAAATAATCGTCATCTATTTGATTCCATTCGTTTTTTAAGATATTACAAAAACGTGAAGGAGAAGTAGGACACTGCTCTGAATTCCCTATCCAATTTGTCCCACAACAACTTAATCGGGTTGAGGTTAAACGATTGTAACGGCAAAATCATTACTTCCGGTACATTTTTCCTCTCCAATTGCTTCAAATACTCATTGCACAGCTTCGTGCAATGCTTCGGATCGACATACTGGAAGATTATTTTTCAGTCGATTCGGCGCTGGCCAAAACGTACTACATTCACCTTTAATATTTCTTATAACCTTTCCTCACAATTCCTTCAATTCTTACCAGGTCTCCAGTCTCACTTCCTCCAAAACATCCACGAACGATCACTGAGCGTCCGCCGTGTCTTACAGTCGGGATTACACATAGATCTAAAATTCGTTCTTCCTTTGATTTGCGTATAAGCACCCTTCTGTTAGACCAAAAAATCTCAAATTTGATTCACAACTCTATAAAACACTCCCACTTTTTGTGCATCCAATCTTTATCCTCCTCAGCCTACTACAACCTCTTAAATTTATTTTGAGCTTTCTTCACCATTCCAAAAAGGACAGTTTCGCTCAATCTTATTTCACTGTAGAAGTACTCAAATTTAAATTCCAATATTCTTTGATTTGAGCTGCTATCCCTGGAACGGTGAGTCCTCGATAACGTTTACTGATCAATACAATACGTTTATCTTCGGCGATTGCATGCATTCACCAAAGTTACTGGTGAATGCATATTTCTTTATTCAAATAATCCACGGTAAGTCCAGGTATTTTTAAATCGGCGGCAATGGTACGGTTACTTTTACCTAAACTATGAAGACTTTCGATTAATGCACGAGATTCAACCGATAGTTCCTTGGTTTAACCCATTTTAAAACTTACAAGTCTGAATTTACGAGAACGAAAAAACTCACAAAAAGATTTTTTGGTCCAAAAAGTTAAATAACGCACGCTCTTGTGTATCACAGGGCTAACTAGATATATCTACAATCATAAACATCAAAAAAATAATTCACAGTTAAAGCAAATCATCTGGTACTTATAAGTATTAACTTGTCGTATTCACCGACTGAGTATAAACATGCGCTCGTATACAGTTATCAAATAACGAACATTATCATTTTTGGTTTGTAAGACACCGTTGAAACCTTCACGTGACAGTAAGAAAGAGAAACTTGTTAAAGTGTATCTTGAAATGTAATAAACGGATTATGGGGTAGGCAAAAACTTTTGACCGGTAGTGTATTTCATCGATACACTTTGCCTTCTAGTGGTATCATTGAAATTCACCAGGCAATAAAAGAAGGAGAAAACGACAAGTGGTTTAATTTAGACAACGCAAAACATGGAAAAATACATCTTAGATTTACTTGGTTAGGTCTGTCTGCTAATCAGGAAGACTTGCAGGCGGTATGATATTACAGTTTTCATAATTTTTTCAGTAAACTGTTTGTGCTTTTTTAGGCATTGAAAGAAATTGCTTTATTGAAAGTAGCAGATATAAGCTCCGCACTCCTTACCATATACTTAGATACCGCACAAGATCTCCAGGTAATGGCAAATCAAATTGTATTTTCAGATTAAAATATTTTTTTTGTTAGTCAGTCTTACATATTTGTATCATTAAAATTCAATTACACTTAGGGATAATATCCAAGAAACTATTGAATATTTAGGGTCAAAACAAATAGAAAACATTAGGCTCCTCAAACATATTAGAATAAATACATCTAGGAAATTTTTGCGAAGTATACGTTTTAAAAACCTCTAGTTAACCAAACTTGGGCTCTTGTGAATTATTTTACATTCAATTCATATGCTTTTTAATTCGTTAAAATAATCTTCTCACCTCTCTGCTATGCTTTTCCTTAAAAAAAAACATTGATCACTGCCTGAAGTTCAGAAAAGCGCTGATGGTCTCTTCTGTAACCAAACTTACAGGACAATGTAGTAAATTATTTGCTGGATCTGAAATTAAAATATCTGGTTTTAGAATACTTCCTTTCAAGAATTATTGATAAATATTTTATTGCAAGATTTAATCTTACCACATATGTTTTTGCCTTAATTATAGATTCCAAATTTTCCAGTTACAGGCGTTATGAAGTATTCACTTATATGAGGATATGTGATTTTAATAACTTTGATTACAAGATAAAATATTAGAAATTTATATCCCGGAGAAACGCTCTTTGATTGGTGGCACCTCTAGTAACGACAAAGTGAAAATATAGTTATTGCTTGTTTGTAATTAAATCGATCTGTCAGCTGTTTCTGAAACACTTTTTGGACTAGTGGCATGAATGTTCGCTTAAAGTTCCAAAATAAATACACTTCTATGTGAGCCAATATCAGAAATCTACCCAAGATATATGTATAGACATATTTATAACCTCAACAGCAAAAAAACAGGACACTTGGTATTTTTCTTAGTAAAAGCTAATTTTCAGCAATGTGTTTATTTTGAGGTTATTCTAGTTATTACAGAGAATGTAGGATCTAAGTCCATTGAAATAATCCTTTCAGGATTAGTAAATAGTTAGATAAAAATCATATTTGATTTATTTTTCTTGAAGTTGATTTATCTGTCGGACCTATTCTAAACTGTAAGTAGTTTTTTGCATCATTAAACAACTTTAATTTATTAACCAAACCTTTTCTGTGACTAATAGACATGTATTTTATTTGGGTCCAGAATAATGGTTCTTTCAAATGTTGACATAGCCCGAGATGGTCGGAGCTTAAGGTACATTGCCGAAACGCTTGGGGTAGCGAGGTCTACCATTCAAGATGCACTCTGGCGTTTCCGGGAGACTGGTAGCTATGATGGGAGGGCCGGCAGTGGCCGACCAAGGGCAACAACGGCAGTCGATCGATTTATTACGTTGTCGGTATTAGGAGGCCGATATTTAACGGCTCCTGAGGTTCTAAAAAACTTGATGGGGTTCGAAATACACGTGTAAGTGCAGACACAGCGGAGACTGAGGGAGCAGGAAAACATATCAAGGTGACCCGAGACAGGGCCTCAACTCTTGAAAGGCATCGATGAGAAATGATTATTTGCCCATCAGTATTCTTATTGGACACTACAGCAATGGTCTATACCACTCAGACTATCGACACAGAGTTGGAGACGACCAGGGTGAATCACTGCCTTTTGAAACGAGATTAGTTATGGTTATTTCCATAAATAATGGGGCTCTGACTGCTCAGAGGTACATCGAGGAAGTGTTCCTAGAGGCTGTCATCCCATTTTCATGCAGGATAGTGCTCTTCCACATACCGTTAAAATTGTTACCGAATACTTTGAAACAAATAGGAATCACAGTTTTGGACTAGCCTACACGAACTCTCGATACGAACTCCATAAAGCATTTGTGGGATAATTTAGAGAAGCATGTACGACGTCGTCATCCTTCTCCTAGAGACTTAAATCAGCTCCAAATTCAGGGGATCAGTATGTATTACAGTATTACAGTGCTCTTTGGGTTTCATAGAGCTAACTCGACTTTTGTGTTTCGAAGAAAATAAACAAACGTTATTTTTTTAAATTATTTATAAACTTTTACACTTTAGCACTATACACCGTTGATATATCATTTCTTACTGTAAATTTAAAGTAAAAATATGAACTTAGCCTTGGCTGCGTTATATCGTGACACATGACCAGTTGTATAACAAATAATTTTTCGTATGACTTTGAAAATTTAAACTCTCAACTTTTCAGCACCGTATAGTATGTATATTGTACTATAAATAATAGTTTAAAATAATTTACAAAATGGTTAAGTAGCTAGCCTATTACTAGAAATCCGAAAAAATGTACCGTGCAGCTTTAAACAAAAACAAAGTTCAACTTCTTCGACAAATAACAAAAAATTGCGTTTATATATCTTTTAAGAAATACTTATCATACATATACGTTTAAAATTAACGCGCTTGAAAATAAACTCTGTTTTTGTAGTATTTTTATATTCAACGTTTTTCTAGGAATTGTATCGATGCTAAATTTACTTTGAATATCTTTAATGAAATTCTAATGGCCTGGAATTTTCAGAGAGTGAAATCTAAAAAACCGGAACCCTATGTAACGTTGACAGTGAACAAATATCAGCAAAAAAGTAGAGTAAAGAAACATACCTGTGATCCAATGTGGGAACAAGGATTTTCAATATGTGTTCCTAATCCAGAAACTGATTCACTTAATTTGGCAATAATAGATAAGGAGAGTGATACAAAGCTGGGTCAATTAACATACCACATTAAAGACCTTTTCCGATGTCCAGACATGCAGATTAGTAAAGAAGAATTTAATTTAACTAATTCTCCTGGGAAAATTGTTATTTCCCTTCAACTTCGGGTAAGATTAACTTTGTAAATGCTCAACTTTCTTGTTAAAATTCTAATAATAAGCTTAGTCTATAGTGGACAGATACGATTTATCTCAAATTATTTTTAGATTTTAATGCACAATAAGTATGAATGTGATGAAAGTGATACTGATTCTGAAAACGATCCAAACGAAATTTCTCGAGATAATTCCGTCCGGTCATCTTCCAGGAAATTCAGAACAAGTAGGCATTACTAATTATTATTTAATTTACATATAAGATCGCAATTAATATAGGGTGAGTCATCTGTATTTATGGCTTTAGTGAGTAAATATTGAAATTTAAAAAAAAATCAAAGACAATTAAAAATTATTAACAGTCATACGATATTCTCCAAAAGTACTTAAACATATCTAATGTACGTTTTATTGTTTATATTCAATCACATTTTTCAATTTCTCATATAGAATTAGGTCAATTTTGATAAGATTTCATGTACATAAAATTGTTCTTGAGATATTTAATTAGTTGCTAAAATAACAAGTTGGTGCAAAAGCTTAATTTCTAAAAACTAGTTTCATTTTGCCAAATGGAATTTACAATAGGATTGGTGTGAATATTGGTATCAGCATTATTTTTAATATTAGTATCAGAAACAATTGATGCTGATTCTTAATTCCGATATTCAACGGCTTAATGTAAAATAATGATGCAGAAAAATATGAATGTATGTATGTTAACATAATAGATTTATAGTAAGAGATTTTGTGCACTGTAATTACAATTATGAGATATACATTGCAAATGCATAAACTACAATTATAAGTTAAAAATGGAACTCATTTCAGCCATCCAACTAAAGACTAGACCTATAGACCAGTGTTGCTCATCTCCGAATTTTATTTGTAAGAGAAAAAAGTTCCCAGTTTGGAGTCAATATCAAGAGAAGGGTGAAGATAGGGTGGTTAATCGTTCATTGGTGAGAAGAGATCCGATTTCGTGGTTTCAATCTGCCTACTCTATGCAAGGAATCACCCCTTTCTCCTGGTTGATTCCAAGGCCTCAATCTGCCTACTCCATGGAATTTCACCGACGAAACAAAAAGCTGAAACAAAAATAAATATAAAATGATTAAAATAGAAAATAAAAATAATATTCTTATCATTAAGAACTCTGTTCAGACTAACACACTTACTGATGGACTTAAGCACACTGGGGAACTAGTCGCTTGGACCTATTGGCGGGTTTTGGGGTTTGGGTAATAAATGTGTGGAGATCGGCTTCTCGGGGAGTTTTAGAGGAAATGTTGTTGACTGGAGTGGAGAGACTTGTTATTAATCAGTAGAATAGCTTGTTCAGATTAAATTTAGCAACAAAAATAGTAAAAGCTCTTTATTCTCGGGGTATATGATTTAGATATGGATATGTAATTTATATAGGGTTATAGGGGATTTTTTTCTAGTTGACAAAGTGACAACAAATCTATAAGAAAATAAATTGACCTTATTGATTAATTACATATTATGCATTTCTATTCTCACTAGTTGCTATAAGATATATTTTACTTTTTTATTAGTTCATTTGAAGACGCATTTACAAATAATATTGGGATAGATATCCATTGGAATTGTTCTTATTAATATGAATGTACTCATGTACCGATTAGATTCGCGATTAAAGAAATCTTTAGCCGTGATTATAGCAGTTGGATCGCATTTTTTTAATCCGAGACTAGTGAAAACGTAGAAAGAAGCGCAAATAAGGAGCTTTCACTGTAAATTGTTGAATCCAAAACTCAGCTTTATTCCTCAAAATGAGCTCATTTAACAATACAAATGGTTAGAAATCATGGCCAAACATCTATTGAGAATATCATATAAATCAAAAATTTCAATAATTAAATTAATAACCTATAAAGAGAACTACTATTTTCAGATTTTAAGTTCTGCCAGAATAAAGATAAATGTTCTATGTCGCGAATATATTTATACAGAGTGTTATTAAAATATATTAGATTTATTAAACAAAATGACCGATGCTAGTATAAAGTATTGATAAAATTAATAATAATAATTATTATTATTAATTAGTAAGCATTATATGAATTGAAAATTAGGACTGAGGGCTTTCATTTCTTGAAACGTTTCACAAAATCCAGTGTAATCAGTATAGAATCTTGTTTTTCAAAGTTAAATAAGTATGGACACTGAGCTATTGGAGGCATTAGTATGAAACAAACCACAATTTGATGATCATGTATTGCGGTTCTGGGACTCAAACTGTTTGTTTCATACTAAGACCTCCAATAGCTAAGTACCCATAAATATTTAACTTCGAATTTTACACGGAAATAGCATTTTCTCTGAATTTGTCTTGGAAAACTGTCATTCATTAATAGTTATGACGTTGAGTCAATGATAATTACATTTCTGAAACCTTGTTATTTGTTAAATTAGATATTGTTATTCAAAGTGTACTTAAATTTTGATTACACTGACATGTTATTAACCTTAGGCGAATGTTTAAGAAACTCTAGTGCAGCTATTACGCATTATGCAGAAAAGTCTCCTCGAAGAAATTTACCAAGTAAAAATACATAGAGCCATTGAACAACGTTGTGAAGAAACTGTGAATATGAATTAAATTTAGTTGATCAAAACCCAACCATAGGCGTAAGGAGTGTGGCAAGACAAACAAATACGTCTTCTTCAAGTACTTGGAGGATACTTAAAGAGCAACAGCTACATCCTTATCATTACAGACAAGTCCAAGAGCTCTTGCCAGACGATCTACCAATTAGAGTGGATTTTTGTCCAACATTACAAGAAAAGACAGTCCTCAATCCAAATTTTTTTAAATGTTCTTTTTACATTCCTTTAAAATTTCAATATAATGTTGCCAGTACTTGCGACAAAATCTTAAAAAATGTGTTTAATTTTTTTTCTTCAACGCCTTTTATCTTGAATACAAATGGCGTTACGAAAATTTTTCACTGAACAGACCCCAAATATTTTTCAGTGTTCTATTTATTCTAGAAACGGGATTGCCTTTTTTTGAGACACCCTGTATTATATCAGACGAAAATAAATCGTTATTTTTAATATGAGGTGATTATGACATAAAATATGGTGAATGAACAATATGTTTCCAAGTTGATCATAATCTTAGGCTGTAGTTTCTTGCGCTTCAATATACTGAATGTTTTTCCGGCTCATAACTTCTCGAATTATTTTGTATGTAAAAAAGAGAGTTGGGATAATAGCTTTTCCTACATGGAAATTGATTGTGTTATATTTGGACACAATGTTGTATCATGGTGGCAGAAATATCGGAATTTCTCACAAATCCTGTATGCTCTTTTATCCTGATAGAGATTTGAATATTATGTCAAAGCACTTAATGTACTTAAGACAATAGGCGGGATATATGAATTACATTATATTACAGTATTTGATCAATTCACATTATTTATCATCTCATCTTGACGTTATAATTAACGGGTCGACAATCCGATCGATAAAGTAGTCAAGATTCCACATTTTCTACTCTTCTTTAATGACATGCTGGACTGCTTTCCGCCAGTTCTCTGGTGTCACCTCCTTAATGGCTTGATCAAACAGTAGCTTAACGTCTTTCATTTTGAATGTCGTGTTGTGTCTTGCTACAAACTCTTTCACTTGCGCCCATATAAGTTCTATAAGATTTAGTTCGCATTGATTTGGCGGTGTGCGCAGCACAGTAACACTATGTTTTTCTACTAAATCTTCCACGGCGTATTTCATAAAACGATGTTTGTGTAAATTTACTGTAGCTAATAGTTCTTTTTTTATCAAATTATCTTCAAATTCAATACTTTTGGTGGTTAACAAGTCAATAATTCTTGTTTTCTCCAAGATGAGTTTGGAGTC
This sequence comes from Diorhabda elongata, assembly GCA_026230145.1. Classification (NCBI taxonomy): domain Eukaryota; kingdom Metazoa; phylum Arthropoda; class Insecta; order Coleoptera; family Chrysomelidae; genus Diorhabda; species Diorhabda elongata. The sequence goes on from CM047932.1 coordinate 19,451,039, forward strand.
TTCTCTACGCGTCGAGAATGATAACTTGCATTATCCATTACTACTACTGAATCAGCCGGAAGATATTTTATTATTTCACCAAAATAGTCTTCAAAAACATCCGAATCCATGTCCTCGTGGTAATCTTCCGTATGGCACGACTAAAAGGTTAGCAAACCTTTTAAAAATCCCTCTTAGCTTCCAATATGGACGTTTATTAGTCTCTTCCCTTTACCTGAAGGCACCTCAATACTCGTTGACAGGCCTTTCATGAAAGCTTGGCGAGCACTGGTTATATTTTTGTCTTGCCACATTTTTGGTACCGTATAACCTTCATTAATCCACGCCTCATCAAGATAAAAGATTTTCTTCTGCTCTTCTGTACGGCTTTATATTTCTTAAGTATTTTCGTCGCCAGCAAACAATTTCATCGGTTTCCAGTAAAAGTGCTATACGGTTATGCTTTTCCTAGATAAAATCCATATTTCTCAAAGTGGTCCATAAAAGTTTTTTAGTTATCAACGGAATACTGTCATCCTGGCCAAGCTCCATTAAAATCTTATCTAGGGTGGGTATTTCTTTTTCTTCATCAAGGACTTTTACTGGTCTGCTTGTACTTTCTTGGGAGGTCCCACTTGGCCTGCTATCTTTCTCCCTCGCAATAATTTAAAAACGATGGACTTTCCAAGTCCAGTCATTCGGTCGACGGTTTCTTGTACAGTAAATTTCGGGTAATCGTATTTTATGCAAATATTTAAAATAATAAGTTTTTCATTCACTGATAGTGGAGAATTATTGGACCATCTTTTCGTTGGTGTAAATGTCGCCATTTTATTACTAATCTTATAATACTGTGAACATAAACGCAAAACGTTAATGTATAATCTACTACCTAATTAATCCCTACACAATATTCAAGACCTACACCTATGGCCGACACCGAAATTGAGACGAACTGGACGTAATTCACCATTTTGTGGCTCTATACATTTCTGAAATAAAAATAATTTAATGGACATCGTTTTACTAATAACGTCGTTCAAGATGCGAATTAATTGAAATAAATTAGTAAAACAAGAAAATGGTAAAAACATAAGAGGATCATATATTCAAACTCTATAATACATTTTTTTCTCTCATGGAATATTTATTTGTCTTTATAGTAACCACTTCTACCTCAGTAAATGATTCTACACCACCAAGAACACCCTCCCAACCACAAACACCAGTAATAGAAAAAGAAGTTACGTTCGAAAGGCAGTCCTCTCTTCGATCTTCTCAGAGTTCTGTGAGAAGTTCTAGTTTCAAAGTGTAAGTATTGATTTTTGTCTTCAAATAATATATTTCCTAACCGAAAATGTCATCAGCTTTCTTCCAAGGCATTGGCAAACGTCCTCTTCTACCGAATGCCTTAAATTGTAATTATTATTGAAATGCAATAGAAGTCAAACTAGAAATGTTTTGACCACTTTAATACTACTTGGAATATCTAGAGGGTTGAAGTAAACAAAATAAATTGTTTTCCAAACTAAAAACTTTACATCGCTAATTTTTTCACAGTGTATAAAGTTATAATTAATAAAAATGTCTACACATGTGAAAATCATGTATAAATTTTTTATACAAGGAAAATAAGTGTAATTATAACTGGAGGGTGGAATATGCTTAACCCTAGAGTAATAACCTTCATTGAATCGACGACGCGAATTCGAAAAAAAAAGGCCGTACATTTTGAGTGCACGATTGTATCTCAGCTTAAATCAGCTCTTCAGCTATTATAAGCAGCTAGTACTTTTGAAGAAAATTCATCACAGTGAAGAAAACCCACATCGATTCTGATCATGCTTATGAATCAGATACTAAGGGTGAGTTTTTTTCTTTGGCACAATATCCACCTCCAAATCCAGACGTTCAGGTAAATAACTATGCATCGCTTTAAGTAACGAGAATTGAGTGCGCTTTCATCAAGATATCGCCATAATTGAAAAGCGCTACCAAGGAAAACGGGAACCAACAATGCTTGCAGACTACTGTTAGTTTACGATTGGAGACACTCCGGACTCTGAATATAAAAGAGAGGGTCTAAGAAAACATGTTTTTTTAGTGCTGATTATAAAACTGGAGTTTGATAAATACTTGAGATTTTCCAAAACAATTTATTTCTTACAAAAATATGACGTGACTCAAATTTTTTTCACTTTTCTTATCTATTTTTTCTATAAGAATTACGAATCATATAATCTTATGCACGAGGAAAAATTGATATTTTTTTGTTGTCTAGTATTATTGCTTATATACGGCAGTGGACTATTATTGTAAATCACAAGATTCACATAATAAATAAGGTTTTCAACTTATAGAAATAGCATGAATTACACAAAAAAATGTTTGTGATTTGTAACTCTAAACGGTAAATAAAAAACCGTTTATAAAATTAGTACTCATGTTTTATGTATGGAACGCCTCAATTATTTCGGAAACGGCTTGTGCGATTTTTATAAATGTTTCTTTTTTATTTAAGCAAACAGTCTATGTTACATTAGTAAAATAAAATGTAAATAGAGATACCTATGAAGAAATATATCAACGGCCTAATTATCAGAATGCGTAACTTCACACAACATCGAAAATATACTAGATGGGTATTATGAATCTTATCCATTAGATTACTTCGCATGCCCTATGAAAATATCACTAATTTATTATTAATCAATAATAAAACCACCATCTCCCGCCGCCATTTTGTAAGCAGGACATGTACTGTTTTGAGGAGTAAGATACGTAAAACTATATTGTGAAAAACTTCTCCTATTATCACATTGCTCTAGAGAAACTCATCAATCAGAATCTGATAGGTGAGGGCCAGGAACTGATATTATACAGTGATGGCTGTACTTACCAAAACAGAAAGTATTGCAGTATTGTTCAAAGCCTTGCTCAATTTTAGCAAGCTACCTGGGGAACCGTATACAAAAATTTCTAGAAAAAGGGCACACAGAAATGGAATATGATAGCATAGCAACATCTGTTATATAAAGAGCATTGAAATAAAAAAAATGTATTTACCAGAAGACTATCTGGCTAACAGTGGCTGATATAAGAGCTCCGAGGTAAACATTTGATGAAAAGATTGCTTATAAATTGAGATATACAAATACTGAGTAAAAAGAGCTCTCAATCAGGATTAAAAAAACATGTAAACATTCCTTGGCATAATATTCCTCAATCATTTTTGCATTCACAGCCCTTAAAAGATACGATAGAAAAGAATTATCATAATTTTGATGACGATTTACCTCATTATTAAAACTTGCTACTACATTTATTATTTAGGAGTGTTTCGATTTTCTGATTTTATTTAAATTTAATTCTATTCTATATATGTATTATATAAGAAGTGATGTATGTACAATATTTTATCAAAGTTTGAGACTGATTTTGTGCCATTGCTACTTTAGCGCAAGTAGAAACTTAATTGATTCTTAATCTACTAGGTACCTAGTCTTATGAAGACTTATAGAAGATTTTCGTTTTATATTTCATAAGATATTTTATAAAAATAATAAAGTTGAAAACTGAAGGTTATATCCAAATAATCAATAATAATATGAGTTTGGTTGAACATTTTTTATTAATATCACAGACATTTGATTGTGATTAAAAATGTTGCTCAAGCGAATAAGACTTCTAACACAAAATTATTATGTTGTAAGCAAAGTTGTAAATAAATACTCCACTCGCACTTCGTATCTCCAAATAAGGTTGGATACTGCATCAAAGAAAGTCCATTTTCTTGATGTAGTTGAAAATTTTAAAATTGATTTCTTAGATATTTATTACTACTAAGATTCATAAAATTGTTTTCAAATGGTTTCCATGCATAGAAAAAATTAATAGTTTTTACTTGATCCTGTAAAATTAATCCAAAAGGAGTTGCGCATTCTGAAAATTAGGCAAAAGTCAAGCATTTTGGAAGTTTTAGAAAAAATCTCATTTGATCTCGTGAACTGGTCATAAACATGTGTGATAAGTCTTGTCGTTAATGAGATACTAATGGTAATGGTAAAGGTAATGTCTTAGAGGCTAGATGTATGTATGCCCTACGTTATCCAAATAATCGTTTACCATGTTCTGATACGTTTACTAAGATACATATTGGTTTACAAGAGACTGGAACTTTTATTAAATCAAAGAATATTATTTGACGACACAAATATGTGAGAACTCCACAATTGGAAAACCACATTCTTCAGATTATTGACCATCCAGAAACGAGTACCAGAAAAATTACTACTGAAGAAAATGTTACCAACAGAACTGTTTGATATATTCTGAAAGTTAATTTAATGTATCCATATTGCGTTCAGCGTGTTCAATATTTGCTGACAATATTCTGTTTATGAAAAAAGCCAACTTTTCAAAACATGGCATTATAAATTTTCATAATGACCACGGATGTAAATCGACAGGCAATAGTTGTGGCTCCAACACCCCTTTTTGTTCAATGTTTGGCTTTGGCATCATCGAAGATTATTTAATAGGACCGTTTACCAGTGAGACATATCTTTATTTTCTAGAAAATAGTTCTTTTGAAAGATGTACCTCTTATTATTAGAAGGGGCATTTGGTTCATAACGGTGCTCCTCACATTTTGCAGTTATTGTACGCGAGCTTTTAAATAACGTTTTTCCAGTCAATTTGATGGGACAAGGATTTCAACACCCATTGCCCCTTAGGTCACCTGTACTATTTTTTCTTAAAAGCCGTTTAACATGATACAATACAACGTGCAATGCAATGCAAGACGCAATATTTCTTAATCAAAAATGTGCGCACGTGCGGGTGTTCATCTGATTGTTTCATGCATGATCTTGACATTATTGGTTTTGTGTTATTTTTATTGCGTGCAAGTTTCAATCTAGTTACTTTTGGCTTAACAGATCAGCTAACTTTCGTTAAATTTAGTTTTGTTATTTTCATTGTTAAATTAGGTAAAAAATATTAGATAAAATTTGAGGTTAGGTATTTGTTTACTTTTACTGTTTACAGAGACTTATAAAAACTTTTCGTCTTAAAATGGAGTGACGAAGCGCACACTACAATATTTTAGATTACTTGACGCCCACAATTTTTTTTGTTAAGGTCAGAATGGAAAATATCTTATATAAAAATTAGAAAAAATGCAATTTTAACTGCCCTTCAATAGTCGCTTATTTTAAAATCTTGATATGTTGAACGTTTAATGTTGCCGTTAGAAGGAATTGAAATTTATGGCATTTTTCTTTTTAAGCAAGCCTGAACTGGGTCAAATGGAAATAAGTCTATTTTATAGTGCACCCAGACAAAAACTAGTTATTACTATTCACAGGATATCGTGAGTATTTCTTAATAATTGTTGTATATATGTTACTGTTAAAGTATGAGATCCGTTATTTTATAGAATGTCTTGTTATTATTCCATGAAATAACTGATGGTGTCTTTTGTGTGTAATATGTTATTAATTTGACACTTTAACTAGTTATTTCATAGAATAACGATCTGTAGCCCGTTGAAGTGTAAAATAATATTTATCATATATCTCGCTTTTTGTATAAAATACATTTACGTTTCGTTTATAGTTCTTCCAACATCAATTGTAGATTATAAAAACCCTTGCCGACAATTTTGTTTGATCTATTCACCATAGACTTCTGAAAATATTTATATCTTATGTGAGAAAGTATTCGTTAAAAGGCAATCGAATCATAAATCAGACGGCATTATACGCCGTTATTTAGACAGATATACTTAATTATAGTCCTCTTAGAACTTAGAAAAAAAACCATTATTATACCTAGCTAACTTGCTACAACTGAAATTTAAATTATAAAACGTGAATAGACGAGTAAAATGTACCTGTCTGTAAGGGAGCTTGGTTTAAATAGGGTACCAGACGTGAACTGAGTCATATTTGTACCCCATCCATTCTTTGCACTGCTTGTCAATATAATAAATTTCCTTTAGATTTTCGACCTTAAACAAAAGAAAGCAATTCTTTGTTTTTTGGGTCTTTTTTACGATCGCTGACAGGAATAGGAATATTTTTTCAGACATAAATGCTAAAATTCGAGCATTGTTACTACTACTATTTGGTATCTTAAGGAGTTGCCACGAGTGGTAGGATGCGTTCTCCATAACGATTACTGGTGGTGGAATGTTAGGTAAAAGCTGTCCATTAAACCACTTTTCAAATAAATGCTTCATGATCATCAGCTGCACAGTTTTAAATTTTTTGAACAGATACTGATAAAGCATTAGGCAAGAAACCATCTTTGCTTCCAGCGTGTACTATTATAATGCGATTCCCTATTCTAACAGCAATTTTTACTATTGTCAATCCAACCGCAATTCACTACAATATCAAACCATATTTCATCTATAGATAAATTATGTGTCTATTAGAACTACGGTAGTCTTTTATCTGACATAAATAATCTTGTCGCCATCTCACCAAGCGACACCATAGCAGGTTGTTTGGCAGGAATATTTCGAAGAAATTGTATACGTACGCCTTCTGACAGCTTCGGCCAATAGAATAATCAATTTTACGATTGGTTTACAATTCGATATATTCATTGGTCCACGTGGACTGACGGTTTGTTAGATATTTAATGAATTTTATACGGGGGTTAACATTATTTTTCATTTCTTAATTTGGAATGAGTGCCGTTCGTATTTATGAAATATTAATTGACTCTCGCATAACTGTCTTCTGCAATTGATATTAGAAGAACTATACCAGGTATTGAGATTTTTTTAAGTTTTATAATTTATTCATTTGTTATTACGTTAATTTAGTTTGCTTATGTTAAAGTGCGATTATTTTTAAGACCTTAAATTGCCTTGAACAATGAATTCTTTAAGTGATAACAAAAAAATCAGCAATGAAAGAAAAGTTTCAATCTTTACTAAATAAGCTTGATGTCAATGAGAACAGATTCCTGCTCACCCGTGAAAAATTATTAAGTTTGATAGCTTATGTAAAGAAATCTAAAACATCAGATGAGAAGGTACCACGTGATTATTGGTTACTTCAACATTACCATGTCCTTGAAGTTGGAGGAGTAGAAAAATAATAGTCCCAGTAAGAAATGCAACACCAAATGTAATGTTTTATTGTTCAAGTGATTCTTTGTTTAACATTTTGTACAAAACTTATTTATCTATTGGGCTCGGTGGTAGAGAGCTTAATCGTCGTTGCAAAAATATTATGCAAAACAATATTAAGATTTTCCTGAATTTTTGTGAATCTTGTCAACTAAACCGCAAAGCGGGCAGAAAAGGTGTTGTTGTTAAACCCATGATTTTTTCACATATGAATTCAAGATGTCAGGCTGACCTCTTAGATTTTCAATCACAACCTTATGGAAACTATAAATTTATTTAGTTTTAAGACCTCTTCCACAAAGAGAGTAGAAGAAGATGCAGGACAGTTGCTTAATATATTCCTGTTGTTTGGATCCCCATGTATATTGTAGTCGGACAATGGAATAAAATTTTCTAACAAACTTATTGATAACTTGGCCAGAGCTTAAGATCGTGCAATGCAAACTAAGACATAGCCAAAGCCAAGACAGTATTGACAGAGCGAATCAGGACATAGAAAATATGTTGACAATTTGAATGCAAGACAACCAGTGTGTCAACAAAAAATGTTTTTGTTTTAAAAATAATGTTCTTTGTAATTCCAAGTTTTATTTTAGTAATCCTTGTTGTAACAAACGATTTTATGGTACATTTCCATAAATACTATTTATACGGTGCATAAATTAGATAAATTACACACTTCAACTGAAATGATCAGTTATTTCATGGAATAACTAGGTATTCTATGAAATAACTGCATTATATACTTTAATGGTAACATATACACAAATATACTACATTATATTTTAGAAATCTGCCACTAAAAGATCCAAGTCATATACCAGATCCCTATGTGAAACTCAAACTCATTGGTCTAGGATCACAAAAACTTAAAAATAAAACGAAGGTAAGTTGAAGCAAATTTTTTTAGTACTTGAATTGAATCTAAATTTTTATCCCTTGAGTTGAAGGTTGCTAATGTGTAATCATTAGAAAGTCTTTATCATTAGTTTTTTTTATTTGTCCCTCTAGCCAACCATGATATTTGTTGCCACGCTTCCGGATTTCTTCTGTGATTTACGATATGCAAAGATCATTATACATACCAAGGTGTATTTACCATTGCTCAAAGTATTTTGAATAATTGAAGTATTTGGAACCTCCGGAGAATAGCAAAACTTCATTTACTGGTATAACCCCAAAGTTGTCTACCAGATGTCTAGATGGGTTTCAACACAGATTTATAAATCTAGATTGTGACTTTTTTACCATATCCTTCTAGCTTTACTTTGTCTTCTATTAAGGTTTATTGAGAGTTTCTTTCTTTTTCAATTGGAATAGGTGTGGCTCATTTAGCAGCTTCTTGTAGTCTTAGAATTATATTTTCCATGCCTTCTTCTTTCGGATTCAATTCCATATATGAACTCAATTAGCCAGATGTAATGAAGAAATCAGTAGATCAGGAGACTTTGCTGGATCTGTTGGCCAGTAGGCTGGAGTTCCAGTTGACAGGAAATTTTTAGTTATTTTCATATGTGGTTCCTGCAAGAAAGGTAGAAAACCTTTTGTAGTAGTAAGTCTTGAGTGCTATAAAGTAGTCATTATCGTTATTTGGACGTTCTTTCCAGTTTCTCGTTAATCTGGTTGTTTTAATTGTTGAGATTAATCAAATTGTTATTAGCTTAGCATCATGTGAAACTGTGCCTGATTTGGTTGATAATACCTACCTTTTGTTAACATTGGGCTACCAAATTGCAATGGTGAGTACATTTGTGGCATGTGTACACTTGTTGGATAAAACTGCGTTAAATTTGCTGAATGGTTTTAAAAAATCCTACGATTACTAGCTCATTTCTAAATTAAAAACATATTTGGTTTTTGGCACTTATATATATATATATATATATATATATATTACAATGTATTTGAATCACCTTGTATTATCACTTATATTTAGTTTAGTTACTATAAAATTAGCATAAAATTTCAAAAGAACTTATCGCGTTTTTTGTTCTGGTTGATAAGCCGAAATTGAAACCCAAATCAAACTGGAATTTCAAGAGCTAGTGGACAGGATCGTTATCACTTGAAATTCAAATGGTGTTGCTTTTTTCTTCACCCCGTTCACTTCTGTTTTTTAGCTCCCAATTATAAGAAATCAAAAATATCATAGTAATAACTAGTTATTATTTAATCATCCAATTTATTTTAGGTAATAATGGATAACTGTGATCCTGTATATGAAGAAACATTCGAATACCTTGTATCCAATTCTGATCTTCCAAACAATAAGCTAGTCTTAACAGTAAAGAGTAAGAAAATGTTCAATTCTTTCGTTATGGGACAAGTAAGTAACTGAATTTGCTTAAGTGGAACAAACTAAAAATGAAATTTGTCAGCTACATTAATCGTGAATCGTGAATAAAAAACTGCCATCGTGCAGACGGATCGCAACTATTAGTGTATGTTATACATAGTGAAGTTTTATGTATTGATCGCCTCAATTATCTCGGAAACGGCTTGTACGATTTTTATAAATTTTTGTGCGCAAGGGTCTTGTGATACGGCCGGTATTATAGTGGCATCTGCATTGTTCTTGAACTACAATGAACTTTGCTATTTCAAATAGATCACCCTATATATACTTATTATTTTTCGTGCAATATTCTTTATACCTATAGTTTATTTCTTAATGTCTGACAGCACAGTAGCCTCATTAAATATTCAAATAGAAAAGTATCTCTTACAGAGTGAGTCTAACAATTTTACAAGTAAATCCTAAAATTTTAATGCAAAACAAGTAGGTGTTTGTATTGATTATCTGTTCAACCCTGTTTCAGTTCAAAATACAATATGGTAATAAAAATGAACAGTGCCATCTAAATGATAAAAATTGCGGCAGTGCCGGATATTACGATATTAGTTCATTTTGCTTATTTAATTAGATTCGGTCAACATTACAGTTGAAATAAAATTCATTCGTTTAGGCCTATTAACAAGTTACATTTTTATTAAATTAAATTAATTAAAGAAAATATAATATTAAGTAAAGTAAACATACCATTTATAGGAAATATAAAATTCAATCTATAGTATCATCCTCTTCGCTGGCCATACAAGATTCGTCGAGAGAGATCACTATCGGCTCTATAGTTTGTTCTATGAGGTTGTCTAAAACCCACATTTTCTCTTCCTCTTTAATTACATAATTAGCATCTCTCCAGTTCTCTTCAGTTATTGTTGTCAATGAGTACTTCATGAGTTCACGAACATCTTTCATTTTAAATGTTTTATTATGTCTACATAACCTTTCATTTGGGCCCATATTAACTCTATCGTATTTAATTAACAATGGTATGGCGGCAAACGAAGCACTGTTATCCCACGATTCTTTACTATTTCATCAATAATAAACTTTTTAAATTGTAGCTTATGATCTGAAGCGACCTTTAAAAGTTCTTTTCTCCAAGAATTAGTTGGAAGATTTTCTGTTAATCGCGAATGATAAGTGGCATTGTCCATAACGATTACAGCATTATTTGGAATTAATTCGACCATTTGTGTAAACTGCTCATCAAAAACATCTGCAGTCATTTCTTCATGATAGTCTTTGGTTGATGTTGACTGAAACTCCAGTAAACCACCTTCAACGAATCCTTGATTGCATCCAATATGCGTTATTATTAGTCGGCGACCTTTTACTGAATGTCCTTCATTGAGCCATGTCTCATCTAGATAATAGATTTGTCTTCCCTCCTGTCTGTATTTTCGGATATCTCCAACATAGTATTTCTTTGTTGTTAATTAGCACTGATTTGCGACTTTGCTTCTCCCAAGGAAAATTTAATTTGTGTAATATTTTCCACAAAGTTTTGCGCCCTATGTGAAGCAAATGCTCGTCCTCCTTTACCATTCTTAGAATGATGTCAAGGGTTGGGATCTCTTTTTTAAAAAATAATTCATGTACTTTTCGCCCTATTGTATTTTGCATATGTTCATCCAAGGTCAAGTGGTTTTCTTCCAGTTCACTTTTTAGGGGGAGATATATTTCCATTTTTCCTCTCTTAGAAGCCTGTAAATAGTAGATTCACTAACTCCTGTCATATTGAAACATGTCGAAACTATATTTCTAACAGTAGCAGCCGGCATTTGATGTACAACAGCATCATGCACATTCAACACTACAGTCTTCGTTTGTAAGCTAAGCACGCTCTTACACATTTTTCACAACAAATTATACAAATTTGGGCGAGACCAAGTTTCACCGTATATACCTGCAAAATTTCTAAGTAGTCATTAGGACAATCCCTAATAGGACCCTATTGTAATGTTTCTTGGAAATGTTATTATCAACATTTCGGAAGTCAGAAAGTAATTATCTGGAGAATGAATTGATAAATGGTTAGTTAATATGTCTCCCAAGAATTGACCCGCGCCAAATTCTCAAGATAATTAATGAAATATTCAGTCAGAATAGTTGCCTTACAAGATTATTTCAAAAATAATTTATTGTTTTAACTGCATGTACTCTACAAATGTATGAAGGTCAGTTAGTTGTTTAACTAACCGAATTTACATTTATATGACTTTAATATACCAGATCGGATATAAAATTAAATAGTAAATAAATTCCTTAGATTCTTTAGAACTTTTCGCGTGCTGTCAGACAATAAGAAACAGATTATAAATGCCATGATTATAGCTACATTTACAGTATCTCCATCAAAGTTACAATGAATATTGTATATTTATATGCTACGATGGAATGAACTCGTTTAATTTGAATATTCTTTAATAATTCATGTGGTAATACAAATCTCGTAACAAAGTTTAATGTCAGTAAGTTAGTAAAAAGTATAACGCAACTGGTGCAGTAAAATATTTATCCAAATCATGGCGCAGAAAACCTACAACAACTGAAGACAAGTCTTTAAATGTTTGTGTCATGTTAGAAGTAGATCCACATTTGTTAAGTAGAAAAATTACGAATTTTAGAAAACATATAGTAAAGGCGATCACAGCAAATGCTCCAAATGTTGTCAATTTACTTCAATACAACAAGCTATGCAATAGGGATGAGTTAATATTGAAAATTATTTGAGGCCCATACAAACTGTGGACCCACATGCACCTCAAAAACTGCTGCAGATGATCTTCTGCAACTGCAAAAAAGGGTGCGGCGCTACTTGCAGTTGTATAAGAGTAGGCTTATTCTGCAGTTCCACATGCAAACAGTATTTCACTTTTCTCCAGAAATCATCTGTCCCTTTTGAGTTACTATATATAAAGTAAAATACTGTTGTCTATCATGAGGACAAAAATATGACGCTTCCTATGATAGTCGCCGGGTGAACATATTCGATTTCCACCTCAAAGCTTAAATGCAACAATGGTTAATTGAAAAGGGGATTAAATATAATGATACTTTCTGCAATTAAAGCAGAGTTAATGCCCAATTAACATTTTTTGTTTTATAATGGTATCGTTTACGTTTCGATTACCTATTTTATAAAACGTGAACCTATCAATTGTTGCTCTTATAAAACCCCTATATCACTTAAATGGAGAATTCTATATAGGTAACAGTGACCAAATATTGTCTCATATAAAACTTTTTGTTCCCATTTATTTGTAACCAAGAGGTACTCATTACCGTTATAAACCATACATATAAAACCTTAATGTTCCTTATAAAAGCCATTATATGTTATGGGTTGATTAAATTGAGCAATGGATTTCTATTTACAATTTATATATTACTAAAACGTTTTTATAAGCAATGACCAAGATTACCATGGATTTATTTCTACAAGTTTTCTAATACACACATTATTACATTCTAGAATCTATTACCCTCAAAACCATAAGTCAAATTCTTCTTTTTCTGTTGACCACAGGATTATAGTTAATAAAAGAAGCTGAGGTTATTATAACAAAAACACGAGGTATTATTCAACTTTCAATTAGAGAAACTGGCAAAATTGACATGAAAATTAAAAGAGCAACAAACCGCCACCATGTTATATAACTAAAATGCGTGGCGCCATCTACAAATTATGGTCTACACCTAACTACTTCAGATGCTGCAAAATAATTTTATTGAATTAGGATGGAATCTGTTTTTCTTTCAACAGCCACCACAGCCACACCAAACTAAAAACGCCCACCTTCTTTGTCCCTTTCTTTATCGTTGTTTGCAAGATATTTTATTTCTAGGCCTTAGTTATTATTATTTTGCTTCTACTCTTAAGTTGGCAGCAATGGAGTTTATTTTGATATTATTTTGAAAATGTCTCATTAAATATTATAACAACTCAAAAAAAAGTAGAACTTTCCTTTACCGAATATTTTTGAAGAAACATGACTTTTCGTTTCAGTAATATTGCTTAAATTGCGATATTATTTTTTATGTAGATACTCATGTCACTTCGAAAAAACATAAAAATAGCCGTCATTTAAAAGGACTCCATGTTTGCCAGCTCGCCCATAGTTTTGTGTGCGCCTTCAATTAATATTAAACACCTTGGAAACGTTCATAAAACTTAACTAACACTTATATTCCTCTTGAGATAAATCCTAAGATAGTTTGTGTTGTGTTGTGATAGTTTTATAAATTAACAAAACGGTATTTATAAAAACCTTCGGTATAAAACTAACGGTAATCGGAAAACCAACTGAAAACTATTAATGCTCAAATGTCAAATATCAATAATTCATTCAATAATAACCCCACTTTTCAGTTGTTGTTTTTGAAAGAAGTGACCCATATTATTTTTTCTATTAAGTCTCAGTTTCATTTTTATGAATATAGATAAAGCAAAGCCTAAAATACGAACCCAAAATACCTTTTAAAATTGTTCTAACCAAAGAAACTGGAAAAACGAAACCGTCTTTGACGGTTGCTCCAAATTACAGTAGGTTTTAATGCAATACTCAAGGCCTTGATGTCAGTAGAACTGTCCGTCAGCTATCTCCACAATCTTTTGGAAGGGTGTATTCACAATTAAAAATAGAGTCTTCAATTAATTTTGGCTTATATTTGAGGAACCAGACCATTGTCTAAAATCCGCAAGTAATATGTTTTTCCTCTCAATTGGAAATTCATAATTTTTATGCTTATTTATTACCTCATTAAAACTTAGGTTATCAAATAACAGCCGATTTTCCCTTATGTCAATACATTCTTCTAAATGTCCTTTATTCGTATCTTCATCAGTGGTAGTTATTTTAGAAGTATTTGCCAATGTAATTGTCTTGATGAAAGTCTAAATTTTCTGCAGTTTTTGATGATTTATCAACAATTCGGGTTTTGGCACACCTATAAAAATTGCTACTATTGCTATTTTTCTTAGCTTGTGACATGTTTAGGAAAACAATTGTTAAAATCATAACCTGAAAAACAAAGCGGCTTCCTTCTACATTGAAAGTTGTTACTGGGCCTATAAGTGTTATAACACCCTTTAGGTTTTATAGTAGCTATAGAATATTTAACAAGCACCTTAAGATTTATAAAGGTTATACTGAAGTAAGTTATAATACCCCAAGAGTTAAAGTTTCATAAGAAAGTTTTTAAGAACGCTATAAAACCTTTTTAAAATATCTGAAGTAACTAACTCAAAATGTTTTATAAATAAAGTAACCAAAACGTTTTGGATGCAACCTCCGAATCTTGGCAAATTCACATTTTTTAGATTGATAATGGAGTCAAAATGACATGCCTTTTTTTATCTAATCTACCAGTACTACTACTTTTAAAAATTTAAATAATTTCTTTCACAGGCTCCCTTTATTTTAACATTTTTAATATGAAAGCAGATCAGTACAAATTAATAAATCAGTTCATACCTCAGACATTTAGTAATATCACAGAATTTGAATACAAACTATATATATATATATATATATACAGTGCTTTTCAGATAAAAGTATCCACCTTTAATAACTTTTGTAATACTGGTATTTAGAAAAAATCCAAAAACACGTCACTTTATGTTGGAAGGGGCAAGCATTATGGCTTATTTAAACTTACTGGAAAAGCCACCCCCTCACCCCTAGCAGCATCCCCTTTATTTTTTAAATTACTTTTCATATTTTTTATGTAAAATTTGGATACTCCTCTTTGAGCTGATTTCAAAAATGTATTATACTTGTAGGTTAAAGTGGTTAGTTTATGAGATAAACAATTTTTCTTTTAAGAGCACAAATTTTACTTATTATTTACTTTCACCTTGTTTGCCTGTACTAAAATGGGTTGTACAACAGTTCAAACTCTTTAATCTTTTTAACTGTGCTATTTATTATGAAGTTACAATAAGTGTTCAAAATGAGTACCATTCACTTCCATACAATGGTATAATCTATTTTGAAATGCCTCTCTGACATTGCTTAATACGGCTGGATTTAATTGTCGACATTCATTTTCTATCCGCTCTCGTAAATCATCCAGAGATTCTGGTTGGGTAGCATAAACTTTTGTTTTTAAATACCCCCATAAAAAGAAGTCTAGGGGTGTTAAATCCGGTGACCTAGGTGGCCACTCCATCATCTGCCCCCTTCTACCTATCCAACGAGCGGGGAATGTTTCGTTTAAAAATTGTCGGACAGGCATAGCATAGTATGGGGGAGCTCCCTCCGTCTTGTTGAAATACCAGTAAATCTTCGGAAAGGTTATCATCATTTTCTATTATTGTTGTAATACGTGGGTCAACCCCTTCCCTGAGTAACTCAAGATATGATTCACCATTTAAATTTCCGTTGATGAAGAAAGGTCCGACAATGTGGTCACCTAGGATACCACACCAAACGTTTAACTTTTGGGGATGTTGTGTATGGAATTCACGCATAATATGTGGATCACTTTCAGCCCAATATCTACAATTATGCCTACTTACTAAGCCATTTAATGACCATGAGCATTCATCAGAAAAGCAAATATTGTTTAACAATTGTGGATTGTTATTGATAATTTGCGTCATTGATTCGCAAAACTCTAGACGACGATCAAAATCATCTTCATTCAACTCGTGCACCAACTTAACTTTGTATGGGTGGTACTTGAATTTATGTAGAACTCGGAAAACTGTAGAAGATGAAACACCGATCGCTCTACTTATTGTTGACAACGATTGGGGTTGTTGAGCCTCTAAGCTGACTTGCCCTAAAATTGCCACTTGGATTGCTTCGTTATTTACGAGTCCCTCTCGCTTATGCACTTTATTGCAAACAGACCCTGTTGTGGTAAATTTCTCCATCAGTTGAATTACATACTTATGAGTTGCATGTCTTCCGTCATGTAATTCGTTAAATATTCTAGCAGCAGCTCTTGCACAATTATTATTTTGGTAGTATAAACCTACAATTTCAATTCTTTCTTGCAAAGAGTAAACCATTTCAGAGAAACAAAATAAATAATGTATCAAATTACACTATCAATAGTGACTACAAATTCTAGTTGACAATGTCAAACTTTAATAAAAAGTAGAGTTTTTTGTTGTTTGGATTTTTTAAGTAGAATAAATAGCACAGTTAAAAAGATTAAAGAGTTTGAACTGTTGTACAACCCATTTTAGTTCAGGCAAATAAGGTGAAAGTAAATAATAAGTAAAATTTGTGCTCTTAAAAGAAAAATTGTTTATCTCATAAACTAACCACTTTAACCTACAAGTATTATACATTTTTGAAATCAGCTCAAAGAGGAGTATCCAAATTTTACATAAAAAATATGAAAAGTAATTTAACAAAATAAAGGGGATGCTGCTAGGGGTGAGGGGGTGGCTTTTCCATTAAGTTTAAGTAAGCCATAATGCTTGCCCCTTCCAACATAAATTGACGTGTTTTTGGATTTTTTCTAAATACCAGTATTACAAAAGTTATTAAAGGTGGATACTTTTATCTGAAAAGCACTACTGTATATATATATATATATATATATATATATATATATATATATATATATATATATATATACACTGTCTGACGCGCGCTTCGATTACCAAGTTATCGTCTTCAGAGACGATCTAATTGTGAGTGTTGGTGTAGTAAACAGTGTATTCATTATGAATATCGCCAACTGTTCCAGAAATTCCAACTTACAACGAATAAAAGGATCGTTCCAACCTATTAAAAACCGTCCTTGGTACGATGATGATACTGCGCAATAGAAATTACGTGTTCCAAGCGGGCGGTTACCGTAATATAAACGATTCTGTTTTGTGTTCCAACCGTTTCCGGGACGGTCTTTTCGATACTTGTTTGATAGCAAGTACTGTTACAACGTGCATTGCCGGATATTGCGCAGAAAATATCTATAAACACTTCTAAGAACGGCTGGAACAAAGCTAAAGATTAAAATTATTGATACATACATAATTCCTAATAATGCGCATTTTTTTATTACCTATCTATAACGTTAATAATAACAATTTTTTTCAATAATTGTATATACATTCTGTACAATATTTATAAAACATAAATAGCATGATGTTGTTTTTTTAAATAATTAACTTATAATCTTTCTTCTTATACACTTTTATTTATCAACTCCATGTACAATTTAAATCATATTAATATATCATCTTAACCTAAAAAAATGATGAATCATTCTCGATAATTCTCTATGATTCTCACTAACTGACTTCTTCTTTTTTATTTTCATATATCTTAACAGTAGGCCAGAAAGTAAAAAAACTAATACCTATATTATTAAACACAAACCAGAAAAGTATTATTTTTAACACCCTCTCTTAATACTTTTCTATGAAATTTCAAATATTATATTTTGATTTTTCTTTTATTAACATTAATAGTAAGCAAAATATCTTAACATAAATTTAAATAATCTCTATTCTTATAAAACTGTCTTTTGTGGAGCCCCTTTGTTAAAATGTCTGCTACTTGATTTTTAGTTCCAATAAAAGTTAATTCCATTTTCTTTGTATTTAAAATGTCACACACAAAGTTGTATTTTATATCTATATGTTTTACACGTTTGTTATTTTCGGGATTTTTTATCAAAGCTATACATCCTTGATTGTCCTCATATATTTTAAAATTTTGAATATTGACTTTCATATCAAACAATAATTTCTTAAACCATAAGCAATCTTGTACTGCGGAACATAATGCCACTAACTCAGCTTCTGAGCTTGAAAGAGTCACACAATTTTGTTTTCTTGTTACCCACATCACTATATTACCAAATAATTTAATTAAATATCCTGACACTGATTTTCTATCTACCACTTCACTTCCCCAATCAGAATCCACATAACACTCAAACAAACTTTCATTATTTTTTCTTTCAAATTTTAAATGCATATTAACTGTTCCTTTTAAATTTCTTAAAATTCTTTTTAATCCTGTCCACACCAAACTATTATTTTTATCTTGAAATCTACTTAAATAATTTACTGAGTAACTGATATCTGGTCTTGTTCCAAGCATCAGATACATTAAACATCCAATTAATTGTCTTACTGGTAGTGTGCATTCATCATCTTTATTTTCAAAAATATTAAACTTTGGATCTATAGGTGTTGCTGTGGGATTGCAATTATCAAAATTAAATCTTTCTAATGTTCCAAGTAAATATCTTCTTTGACTTAATTCCAAGATTCCTTCTTCTTTAATATAATTTACTTCAAGTCCTAGAAAATTCTTTAAATCTCCTTTATCTTTTATATCAAAACATCTCATTAAATCATTTTTACAAATTTCAATTTTATTTAATTTTTGCCCTGCTAATATGATATCATCCACGTAGAGTAATAAATACATAATTTGTTTATCTTCATCAACTTTTGTATATAGACAATAATCAGTTTCTGATCTTGTAAAACCTAAATTTAATAAATATGTATTTATTTTTATATTCCAGCATTTTGCAGCTTGTTTTAAGCCATAAAGAGCTTTATTCAATTTTAAAACACATCCTGGTTTACAATTTACCCTCTCTGGCGCATAAACATATATTTCTTCTTTTAAATCTCCATTTAGAAATGCCGTTTTCACATCAAGTTGTTTTATATAATATCCATATTGATTGCTCACTGTTAGAAGAGTCCTTATTGTTGTCATTTTTGCCACAGGTGAATATATATCATCATAATCATAAGTATTTCTCTGTCCACATCCTCGTACAACTAATCTCGCTTTGTATCTGTCTTCCATTATTGTTTCTAATGGTTTCTTAGCAAATACCCATTTAGCTGTCAAAATTTCTGCTTTTTCCGGTTTCTCTACTTCATTCCATGTCTCATTTTTCTCAATTGAATCAATTTCCCTTTTCATAGCCTGTATCCACATATTTTTGTCACTTCTATTATCTATTTCCTCCACTGTCTCTGGTACTTTTTCTACAAATGATACTGCATCAAACGCCATATATAATTCATAATCATTATATTTTTCTGGAATTTTGACTTTCCTTTTTATTCTTTCAAAATTTTTTCTTTTATGAGCTTCATCATTACTCTCATCTTCTTCGGATTCTATTTCAACGTTTTCTTCTAAACTGTTTTGTTCTCTATTATTTATTTCAATATTTGCCTTTTTTATTTTATAAATAAAATCAGTTTCATTAAATATAACATCTCGTGCTACTATCACCCTTTTTCCTTTTATACTCCACAATCTATAACCTGTATTTGTATATCCTATAAAAATCATTTTTTCAGAAACTGGATCAAACTTTTCTCTAAATTGTTTTTGTATATGAGCATATGCTGTACATCCAAATATCTTAATATTTTTTATATCAGGTTTTTTACCATACCACAATTCTGCTGGTGTAACATTTTCTAAATGTTTGCTAGGGCTACGATTTAAAATATAAGCAGCTACTCTAATGCTCTCATTCCAAAATGTTTTTGGCAGGTTGGCTTCTTCTATCATTGTTCTTGCCTTTTCCAACAAACTTCTATTAAACCTCTCAGCCTTACCATTCTGCTGTGGCGTATATGGTATTGTATAATCTAAAACAGTTCCATTTGATTTACATAAATCTTTTAAATCTTTGGAAATATATTCCCCTCCATTGTCACATCTTAGCACTGCCAATTTTATGTTAAATTTTGATTGTACCATATTTACATATTCTTCAAAACACTTAAACACCTCATCTTTACCTTTTATGATATACACTGTACAAAAATTAGAAAGATCATCCACAAATGTAACAAAATATTTACCCCCATCGTGACTTAGTGGCGTTATTGGTCCAACAACATCAGTATGAACAATCTCTAATAATCTTTTTGCATGTGATCTTGTTTCAAATCTAAGTTTTGTCATTTTACCTTTTACACAGGCTTCACAAAAATCAATTTTATTTACATTTACATTTTCCAAACCTTTTACCATTCTTTTATCAACTAATAACTTTAAATTTGCATTACATATATGCCCTAATCTTTTATGCCACATCATTGATTCATTGTCATCATTTTCAATCATAAAACATCGATTTTCTATCTTATACTCAAAATTAATCTCATAAAGCCTGTTTCTAAATCCTACTCCTATCAATTTATTTTCATTATATAAACTAACCTGACCACCCTCAAAAACTACAGATACATTAGACATTTCTAATCTTTTTACTGATAATAAATTCTTCCTTAAATTTGGAACGTAAAAAACATTTTTTATTATGCATTCAATGATCTTTCCATTTATTTTACTCAAAACTTTAATATTTCCAATACCTATTGCCCTCAAATATTCATTATTCTTTGCTACTGCTATGTTAATTGGTGTTTTTAATTCTAAATATTCATAAAAATATTTGTTATTATTTACTAAATGATCTGTACAGCCTGAATCTATATAGAATGAGATATTATCGTTACTTACAATCTTACTTTCATTACCATTCATCAAAAAACATATTCCATCTTGCTCTTCCTGATCTTCTGAACTTTATTTCTTGTTCACCTCTACATGATTTCCCTGATTTCTGTAGTTTGTATGATAACTTCTACCTCGAGTGAAACCTCTACTTGGAGTTGCATATCCTCGAAAAACTCCTCTACTATAACCACCTCTATAATTTCCTCTGAAACTACCTCTTGTAAAACCACCTTGCACAACTCTTGAATTTGATTGCCCTGATACACTTTCTTTACAGTCTTTTTGCATATGTCCTTCCTTGTGACACCGGAAACACACTATTTTTCTAGTATTTGTAGTATTAAATACTGCTGATTTTTGTTCATAAGTTGATTGTTCAGATTTTAATGCTTTTCTTCTTTCTACTTCACTTCTAAATTTTCTTTTGACGAAATCTATTGTTAACACTTTAGGATCCATATTCTCTAATATTGTTATAACTGTTTCAAAACTTGGAGGCATCCCCATCATTAACATACATACAATGTCCTCATCACTCATAACAGCTCCTGTAGCTCTTATCTTCCTAACAAGATCATCAAATTCTGTCAAATAACCTTCCAAATCTTCATTCTCTTTTAATTTTAATGACATTAACATTCTTCTTAGCATCATTTGCCCGGGTAATCCTTTTTTTTCATAAATATCTCCTAAAGCTTGCCACATACCATAGGCTGTATTTTTCTCCGTTACAAATTCTAATTGCTTATCATCCAAACATTGTATTATCAATGACTTACATAACTTATCTTTTTTCATAGCTTCCTTTTTGTCTTTTTCCACTGTATAATCTGATTCCACAAATTCTTTTTCTATCCATTCTGCCACATCTTTTTCTTCTAGTAATATTTTCACTCTAAATTTCCATGAGTAATCATTTTCACCATTCAATAGTTCTATGTTATAAATATTTTTTATTTGTGAATTAGCCATTTTCTTTATATTTTAATTATCCACAGAATCACCTGGGCCCATAACCTGTTGTTTTTTTAAATAATTAACTTATAATCTTTCTTCTTATACACTTTTATTTATCAACTCCATGTACAATTTAAATCATATTAATATATCATCTTAACCTAAAAAAAATGATGAATCATTCTCGATAATTCTCTATGATTCTCACTAACTGACTTCTTCTTTTTTATTTTCACATATCTTAACAGTAGGCCAGAAAGTAAAAAAACTAATACCTATATTATTAAACACAAACCAGAAAAGTATTATTTTTAACACATGAAACCCATAGGAAATGTTTAAAAAATATATTTTTAGACCTTTGAATTTTTGTTGTCACGAACATCCCAAGATAAGTAGGTTTTGAGACAAGTTTTAGGTTGTTAAAACAAAGGTTTTTACAATTTTATAGCCGACTATCTTTCATTCCATTCCAAGTTTCTTGTCCTCATTTGACTAATTTGCCTGGACTATAAATATGCTGCCTACTATTACTATATCATTACACAGTCTGTTGTATAGTAAACAGCGTGCTCAGAATAACACCAATGTTCCAGAAATTCTAGATTAGTTCCGGAAAACAGATAGTTATCAATAGAAGTTTTTAAATGATAGTTGTCAATAGAACAATACATTAATTCTATGTTTGCGGTGCCTTTTTATGTCAAAATGAGACTTTTCAGCCAATATTATATTACCAGCTTAGGAATAAATACTTCTTAATTCTTAAATTATTTTTGTTTTTTAGGTGATAATAAATTTGAATAATTTCCAAGGCCTAAATGAACCCTTTAAAGAATGGTATGAGTTGTCACATGCAGAAGAGTCAGACTAACGATGTTTGATATGTACTGTTTCTTAAGTGTACTTGTAATGTAATGGAATATATATTAACCTATATAGTTTTTTTAGATACATATTTGAAACAAAATATTTGTTACTAAGCAACTGAATAAAATTTCTAAATTTTCAATTTTTTTTTTAGTGAAAATGTTCAAATACTCAAAATTGGAAGGCGACATATCATATGTGCCAATTTATCGAAGTAATTAACATAAATGGAACATTTGTGTTTTCTGATGAATGAAATTATCAAAATGTTCAATAAGAACATCCATTTAATTACAGTACAGGAGATTGTGTCTTGTTCTTTCCTTAAATGATGCTTCTGTTAGATCTAGTATTATTTTACCGAGTTGATACAACCCAACGATTATAAACACAAAGGTTTGATCAGCTCTCCAAATCTGTTGGCAAAATCATGTACAAGGTCAAATCGAATGTTACGTCACTATATGTGCTCGGCGGAGAGTGCTCCCATGGCTTATACACTAGAATCCCGCTAATCTAAACTAATTCGGACCGGGGCCGGTTGGGATTAACCGAACAATCGTTGTTTTTATACATATTTATAAATAACAAAACGTTGGAGAATGGGAAAAAAATAATTCTTCGTATTCCAAAAACATGCAGAGGAATGAATTGGAGAAGCGGGACAATGGAAAGAATTAACAAAACGTGGTATCTAAACAACGATAGACGATGAGGTGAGTCATCGATGGTGCGTTCCTTCTTTCTTCCGCTGGGCTATTTTTTTAGAGCTGGTTTATCTTGCGCAAGTTTTTATTGCAGTGTTCGAGTGTTGACTAAGACTACATATCTTTGTACGTATTCTTCGTCTGTGATGAACGTTCTTAGTTATTAAACATAATAGCTACCGGTACCAAACGTAAACATACGACTTATTTTACTAAGGAAATGATAGTGCAGTAGTTTCCCGTTGATTTCTACACCGCTGTACAGGGATCGGTGAGGTGATTGTTACCACGCTCTCTGTTTTCTACTCCACAGTATTTCTCGTTCCCATTACGTCTGGATATGGTCAGTTTTGAACAACCAGCTGCCGTTGCTCAGTACTAGTTTTGGTCCGCCCTGGGTATTTTATTTGCCCAGTACAACCCATACCTGGGAGGCATTCCTCGATCCGCCACATGGGAAGGCGCCCGAGGGGGGATCTAGCAACCCCTCACTGGCTCTAATTAATATTATCTTTAAACTCAGTAGTTGTTACTATAGATATAAGACTAATTACTCACACTGTATGCTTAAAAAAATGTAAATGGAAATGCTTAGAAGAAAGTTACCAAAAATATTTATGAATCAGTTAAAGAATAGTTACGCAGTTGTTGATGAGGAGATTGTGACGTTTAGTTACGATACTGATAAACTTATCGATGGTCCGAATTCTGAGAAGTATGGGCACTAAACCCAGTCAACCAATATCTCAGAATCTCAATCAACATCTAAGGCAAGTAAAACATAATTTAGTGTATCTTTTAACTCTAGGAACATTCTACTTGTTTTCTGCCATAAAGTTTCAAGCATGCGCTTCCATCACAACATATTGAACGCATAAATTGTATTTGCTGCCATGTAGTAACCTTCAATTAAAGTATTCGTGGTTGCATTCAAATATATATGTACAAGAAAACCATGAATTCCACTCAAATTGTTCAGGTCATTTTTATCATTGACAGTTTTTTCGTTCCTATGTATGTGAAACATTTCTAGAAATTCCCTTTTTCTTGTTTTTGATTCCGTTTCGAGAAGTTTTATATATGTTTTTTTATTCCATGCTTTGTTAATACAGTTTAATTTTTTATTTTATTGATGAACCTTTAATCTATTTTCTAAGTTCTGATGTGTCTATCCTATGTGTATAATATTACTTTTTCCGTTTTTGGGTGGTTTAAGATTTTAGTTTAGTGAAATAGTTGTTCTTTATGAATTATACTACTATCATATTGAAATAATCCGGTACTTGTTGGGAAATTCCTTATCCATATACGAGGTGTGCCTATTAAATAATGGGACTGCACGCCTATGGGGTGCCCTAGACGGGTGGAGTAAAGCACAAGTAGTGCGTTGGGTATCTAGATATCTTGTCTATGCACGTCCCAAAACACGTTTTCATCACTATAATAGTATTTGTGCAGTGGCGGTTTGAAACGAACGTGTTTATGTCTCGTGCCAGTTATGTGAAGTTATTTTGCTCCCTTTATATAAAAATATCTGTGTCAGCTTTTAACGATAAAAGAACTTTATATATTCACGATCATTCATTTTCAATTCATTCTGTTTGTAGCTCTGAAATTGTAAACTTGTATTAAATAAAGTTTATTTTTAAAAAGATATTTTTCATACGAAATATCATAACTGGCGCAGTCAGTAGGATATAGTCGTAGTTTTGTGTTTTCGAAAAGTCACGACATCGAGACCGCTTTGTGAAAAAAACGGAACGTGAGTTTCAACTCTTAGACGACAACAACGACCTATACCAACCAGAGAAAGCAGAATCACGTAGGGAGAACTTCAAGAAGTACCTATAAGTACCGAGTTTTCCTATTACACTTCCCTAATTTTAAGATAGGTAAAATATTTCCCGGTCGGAAGCATTAGAAATATATATATATATATATATATATATATATATATATATATATATATATATATATCCTGTTTATTAATTAATGAATAATTCTGACATAAATATTGAAGAATTGATTTCAAGTTTTAACAAATCAATAAATTTAGAAGAGAACGATAGTTATAACAATAATATTTCAAACAATATGGCTAACAATAATGAACAGATTAATATCCAAATGTTGAAATTATCAGTAGACTTAATTGCACCGTACGATGGCAATACATCGACTCTTATAGAATTTATAGAGAATTGCCAATTTCTCATTGATACATATAATAATGTAGGTAATTTAGTGATCAATAATTATATCTTGAGAGCTATCCGTTCCAAATTAATAGGTAGAGCAAATCTTTTAGTTGGATGTAGAACAGAGTTAGATAGTTGGAATTTATTGAAAGATGCTTTAGAACAATGTTTTGGCGATAAGAGATCATTAGAATGTTTAGAACAAGACCTTCTAATGGCACATCCTTTTAAAAATGAAACAACATTAGATTTTGCTAAAAGACTAAAGGTGTTAAGAAGTAATCTGGTTCAAAGAATCAATAGTTTTTCTTTAGCAGAAATGCCTGCTAATACTAAAGAAATATATCGCAGACAATATGACCAAATAGCTTTAAAAACGCTCATTAGGAATTTAACCGGTTTGCTTCAACATACAATTAGACTCAAGAACCCAGTTTCAATAGAAGCCGCTATTACATTTATTATTGAAGAAGAAAATTTCAATTATTCTCAAAATAATTTCAAATTTAAAAGTAATACGAGAACTGTCACAAACTCAGAAAATTATAACAGACCAATATCAAATAGTAATAACCGATATTCAAATTATAACACATATCAATGTTCAGACAACAAACACCTCAAACTAATTTCACTTACCGAAACCCAAATCCCACACAAAGTCCAAACGATCAAAGCCCAACAAACAATTTTCCTAGACAACCAATTCCAGTCCAACTTCGACAAATAACTAGACATTACCCGACCAATAGACAAGTATTTGGGCAACAAAAAAACGTCTTTGTACCCACTGGAAAAACTCCGGAAAACAAACCAGAACCAATGTCAATAAATTCAAGAAATACTTTCAGACCTAACCAACCTAATAATTATTTCAGACCTTCAAATCCGAGAAACTTCATTTCGCAAGAATTACACCAAATTCAATCAGACTCTCATGATTCAAACACCGACTACCCCGATTTTCAGATAAATCACGATTCCGAAAACCCTGCTTATGAAAGTGACCCTGACTACTCAGATTCCGTCACATATAATGCCAATTTTCCAAATGAGAACACAAAAAATTTTCGTATAACGAGCCAGAAAGACAATGCAACATAAATGAAATATTTTCTGATTCTAATAACACTCAATTACCATACATAAAAATCAACAAACCTCCAATAAAACTCCTAGTAGATACTGGCAGTATGCAATCAATTTTAAATCCTAGTATCGCAGAAAAATTCTTTCCCAATACTATTAATCATGAAACAACCACAATATCGACAGCAGTAGGTCATAAAGATGCAAAATTCAAAGCGGATATTCCAGCTTTCCCCGAATTTAGATCACCCTGTACTATACCATTTATTTTATTTAAATTTCTTAACTATTTCGATGGCCTCATCGGTCTGAATGTAATAAAAAAACTTAGATTATGCGTTGATTTTGAGAATAATATACTTAAGAATAATAATATTCAAATTCCGATTTTTTATGATTTTGATAAAGAAGATTTTAAAATATGTGTTGACTCCCACGAAATAGCTGCCGTGAAAATTCCAGTCAGTTGTTTCAATGGAGAAGTCATAATACCCAGTAAAAACATAGATAATCTTTATTTCCCAGAAACTATTACATTTGCGAAAAATGGTTTCGCGAAAACTGAAATTATAAACCGCAGCGATAAACGCGTTGAAATTATAATTAAAGACAGACTGAAAGTGATACCTGAAACAAAATTATAATTTTTATTATACCGAGGATATTTTACAAAATAGTTATTCGGAAAATTATGAAGAAAATATACAAAACTTCATTAGAACAGAATACCTGAACGAAGAAGAAAAAGAGGCTATTCTTAAATTATGCAACGATTTTAAATATATATTTCATAAAGATAAGGACAAATTGACTTTTACGAATGAAATAAAACATGAAATTAAAACATTGGACGAAGTACCCGTACACACGAAATAATACCGTTACCCCTATATACACAAGGAAGAGGTTCATCGACGGATAAAGAAGATGTTAGACGATGGAATAATTAGACCAAGCTCTTCCCCGTGGAGCAGCCCCTTATGGATAGTCCCGAAGAAAACCGACGCCAGCAATAAACAAAAATGGAGAATCGTCATAGATTACAGAAAAGTGAACGAGAAAACTTTGGAATACCGTTACCCTGTACCACGAATAGAAGATGTATTAGACCGGCTAGGCAGATGTCAATATTTCTCAACCATAGACTTGGCTTCAGGCTTTCATCAAATCCAGATGCATGAGAATTCCATATCGAAAACAGCATTCAGCGTAGAGAACGGGCACTACGAATATTTACGTATGCCATTTGGACTCCGGAACGCCCCTGCCACTTTTCAGCGTGTCATGGACAACGTCTTGAAAGATCTCCAAGGAAAAATCTTCATGGTTTACATGGACGATATAATTATCTTCAGTTCAAGCCTAGAAGAACATATAGCTAACCTCAAGCTACTCTTTCGAAGACTCAGAGAAACTAACCTTAAAATTCAACTAGATAAATCAGATTTTGTTAGAACAGAAGTTGAGTTTCTAGGCCATGTCATCACACCGCAAAGCGTTAAGCCTAACCCAAAGAAGATAGATGCCATAAAACAATTTCCTTTACCTAAAACGGCTAAAGAAATAAAGTCATTTCTGCGATTACTAGGCTATTATAGAAAATTCATCAAGAATTTCGCGAAAATTACGAAACCTTTTACCAAATGCCTGAAAAAGGGAGAAAAAATTGTTCATTCCCCCGAATTTATCGAAACATTCGCACTTTGTAAAAATTTGTTAACAAATGACCCTATCCTACAATTTCCTGACTTTGAAAAACCCTTTAATGTTACGACCGATGCCTCCAATTTCGTATTAGGTGCCGTGTTAAGCCAAGGACCGATTGCTTACGCATCGCGCACACTCAATCCCGCTGAAATCAATTATAGTACTATAGAAAAAGAACTTCTAGCAATCACTTGCGCTGTAAAGCATTTCCGACCATACATTTATAGGCGCAAAGTGAAACTAATCACTGACCACAAACCCCTTAAATGGCTCTTCAATCTAAAAGAACCCAATTTGAAAATAATACGATGGAGACTTCTACTAGAGGAATACGATTTCGAAATACAATATAAGCCCGGTTCGCAAAACTCTAATGCCGATGCCCTGAGCCGAATAGAAATCAACGCAATGGACATCGAGAACGAATCTTTCTTAGGAAACCCAGGAGACATAGACGAAATAATAGGAACATATGCAGACGAAAATACCACTAACAATTAAAACCTAACGGAACAAGAAATAAGGGACGAATTGGAAAAACTTTTGAATTCAAATGAAAAAACTCCTATCGAAGAAGATTATGACGAAACAGTACACTCAGCACAAGAAAATCCAATACTAGGTATACCGTATAGCGAAAATGTAACTAATTCTTACAACAATCAATTAATAATCAAGCAAAACGTACATAAAGCTTTCAACATAACTAAACAAACTCCATTTGACACAAAAACGCGAATTTCAATTAATTTGACTAATGACTTCGAAAAAGAACTCATACATGTTTTCAAAAACTTTATAGATCCGAAAAAACTATATTGTCTACATATTCCAAATTCCTCAACCGATTTAATCCCAAGATTAATAACTACTCTCCAAAAAACTTTTAAAAATCACGCATTCAAATTAGTAGTTTCGCGTAAATTTGTCAGAGATGTAGAAATGGCCGATGAACGCAAAGAAATTTTACAGTATCATTACGAAACTAAAACATGCCACAGAGGAATAAACGAAACACTAGAAGCTTTAAAATCAAAATACTATTTGCCCGACATGAAAAGGACATAACTCAATATATAAATGCTTGCGATATTTGTCAACAAGCGAAATACGACAGACACCCTCCAGTCATCAAATATTCACTTACGCTAACTCCCACAAAACCATTCGAAATGATTCACAATGATGTATTTCAGATGATGAAAACAAAGTTCTTAACATTTCTAGATTCATTCTCCAAATATAGCCAAGCTTATCTCTTAGAATCAGTAAACGCAATATCAATAATCGAAGGTCTATCTCTTTTTATATCTCACTTTGGCGTACCATCAGCGATAACTTGTGATAATGGAACTGAATTCCACTGTCAGCTATTACAAGAGTTTTGTGAGCTACACAAAATCAAACTACATTTTACTACACCCAGAAATTCTAACAGCAACAGTCTCGTTGAAAGGTTTCATTTATCATTATTAGAAAATGCTCCCGTTATTCACTTGCAAAATTCAAACATGTCCCCCAAACAGATCATTCAAAATGCTGTGTTAGGATACAATTCTTCTATACATTCAGTAACTAAATGCAAACCTTTTGACATAATCCTAGGTGACACTAAGGCACTCGACCCTTTCGACCTCACCGAAGAAACTATTATAAATGACTTTTTAGAGAATAGACGCAAACGACTTAGTAATCTTTATCCAGAGATGTGACATTTTAAAAATAACAGTATTTGAAATGCAAAATACAAAATACAAAATACCTATTTCCATTTTGTATTTAAATACTTTTTTTAGAAAAGCATTTTATATTTTATTTGAAATACCTTTTAGGACATATTTTGTATTTGCAAAATGCAAAATACTTTTTGCTAAGTTTTGTAAACATCGAAGAATTAATAATTGATGTGTTACAATCTTCAATTAAAATCTTGTTACAATAAAAGAGCACTGTAAATAAAACACTATGTAACTTGGTCTGATCAGCTTCGTTTATTATCGACTCTTTTCGTATGAATTCGGGATTATTCGGTCACCTTACCGTGCGGTGAGTTTTCGTTCCCGAAAACGCTAATAGTAGTAATCTGTGCAAGCCACTTAGGTTGCCAAATGTGTTGAACCGAACGAACGAATTATCTCTTTTTACACTTTTAATAAAGTTATCTTGCTTTCCGATAAAATAATAACGAAACCAAAAAAGTGAACCAAATAATTATTGAACTGTTTCGAGTTTGTTTGCAAGTTGATCATAAATTCGGTTAACCGGTAACCTAACCTAACCTACTGAATAAATTACTTGGTAACTATCTTTTCAGTGAATTAAATTTGAAAACATGAAACTACACAAAATGAATAATTATATCTCATGTTATTTTTAATTAGCTACCCGCTACCCACCAAACCCAATTTATAAACAATTACCTATGTTTTCATATTAAAACAAACAACGATTGTTAAATACTTTAATTAATACATTGATTTATCTATACCTGCAAAATGCATACATGTTATTTTTATGCTTAATCCCCATGATATTTTCTATTTTGTTTCAGGGATGATAATATTTCTCTACCATTGATATTAAAGTATTGTTTTAAAGATATAAAAAAGGATGCTGGAAGTGAGAATAATAATATATCGGCTGTTTGCAAGAAATGCTCTAAAACATTAAAAGGAAGTCTAATTTCAACTACAAATTTTTTAAATCATATAAAAGTGAGTAACATGTTAATTTTATTTCCTAATCAAACTTGATATTTTTTCATTTGTTACAATTACATAGACAATAGGTGTATATAAATAAACAAACTGCAATAGCTGATTCTGGTTGTGTATGTGTGAATGTATAATGATATTACTTTTTTTTCAGAGAAAAGGTCATGGTGATCTATTGACAGAGTATGAAAATTTAAAATCTCAAACCAAAACCTCCAAAAAGAAAAAATGTGGCACACACACTGATGAAAATAGTGCAAGTACTTCGAAAAAACTGATACAAAGCACTCTTCCAACTACTTTGCCAGTGTCAATTAATTTAGACAAGTTGGTTATAGATTTTATAATTGATACAATGTCACCAATATCTATTGTCGAAAATAAATCATTTAGGACTCTAATTGAAGGTGCTCAAAAACTACAAAACCCACCAAAATTTATGTGCCGTCGCACATGTAACAAGAGAATTGCTGATATGTGCGCAGAATATAAGGAAAATCTAAAAATAAAATTAAAAACCGTTGATTATGTGTGTACGACAGCAGATGTTTGGTCATCATCAAGGAGAAGTTACCTAGTTATGACTGTTCATTGGATTGATCCTCACACATTTGAGAGAAATAGTTTTACTCTTGCTTGTAGAAGATTTAAAGGAACTCATACTTTTGACAAAGTGGCCGAACTGATCATTGACATACACACAGAGTATCATTTGAGGGTACCAAAAATAACAAAAACTGTAACTGATAATGGCTCAAATATGTTAAAAGCATTTAAAATTTATGGAAAATCTGAATTGGGAATGGACGCTACTGATGGAATTTTTTTTTTCATCATCTGACATAGAAAACATTTCAGTAAATAAAAATGATGACGACCATAATAATAATAATGAACATGACGACGATGATGATGAGACATTTCTCTTAAAAGAATTTCCTGAATCTCAAAACCTGAAGAAACATATCAACTGCCTAACCATGAAAGATGTACCACCCACACATTGCATTTAATTACCTCTCGTGATATTATTCAGGCAAGATCTCAAAATATTTCATATAAAAAGCTGCATGATGCAGCTATGGCTAAATGCCAAGCAATTTGGAATTTGTGTTCAAGGTCCCCCAAAGCGTCTGAAATATATTGTGAAACTACCGAGAAATCTCCGACAAGTCCATGTCCAACAAGATGGAATTCATATTATAACTGTATTATGGATCTTTTAAAAGTTCAGGAAATTTTAAATGAAACCTTAAAAAAACTAGGATTGTCGGTTTTTAAAGAAATTGAATTGCAGTTTCTAATTGAATATACCAACTGTACAAAACCCATAGCAGAAGCTATCAAAAGCTTAGAGGGAGATAAAGAAACATTTTATGGATGCCTGCTACCTGAGTTAATAAGAATACAAAAAATCTTGCATTCATTACAAATGGACAATCCCATATACTGTGGAGTACTGATAGAGACAATAAAAAAAGCTTAGAAAAGAGGTTTGGAAAATTTCATGATTTGAAGGATCCTAAAGCTAAAGATGCAATTTTGGCATCGGTATCATATCCTTTTTTTAAATTAAAATGGGTGCCAAAAGGAAATAGAGAACATATAAAGGAATTGTTCCTTGCAGAAGTGAGAAAACTTAAAAATGATCATAAAGATCTAAATAATACATCCCAATCATCACACAAGAAAGA
This sequence comes from Diorhabda elongata, assembly GCA_026230145.1. Lineage (NCBI taxonomy): Eukaryota > Metazoa > Arthropoda > Insecta > Coleoptera > Chrysomelidae > Diorhabda > Diorhabda elongata. Next base: position 19,483,928 of record CM047932.1, read on the forward strand.
AAAAAATGAATCCTACTACATGTTCTATGATGATTCGGATTCCTCACTAGCTAGTGATAGTGCAAATGCAAACACCACTATTGACCTGGAATCATTGCAATATTTGAAGGATAATGATGTCAGCCTGCAATCATTAAATAAATATCCTACAGTAAAGATGTTATTCTTGAAATATAATACCTGCTTGCCTAGTTCTGCGCCAGTAGAGAGGCTTTTTTCTTATGGTGGCATGATTATGAGACCACACAGGAGAAAGATGAGCGACAGTGTATTTGAGCAAATTATTTTATTAAAATCTGTTAAATAAATTTAATTTAAGTAAGTTATCAAAGTAAATTTACCAGCCTGTTAGCTGGCTAAAATAAATAAACTTTTCAACAAAATAAAGATAATTTAAAACTAAAAGTATTTTATTTTAATAAAGCATTTTGTAAATACGTATTTTGCATTTAGTATTTTAAATATAAAATGAAAAACTATTTTGTATTTTGTATTTGAAATAACAAAATACAAAAAGTATTTGCATTTTGCATTTAAATACATTTTATAACCTATTTTGCACATCTCTGTCTTTATCAATCAATAACAGAACGGTCATTAAACGAAAAGGAACAAGTAATTTCAAATCGAAACGAGAATCGCGGAGACCCTATAAATTTCGACGACAATCAGACAATATTCATTAAAAACCGTGAAGCAAAACGAAATAAAATTTCGACATGTGAAATCTAAAGTAAAACGTGACTTAGGTACAAAAATACTTTTAGAAAAAAATAAAAAGATTCATAAATCTATTGTTAAGAAACCTAGTAATAAGTAAACTCTTTCTTTACAGAATTATGCACAGAACAAAAACAAATCTTATCCTCACCATATTTCTAATCCTAATTCCCATCTCAATAACTTTCGACATAGAAATTCATGAATTAGACACTCCAATTATGCCACTTGACTTAGGACCAACTAAAGTGATTGAAACGAAACATACATTCTTACACTATATTCAAACAAAATAAATTACAAAATATAGAGTACTTTTACGCTAAGATTGACAAACTTTTGAATATTACAAATATAGGATACAATAAAAATATGATAATTGATTTATTTTCCCATGCTAACTACTTATTGAAAAGAACTACAGACAAATTGAACAATCTTACTCCTATTAAACGGCAAAAGCGTGAATTAATAAATGGATTAGGAACCGCTAGTAAATGGCTATTTGGTACTCTCGATTACGACGACGAAATAAAATATAATTCTCAAATAGATAAATTGCTAGAAAACCAAAATTCTATCAATCATCAATTAGAACTTCCGACATCATTAAATTTCAACCTTATCGACCACTATAACAGAACCGTTCTAAGCCTAAACAAAAATCAACTCTCAATAAAAGTCAAACTAAAAGAACTCTCTACAGAATTAAGTAATTTTACCGAAGACATATATAACTATGTAAGATTTTCCAACGCTTTAGATCAAATAACATTAAACTGTCAAAATCTTATTAACTTTTTAGACAATTTAGAAAACGCCATTATGTTTGCTCACTCAGGAGTTCTACATACATCAATAATACCAATTAGCGAACCACTAAAGTTAATAGATCATGTAAGTAAAATCTACGGAGAAAATAAAATTATTAGATTCAATAATCCATTTTATTATTATGAATTAGCTGGTATACAAACTGTAATTCGAGAAACTAATATAATCTTTGCAATACACTTACCTATCTTAAAAAACGATAATTACCAAACCTTTCATCTTATCAGCCTCCCCTACCATAATTCCATAATTATTCCCGAAAAATCCTTTTTAATACTCGGTACAAGCAGCCACCAGTATGAAGACACCCTGTGTCCAAAGCTGAGCAGTCTCTACTTGTGCCAAAATCATGAAGACATCAATGCAGACTCCTGTATTATTCCATTATTAAAAGCCGAAAAACCCACCTGTCAAGCAAGCCCAGCAGTTTTGACCCATCCAGTCATTGAAAGGATTGACGAAAAATTCATACTAGCATTACCGACCATCGTCCCAGTCAAAATCGAATCAAACTGCGACAAGAGACGCATACTATTGATTAAACAAAATACCCTAATCAAAATTCCTACATGTTGTCAAATCAATACGGAAAATTCTACGTTTAGTAATACTCAAGAAACAACCGCTGTAAATCCTCTAATACTCCCAAAATTTGATTGGGAATTCGCTGAAACAGAAAAATCCACAAAACAACCCATTAAACTAGAAACAATCGACCTTCAATCAATCAAGGATTTGAAACTCCAAGCTGAATTAACAGAACTAATACAAAATCAAACAGTACACCCTGCAATATGGAATATTCCCGGACTTCTAGCAATCATAATACCAGCCGTGAAAATCTGGATATTTTGGAGACGTTTCAAACCGAAGAAGATGAAGAAAGCCAGTCAACAACCCCAACAAAACAACCCCTTTGACGGTGTCGTTTTAACTTAAGGAGGGAGGAGTTATGTGAAGTTATTTTGCTCACTTTATATAAAAATATCTGTGTCAGCTTTTAACGATAAAAGAACTTTATATATTCATGATCATTCATTTTCAATTCATTCTGTTTGTAGCTCTGAAATTGTAAACTTGTATTAAAAAAAGTTTATTTTTAAAAAGATATTTTTCATACGAAATATCATAACTTACCGAAAACCATGTGTGACGAAAAACAGAGTGCTATAAATTGTTGCAAGAGGTCTATGGGGACAATGAGTTTCCACAGCATTTTTTAGTCAGAGACAAGTGGCCCGAGGATCTGAATCAACTATGCTCCACATTTTCATGATTACATTTTGTTAGCTGCTAGATTACCATCTGCGATGACGTTTTATAGTTAAGATTTGGTTAGCATCAGGGCCTGTGCACTGGAATAGGAAAAGTTCAGGACGATTTTCAACGTCATCTCTGTTACTGGCTCACATCTAAAAGCTTACTTTTTGGTGTTTAAATTTTGAATGTTTGTCAATCTGGATGGTGAAACTAAGTTGCAATCATGCATCGAGAAACAACCAAGATTATTGAATGAATAACGTCCATCTTGTAAACGTGTATAAAATCTTTGCAAAGATGTTTGATATTGTTTGTTCATTAGCTATTTGCATTTTTGTGCATTTAAAAGTTATTATTTGTTGCGAATTGTGCTGTCGTGTTTACTTACTCAATATGAGTAAACCAGTAAAGGCCTGCTGTGTACCAGGATGCACGAATAAGCAAGCGATAAGGTGAGAGTAATATTTACTATTTATCAACATAAAAATATTTAAATTGAAATCAAGTTCATATCTATAATGATTTTATCCTTATTTTACTTTTATATAGACATTCCATTCCTACGAATGAAGGCAGAATGAAGACGTTTGCAGAATTTGGTTGCAAAGAATAAATAACCCCAAGTTAATGCTTGCAGATACAGTATTATCATCACATAGAATATGTGATATTCATTTTGAACCAATTTGTAGAAACCCCAATGGTAGGTTTAAAAAAGTCCTAAGCCTGCTAAAGTGTGAATAGAAAATTTTTTGTTTATGGATATAGTTATAAAATGTCAAAAACAAAATAAAAATTATAATAATCATCCTGTGTTTCAATATTCCATCTACTTATATCTTATATAAACCATTTAATTGTGTAATTTAGATGGCCGGAGCTGGTTGTCACGTAAATTGTAAATGAAACCAAAATATTTTACAAAATACTTCATTTACACAGCATTTTAATTTCAGGTATTCATATTTTCTTGTAAACAACAATATTTGAATTGGAAATGTTAGCAAAATGAAAGTATTTTGCATAATACTTTTGTTTCATTCACAATTTGCTGCGACAACTAGCATCGAGCATTTAAAATTACTCGAATTATTTTCAAATTTCAAATACAGTCTTTTCTAACGCTCCAATCTTTCATCATCTCCTGTTTTTTCTCACTCAATTATTGGATTGTTTCTGGGGGATTTAGCTTGATATACAGACTTGTACCTTTAAAGAAAAACTCGGGTTTTGAATGGCTTAGATAGAGGCGAGAGTTTTACAAAACTATCAGTAGAATTTGTATTAGGCAAGACTATAATTTCTGATTGGAAAAAAAATCGTACCAAGCTGAAATAGCTCTGCACAACATGATCGTCTAGACAAATTCTTGAAAATCGCCAAACATCTAAAGTTTCTAAGTTCGACAAGTCGATAAAAGCTCTCTATTTATGGTTTGTCGAAGCGAGAGAAGAAGGTACATCCTTCAGTGGACCTCTTGTACAAGAAAAAGGTGAACAACTTAACAATTTAATGAATGGTAATTAATCGTTTACTACAAGCAATGGGTGGTTGAATCGTTGGAAAGTTCGAGATGGTGTCCGCCAGTTGACAATAACTGCAGAGCAATTATCTTCAAATAAAGCTGCGACACAAGCTTGTCTGGATAAGTTGTCCGCTATTATTACTGAAGAAGGATTTTCTCCTCAGCAGGTTCACAATGCTGACGAAACCGACTTAAATTTTAAGGCGTTACCAAACAAAAGTTTAGCTTCACAGCAGGAAACCCGGGGTATTAAATGAGCAAGGAACGAGTCATAAACTCTGGTTTCACAACGAGTTCCTCAAGGCTGTTAAACGTTTCAATAAAGAAAACGACTTGACAAATAAGCCAATTTTGTTGATCGACAACGCACCATCTCACGCAGACATCAGACAATTACAAAGTGGTGAAATCAATACTGTATTCCTCCCACCCAATGTTACAGCTCTGATACAGTCTAAGGACCAAGGGGTTCTCCAGGCAATGAAATTAGCCTATGGTATGAAATTTCTCCGTACAGTTATTAAAGATTCTACACTAACTTTAATGGAAAAAATCAAGAAAGTGACATTGAAAGATGTAGCTTACTGGTCAGCTGAGGTATGGAATACAGTTATTGATCAGGCTATTAGAAAGTCTTGGAGGAAGCCGTGGACTTCTCTTGACTTTGTTGATTCGTCAGATGACAGTTCTAACCAAGGACCCTTGCTTCAACTGGAATTTCCGGTTATGGGGAAGCAAACGACAACATCGATGAGTGGATGGCACAAGATCCCGACACCCACGAGGAGCTTGCCGACGAGGACATAGCAGCTGCAGTGAACCAAGAAGCGGGAACCTAGAGCAGGAAAGCGGCACAATGTCTACACCTGCCGACCTGTTGTTTCCACTGCGATGACGCAACATCGCACTACCAAACAATTGAAATTGACTGACATATCGAAAAGTACGCAAAATTAGTGGTGTAATACAATGTTGTAAAGCCTCAATAAATCTTATTTCTGTTTAAAAGAATGTTTTATTGAGGTCCCAATTATTAAACTTGCCTTTTTTAGAGCAGTTCGGCAGTTCAGATTATCCGAAAACTCGGATTAACGGGGTTCGGATGGCGGGGTTCAACTGTATTGTATTTCTGTAGATTTTAGAGCAATTTTGTTTATGCAAATTGAGTCTAAAGAATATTTAGGTTTTGAAAACTTAATAATATACTATTTTAGTTATATAACTAAATATTTGTAATAAGAGAAGTTGTAATAAATATCAACATAATACAATGGGATACATGAAGTTGTTAATTTATTTATTTAGGAAAATAATGTATTGAAAAAACATATTAAAAATCATAATTAGAATAACCAGCAATATATAAAATGCTTACTTGTTAATGAATTTAAACATAAAAAATAATAATCATCATAATAAGCATTCGTATTGTCCGTACTTACATATGAATATCATATTTTAGAACATCCTTCTTCAGTTAACAATTTTTTTCAACTTGTTTAATTTACTCCCTTCACTATCATCACTGCTTTTTCTTTTCAGATTCTTATTTTTTTGGCGTTGATGGTTGTGGAAGTTTATTCTTATAATCGTATGGAACTTGTAATAATCTAATATTATTTTAAGTTAACTTTTTTTCCTTTATTGGCCAAGTTGCCAATAATTCTGTACTAAATCTAAGTGAATCACAATGTTGTAGATCATGGTTCCATTTTTGATTTTTTTCTAGCTAATGTCAAGAATAACTGTACCTAAGTAGGAACATTATATATTTTATGAGTGGAATCTCTCAGGTCTAGTAATACTTCTTCATAATTTTTTGCAAGCTAACCTACGATTCACTCCAAAGCATCTTCTGTCATTTCAGGATAACTTTGTTCCTGATATAACAATGAAGTACTTACCAGAAAAATCAGAATTTTTATTGACGCAAACTGCATTTTTCCCTAATATTATCATCCTAATGCGATAGAAGGCTGCTAAAGGACTAGGATGCTCATTAGGTCCTCGGGACCGAATCTAACTAATAAATTTTTCAAGGCCGTATATCATATTTTGATTTCATGTCATTAAATAATATTTTTAAGAATTTTATTGACATAAGCATGCCTTTTTGAGAAATTTGCAATTACTTTTTCCCGACTGCTCTCATTTTTGATCATTTTATCCAAATGTTCATTCTGCATGTCAATATATTTACCACCATATCCACTCTTAATTGACACATGTTCTATGTAGTTGTTGAAGATATTAAACCATTTGTCGATGTCTTCAATAAATTCTCCTAAGCCAATAGCGTTTTTGACATTATTACCAGGTTTATAACGTAAAACAGCTGTCGATACAGTAGAGCTGTGCGACTAATTTAACATTTTGCCTTTGTGCTTTTTCACAATTTAAATGAATATCAGAGATTTTCCAGCATGGATTCACTAAACTAATTTTAATTTTAACTAGAGAGAGACCATTTTGTAATTTTCTTATCTCTATCCAATATAAATCCTGTGTCCAACAGCCAGTTTCTGATCAGTTTCAAAAGATGCGGCTCAAACATTGCTATTTGTAACTGGATTAGTAAAAAATTGCTTTTCTACATCAACTCCTGATTCTTTCCACGGTCCAACGTTGCCACCCCCACAGATATTTTTTGTAATTTGTTGTTAAGTTCATTGTAATACTTTTTTTTATAATATGCTATCGAAGACTCTTAATTCTCTTGCGAGTAGCAGTTCTTAAGAAAGAATATTTGCGAAGTAGCTCATCATACATTATCTTATAATCAGGTTAGGGGCCATCCATAAAGTACGTCACACGAATTTTAGGACTTTTGAACCCCTCCCCCCGTGCTTGTCAAAGGTTGTCACATTTTTATACCCCCCCCCCCTCCTGATGTGACGTCACACATTTTTTAAATTTATGTATGTAATTAAAAATAATCGAGAGCAAACAGCTATTTTCATTTTTTACATATTTTTATTAAATAATAATCTAATAAAATCATCATAAAGTCCAACATTTCATAAATTTTTTTAAATTTTGTATTCACATCCAAACTTTGCGTTTTAGTATTTTAAATTTTAACATGGGACGTCACAAAACTATTGACCCCCCATGCCCGTTGCCACACGATGTCACACTTCGGTCATACCCTCCCTCCCCATTAACGTGTGACGTACTTTATGGATGGCCCCTTAACGGGGCTGAGGGACTTTTGAGCAAATCTTCTATTTGCACCCAAATATTTTGTTATTATAGAAACATTGGGATCTTGCCTTGTTGACGATGGTTGACTATAGTCAATAAAGGGTGAACCAAGCAACGATTCGACCATTGCTTAATTTTTTTTAGACTTCTAGCATGACGGGGTGTCTCAAATGGTGTGTTTACTTCCATTCCCAAATTCAGTGTAGCCACTGATTTCTTTTTTAAAATCTTGCGTGGAGGTAAATCTAAAAAATGAACAATGAACAATTTATCACCATTATAATTTGTAACCAGTATAGATTTATTATTATTAATTATTTGTAGTGGGGTTGATCATATTTAGAAATAAATCCATAATCTAATTTAGTTAATGAAAAAAAATTACATGTTAATTATACTAAAAATTATTACTTAATAATTCTCGTTGCATAGGGTGCGCCAGAGAAACTTACTTATTTAAAAGGTCAATAAAAACCATAGTACTTCAGATATTGTTTTAATTATTTTTTTATTCGATAATACAATGACCCAAGTTTTTTTTTCATTCAGTGCTGAAAATGACATCTGTTAAATGGCGACCTCCATTGTGTATAAACTGATTTAGGCGATTTCGGAAGTTCGTCTCCACTCTTTGCAACATATCAATGGGTATTATGACAATGGTATCACGAATGCTGTTCTTCAGGTGAGCAATGGTCCGTGGTCGATCGTCATAAACCAAGAATTCAAATAACCCCATAAATACAAATCGCATGGAGCCAAATCTGGAGAGCGTGCTGGCCATGAGAGATGACCTCTGAGAGAGATGAGGCGGCCGGGAAAATGTTGTCGTAACAACACGTCCCTAACGTTCATTTGTTCGAGACTTGGAAGAAAAATTCATCGATCACGTTACTTTAACGAGCTGCATTCACGGTAACTGCACGTTCGTTTTTTTCAAAAAAATAAGGATCATCTGTTTCTGTATCGGTATCTGTTTATCCTTTACTTGAATATGTTATTTATCAATTTTTCCGGATAATTATTTTCTTTCAATGCATTATTTGCGTTTTGAATAGCTAAGCATCTAAATTCAGGATCTGAGAGTTGGATAGATCTATCAGCCAAACTTATTATCACTGATCTTTTCGTGACATAGGATGACACAAATCTCTTGAGGACCAAGTTGGTTTCGGATACCATTCTGTTCTTATGTTATGTTAATTTTATATAATGCGACATCAAGAAAATTGATTCTATTATTTTGCTCAACCTCGATTGTTTAACGTGCCTTGACAGCGTTGGTCATTGGCACACAAAAACAATCATAAGTTTAATACAGGACTATTACAAAATCGATTACAATGCATAAATTAAATTATATTTTCTTATGCAGCTTGGTGGCTTTAAGAAACTCCACGATTTTCCTTATTTCCGTCGGGCAGTTAAGTGTCTCCTTGAGGTTGGTTTTCATATCAAACTGTTGATATGCGGTAGAATATTCTCTGCAGTCGGTGTGGATGTGCTTAACAGTCACAGGAATTTGACAAGTTCGGCAGACAGGACGACTTTCTGACGACATCAAATAGCCGTGAGTAAGTTTCGTGTGGTTGATGCGAAGTCTTCTTATTGTCACAGTTTCTCTCCTATTCAAAAAGTTTAGGGAAATGTGAGAAGTAAATGGGTGGATGTGATGTAGTACTCTTGCTTCATGTATCGCGCCAAGATTTTTAATGAGGTATTTGAAGTTAATTTTCAGATCATTGGCCAGCTGAACTGGGATTTCAGGATGATTCTTTGTGGCTTCTTTGGCATGGCGATCGGCACATTCGTTTCCAGCAATTCCAGTGAGCGATGGTAGCCAGATAAGAGAGACTGTTATATCAAGAGATATAAGAGTTTGGTAGATGTCATGAATATTTTGGACTATTGGATGGCCGGTAAATATGGTTGTGATTGACTGTATAGATGAAAGAGAGTCAGTACATATGGCGATGTGTTTATGGGGAGGAGAAATATATTTGAAAGCTTGAAGAATACTGTAATGTTCACCAACACTACACGTCGAGGGTAAGCGGAAAGAACTTATGAGTTCGTGGTTTGTAGTGACTGCGCAACCCACACCGGATTCAGCTTTGGAGGCATCCGTATAGAGAATTAGGTCGAAGGTTTTTTTATGCAGAATTTCCAAGAATGCTTTCTCTACGCTAGGGGATTCGTGTTTAATGTAGATGGTTAGTGAGGTATCTACTATGAGAATATTTTTTATCCAAGGGGGAAAAGAAGGCAAAGAAAGTGGAAAGGTCAACGAGAGGTTGGTATTTTGGAGTAGAGGTGCGAGCAATTGAGGCAGTGAATTTACAGTTGTTCGTGAGTTGATAGGAACGGAAGTGGTGGCAAGTAGCGAATGGACAGGATTAGGAGGATTGGAAGATACTTTAGCAGCATATGACAGGAGAAGGGATTGTCGTCTTAAGGATAGTGGTGTCTCATTAGCTTCAATATTGACACTAGCGGCGGGACTTGAGCGAAAGGCGCCAAGGCAAAGAGTGGTGTTGTGTACAGAGTTCAATAAGTCAGTTTTAGACTTGGAAGCGGACATATAGATAAAACAACCATAGTTAAGCTTTGAGCGTATGAGAGCTCTGTAAACTCTTAGCAGTATAGTTTCATTTGAGCTCCATGGAAGGTGGCTAAGGGTTTTAATTATGTTCAGCCTCTTTAGGCAAATGCCTTTTACATCATGAATATGGTGATTCTAGTTGAGTCGAGAATCAAAGGTCATACCAAGGATTTCGCACCGATTCACAATAGGTAGAGGGGAATTATCAAAGAAAATTTGAGGTGAGTGAATAGATGTTCTTTGAGAGAATTTTATCAGCATGGATTTGTTTCGGGAAATTGATAATCCTAGGTAGGGAGATCTCTCTTGTAGTAGATTTATTGCATTTTGGAGCAGTTGGCATGTAGAGGGGACGTATTTACCATGGCATAAATGACTAGGTCAACAGCGTATTGGACATATTTTACGGGAGATGGGAAGTTGTCACATAGCTCATTTATTGTGAGGATAAATAAAGTAGAGCTTAATACTGAACCTTGAGGGATGCCAGTATTTTGTGGACGAGGAAGGGAGAGCTTACCGTTTGAGGAAACTTGAGGAAATTCTATCAGTTAGGAAATGATGGATGAATGATAATATGTTACCATGTAGATTGATGCCATACGCAATAAATTGGGTGGCCGGTAAGGGAAAATGATTCAGAAGAATCTACGAATTGTTTTTGTATAACGCAGCGTGATTCAGGGCTTATGAAGTGATAATCGTTTTTAGTCAGTTTAGATTTTTTGGTCTTCTTTTTCGCAGGATTTTTGGAGGTGATGTTGAAAATTCGGGGGAAGGCATTGGATCTGGATGAAGATCAGTAGGAGATATAGACTGTGGTAAGTCGAAGCTGCTGTCATTCGAACGGGGACGTTTTTCGCTAGTTTCTGATAAGGAAATTAGAGAGGGAAAATGAGAAAGGGTGTCCTCCGAGGATACTACGGAAATAACTGAAGTGGCCGTAGGATCAGCACAAGAGGAGGGGATGAGATTGACCGAGTCATTTGATTTGGGAGAGGGATCTTGAGGGATGGAAGTGTTGGGGTAGAAATGAATATTCTGTGTGTTGTATTGTCATGACTGATGACAGTCGAAGTTTGAAGAGAAAAATCATTATTGGTCGGTAACATGAGAGTTACTCGGCGGAAGCTGAGTACATGTGCATATTCATCATCAGGTGAGCCACATTTGACGTATGATATAGGAGAGATGAGTGATAACCCTAGGTCTTGCAGTGCTTTCTCGATGACGGAATGGGGAATGGATGGACAAACAAAATATTCCTTTGGTTGGAGATCTAAGCCGACGGATAGAGATTAAATTGGAATTAACTAGGATGCTTTGGTTGGTTTTTAGAAGTTCGTCAACCTGAGTCGTCGATGATAAATAAATGCATATGCGTCCGTGTGATATTCTGGATGCGACATTTTTAGGAAAGACGATCTACCTATTGATTTAATGTAGTCAAATAGTACAGTGGTGGGGATAGAAGGCATAATGATGGCCTGATCTCGTGAGGGCACAGAAGGCGGTGGAGATTTTGCTGAGGTAGCTGCAGCATATTATAAAGGTGGAGAGTGAATTTTGGATTGGTTTTTGGTAGTGAGGGAAGGCTAGACATATTGCTGTGATCTTGGTTGCCAAAATCACAGTCAATAGTTGAAAAAAAATAAGAGAAACGGATCAAATATATAAGTAAATCTCAGCTCGAGAAAATCCAAACAGTCCGTGTCTCAGTGATTGCCTTATTGATTTCTTGATACGTAAATAATTTAAAAGTATATTTACCAAATTTTAAGATAAAAACGCTGCTTCAACAATTTGTAGTATCACATTTTAATTATAACAAAAAGCGAAGAATTTATTATTGTTGAGATTTAACTTAACGATCTGAACCTGACGAGGTAAACAAAAAGAATGATGGTTTTAGATTTTAATTTAGTGAAATATTTGGATAATGTATTATGTCCTATGACTTATACTAATATCATATTTATTGAAATAATTCGATAATTGTTGGGAAAGATTTCAAAGAAAAAATTAAAAGTATCAAAATTTCTAATGAATATGTTTTATTTCGTTAGATGTGGTTTCTATTCCTATTACCATTGTGGAAAATACATATATTAATGAAAAAATGGGACACAATTAAAGAATATACAGAAATACCTCAAATTGAATTTATAAAAGCTATAGAACTCAAACTTACAACAACATATTTCAAATATGAAAATGAAATATACAAACAAATTGATGGTTGTGCTATGTGAGCTAGTGTTATAGCACAATTGGTAATGGAAGATCTTGAGGAAACGGTTCTAAGCAAACTTGATATAAATATTCCATTACGAGGATGTATTGATATCTAGCGATCCTAGACCAGTTCCATGCATAAGCAAAATATTGCGTTACCATAGCAACGAACAATAACTTAATAGAAGTGTCAGCATAAAGTTTGTTGTCAAAAAAGTAAACCAGATTTACGCAATAAATTAAAAGAGAAAAAATGTCCACGGAAATTGTGAAAATCGAAAAATTGGAGTATCGGGCCATCATCAAGTACCTGTATTTAAAAGGTAAGCAGATTTACGAAGATATGCTTAATACCCTTGGTGATCAATCTCCTTCGTATGCGACCGTGAAAAATTGGACTGCAAACTTCAAAAGAGGTAAATTTTTTATTGAAGATGATGACCGATCGGGAAGGTCAGTTTCTGTGTCAGTCTCCGAAAATATCGATGCAATTCATGAGATGAATTAAACAGACCGTCGAATTGGGCTAAAATGGATATCTGAAGCACTGAATATTTCATACGAACGCGTTCATCATATAGTTAACGTCAATTTGGACATGAAAAAAATTGCTGCAAAATGGATCCCCAAATGTTTGAATGTTGACCAAAAGCGTGCAAAAGTAGAAGCATCGCGTTCGATCTCTGCTCGATTTGAAAATGATGTAGACTTCTTAAACCGAATTGTTACTATGGATGAGACTTGGGTACATTTCTACGACCCAGAAACAAAGCAAAAATCGATGGAATGGCGATACTTTGGTTCACCAAGACCCAAGAAGTTTCGTGTCCAAAAATCTGCTGGAAAAGTTCTGCTTCAGTTTTTTGGGATTGCCATGGAGTAATCATGATAGATTTTTTGGATAAGGGTAGAACAATAACTGGAGATTACTATTCGACTTTACTGACCAACACCCTCCTTATTCACCAGATTTGGCTCCGTCCGACTATCATCTCTTTCCTCAATTGAAAAAAGTTTAAAAGGTAAATTTTCTTTCAACGAGGAGGTAATAAAAGCTGTGGAGGTGTGGTTTGCAGAGCAAGAAGAATAAGAGAAGAATATGTTGAGTAATAAAATATTTTGACATTTGAAATTTTGTTTGGTTGTGTAGTAGGCTAAGAATTTTTCAATATATCCTCGTATAAACACTTAAATCATATAGATTGCTAAAAAGGTTGGTGTAGAATTGTAAAAAGAATACTTTAGAAGATAAAATGAAATAACTATTTATTAAAAAATATTTATTAAAAAATGTTGAGATAGTGATGTGCCTAAAATACTATAAAATTAAAGTCAATGAAATTGAAGCATTAAATAAAAGTTAGTTTAGTTCCTGTCTGGTTGACTTGCCATACGTTAAGTTCTTCATATTCTCCAATACATGCATTAACTTGGTCCGGATTGTAACCTTTGCTAGCACATTTTTCAATAGCAGCGTTTACCATAACAGTTTTGTTTTCACCAGCCAATTCACTGATAACGGCAAAAATCTTATCGTTAACGTTTGGAGGTCTAAAACAAAATAATCGTTAAATTTGAACTTATTTTATAATTTTTGATAAATTTCCCATATATGCCCCTATGCCGCAACTTCTCAAGCTCAATTTTAAATAATTTATCAATGCTTTTAATAGGGCATTTAAATATTAAAATAGAAGCACTGGTGAAACGTAGGATTCCGAAATGACACAGGGAATTTAATGCATAATGGACAGGATTAAAATGTTTGTTAACTAACATGCAAATTTTTTACATACTATTTTAAACTAATTTTCATAACAAAGAGACCTAGATAAAATCAAGACAAATTTTCACAAGAAAAAATAAAATAATTTATATTCAAAATCTGTTTTCAGTCGCTATATTGCAGTATCACTCGCGGAGGCGCTAACTGATGAGTATAAAACTCTCAGTTTTAACTTGAATCTGTCAGCTGTGTAATAAGATAAGTATTGGTTATGTTAGTCCTTGCAGTGGAAAAACTACAATAAACTTAAATGAAAAAATAAAACGCTGGCTGTTTTCTGACAACTCAAAAACGTCAACTCTATATTTATAATTTTTTTTAAATTAATTGTCAAAATTGCACAACAACTGAACACAGACAAAATAGTCTAAACATATAGGGGCATTATCTAATACATACTAACTATATTTAATACACCCTCTCAATTGAAATGTTTTAACAATCTAAACATTTATATTGCCAAAAAAGTTTTAAAATAACAACTTATTATATTTGTTAATTTGCAAAATTAATTTATGAAAACATGTCAGCACAATTTTCAACAGAACAAATATACTCAATTTTAAAAACATTTTTCAAACATAAGTCTTTTACAAAATGATATTTAATGTCAATGTGTTTTCCTCTTTTTGAATTTTGAAAATTTTTAACTGTAGCAATAGCACTGAGATTATCACACTTCAAAATAACTTTCTTCGGAAATATGGGAATCACTTAAAAGACCTTTTAAATTCACTACCCCCTGAGCTGCTAATGCTACGGAAATATATTCTGCTTCCATTGAACTAATGGCCACACAATTTTGCTTCCTTGAAAAACCAATTTATGGGATTCTTGTTATAAAAAGCTATAAATCCACTCATACTTTTTCTTGATTGTCTTTCGCCACCCCAATCTGAATCACACATAGCAACCAGTCCTGAATTTTCTATTCCAAATAATAAACAATATTCTAATGAAGAGTTGAGGTAATGCAAAATTCTCTTTACTGCATTCCATGTGCTGTTGGTAGGTTTATCTAAATAACGACTAAGTAGTGATACACTTTGACATATATCTGGTCTGGTAGTTATTGAAATTTACACAAGACTGCAAATTATCTTCTATATGACTTATTTTCTAAATTAGTTTATCTTCAGGTACGTTAAAATTTACTTCAATTGGTGTCGAAATCGATCTTTTTTCTTTTCAAGATATATATATATATATATATATATATATATATATATATATATATATATATATATATATATATATATATATTGAAATGATCAGAAATCTAAAAGCAAGTAGGTACATAATGAAAATTTATAATTTATTGAGATTAGTTTTACTAAAGATAATAATTAAACTAAAGGCAGAAAATCGATAAAAAAAATAAAAGAAATTGAATTGATATTTGTAAGTTAATTAATTATAGTTATTTTATATATAAGGAATTATTTATTAAAAATGATATATTCTAAAAGGATTGCATATGTACAAATCATAATTTGTATCATAGAATAATGTTATTAATTATAAATTAATATAAAACTTAGTGGAAGATTGATTTTTTTTTAAAAAATATATGAAACTGTTGCCAAAATGACCCATAATAGTGAAAATTCATAAACTATTAATGAAATAAAAGTTTATTTAAAAACATAAATATAAGAACTGACAAGTGTTTGAAAAGTGAGGACATTATGAGGAGACAAGAGCAAAAGTCTAGTCAGTCATATTATATGGTTGCTAAGAAAAAAAAAAAGAGGGAGGATTATTTATTGGAAAAAGGGTATCAGCAGAAAAGAGAATGGGGAGTGCAAAGTTATAAGAAATAGAAGTTAAATTTGAATCAAAATACAAAATAATTGCGAATTATTAAAGATGAATGGAAGATAAATATCTGGACTGAAGAAAATCCAATGAGTTGAAGATTTGTTACTAATCCAATGAGTTGAAGTTTTGTTACTGACAATTCACAGAAGTAAATGCAAGTTTTAGATCTGATATTGCAAGATATTATCATCTCAGGTCAGTTCCTTCACGTATTATTGGCCAATAATAATAATAATAGTAACAATATAAAATAATTAAAAAAAAAAAGGAATATTACCTATACTTATGTTGACAATGGATAAAATTCCTTATTTGTGAGGTTAAGATTCCTTTTCCGTAGAAATAATATGAATTGTGTAGTATAATTAAATTTTGTTCAATGTATCATATGTAATCCTTCCACAGAAATAGAACTTCTTGATTATATCATATAAAATTGACATAATTTTTTAGTATTTTCCTTATATTGTACATCTAAATAATAGAATATTCATCTGAGTCGATTTATAACAGAGAACTGTTTAGAATTATCAAATTAGAGGAACGGCTAACTTCAGGTTAGACTCATAGGCGTACTCAACTACATTTTATTAAACTTTATTTGAATTAAAAATAATACAATTAACTTTTAACATAAAACTTTTATTGTTTTGTTAAAAGGAAAAACATCCATAAGTTATTTATTTATGCCAGAACTCAAAGAGAGAATGAGTTTCATGCCCGGCAAATAACGTGCTAGCGACAACAATAGAAAAATAAAAACAATAATAGAGGTAGAAATAAATAATTACAAATTGGCGCCCAACGTGGGGCTCACATAAAACGAAAAACGTGGGGCTCACATAAAACGAAAAACATGGGGCTCGAATAAAATGAAAAACGTGGGCTCTTGAATAATAATAACACATCACTAAAAATAAAAATAAACAAAGAAATCATGGAAAGGAAAATGAACTTAAGAAATGGAAAACAGGTAGGTACAGAAAAAAGATCAGAAGAGGAAAAGGAAGAACGAAGGCATAGAAGTGGTGATTTTGAGGTGCAGTATTTAGAACAAGGAAGAGAACAATCAGATGGAAATGTGACAGGGGATGAATTGGAAGAACAGGAGGATAGGAGACAACAAAGAAACAATAATGATCAATTAATGGAATTTTTTATTAGTATGAGGGGAGAAATTAAACAAGATATGAATAATATGAGGGGAGATTTTAATGAAAAGATGGATAATATTAATGGAAATATGAATAGATTGGAGAGGAAAATTGAAGAGGTTAAAATTGAAGGTTTGAAGGAAATTAAGAAACTTAGACAAGAAAATGAAGATTTTAAAAAAAGAATTGATAAGGTGCAAGAAAATATGGAACATCAAAATAAGAATCTAAGAATGGAGATCTAAGAAAATGGGATCAAAATCAGAGAAGAAATTGAAAAAAAGGTAGTGGAAGACGTTCAAGCATTAGGAAAATGCATAGAAGAAAATTTACCAGAAACAATACTAATGGAAGTTACAAGACAAAATGAAGAAATAATGCAGGAATATCAAGAAAATTTCAATAAAAAAATTAAAGACTTAGATGTTAGAGTAGAAGAAAAAACAGGGACATGCGCTAAAAGAAATGAGACTATAGGCAAGCAATTTAATAGGGAATTGGAGGAGATGAATAAGAAATTGCGGGAAACTGTGGAAGATATAGAAGATAAAATAAGACGAAATGGAGGAGGCATAATGTGTACAGGAAATGTGGAAATAGGGGTAAAATTTGATGGAAATATAAATACAATTCACCCTAAAGTTTTTATGAAAATAGTGAAGAGTAAAATGAAAGGAATAAAGAATTTGATGGAGATGAAAATAATAATTAGGGGAATGTTATCAGGACATGCACTAATGTGGTTTTGCAATAAAGAAGAGCAGATTATAGATATGGAAGGTTTTGAAACACAATTTTTAATGTATTTCTGGGGGGAAATTCAACAGGCCAATTTTCGAGACCGGTTGTATTTCGGAAAATTTGACTACAATAAAAATAAAAATTTAAATTCTTATGCTATGCAACTTTATAATATAGCACAATATCTAGAAGTTTTTATAATTACGCCAGAATTTGGAAAGGAAATATTACTGGACTTACATGAAGAGTATGGACATTTGGGAACTAGGAAATTATGGATGATGTTTAGAGAAAATTATTTTACAAAAGGAGATTTAGTATTAGCAAAAGAAATTTGTAAAAAATGTTCAATTTGTCAATTGGCAAAAGAAAAGAATTTTCATAATAACTACTTGGCAAAATCTATTTTTTCTCAAAGACCTATGCAGATATTGGCCATCGATTTTGTAAGCAATTTAGTTCCAAGTATTCAGGGAAATAAACACATATTTGTCATAGTAGACATTTTCACAAAATATGTAAAACTTCACCCTTCTCCAAGAAAAAATGCAAGAACAGTACTTAAATTTTTGAAAAATTTTATCGAGGAATTTGGGAATCCTGAAATTATTATTTTAGACCATGCTACATACTTTGGAAGTGTAAAGGTAGAACAATTTTGTTATAACAAGAATATTCAATTAAATTTTATTAGTATTAGGAAACCACCATCTAATCCTGCAGAACGATATATAAAAGAAGTTAATAAGTACTTACGAATTTTATGTAACCAAGATCACATACAATGGGAAAATAATTTGGATCAGGTGGAAAAATTTCTTAAGCAGACTCCACATGGTATAACTAAGGAATGTCCTGAATTACTTGCTAAAGGAATTGAACCAGCTAGACCTTGGGTGAGTAATCGAGTTATAGAAATGGAAGAAATTATTTTGAAAGTAAATAAAAGATTGCAAGATAATGCTAAAAGATATGTTAAAAGAATGAATGGAAAGAATAAAAAGACAACTAACTTTAGAAAAGGAGAATTAGTGATTGTTCGTTCTTTACAGGTACCAAAAAGATCAGAAAATCGATGTGTAAAATTATTATTGCCATATGAGGGACCATACATGGTAGATAATGACAATGCACAAAATAGTTATAGATTAGTTGATCCTCTCACGGGAGCATTCAGGGGAACTTTCAATATAGAACAAATATTTAAATATCATGCCGAATCAAAATAGTTAACATTATGACAAATAATTGAAGAATAATTTGATAGTTAATAATGAGTTATTAGTAGAATTAGATTAATGTTAAATTAAAATTGTATGAATGAGTATTATGATGATTTTATTTAACATACTGTGATAATTAATGAGATATTATGAAAAGTAAATGAAGAAACTGACGAAATATGATATAGGTTAATTGTAGGATGATTGAGTTATATTGTTATTAATGATATAATATTATAATAAAGAAAATAAAGATATGTGAATAATTATAGAATTGAAAAGAGAGAAATAAGAATATGATGATAATATTGAAAAATGCGAATTATTAAATAAAAGGGGAAATTATAGAAATGGGGGGAGAAATATGAAGATTATTATTATAATAATATGGCGAAATAAACGATAATTATAGGAATAGAGAGAATAGTATAAAGTAGGAAAAAGATAATCACAGTATTTTAAATAAGAATGTTGATTAATTGAAATTGGATTGATGGATAAAAGATTGGAAATAGAAACTACAGATATATTAAAGAAATTGAGTTTGAAGACTTCATACAATTATTAGTGATAGGGAGTTTTATACATTATTAAATAGATAATTTAATTGGAATTCATAAAGAATTGATTATGGATAGTGAAATTATAAATGTTAATTATGGGGGGGAATTGAAATGATCAGAAATCTAAAAGCAAGTAGGTACATAATGAAAATTTATAATTTATTGAGATTAGTTTTACTAAAGATAATAATTAAACTAAAGGCAGAAAATCGATAAAAAAAATAAAAGAAATTGAATTGATATTTGTAAGTTAATTGATTATATTGATTATATTATTAAAAATGATATATTCTAAAAGGATTGCATATGTACAAATCATAATTTGTATCATAGAATAATGTTATTAATTATAAATTAATATAAAACTTAGTGGAAGATTGATTTTTTTTAAAAAAATATATGAAACTGTTGCCAAAATGACCCATAATAGTGAAAATTCATAAACTATTAATGAAATAAAAGTTTATTTAAAAACATAAATATAAGAACTGACAAGTGTTTGAAAAGTGAGGACATTGTGAGGAGACAAGAGCAAAAGTCTAGTCAGTCATATTATATGGTTGCTAAGAGAAAAAAAAAAAAAAAATAAAAACAGTAATAGAGGTAGAAATAAATAATTACAAAACATATATATATATATATATATATATATATATATATATATATATATATATACTTTGTTGAGGTTCTTGAAACCCCCGTGCTACTAATCTAGACTTCTTAGTACCATCCTCTTTTTTTTAAAAAAATCCATTTTGTTTCGATAACTTTGACATCCTCAGGTAGTTCATTTACTTCTACCCATGTTTCCAATTTCGTGTGGGATTGAAGTTCTCACAATAGATTCTCGCCATTCTGGTTCTTTAATAGCTTCTTGATAGATTTCTGGTTCCCTTGTTACTGAACTAAGGAAACAATAAGCGATATATCATAATCTTCTAAATACCCTGGCCTTTTTATATTTCTACCTGATCTGGTTAATGACAATTCCGCCAATGCAACATTATCTTGAGTATTGTCATCAATGTCTGAACTATCTGATGTAGCATCATTTTCGCCTATATCTCTTTGTAATTTTTTTTCTGAAGTTTCCTCTATAATCTCTCTTGGTTCACATATTACCTGTTGCTTATTTGTATCTTTATTCTGATTAATCGCTTTAAATTCCATTATAGATTCATCAAATTTCACATCTCTGGACCGTATAATTTTTCTTTCATCTGGTAACCACAATCTCCATCCACCACCGCAATAACCAACCATAATTCCCTTCTTTGCTCGAGTGTCTAGTTTATTTCCTTTTGGTAATGGTATGTACCATGAACGACATCCAAAAACTCTTTTATTCCATTTTTTCGATGGTGTCACTGCTTGAAGCCTTAAGAGCCTCGCACAACAATTCTTTAGGCATACCGGAATCTATTATATTTGTTCTAATTTTGTCTAATCTAATCGCATGAACATTTACTTCTTTTTGCCTTTCCAATTCTACCATGTAATCTTCTAAATTTTTATCAGCTTCATTTTTTGTTTTGAGAGTTTTAACTACAACAAAATGCGAATAATCATCGATAATGGTCTAAAAATATCGCGATCCATATACTTTTCTAGTTCCTCTTTCAAGAAGTGACTACTTTTCCAGAATTCAAAATCATTTTTCCATTTTCAGAACATAAATTTGCTGCATACAGCTGCACTTCTTCCTCTTTTTCTTTTATAACGTTAGCTTGCCCTGAAATTTGAGTATATGATCTTTCTATTCCTCTATTCATATTCTTCCTCTTCCACGTCCTCTGTAACCACCTCTACCTCTGTCTCGCTTAGGACATTGTGAAAACCAGGGTTCTTGGCTTCCACATTTATAGCAACCATTTGAAGCTTTAAAACTAGGTTCTGTAGTGTCCTACTGTGAATTATTTTTAAGTTCTTCATCTAACAGTCTAGCTTTAACGAAATCTAACTTAACATTTTCTATTGTTTACAAAACAGTGGCTACGTTATTGTATTTTGGCAGTAAAGCAAACAATAAAAGACATACTTTATTTCCTTCATCTAATATAGATCCCATATCTTTGAGATTTCTTATAGTTGTATCAAATTTTAAAAATAGGTCTTATTTTTTCAAATTCCTCATTTTTCATAGTTAATAATTTTCTCCATAATGCCATCTTAGTCAAAGAACTTGTCCTTACAAATACATTTTTAAGTGCCTCAATTTGTTCTTTGGCCGTTATGCATTCTTTAATAATATCTAAATGCTTATCTGATATACCCGGAATAATAATAGACTGAGCTTTTGCATCTTTACACTCCCATTCATCCTTCTCTTTTCTACTTGCTGTTGAGTCTGGTGGATTACCATCTATTGCCTCTAAGCACTTATCTTTTCGGCATAATATTTTAATCCTAAACAGCCAGTTGCTAAAATTTTTAGGTTCTAGTATCGGTATCGTCGTATTTCTAGTCATTTTTCTAAATTCTTTCAAGACTTTTTTCTTTTAACCTTATCATTAAAACGCAAAATTCTTCTTGACTGATTTCAGCCACGAAATATTACTAATTCTTCTTAACAACGTTCTGGGCGCATAACCTATTGGTTATGTTAATTAGGATAGGAGATTATTGTACCAAAACAGCCATAAGTAAATATAAAAAAAATATAAAATACAATTTCGAATTTACTTTATTCGAGAAATTTTATTTTGTTTGTCTTCAAAATTAACCAATTAAAACTAATTAAATTTTTAATAGTGAATTTAGCATGTAGAGAAAATACCATAAAATTATATAGTTAAGTATTATATATTTTTTCTTAAATTGGTTTATTTTCATAGATAATTGAGTACAGCTGACAATATGCATCAAAGTCATCAACCAGCGGTACCACCCCCGAATAAATATATTTCGAAAATGGTATACCTTAAGGATCTATCATAAGTCTCGCATTCTTTATCATCGCAATCAACGACATCCTAAAAAACTTGAAGTTGCCAGTAAAAGCTCGACTATACGCAGATGATTTGGTTGTTTATTGTAAAGGAAAAAATATTAAAAATCTCTTCTCACAAAGTGATGCTTTTATTCATCTCTAAGAACTGTGGTTACAAAATACTGGTTTTACTTTTTCATCTACACAAAGACACGGTATATTATTTTCACAAGACAAAAGAATATACCAAATGTACCGGTATTGAAACTATATAATGAAGACATAAAAACGGAAACACCAATAAAATTTCTCGGTATACTATTTGACCACACACTAAGCTGGAACCATCATATTCGAAATCTTCTCCTAGACTATGGATCAATTGAATATATAACAGCTAACAAATCGCTTCTGAAAAAAATCAGCTTTAGCTTTTACAATTCTCAGCCTTGCGTTTGATAACAAGTGCATTCAAAACAACACGAGTGGAAAGTCTGTACTGCGAATCAGGGGAATCACCCTTAGGAAACAGAAGAATATGTTTGCTTTACGTATGAAGCCAAAGTAAAATCCAATCCTACCTTCCAAAATTGCTTCTCTAAGAAAGTCTCAAATCTTTTTTCAAATAAACCACCATTGAATTTTTTCAGACTCCACCATGGACAATAAAGAGCACCAATTTAATTACCCAGCTCACCTCATTCGACAAACACCACACCAACAATACGCTAATCAAAGGACACTTCAAAACATACTCAATGAGTACAAAAACTTTGTACACATTTACACAGACCATCGAAATCTCGAGACGGTATGGGTATTGCTATCAGTACATCAACCTTCAAACATATGCTAAGAGCTCGTCCAACCCCATCCACTTTCACTGCTGAATTTTATGCAATATATCGAGCTACACACATCGCCACTTTATCAAACGAACCTAATCACCACATACTCACAGATTCCCTTAGCTCAATCCAACCTCTTCATTAAAATCACACCATAATTTCCTTAGCAATAAAAATCAAGCAGCAACTGCAATATATAAAAGACAACAACAAAAAAATAGCATTTTGTTGGATCCCTCACACACTGGCATAAAAGGAAACGATGAGGCAGATCTGACAGCTAAGGAAGCTGCAAATAGTGATAGTGCGTGAACTTTTTAATTACTGCCGATATTAAATCAATCCTCAACCGTAAAGTGCTCAATGAATTGGAGAACAAATTGTCAACGTCCACACATAAACTTCGTGAAGTGAAAGATTCAGTAAAACCATGATCAATACTACCGAAAAATCGTAGAGATGAAGTTCTTCTAACGCGTCTCCGTCTAGGCCATACGCGACTGACGCATAGCTACTTATTTGATGAGAAACCTGAACCAAAATGTAGCAAAAGCAATTTGACTATTAAACACATAATCGCAGAATGTTCACCTTTTAACTCAGAAAGTTCATCATAAAAAACTACAATCTACCACAATATATGAAATTTAAGGACCTAAATACAATATTACTAACCTTAAACAGATCTCGATCATAAAATAATTTAACAAATAAGATAAAACACTTAATTATTACGGTTAAACAAAAAATTAATCGCTAATAACCAGTATAGGTATTCTCAGTATTCTCATACGAATTTTATTATTATACTTTATTAGTTTGTCATTCAATTATAGTTACATTGTTAGAATATTATATATCAATTTATTCTATTTCACAATTTTAACAGAAATTTCTTACTGTATCATATTCTCAAGTTATTATAAGGAAAAATATGTCAACACTGAATATAATTTACATGTATGGAAGATTGCTGAAAAGCAGTTATAACACGATGAATTACATCAATGAATATATTATATACCATTTAAATATCAGAAAACAAATCGGTCTCAACTATACAATACAAATTATCAATTGCATTTATTATTATTATCATTTTATGTACTCCATACATGAATATATGTGACATTACGAACTACAATTACACAAATTATCAAATTTGAATAGTCACTTTAGCCTATATTTATTGTAATTCCAAATAATGAAGCATGCATCGCTGTTTTGTAAAAAATGAAAAAAAAAATATTAGAAAATTTTATTATCCACAAAATTTCTTACTAATTTAATTATGTTAAAATAGATTCAAATTAATGCTTTTTATCAGCTCCTGAAAGGTTTGCATCGACTTACTAAACACATTATACTCGTATAATCAAAATGAAACATTTATTTCATGTATGTAAATATGACATACTTTAATCAGGGATTAACTTCTACCAAAAATTTTGACATTTTTCTAAAATTCCGTCTGTAAAATTCCCTCCTCGATTTACTCGAATAGTCAGAACAGCTCGAGAATATTCGTAAACTACATATTTATTTAGGCCAACAAGTTATGGGGAAAAATAACCAATCAACTGAACAATTTACCTAAATTTGTTACAATACAGTTTGAAATAATGGTATGACAAAAAATATACATACCTCTGCCCTCTATTTTCAAGAGTATGTTTCAAAGAATCTTTGCTCATTTCTAAAAGCCTAATTGCTTCATTAACATCATCTTTTTCGACAACATTAGATAATCGCAGACGTGCCAGCGCTGTTGACAGACGCAAAATACCCAAAAGGTTTCTCGCTGAAGTAAATGTCATATCAGCATTATTGCGAGCCTCTTTTCTCAGTTCCACGTAAGCATCTACAAATAGATTTTATTTATGCACCTAAATATTCTTGATTTTAGGTCTCTTCTGTTATAAAGTTAAAAGAGATCTAAAATCAAGAACATTTAGAAGCATAAGCATATCAAAAGGTCTAAGAAATAAGAAATTAATAGATTTTATTAGAGTCAGACAGTTGAATTTAATTCGTTTTAATAAAAATAAATGAGTAGATCGAAGAATGCTTGTATCGTTATCATCAACTAGTAATTTTATTAAGCCTTGTTTGTTCTGTGTAGGTTTTGTTACCATTCTCTTGACGCTACTAATAAAAAACGTGAAAAGAGCTCAACATTGATTAGTTTAGTAACTTCTAATAAATAATTAGAAAGTAATTCCATCCTAGATGGGGATTAAATAAAGAGCCCCAGTGCAGTGACAAAATTTAAAAAAATTTGTTTAAAAGAAAATAACAAAAAAGAAAATAATTAATAAATGTCAATTTTTTAAATATAAACTTATTGAAAATCGCATTATTATTTGAATCATATAAGTTCAATATCAATTGCAGATTGCATCTTGTGTGAGAAAGTATTTATTAAAAGGCAATCGAATCATTATGAATTGGACGGGATTATACGCAGTTAATGTACCTGCCTGTAAGGGAGTTTGGTTTAAACAGGGTACCAGACTGTGAGCTGAGCCCTTTTTGTACCCCATTCGTTTTTTTTTGGAAACTAAATTTCAAAGCAAAAACCATCAAGGGAAATAAATTCTTTGCAAATAAAACAACAGAAAACAATACAAAACAAAATAGTAGTAAGGAGGTAGCCGTAGCAGCCTTGTTCTTTGCACTGCTTGTCAATATAATAAATTGCCTTTAGACTTTAGACCTTAAACAAAAGAAAGCAATTCTTTGTTTGTCGGGCCTTTTTTACGATCGCTGACAGGAATAGGAATATTTTTTTTCAGACGTAAATACTAAAATTTGAGCTTTGTTACAACTACTATTTTATATCTTAAGGAGTTGCCGTGAGTGGTAGGATGCGTTATCCATAACGATTACTGATTGTGATGGAATGTTAGTTAAAAGCTGTTCATTAAACTACTTTTCAAATTATTCTGCTGTCATACCTTCATGATAATCAGCTGCACAGTTTTTAAATTTTTAGTAGATGTTAATAAAACATTACTGTACCATTATAATGCGTTTCCCTTTAAAACATTGCCCATTCAAACGGCAATTTTTATTATTGTCTACCCAACGGAAATTTACTACATTGTGACTGTCGAACCATGTTTCATCTAGATAAATTATGTGTCTATGCCGGTAGTCTGTCGTATGCCGTCTAGCAGGAATATTTCGAAGGAATTGTGTACATACGCTTTTCGACAGCTTCGGCCAATGCATTTATGTTTAGGATTCGAAGTTTTCATTGGTAAACAGTGGAGAGGATGAGTCCACGTGGACTGACGGTTTGTTAGATGTTTACCGAATTTTATACAGGGAGTATAACATTTCTTTAAGTACACAGACACATTTTTAAGCAATTATAGAATTATTATAGTTGCTCGCATTTGCCTTGAAGACATTACGACAACAATAAATTCTTCTTGATTTGTAGAATTAAGAAGAAATCAGTAATTATCATGTTTGCTTCAGAATAAACAGTTTAACATGTGTGGGAATCGAAGACAAAGTACAATGAATTGTGAAGGAGCTCAAAATATAGCTAATATTCAATAGTTATACTTCACCAAAAATGAATCGTCACTTTTTTTCTACTTAAGTCAACAAGTATATTGGTAATTACTTGTAATATTGTTCTGAAAATTTGTGCAGGAGGGTTTATCTAGAGAGCCTGTTCCAGTTGAAAAAATTTTTAGTTAACTTTCGCTTAGTTATTAAATAATTCTGTGAAAAAATAACCCATATTGACATACGATCATAGACACTCTCACAGAAATAAAAAAGCAAAATACAAAGTACAGAATTGAAATATCTAAGAAAAATAGAAAATGAATCAAAATACGACAAATCAAGACAAAAAAATTTTAATTTGAAATTAATTCAAAACAAAATCGAAGGAAATTAAGATTGTTTGGCCATGATATGAGAATGAGAATGTTATGAGAACAATTAATACTGAAGATATATGAAATACGAACTTATAAAAGAAATGAAGATCAAGGTGGAGCAGGACAGAAGAAATTAAGATTGTAGAAGAAAATCGAGGAATAAGATGGCAGAAAATACAATAAAAGACACAGAATAGGAGAGAATGAAAACTGCTACGAAAAAGGCAGCTCACGTAATGACTTAACTCCAGAATGCCTTACACCAGAAAAGGTAGAAAGGCTTCAGAATGAAAGATATCTGAGAACTTTTTTTGAATATTTGAGAAGAAAAAAATGCCAGTGTCAAGAAACAATATTTAATTTGATCATGTATGAAAATTTGACATGTTTAAAGAGTTTTAAAGTTTAAACCTAGAAAAAAGCAGGGATAGAAAGACCTCGGAAAAAAATTGTCAAAGACAAAACAATTAAAATTATAAAAACAACGTCGTAAGAGCTAACAACGTGGAATTCGAAACATTTGAAACGACAGAAAAACTATGACGAGGAGGGGGCTCCAAGCCCGCATTTATTATTTACTTATTATCAAGGAATAAACTAGGATACCAGAAAATTGCCAGTAGGACATATAAACTAATAAGAAATATTGAAAGAAGTATTCCATGTGGTGATGCTCAGTAAAGATAGTTGAAGATAACAGGTAATCTATATATAAGATATAAATAGATGGTACCAAAATAGAATAGGCAATATTTGAAACTACTAAATGCTACTCACATAGCAACAATATTTTTACTTACTGACTATAAAATCCGTTAATTCTTCAGGGATCACTGGATCTTTCAATTTACACATAGCTATATATTTTCTCATAACTTTCATATCTAAAGCTTCGACCTCCGTTGGGGGTTGTTTGCTATGTTGATGAACGTAAGTAATGTGTTGAGCAAGTTTTAAGTCATTATCACGGTTAGCTTTATCTTGAATGAGCCATAGTAAGTCAAATCGCGATAAGAGAGCAGCTGGTAATTGTATATTTTGTTCTATTGTCCTTTTGGGATTGTAACGACCATAAGCTGGATTTGCGGCAGCTAAGATCGAAACCCTTGCGTTTAAAGTTGTCATAATACC
Source organism: Diorhabda elongata (assembly GCA_026230145.1). Lineage (NCBI taxonomy): Eukaryota > Metazoa > Arthropoda > Insecta > Coleoptera > Chrysomelidae > Diorhabda > Diorhabda elongata. The sequence goes on from CM047932.1 coordinate 19,512,406, forward strand.
AGCCTAAAACATAAAACAAAACATTTATATAAATTAAACTCAATAATTATATAATTGAATCAGATAGGAACTATTCGTCAAATTCGTAAGTTGAGTCTAGTCATAAGCCTTAAAAAACAATTTGAAAAAAATTGATAAAGTTATACATAACATAAATGCCCAAGAATGTATTTTTAGTGAATGTGCAACTGCTTAAATTACATAAAATATGAGCAAAGGTACAATCATGTGGTAATAAATTTACTATGACCTGCAGTCTGTCCTAATTTAGGGCCATATAAGATTTCTTGGAATCCCTTTACCCTGCTTATGTAAGATATCTGGTTTTAGAAAAGGACTTAGTGCACTAAAACTCATAATAATTTAGATTTTTCCACGTTGAAGTTACCTTAGCAATACTAATGGTTTGTTGTTCCATAACTTCGTGAATAGCAGTTCTATCTTCGTCAGCCATTTTATCAAACTCATCTATACAACATACTCCCTGGTCCGCAAGTACTAGTGCTCCACCTTCTAACATCATTTCTCCTGTCATCGGATCTTTCATAACTGAAGCTGTTAAGCCTACACCGGAGGAACCTCGGCCTGTAGTATACTGACCTAACCAAAAAATTTAAAGTTGATTAAATACTACTATAACTGTGAAATATTATTCATGATTATAGCTTAAACTTGCCTTGGATATTCGACATTTAAATTTATACTGATAGATATCATACTAGTTCACTATTTTTTATAATCCGATAGATTTTAACACAAAATATTTTTGGTCGTTTATTAAACCTAAAAATTTTGAAATTTATATTTAACGAGCTTCCATTGCCCAAACGGAGAAAGCCGACTTGTTGGGTCGAATCTTAGCTTTAAATTGAACTCTTGATTCGCGGGGTAAGCTACCACCTAGTCTTCCTGATTCATAAATGCCAAAAACAGAAATTCGATACGAAGATAGGGCAAAACTTTTAGAAGTTTTGGACATCAATAAAGCCACTGGCCTCGATGGAATACCTATCGTATTGAAGAAAACAAGTCCGCTATGCAAACTCTTTTCCCTATCATATAAAAGAGGCCTCTTCCCTGCAGATTGGAAACTTGCTTGCGTCAACCCATACCAAAAAAGGAAGAAAGTTGGTTCTTTACTCCCAGTCATTTGCCAAGTCGTTAACAAGTAAATCTTGATATATCTTGAACATCATCAGCGACCATGAATACGGCTTTCTTAAACATAGATCAGACGGGGATCTCCTGGCCTATATCACCAACATAGGGATTGAAACTATAGAGAAATATGGAGAATCTAGAGCAATCGCACTGGACATATCAAAGCCTTTTGATAAGGTTTGGTATGTCAACCTTCTAAATAAATTAAGATCGTACAGTTTGTCATCCTCACTTATCGATTGACTCAGTAGCTTTCTCAAAGACCGATTCATCCAGGACGCTATCCTTAAAAAGCTTTGAGGTTAACGCTGGTGTTTCCCAGGCATCTTGTCACCGACTCTCTTTCTCTTGGACATCGACGATCTACTCGACGAAACTGCAAACCCGATCTATAGCTTCGCCGACGATTGCACACTGATGTTGCCGTTCAAATAAGCCGTCTCAATGAACTCGGCTAACACCTAAATCCGTAAGCAGTAACAGATTACCACCATCAATACCGATCTTGAACATTTTCTGAAATGGTGTAGAAGAAAACTAATTGAGTTTAAAACAGCAAAGACCCAGACTTCTGTTTTTACAAAGAAGGCTGGCTCTGCTGCGATTTGGTCTTATCTGGACATTCTTGCTCGTAATTTTGTTATTCAATAAAATATTTAATGATGTATACTTTCTAAAACTTACTTCTTGTTGCTAATCTGTTAATATACCCCAATAACTGTGATTTAGCAACTCCCGGATCACCCATCAAACAAATATTGATATTTCCACGAATTTTCATACCATCTGGTCGCTTATCGACACCGCCAACAAGCAAAAGCAATAAAGCTTTTTTAACATCAATATGACCATATATCTCAGGAGCTAATGATAGGGCTAGTTTAGTATAAAAGTCTTCTCCTGTTAGTGTTGCTAGCTCCTCGGGGGTAAGAGGATTATCAGCTTTTTCCAGATCCATCTTATTCACTGTTGTGATTTTCTACAAATTGTTTAACAATATTTTTATATAGCAACTTATTTTGAAATTACAAAGTAGCTCAAGTCTTTTAGACTATCTGCAACATATTGATAAATTTTGTTATATTAGTGGATGAATAAGGGATACGTTGAAGATAATTCTAAAATTTGAAATAGAAATAGAAATAAATAGACCAAAAGAATTGTTTTTAATATCTTAAATATATTTTGAAGGTCTTTAAAATGTTCAAACACATTATGCCGGCAATAACAAAGTTTTGGACGAATTGTCCTAAAAATGATCAATAGAGTTAAGGCCAGGATTTTGTACTATTCTAGCCATGTTCGGACATACATTGTAGATTAATGCCACCTAGATATGGGTGGTACCGGCGAAGTAGAATAGCCGGCGCAGACCAAAACTGACACTTGACAGCGTCTGACCTGGAGCGGGCGGATGTGACCGGGCAGACCTAGCTCGGAGCTGTGGAGAAGACAGTAGGTCTAGGGACGATAGCCTAGTAGATGTATAGTAGAAAGATAGCCAAAATCACCCATTTTGGAACGGAGAAAGACCTATGGGATAAGCTCATCAAGCTCAAAGCCGAGACCGAAGAACATGAGTGGCTCGCCCTACATAAAGTTAATACAATGAAAACTCATAAGTTGCAAAATAATGTATCCTTCATAAATCCTCCACCGAAGAGGAAGTCAGCAGACCCACGAAGGGTAAAAACGGATAGGAAAACCTACGCCTTTGTGGTCAATACGGACCCAGAAAACCGTGAAAGACTCAATTAAAATAAAGGAGCCTCAAGCGCCGTAAAGAGCACACAGCTTGACAAATTAGAGCATGTTATTAGGAACATCCCAGGGCAGCTGGAGGTACGCAATGTGGGGGGAGAGTCGTATCGCAAGGTATTGCACATTAGGGGAATGGACGCAGACGTCATCAAATACGATGTACACAAGGCCATCGAAGGCTGCCTCAACAGCGATACGAAAAGCCATTTCAAGCTCATCGAGCTTCGCCCAAATACAAGGGCACACAGGCCATAACTGTTATTACCACCAAAATTAACGCTAGTAAATTGCTCGAGGTTGGAAAGATGAGAATCAGCATGGGCCAATGAGAAATTACAAGTAGAATAGAAGTCACAAGATGTCGCAAATGCTGGGGCTACGACCATCAAACAATCGAGTGTAAGGGTCCAAATATATCCCAGATCTGCTTCAAATGCGGAAAGGAGGACCACATCACAGTTGCTTGCAAAAATGGTGAATGGTGCCCACTATGCAATGATCTAGGATTCGAGTCAGGCCACAAAGTAGGCACCAGTAAGTGCACTGTATTCAGGAGAAGCTGCAAGAGATCTTCATCTTCTAGTTCATACGCTCCCAGGTGTAGTGCTCTGAAATTTCGTAGCGTTTCACACTTTGAGAGAATGTGAATAGAGGTTTTGTCGTATGTGCAACAAAATCTGCACGCCATATTATCTAAGTCTAGCATTTTCAGGTATTCGTTGAGGCGACAGTGCCCCGATAGCGAGCTTATCAGATATTTCATTTCCCTTCACTCCGGTGTGTCCCCGAATCCATTGTGGGTTAATTTTCTTGCCTATCTTGTTAAATTTTGTAGGCAATCTCAAACGAGTTTGGATTTTATGATATTGGACTAAAAGCTCTAATGGCTGCTTGCTCATCGGACAGGATGATGACATCACGTCTGCGATAGTTCCTCACTTTTATCAATTGCATAGATTTTTTCTTGAAAAATGCTTGGTGTGTTGACCAGGCTTTGGTTTGGCCCCGTACACTCCTATTCCAGTTCCGTCTGCTGTTTTTGATCCATCCAAATACCATTTAAAGGCATTTCTGATCATTTCTTATTTGGGTTATGATCCCACTCATTTCTACAGCTTAGGATTGAGTTAAATTCTCTTACAAAGCTCAATTTTTTCGTTACATTATCCTAAAGCATGTCCCATGTTTGATGATTACTTAGGGACCGTCTTTTTTATTGATTTCGTCTCTGAACATTCTAAATCATGGTTTCTCTGCTTCGCTTCCCAATATGATGTGGAGAGAGAGAGAGAGAGAGAAAGCTATTAGTCTTAGCTTTATAATGAGTGATCTATGTTGTTATATAATGTTATATAATAATTTATTTGAAATTAACGGGGCAACTGGTCGCCAATCAGTCGACAACGTTGGCAACCGGTTTAAAAAAACTCGACGTGCTACTGGCAACTTCAATCACCCGCGTCTCAAAGGTTTCAATGGACGGAGATTATTTTGTTTTCACGATAACACGAGTTTTTCACTCCGATACGACAGTAATTCGTTATATTAAAATTAATGTCTTCATTCCATTATTTTTTTTTTGTTTCTTGGAATTATATTTATTATTATTGTTCCAGGATAGTGTGTACATTTGCAAAAGAGGTTTGGATGGATTTAATTTGATTTTCTTAGGTGACTTATGTGAAGTGACAACAAGCGTCGTTTCAACTTCTCAGTTTGGGGAGGCCACTGTGATCAGAACTTTCTATAGGCGATTACAAAGTTGTCTTTCTTTAATTTCGGCATTTCGCTTAAACTGTACTGAAACTTCGATGCTTCCATAAATTTTTTCCGAAAAGTCAGACAGTTTGGGGGGACATGTCCCCCGTGAACCTCCTTCATACCGAGTGACAGTAATTAACGACTCAATTCAAATGAATAATTATTTACAAAGAAAAATAATAACAGCGTAGATAACAAATATCTAGAAATTCAAACAAAAAGATGGTTTTCATTGATCTTAAAATGACTGACCAGCAAGTATACAATTCAAGAGGTATATATATATATATATATATATATATATATATATATATATATATATATATATATATATATATATATATATATGACACAAACATTGATTCGGAATGGTTACCACAAATCCCAAAGTTCTAGGAGTATCCACAAACTTTCATCTCTAACTCCTCCATCCTCCTCGACTGGTTTGAAAGATCAACTGAGGGTATCCCTTCCTTACATCAAAGGTGTAACAAACAAAATTTGCAGAATCCTCAAACCCCACGGTATTCGCACAATCTTCAAACCCAATCAGATCCATTATAGACAAAATATCCAACGAACTCCCCTGCTCAGATTGCCCCCGGTCCTATATTGGCCAGACAAATCGAAGTATTTCCATCAGAGCCCAACATCGTGTCCATACCGGGCATCCTATCGATTTCAATAGAACCAAAACTATCGCCCCACTCCACTCCTTCAAGTCCAGGATTATTCGAGAAGCTATCGAAATAGAGAAACGTCCAAACTGTCTGAACACAAGGGACGATAACCAGAGAATGCCGGCAACTTGAAAACCCCTTCTTCATCCATTTCACTCCAATACCATCCGGCCAACAACAAAATTTCCTCTAGACCCCACGAGAAAACGATCTCCACACATTTATTACCCCTCCCGTCAATAATTTACTTCCCATGCGCGCTAAACCCGCCAATAGATCCGATAACCCGCCTGTTAGCTCAAAAGCAGCAGTAAGTGTGTTAGTGTCAACAGTGTTCTTGATAGTAAGCATATTATTTTCATTTTCTATTTTATTCATTTTATATTTTTTTCCAGCTTTTCATTTCCTCGGTAAAATTCCAAGAAGTAAGCGGATTGAAGACTTGGAATCAACCAGGAAAAAGGGATGTTTCGTTGCAAGGAGTAGGCAGTTTGAGACTACGGTTTTTTCCCATTGAAATGCCCGCCAAACCACCCCACTTCTTTCCAAAGCCACGTTTTCTTTTATGCTACACTGCGCGAATCTTTCTCCAGGTCTTCGGAAGGCACATTCTGCTTTCGTCTGAGAAGAGAACGGAGTCTCATTGTTCAAAAAACGTTGACGAGGCTGCTCAGTGAGCTGGAGTTAATTTGGGTCCAGTAGCTAGCCTTTTTGGCTCTGCATTAAGTATTTTCCAGACTGTCCAGCTACTCACAGCCCCTCATCGCGTTTCTCTGAGCTCTTGTTGAACTTGAACGTGAGGGCCCGATTTCTTAGCTGTGTGTTGACAATAAAACGGTCATTTTTCTCGGATATGCACCTTTTTCTTCCCAAACCGCGTCTTCAATTAAAGTTGCCAGTCTCTTGGTGACGAATGTAAATTCTGGACACATTAGACTGACTCATATTCAGCTCACTGGTCACTTCTCGCTGAGACTGGTCTTGTGGCCATAGACTGACCAATTGAGCAGCTTTATTATTTCTTGTGTCCATTTTAAGGTAGAATTCTTGATTATTACTAACGGAGATGTGTATTGGTTGACGTTTGATGGCTAACTGATAGTGGTGGGTTGGGTAGATATACTTTTATAAGGGGAAGTTACCCCTAATTAACCTATTGTAAACAAGCATAAAAAGGGTGGTTACCGATCATAGCACATTGTTGGACAGAGCAAGAACCATTACAAATTCTACATCATTTTGAAGCTCGTTAGCTTTAAAATTTCACTAAGAAAAATTCAATTTTTACTCAGTTTTTTGACAGAGGTGTCGCCTGTGTTTATTTTTTTGCTTATGATTGTATAAAGTAAACCGAACAAAAAAATTATGAAATTGTATTTCAGGACTTCGTCAATATGGAAAAAATATGGTTCAACACAAAAATATTATCCCGAACTATTGTAATGATATGGTGTAGAAATATTTCCAATTCATTGGTGCCAGTTTAAAAATTTGGTATGGTAAATATTTTAATTTCAAATTTTTTGATTTGTTTTCGAAAATTATTTAAAATATACTAAAAAGTAATTACAGAGTATGACTAAAAAAATGAATTAAACACTTTGTTCTGTTAAATTAAAGGGGAATTTTTAAAAATAAATGTAGAATACTTGTTAAAGTACTCTGAAATATTCAGAAGAAAATATGTGGGAAAACTTACATGGGCTTCGAGATACGTTTCTGATAAAAGTCCGCCCATTATTTGTCTGAATCCTTGTTTTATAAGTGGTAAAAATATACCGGTAACTGCAACATGATCACCAGGTAAAGCTTGCCTTGTTACTTCGCCCCTACAAAAGATTGTTAAGGTACGTGGAATGTGGCCCACTGGTACTTGATCACTCTAAAATATATGGACAAATAAATGTATAATCAATAAAAATATCTCGATAAGAATTCAATTTTGAAATAAATGTATTCCTCTTCAAAATATATAACATATATTACTAAATTTTATATTATTTTCGCATCTTATACTTCTATAACTGAAAGGACTATAAAAAGTATCAAAGAGTTCCGACCACAAAACTCATATACTGGGCTAAGTGTTAAAGAAGCGGTTATAATACACATGACAAAAGTAGTGAATTTTACTAGTTTATGTATTCTTGGTAATCTCAGTAAGAAATCAAAGTGTCGCAAAATAACATGCGTCTTAAGATGAAAAAGTCGCTTGATTATTTCTCTTTGTTTGCATTAAATATTTCGTTTGGATTTTAAACTTGACAGTAGCGGTTCGCATTCTTGTATGTACTGTTTATACACACATCTCCAAAGTCTTGGCTCCATTATAAACTTTCAAGTTTGCTATAGACAGAGCCCATTTTTTGTTTTTAAATTTTGTGGCACTATCATAAAAATAAGAATCGCCAGGTAATCTGATATCTGAGTTTGATCGAGCAAGAATAGTGGCCTTACATCAAGAAGGTTAATCTAATCACCACATTGCCCTTCGTCTGAATATGTCACGGTCTTCGGCGAGGCGGATAGTGGCCTTTTTCCAGGAAACTGGTAGCGTTGGGCGAAGACCAGTCACGGGTCGCCACAGTCTGAAGAACTGAAGACCATCAAAAATCAGACTGAAAATCGAGGGCCACCTTTCGTTTTAAATTTCAATGAGATCTGCGATTTTCTACAGGACACCATTAATACTACAAACCCTGAAATAATCGCACCAGATTATTGAAACAAACCATCATCTGAATTACTCAAAATTCTCTATAAAAATATACAAAATAAAACCTTAAAAATATCACAAGACTTAAGAAAAAATTATTTACTACCAACATCTCAACTACACATTTTCTCAGCATTAAATTTGGAATAAATTAACTGATATAATATAATGCATCTAAATGTTCTCGATTTTAGGTCTCTTCTGTTTTAAAATTAGTTTTTAAAAGAAAGATAAATTTTGACGTTTCGACTTTCCTCTAAGTCTTTATCAAAATATGATATTGAGACTGACAATTTGCTTATTTATATTGATCTATAGATCACCTTCATCATGAAAATCAAAATAAGGATAAAATCAACTTGGAACTTTGTTCCAATAAGAAAAATTAATTTTTCCTTGGTTTCCACATCTCAAATATATTAAATTTATTAGAATTTACAAAATAGAGCTATAAATTTTACTTGAATTATTTAGATCTTTTTTATCATTTATAGCTTTGTCGTTCTTATGAATGTGAACAATTTCTAAAAATTCTCTTTTTCGTGTATTAGATTCCGTTTCAAGAATTTTTGAATTTTCTTTTTTTGGTGTTTTAGATTTTAATTTAGTGAAATATTTGGATAATGTATTATATCTTTTATGACTTATACTAATATCATATTTATTGAAATAATTCAATAATCGTTAGGAAAGTCCTTGTACATATGGTAAGGAAAATTTTTTTTTTTTGATGTTTCGTTTCTGTTTTTTAATTGATTGTAGTATCTGTTTATCCTTTTCTTGAATATGTTATTTATCATTTTTAAACAGCCAATACTCTTGGATATTAGATACGGTCATCGTACCCATATTTAGAACAATCCTAATAAATGCGGTAAACTTTTCTTCTGTAGTATCTACCCACGTATGCCATGTAGACAACCTCTTCTGTGCTATTTTATGTCTAGCATAGTTTTTGTTTGTTCCACTATTTTTATTATTGGCTCATCGATAAAAAAGAGCTTGAAAAAATCTATGGATTTTGTACAAGTATCTGGAATTTATGAACCAACCATTTTTTCCCCAGAAGTAAATAGAATCCTGTCTGATACCTGATAGTGGAATGTAGCATCCTACCATGGACCAAAATTACCAGGTTGTGTTATATTCTCGTCGTTTTCATTACTGCTTGACCTTGATGGTAAGGTATGATTCTATGTCTTTTAGTAACTATAATATCACTACCACTCCTAGAGTCACTTTCTTCACTAATATTATCACTACCCAATCTATCATTGCCAGGTGCGTCAGTATAAAATTCATCGTCACTACTTTGCAACTTATTTCCAATTTCAATTGTGTTAGTTATAAAACTGAGTAATATTAGGTTTGTTCCAACCCGTCAAAAAAACCGTCCTTGGTACGGTGACGATTCTGCGCAATAGAGATTACGTGTTCCAACCGGGCGATTACCGTTATATGAACGATTCTGTTTTGCGTTCCAACCGACTTAGGTATCGTTTGTGAACCGTTTCAGGGACGGTCTTTTCTGTACTTGGTTGACAGCAGGTACTGTTACAAGAACCGTGCATAGCCGGATATTGCGCAGAAAATATCTATAAACACTTCCGATAACCGTTCCAAAACGGTCCCGACTAGCAGGTTGGAACAAACCTATTCAAAACGCAAAAATGCTGCACATGTGAACTGAAGTGGTTGTAATATATACATCAGCGGATATAAAACAAACAGCTTACGATGTATGAGTATAAAATAAATATCATATTATCTTTTATTTTTACATAAACTTGTCCTCAACGAAGGTTAAGAAAGCAATTTAGAAATATTAGAAATGAGCTTAGGGAATGACAGACCGCCATCCAACTTAATGATAAGACATAAGTATGCCGCCTATAACGCGACATACGAGTGTAAAGATTAAACATATTGCGACGACTATACGGCGGCATACGAGCGCAACGGTAAAACGCATCTTGCCCCTCCTACGGCGACATACGAGTGCAAAGGGTTAATGCCTTACAACATAAGAACATCTTGTTTCTGTGGATTTGTGAGTTAACCAGGGAGAAAAAAACGAATAGCATTTTTGAAATCAGCCAGAAAAACTGATCTATTTTCATTTCATCATAGATTTTGATGCAGGGTGGTGTAATCTAAGTTTTTTATTTATTTATTGAACGTATATGTCAAATAAAATGTGAATGTGATTAATTTCCTTGAAGAGTATTAACGGCAAAAAAACATTTCAATTAAAATTCTAGTGAGTTATCCTATGAGAACTCTTAAATTATTTCATTTCTTTATGACCAAAGTGAGTTGTTTATGAAAAAACTTTTTTCTTGAAAGTAAAGTAGTTTTTGAAATATCATCCATTACATTTACTTACGTGTTCTTGGATTTTTACTTCTTGAAACTTAATAAACTTTGATCCCCTTGTTTGTAGGTATAGTCGACCACCGGATCTATTGGTTTTACAATCTGCACTTTGACACATATCTGCAGGCATAAAACTTAAGGCATTTATAGGTTGATAAGTCTCGGCTCCACATTTATCACACGTATATGTGGCCACACACATCATAGGCTTTACTTCCGTACACCTGGTTACAATACCTCGAACAGTAACTAAATGACCCACATGTTCAGCTTTGATTTCTCTTATAGGCACTGTCTTACTTGTACTCAGATTTTGAAAATAAATTTCACTAAAAAAAAGAAAAATGATCAGTTCAATATGTTTAAATTATATTAGTATATATATTCAAAAGAGAAGGGAAAAATAATTACAAACAGGTGATGGAATATCCATGGTACAGGAGAAAGAAATGACAATGGTTCAAGACTGATACACTTCTGTTCAGAAAATGAGCTAGTTATAGGTGGCAAGCTCTTTCGACATAATAGTGTAGGAGCTGTCAATCTAAAAAGGCCCCTCATACCATGCATGTAATTTTTTTATGAAAATTGATAGTTCAAAACTGTTTCTCTCTCATGGTATGAAATTGTTTGTGCTCAAGTGTATTCGATAGAAAAATTTTATTCCCTCTCGGAATAAATTAACACAAACCAATTTTTTTGACCTGGAGAGTCGGGCAAAAAGTACGTGATGAGGGAGGAAATTTCTCCCTCCTTACATAACATGATTTTTTTACTCCTGACTCCAAACTCATTTTCGATAAATAGAATTATAGTCAATGAATATAATCTAGAATAATTGTTTTTCTGTGTGTGAAAATACTATTGTTCCATATTGACTATAATTTTTTGTATATGTATGTAGCTTCATAGTCTACAAAACGATAGCAGTAAGGCTACACAACAGAGCCAATTGGGACAAATACCTCACCAAAATAGAATAGGACTTCAGCCTCCAAGTAAGTCTCAAATCAACTATAGATATATACAATGGTTAATTGGTAAATAATCGAAACTGTCTTTGGAAAACAAAGTAGTTTTGAGCTATCAATTTTCATAAAAAAATATGACATGCACGATATGAGAGGACTTTTTAAATTGACAGCTCAGGACTATAACGATAGACATGGACAAGGACCTACCAGAAGGAAAAACAAAAAACCAAACAGATCACATACTCCAACCGAATACAGAAATGAAAAAATTTAACATAAAGGAATTGTAAAATTTTGTTATTCTGAACAATTACACAAAAAAATTGGAAAAACGTTCTCAAATTCAAGTATGTTTGACAAATCACAATGTAATAGACATATGGAAATCATACAGTCATATTTAGAGAAACTGCAGCACAAACATTGGGTTATAAAAACAAGAATTACCAACTGTGGATAACTGTAGAAACGAATACCAAAATAACAGAAAGAAAATATTTGAAAAACCTATTATTGAACTTACAAGAAGAAGTCTAAAAGAGAAAACTTGCTAGAAAAATTTAACATAAAAAAAATTGAAGTGAAAAGAAGTGCCAGGCAAGACTATTCACGGACAAAATGGCTCGAAAAGCAGAAGCAGCTAATACACATGGAACAAAAACACTATATGAAATAACCAAAAAATTGAAGGGTAACAAAGACCTGCCACAAAGAATAAAATTCAGACAAATCAGGAAAAGTGTATTCCAATCAAAAAGACATAGAACAAAGATGGGTTACAATGCAATAAATTCCCCGAAAAGAGGAAAATCAGAAGGCAATGACAGTTTTCCAGCAGAACTAATTCATTTTTTTGCTAGACAAGAAAAATAAAATTACCCTACAATGGATTCCAGGACACACTGAGGTGAAAGGAGACGAGATAGCTGATAAGCTCGCTAAAGTAGGGGCAGACAAACCCTTTATGGGATTTGAACCTTTTTATTGTATCAGCTACAGAACAATGGAAAAAGCATTGGAAAAGAAGGTAGATAGGAGCAAAGCCAATTACTGGGACAACCTACAGGGACTGAGACAAGCTAAGACTGTTCTGGGAAACTATAACCAGAGTAGATCTGCTGAATGTATCAACAAGAGCAATCTACAAACACTAACAGGAGTTCTATCGAGGCACTGGGATTAATGGATCAGCTGTAAACACTGGGTTCTCCAGTATCGCAACAAGAAAGGGGGACACAATAGATCCTTTGGGTCACAGTGTATACAAGACTCCAAATCTATATATACATACATTTACTCCTCAATAAAATCTGGAATGATGAGAGAATCCCAGAAGTTTGGAATAAAGGAACAATGATCAAACTACCAAAAACAGAGAACTTGTGCAATTGTGAAAACTGGAGTCCTATCGCGTTACTGAACATTGTAACATCAAGGCTAGAATTATTCTATAAAGACTCAGAGAGTCACTAAATGACAAACTATGACAAGCTGGATGCAGAAATGGTAATTCTTGCACTGACCATATTGCATCAGTGAGAACAATACTGCAGCAAAGAAAAGAGCAAAATAAAGATATCTGATTAAATTTTATACATTTCAAAAAAGTAATAAATAAACAGAGAAGTAATGTGGAAAATCTTGAAATCAAACGGACTATCAGATAAGTACACCAGAATAATATAAATTTTTTTAAAACAAGTGCACAGCCAGGAAACAACACAAAGGACTATTATGCCAGCAAATCAAACCATTAGAGGCCACATTTAAATTAGGCAGCAATAAGCATAAGCATAAGCTGATTGACCTAAGAAAGTGACTTTTGTGAAATTATTATAGTTTTTCTATAGATCGATGTAAACATATCGCCTGCTAGCATGTGGCTGCTCTGTATGACAAATTTTGTAAATAGTATTTTGTAATTTTAATTTATTTCCAAATAAATATTACATAGAACATTATTCGTTTCTTTTAGATATGTAAATTACATAAACATTGTGGAATTTTCAGTAAAGCGAAAAATAATTTATTTGGATATAAAACCAACATTTTGGCAATACTCTGAAAAAAGCATACTTGATTTCTGAAATTCTGAAATCTCCGGATAAATCATATTTCACTTACTTGAAAATTCTACAATTTTTTAATTCCCAATATTCCATCTAAATAAAAAAAGAAAAAGTAAGAAAAAAGAAAAAACACACACATACGCCAGCTTTTTTTTCGTTTAGATCATTCTTATTGCAACTTGGGAGCGCTAAAAATTAACATTGAGTGTCCAAGTCTGAAACGGATGGTCTGTGGGCCAGAGCCTCGCTCATGTGTGTTAGGGTCCGTTTCAGACTAGTATTCTGACGTCATGTTACAATATGACTGTCTTTGGCGGGATTTTTCGCGCAACTGTCATGGCGTTGATGTACAATAATTGTTTGAAACGAACTCTACCATTTTGTACTAGGTGGCAAAGGGCCACACAAGAACCTCGAGGAGGTCGCATGCGGCCTCGTGGCCGCAAGTTCTGCATCTATAGATTAGATAATGATGAAAACAGAATAATAAGTCAGAAATTAATTGGGACCTATTAAAAAAACTGCAAGCCTTGAATTTGCAGATGATATATGTTTATTAACAACAAACAACAAATAGAAATCAAAAGCAAGAGAAAATCCACAGGCTACCTAATAATACAATACCAGTGGGACTGAACATAAACAGCAAAAAATAGAACAATTTTGCTATTTAGGCAGCATAATAAATACACATGGTCATTGTATTAAATATGGTCTTCAACAAGTATCTCAATAACAACAAAACTAAGGCTGTTTTAGAGCAATGTAGTATATGTTCCATTATATGGGACATACAATAGGAAGATGTTCCAGAGAATTCAAAAGTTCATCAACAAGTGTGTCTACGAGTTAACTGCAAAATCATCTGGCCAAATAGGATAGTGAATGAACATCCTTGGAACATAACGAAAGATAATAAAATAGACAAGCATTTAATTATAATTCAACAAGCAGAACAAAAAGAGGCAGATCTGTAAAAATGTGGAGAATAACTATTGAGAAAGAGCTACCACAGATAAACACTGAAAGAACCCTTGTTAACAAAAAAAATATATATCCACCTTATTGTTTTACCACAGTGACTGAAACACCGACAGGTGCCCTTTGCTCCACTAGGAGCTATATGACGACAATCAAATTGCCAGAATAATTGAATAGTAAATATTCAAACAATGTATCAAAGACTGTAGCTCTGAAGATTATAATAAAGTTTCTATAAGTTTTAATGAAATTAAAGTTCATAATACTTACTAACGACGCATTAATTCCGGCGGGAACTTATTTCTTGCCTCTCGATGTTCATTGGGTTGTTGTAATCTATTTTCCATCATTAAACGATGTTCAATGTAAACATCTAAAGCATCTTTGGCAACTACGTCTTTCTGTACAAATGTAGGTAAAAGTTCAAACACAATGTCACTCATCATAACATTGTACCTTCTGGTATTTTCTTGAATAGCTTTGGCCAAATCATCATTAAACTCACTTATATCATCAAGTTCTATCCACATACCGACTTGTTCCCGATGTGCTAACTTAGTTAGTTGATTGGAATATTTAAAATGTTTATTACCAGAGTTATCTTGTACGCAATATTCTAACAAGAAAATTTTGAGCTGCTCTGTGGTGGAAAAATATAGTTGTTTTTTTTGCATTTAATTTATTTAATCACTTACCCTTATCTGCATCGTAGTCTCTTCTATCCATTTTAATAATCCTATAAAGGCTGTTATATGTATAAACAATTTAAATACACTTTTATGTTAATATCCTTATAAACCGTCTTTAACACCTGAGAATACACAAATAACGCGGGAAACAATCTGTAATTCTCTTCTTCTTTTTTGAAGCATGCTGCATCTTAAAACTGATTGTAGTTTTTTTTTCGGAACTGGAAACAATTAGCACAGAAAAAGGAATTTTTGATGTAAAATAAAGTTGATACATAAAACGATATGTACTGTATTAAACGTGTGAAAGTGAAAATTTGAGATATCACTAAAATTATTTTTTATATGTTTGCCTATAATAATAAACGTTTTATTGTCACATTGTCTCAATAATACTACACATAAAATTCTGTAATAATAACTCATAAGGTGATCAAGCAAACGAAATTATCATGCTTATACGATATTTTCTCTAAGTAAATGTATGCTAGCTGTAGAATTAAACGGGCGACACATTATACGATTTATCGTACTATATAAGTCGTATTATCGCAAAATTCCGGGAGTTACAGTGATCCTTCGAGTCAGTGTTTCGCACTGCCACACTGTTAACATGAACTAAATGTTTAACATCTTTCAAGGTGAAGAGAGTCTAATAATTTCGGGAGTTACACGCATACGTAGCAGACATGAGTTTTCTTAGGCGGTTATTGAGTGTATTATAAACATTTAAAACTGCTTATGAAGTTCTACTGATCATATAAATACAAAATTTCATTATTTTTCTAACCCAACCTAAATGCAACAACAAAGGCAGTCAAAAGACTCTAAAGAATGTAGTGGCATTCATTCAACACTTCACCTTGAAAGATATTACAAATTTAGTTCATGCTAATAGTGTGGCAGTGTAAGACACTGATTTAAAGGGTCACTGTACCTCCCGGAATTTTGCGAAAATACCCGCTCTGATGTGGTATCTATGGGTAGGCATCCGCCCCAAATCAAGTATATTATGTCAAATGTCAATGCTGTTCTGTGATTGACTGGACATTATAGCCTGTTACTTACAGTTAAACATACAAACTTATTAGTTTTGCTAATGAACCAAGAGAGTGCGCTACGGTGCAGTCCCTCTGCACCAGCAAGTTTCCATACCCTGATTCACATTATGTATAAAGTCTAAAGACGTGTTAGGCAGTTAGTTAATTAGTTGTCACTTAATTAAACGTAAATTTTCTAGGTGTGAAAGTAATAAACAAATGATTAAAAAGTAATTTTCCACCTTCAGTGATTTATTGATAGGTTACTGAAGCTTGCGGTTTTCATACTTTTTTCGTAAAAATAGCTGATTGGTATTGAACTTTAGTGTAAAATCTATGTGATGGGTAAATCGTTGACAACTGCTCAATAGGAATCTATATTTTTCTCTATGAAATTTTTTATTTATACCTCACAACTCTTAATTATTCTATGTAACAAACTGAGAAGAATAAATTGTGGAAGTTTATTTTGTAACTTTCGTAACTTAGTCCAAAGATTATATACTCGACTTAGTCGAAGAAATGAAAAAATAGAAACAATAAAACTTTTTGAAAATACTTACTATTCAAATATGTTTATTCAGATAAGTATGAGCGAAATTATTTGAATACCATTAAAACCATCAAACTTGATTCATATTTCAGGTAGTTTAGTAATTACGGGTTTATTGTGGGGCTGGACAAATCCATTAATTAAAAAAAAATCTGAAGGGATCGTCAAAATTCAAGCAAGTAGCCGAATAGCTCAATTTATTTTAGAATTGAAGTTTTTAGCTACAAATTTTGAGGTAACAGTTTCCATTTTCAGTTTATTACTAAAAAATAGAATATGGAAATTTTTGTATTATTAAATACCTGATTTTATCATTCTAAGATACGTTATCTATGACATTAATAATATGAAGTTTTTCAGTACCTGTTTCCATTGCTATTGAATCAAATAGGGTCAGTAATGTTTTACTTTACTATAAATATTACAGATTTGACTTTAGCAGTACCAGTGGCAAATTCTTTAGCATTTGTTTTTACTGCTGTTTCTGGTTGGTTTCATCAAGGGGAATTGCCAAATCTAGGTAAATTATTTGTTTTCCTTCAATCTTTCATGTATATCTATTTATTGACATTTATATTTTACTTTTATTGTATAACTTCAATGTTTCGCATTATCAAAAGAGTTATAACTAATATTATCTAAAACTATGGTTAAAAATGCTTTTTCAAATTACACACCCATAAAGGCATTCAGAATATTAAAATCTCGTCAAAAGTGACCAATGAGTAATCCAGTTATAACTTGATCTGATAAGAGTTTTAAATTTGAAACTAAGTTATACTCATTAGTATTCTTTAGGTTCTGTAGAATAGATTGCACCTAAGCTTATTGTATAAGCTCTGTTTCTATACTAGCAAACACTAAACTAACTCAAAGGGTTTGATTCTCTTCAATTTTTCTTTCTAACCCAGTATTATCAAGGAGCTGGATAGTCACGACATTGACATGATGGAATCGTTTTTCATGACTCTTGGCTAATTTCTTGGTGGTCTGGTCAATTTACTATTGAGAATGTACTGAGAGGATTCTACTTTGTTATTCAGTGCTTTGTTTGGGAATCTTCGAATGATTGCTAAGTTGCTTGTACTTGCTTTGGCGTATCTCCATAGTTGGATACTATACATAAGTTCATACAGTTTCAAGTATCTGCTTATAAAGCATAACCTTATTATTTAGACACTGAGTGGTGTTTCATTCAATTAGTGAGTACATTTTTCTATATTTCACTTAAAGCTCTTCTCTTTTCTTTTTAACATGAACTTTCCATCGAAGTTTGGCATCTAAGGTAAAACCTGAGTATTTTGCTGAGTTTTAGTGTGAAATCAGGTTATTATTTATTCTGATTGGAATTTGATCTATCCTTTTGTTTGTGAAGTTAATATGAACTGATTAAATTTCATTAAGTTTAATGGTCCATCTCTTCGCTCAGTCATAGATACAGTGGACGAACGTTTTTCTCTTTTAATGATCTCTCTATAATATTGGTTACTCTATGGATTTGGTCAATCGTCGAATGTTTATTTCTAAATCCAAATTGGTGATTAGAGATAAGGTCTCTTTACGGATGAGCAGTTTGTAAGTTTGTAAGATGATGCTTTATGTGGTGGTTTTTCTGGCTTGGGCATCATTATAACTTCCACACTTTTCCAAAGGTTGTGTACATACTTAATTCTGAAGGCAGCATTTATTAGGTTAGTTGAACTATTGCTTTTTCCGGTAGTTGTTTCAAAATTTCTCTAGTAATTAGGTCAAAACCTGAAGCTTTTTTTGGATTCATATTTTCTTTAATTTCGGTTATTACTTCTTTGGTAGGGATAAACTCTATTTCTTCATCAACCTTTAATAAGTAATGCCACATAATACTTCAGTGAAAAGTAACATTAGAAATCAGTTACCTACCGTAGAATTTCAACAATGTTCAAACTAAGTCCAAATAATTAATTAAATTACAATAAATTTGACACAAGTTTTTAATATTGTTTATGTTGAAGTAGACTGATTCTTGATGTTACCGATGAATACAGTTTGGAGAGAATTTATGGCAGAAGGTCAATAGGATGCTGTCAGTATAAACTTATCTAGCATTGGAGTTCAGCAGTGGAAAATATAAGCACAATATTGTAGGAGGCGACTAAGAGACCCAGAGCTGTAGGGTTAAAGAACAAAAACCTTATAAACTTTGTATATAAGTTGATTATATTCAATTTCTCCACATATCTCTGAAAAGCGTGGCAAAAAACCTCACAGAATATTTAGAGAAGGAATAACCAGGAATAAACCAAAACCTCCCTCAGATAATGATCCAATCTGGGACATACCTCAGGATAAAGTGAAAGATTAGCTTTTAAAAAAAAATGCTTCAAAACTAAGCTGCAGAAGTCAATGAGATCAAAACGTCATATAAGAAATTAATGGGCCCAGAACCAAACACAAAAAATGCACAAAAGAAGAAATATCACAAACAGGAGATTGTCATCTTGTCCAAAATTCATTAGATTAGAGCTCTAAGCTCGTGTCATAAGATCCAAGGTGTTATGGGAATGTTTAGTAACATAAGCCACTCAAATAGTTACCCTTCAATGGGTTCTAGTCCAGGACATACTGAAAAAGAGGAAAATTTTTTTGTGAAATCGGCTACAGAACAATAGAGAAAAAAAAGGATTTGTATACGAAAAAATTAGTTACTGGAATAATTTGCAGAAGCTGTGACAGGTAAAAATATTCCAGGGAAAGAATAACCAAAAAATAACTATTGAATGTATTAATAAAGGTAAAATCTCATCCAGAATATTTAGAGGAATTTCCTCAAGATAAAATGAAAGATTAGCTTTGAGAAAAAATTTGCCTTAAGACTAAGCTGCAGATGTCAATGGGATCAAAATGCCATATAATAAGTGAATGGGCTCAGAACCAACCACTAAAAGACAATACTCCAAAGTATGTTTCAAGGAAAAGTATATGAAATTGAGAAATATATTCAGTTCAGGAAATATCGTGAACAGGAGATTGTCATCTTGTCCAATATTCATTAAATTAGAGCTCTAAGCTCCAATGTTATAAAATCCAAGGTGTTAGTAACATAAGCCACTCAAATAGTTACCCTTCAATGGGTTTCAGTCCGGGATACACTGGAAAGAGGGAAATTAACAATAAACAGACTTGCTAAAGTAGAGGCGCATAAACCCTCCTTAGAATTTGAACCCTTTTGGAAATCGGCTACAGAACAATAGAGAAAACAGTAGAAAAGGATTAGAATAAGTTACTGGAATAATCTACAGAAGATGTGACAGGCAAAGATATTCCTGGAAAACTAAGCAAAAAATAACTAGTGAATGTATTAATAAAAGTAAAAATAATCTACGAATACACACTGTAGACTTGTGGAGGCAGAGGACACAACATGCAGATTTTGCTATGTAGAGAGAGAAGCTCTATCCATATTCTCTTAAGTGTGATAGACTACACAACTCCAGAGCATTACACGAAAAGTCATTCCACATCCTGAACTTTCTGAAAGAAGTAATAGATCAACTGTAAACACTGAGCATTCCCCAGTGCTACAGCAAAAAAGGGGATACAATAGATCATTTGGGTCGCTGTGTCTATCACACCCGAAAGCATATATGTAAGTTGATTATGTCAAATGATATATAGTGCTAGTGTTACTATGGGCTTAGTGCAGTTTTAACTGATGCTAAATATCAATAAACAGTACAGTCTAAAATAATTTACAACATATATTAATATCAAATAAATTCTAATCAAATTATTTCTCCATATTATTTAGATAACTACTTAAATACTCTTGTCATTAAAGTGCTTATAACTAATTGGAAATTAGTTCAAGTTTGGTGTATTTAGGTCTGATCTGCATTAATCGTTTTGATCTAGATTAAAGATTGTTTTGGGGAGTCGTTTTGTCTTTACAGCTTCTCTTCACAATCTATACCTAGAAGATATTTTGTACAAGACTCTACATATTATTGTTCTGGTTCCAAAATACATAGACTCCTTTCAAGGAGGCTATTTTTTTGGTTTTTGTTTCTTACTTCCCAAGATGTTAGTACCACTCCTTCAAAGTACTTAAGCCTTTTAGCTAAATGGGCAGGACATATGCTTAGAGGATGCTCTGCTGTGTCCATGACTTGTTCGCAGAATTTGCATGTCATGCTTATCGTCTTAAGGTGATATTTGACGGGGCAGTGACCTGTCAAGACTGACAACCAGTTTCATGTTGTTTCTGGTCATCACGAGAAGCTCTTAAGACTTCTGATACGGTTATGTATCTTTTGGATTGTCTTAGGCCTGTCTTATTATTGTTGTGGCATCTTGTGTGGCCACAGTTGCTATCTGGGCCTAGGTATGGAGTCGTTGCCCCTTTTTTTCAAAACGGGCTGCTTTCTCATTTCCTGGTATACCCTGGTAACCACATTAGGGTTACTTTGTTTTTGTTAGCTCCCACACTGTTTTGGATGTGCATTCAATAGCTAAAGACCTTCAAGACCGCTTGGCTATCTGAGAGAATGTGGATGTGATTTTTAGAGATGTTTCTATCCAAATACTCCTAAGCACATTTTTCTATTACAAGTAACTTTGCCTGAAAAATGGTGATTAACGTTCCTAGGGGTATGGAGAGTTTGCATTTTGGTCCAGAAATGCTCAGTTCAGCTCCTTGCACTAGCTGCGAACTGTCTGAGTACCAGAGAGATACATTTCGAGCTTCTGGATGATTTTTGTTGACGCATGATTGGCGGTCGTTAATTACCACTTAGAATCGGATTTATTTGTCTAATATGCTATACATTTAGTCCATTGGTTTGTCACGTTTTTCTCAGCTATTGTTTGTTCAGGTTTCAACCACGAAACAAGCGCTGCGTGGCTGCGTATCATAGGTATGATAAATGTTTGGTATATCCAGGATAGCAGCTTTGGTTTTAGTCCCCATGTCTTGCCAACAAGCTTTTGCATTTACCTTGTGATTGTTCTAAGTAAGTTTTTATCCAGGATAACTCCTAGATATTTTGCTCAATCGGAAAATATAAAATTAGTTCTATTAAGGATAGGTGTGCTTATAGTTGCCTTCCTTCTTCTTGTTAATGGGACTAGTGATGTTTTACATTTTTTGTGTCAGAATTTTGTTTCTCCTATGAGGAACATGCATCTCTTCTTCATATGATTTTCAGCATTATTAGTTACTTCTGAGCCGGGAAAGTGAGTCTTTAAAACTATCTAAACTTTCTTACTCATTGTTGCTGTATTCCCCGTTTGCCTTTTGAGGTATTCCAATTCCGTTTTAATGGGTTTTGGCTAAGACTGTTTGGAGCCGTTGTGCTGGAGCTAGCTTATGTATTACGTCGCAATTGCCAGTAACCTTTCGCTTTCTCACCTCAGTTCTCAAGCGGCCCAATTCTCTGTTCCACCAAGGTACACGTCTGTATGGATTGTCTTTGATTGCATTGGGTAGTTGCTTCCATATGCCACCTTGATTAAGTAGGTTGGAGGCTTCCTCTAGTTCCCCTACAGTGTCTATGTTGTAAGGAGATTTCTTCAGACTTAGTTATAGGCTCTCGATGCATGACTCTTAGTTAGTGGGCTTTGAAAGCTACTTGACTCTGGGTAATTTGGTATTGTTTCCAGATGCTTAAATGGTCAGACATGGGTTCATCGATGTGGAAGCATCTGATAAGGTTATATATATATAACCTCTTTTCTCACCACGTTAAAGAATGTAGACATGTTGCCTTTGTTAAGAATGTCAACGGTTTTGGAGTTTGAACATTAAAAACGATACTTACACCTCGTATTGCTATCGGTGATGCCCCATCCGATCTGGTTATGTGCGTTGGTGTTACTCCCGGAGATTATCTCAGGAACGCTAACAGATATTGAACTATGGATAACTTTGTTCGATAGATATGATCAAGATCTATCTCTGTTTGAAAAGTCATGATGATTGACGTATGCGCAGAAGAGTTTCTGTAGTGTGCAAATACATAATTTTTATCAAAAAACCACGTCGGTCCAAGAAGCTTAATTCATATAGATGGTTGGCTCAGCACTCATGAGTGGGTCAATAACAAAGAAATATTTCTCTCTAATAGCGGGATTCATACCCAAAGAATTCTTCCGCGATAAGCATGTACCTTCAGAAGATTTGGAGGACAGAATGTCGTAAACTTGAACCAAAAATAAACCCATTCATTTCATTAATAGAAGAAATTAAAAAAGATTTTCAAATGTAAAAGTTATAGATTTAAGTTCAATTAAAATATTTGATTGAAGAAAATTATTTTTGTGTACCTTTATTTCAGTCTCTAACACAACCTAACCTATCCTAACCTAACCTTACAAAAATTACTAAATTTTCATTTTATCTATTGATTTTTCGTGTAAATAATGTATTGGCATACTTTTACCACAGAAACTCTTCTGCGCATGCGTCAACCATCATGACTTCACACACAGATAAATCTTGATAAGATCTATCGAACAAAGTTATTCATGGTTCGATATTTGTTAGCCTTCCTGAGATAATGGCTACTTCCGGTATCACCGGAAGTAAATGTTTCCGCATAAAATAGATATGATAAACCGATTTCTCGTAATAATAGAGTTTCATGATGATCGTTGTGGGATGGCTTATCATACTTGTGCTTTATTTACGAGTATATTGAGCATGGATAATTTTTGGGAATGTCTAAGTATTTCAAGTTTCTGTAGAATACTTTTCTCTCCTATAAAAATTTCTTTTACTTTCCTTAATTTTTGTCATAATAATTTAATTTTCAAGAATTGTCTCTTACATTTTCATGACAATTTATTAAGACTTTTTATGTAATTAGTTTCTATTTATGCTTTAAACAAAATATTTTTTAGGTACATGCCTAGGTGCTATTTGTGTAATAATTGGAAGTGCATTATGTTGTATAGGAAAAATGTAAATGGTTTCTCAGTTGTTGAGAGATTTCAAAAAAATACAACCATAAAATTTTATATTGGACGAACCATCTACTAAATATGCGATTATTTTTCATAATAAAATCTTGTTCTTTATCAAGTTTGTTCTCTACACCCTCCAAAATTTTCAGTATTAGATTATGAAAGGATTAGTGAATTAAAAGGTGGTCCAACTATAATGCACGATATTAATTGTGAGTCGCACCTTAACGTCAAGTTTTTTGCTCAACTTAATTTGACATTCCTTTGTTTCAGTGTTTGACAAATTCAACCATGGAGAGGTACACAATTGAGCAGCGCATTAAGATTATTGAAGCCTTTTACGAAAATGGACGTTCAAATCACAATGCACTTCGTGATTTTTTTGGTCAGCATAATCGACCAAATGTGTCCACAATCAGGAGAATTGTGCGCAAATTTGAGTAAACCGGGTTTGTAGGAAATGTGAAAACACCTGTGCATGCTCGTCCCTTTCGTTCTGCGGAAAACTTTGATGTTGTTCGCGATAGTGTGGCAGAAGAGCCGTCAACCTCGACTCGTCGTTGTGCCCAACAATTAAACATCACTGATTACAAGGAATTTTTTCAGAATTTATGAGATTCATTCACAATTGCTCAAAAATGTCTGATTTCAATTGAAAAACGTTAAAAAAGGACCCCGAGCTTCTTGAACAATATTCTGCGTTCTTAAAAGAATATAACCAAATGAGTTCCATGTCACAAATTAATCCACTACTTAATTTTACAAAAAAAATATCCTTTTATTTACCTCATCGCCCAGATGTTAAGAATACTATCGAGAAAAATAAAGTTAGAGTAGTCTTTAACAGAAGCAGCTCTACAAGTTCTGGGCTTAGATTGAATCAAGTTTTAAAAACTGGTACTAAAGTACAGAAAATGTTTAGAATGATAACACTGGTCGACAAAAAAAATTTTTTTGTAGTAACAAAAAAATGAATAGTACATTGTGATAAAATGGAACTATGCTAATACGAAAATATGAAAAAAATAATTGTATCGAAAACCGAAAATTATAATTGGCGGTCACGATTTTTCACGCAAAGTGCAATAAATTCCGACTAAGTACTTCAGTACAGCAGCACTAGATCTACGTGTTGAACGTAGAACTTCAGGACTTCAGATAGCTGTAAGTGCCAAGTTTCCTTTTTTTTGTCTATCCTTATCAAACTCTGCGTAAGGAAGAGAAAATCTAATAATTTTGAACATATCATTTTATGAACGATTTAGATAACGTATTAAATACATTTTATAAATTAAACTTAAAAGATAATTCAGATTCCGAAAAAATGGCAACTTTAAGTCCAAAAACCCTAAATTGGGAATTGTTTAAATTAAAACTAGAAAATATCAAACCGTACGACGGAAATATAAATACTTTAAATAAATTCATAAACAGATGTGAAACTTTAATAGAGACGAATTCGGTCTATAATGATCAATATATCAATAATCATGTCTTGGAATGTATCCAAGAAAAATTAATTGATAAAGCAGAAATGATGGTAGGAAATAGGATTGAACTAAATACCTAGTTCAAACTAAAAAAAGCTTTAATACAGTTTTTCGCAGACAGACGCGACTTAGATTGTATACTACAAGAATTGACAAGAACACGACCATATAAAAATGAGAGTCTGATAGCCTTTGGAAATAGACTTCAATTGCTGAAAAGTTAAACAATCCAAAGAATTAGTAATAATTTAAATTTAGAGTAAATTGACAAAAAAATGTCAAATAAACCATTGCGAAAAAACAGCTTGGAACACCTTTATAGCAGGATGTTCAGGCATCATACGTAATAACATGTATTTAAAAAAGCCTGTATCTCTAGAGGATGCTATGGCTTATGTTGAGGAGTTCGAGAATTTTGAAAAACTCTATGGCCAATTTTATGAGCCCAGAGTTAAGTATAACAATAACAATAATAGTAACAATGTTCAAAGGAATCAAATAAGAAATAATACAAATAACCAATATAGTAATTACAATTCTTTTAACCGATAATATTATGATAATAACTATAACAGAAATAACTATGAAAACAATCATAGATATAATAACAACAATAATTATAATAATTTTCCTAGTCAACCGATAAATGTAAATCCTATACAATAAAAGAGACAAAATTATCCAACAAACGCGCAGGTTTTTGGCACCAGGAAAAACGTTTTCCGGTCAAACCAAATACCTGTAAAACGTTTACCAAGACCAGAACCGATGTCTACGACATCGAGAAATTTTACTGATAGACCCAGTAGACATGTAAAAATTAATCATAATAATAATAATAAGAGTAATAATAGATATTTCCAATCAAGAAATGAACGATTAAATTTTACATCAGAAGAGTTATATAATAATAACTGTAACGATAACGGAGAAGAAGAAGAAGAAATAATTGATTTCCATCATTTATTTGAGCCTGATGAAAATAATGATCGAATCGTAAATTTTCGAAAAGAGCCTCGGAAAAAGAATCAAAAATAGAAGAAATAAATTTTACTCCTAATAATCCATTAAACTATTTTAAAAATTTCATAGAAACTAACGAACCAGAATCCAGTGAACAAGTCATTGAAATAAGTTTCACATCTAATAATTCATCACCAAAAATTCATAAAAATGAAAGAATCGAAATTAAATCATTGTAAAGAAATAAATGAACAAGTAGAACTAGATCTCAGTAAATTATTTGATGAAGATGAAAAAGATAAATTAAATGTAACAGAAAATAATTCAGAAGCAAATATGGTAGGAGAAATGAATAATGATACAAAAGGAGAACTAGAATTATTTGATAAAGTGGAATTAAATGTAGAATTACAATAAACAGGATTAGATGATGAAAATGATAATGAAATTGAAGTAAAAGAAAAGGTAATAGAATTAAACAGAGAAATAAATGAAATAAATAATGATATGACAATGGAAGAAAAAGATATAACTGATGTTATAAAAATAGATAATGATATATTAGAAAAAGAATGTTATGTTATAAAATCCGAATCAAATACAAATATACAAAATCAAAATAATATGATTAATAAAAGAGACATGAATAAGGAAAATGAGAAAATGGTTATTAATTATGAAATAACTAACAAACAAATTGATAAGAATAATAGTAATATAAGTTTAAAATATTTCAATAGAAAATTAAATGCGATATTAAATGAAAAGATAATAGAAGAACAATTTTGGAAAAATAAATATTATCATTCATTAAAATGGTAAAGTACGAATCAGCTAAGAAAAGGCCAGACGCGTCATACGTGACAAAGGCCGCAATAATTTCCTTCTCTCTTATGCCCATCCCATTTATGTGACAGTGGCGTTTTTTACGATTGTTCGGTATTTTTAATATAGAAATGCAAGTGCTAAATAGTCTGGCAACGCTGCACGTCTGCCGCATGGTCCAAATCAGAATTCGAAGGGAATCGTCGCGTAACCATGGATCTCTTGCCATTGCGAGTCCCTCTTCGATGTTGCCAAGCCTTTACTTAGGAAGGAAAGTACTGTAATATTATAAATAATTTGCGCTTATGGATGCGCAGATGCATAACCGACCGAACATCGGACATTCAGCATTTAGTATTGTTCGTTGTTCAGTAGATAGTGTGATTTATTGTGTTCGGTGTTATTTTTAGTCTGTGCCAAAGTTTATTCTACAGATAGCGCTGTTTTTGAACATTAGGGGCAAAATCGTTTTAAATAATGTCCGCAAAAAAAGTTGGAAAGCAAGGTCTTATTATACACAGCCAAGGACGAGAAAACATAAGCAATATTATTAATTTCATGAAAAAAGATGCAGATGAAGGAGTTACTATTCCTTTGAAAAATTACAGGTATGTAGCAAGATTTAATTCGAGAAGTAGGTTGAAGAAATGCGGAGTTTACACATTTTTATACATATTTACACTTATTATAAAGTCGTGTACCTACTTAGTTTAAGGTTTACCGTTGTTACAATTTAAAAGAGCAAACGTGCAATGCTAAATTATGATGAAATGACAGGTGTTTTGCAGAAAATTAATGACCGGCAAATCTTAACAGAAGCAATAAGTGTAAGAAGCTTGAATTTTGATTTTAAGTTGTCCATTATTACGATAATTACGATAATTAAAACCTTGATGTCTATCACAGAGATTTTTTTTTGTAGATGGCAGAAAATGCCAGACCGAAGAAAAATTTTGTGTGAATCACACGACATTCGCCTGAAACGAATAAATTACCTAAAGAAGCTGATAGAATACCGTAACGAAGGCCGCAATATATGTTATACTGATGAAACTTACATACACAGCAGCCAATAAATTTCGCTTCCCCATAAAGTACAAACTAGACGAACTGTTACAACAACATGGGCACCGTGTACTACGGTTACCTCCTTATCATTCAGAACTAAACCCGATCGAAAAAATCTGGGCATTAGTAAAAAATTGGGTAGTTGCGCACAATACAACATTTGAGGAGGTATAGGAACAAGAGTGGTATAATATTTGCCAACATGTTAAAAAATATGAGAATGACCTTATACAAAAAGAGCACATCTTAGACCACACTCTAGATCACTTAATATTTACAGTAAATACGGGTTCATCGGAAGAAAGTGACGACAAAACAGCGAGGATACTAATAGTTCATTAGAGGATGAACTAAGATGTTCGTCTCTAGTTTCTGAGCGAATGTTTTTTTTAATTAACGACATAGATAAAATATTACACTCAACATGTGCAAAAACAGTTGCTGTTTCTATAAGATACTGTATATATATATATATATATATATATATATATATATATATATATATATATAACTATAATAATAAAAAGTTATTATTAATTAGAATATATATAAGAAATTTAATAATATAATTCATAACGTTGTTTATTTAACTAATGGAAAAGGAAAATAATATAAATAAATTTAAATTAAAATCAGTGTAACACAAATAAAACGCTTAAGACAATTTATATAATTTTGAATGTTTAGAAATAAGCCAATATGAAATTCATAGTTTTAATTATTTGAAAGAGGGCGAAAAATAATTAGCGAAAATATAATTGACATAGAGGAATTAACGAATTAAAGAAATCATTAACTGAAAAATATTATTGGCCTAAAATGTTACAAAATATAAAAAATTTTGTTAATAATTGTGAAATATGTCAAAAGAATAAATATTGATTAAATTCAATTTAACCCCAACAGCCAGTAAACCATTCGAACACATACATATAGACACTTTTAAAATAGCAAATCAGTCATATTTAACTATAATAGATGCATTCTCTCGTTACGGTGAAGCATATTTAATGTCAAGTGTGAATGGAACCTCAGTTGTTGATAATATATTAAATTATGTTACTCATCACGGTTTACCTTACAAAATTATAGCTGATTGTGGTTCAGAGTTCAAGAATAACGACCTGCAATATTTTTGCTAATTGCACAGAATTGAATTACATTATACAACATCAAAAAACAGTAACTCCCATTCACCTGTAGAACGTTTTCACTCTAGTCTAATTGAACATTTCAGATGTATAAGAGAAAATAACAAAGATTTAACACCTAATCAATTAATAAAATATTCAATATTGGCATATAATAATTCGATTCACTCTATAACGCAACCATTTGAAATTATTAAAGGTCATGTACATAACCCCGATCCGTTTGATTTAGACGATCATCTAATAATATCCAATTATATACAAAATCACAAAGAAACCTCTAAATTATTATATGAAAAAATTAAAGACAGAAATGCTAATATTAAAGAAAAAATAATAAATAAGAGAAATGAAAATAGAAATGATCCTCCTTCCTATGAAAATCAAAATATAAAAACAAAATTCCGAGATAAAAAATTACCTAAATTTAAAAAGGCAAAAATCATAAAAGACTCTGGTATATTGTTAGAAATTGATAGAGGAACCTATCACAAAAACATAATCAGAAAACCAAAAACTAAAACAGAAAAATTGTTACAGAATAATGAAGCTGACGACAGTATTAATATTACTACTTTGCAAGACAACTAAGACAGAAGACATAACAATTACAAAAGTAAATAACTTATTATTACCCATTAATTTAGAAACCAGTAATCTTATATATACTAAACACACTTTTATATATTATATAGATTTAGAATTTATTCATAAACAAATTAATAATTTGAAACAATATTATTATAGTTTAAAAACTAATTTATCTCAAGCGAACGCTACAAATCCTATTTCATATCATAATTTAGCCGAACAATCATTAAGTAGAACGGGAATTTTGTTAAATACCTTAGATAGAAAATCAGAAATTATTTATGCACATTTAAGATTAAAAAGAGGATTAATAAATGCAGTAGGAAAAATAGATAAATGGCTTTTTGGAACTCTAGATTCAGATGATGAAGAAAGATATGATAATGCTATAAATGTTTTACAACAGAATCAAAAACACAATTCATGAAGTAAATTTACAAATATCACTACATAAAAAATTAATTGATCATTATAATAAATCGATTACGACTCTAAGGAATAATCAACAGAAACTTTCTGACAATTTAGAGAAATTTCACATTTCGATAGAAAATAAAATAATAACTTTGAATAATTTTATAACATTTCACAGATTAATCTGGATTGTCAAAGTTTGATTACATCGATTGATAATATTGAAAATGCAATAACATCTTCTAAATTAAATACGATTCATAGTTCAGTAATATCTAGTCAAGAAATTTTAGAAATGATGAAATATTTAAGTACTATTTATAAAGAAGAACAAATCCCAAAATTTAATAATATTTTATCGTATTATCTCTTTCTGGGCTCACAAGTAACCTTTTCCAAATCTGAAATAATTTTTGCTATCCATGTTCCAATCCTAATACCTATGAATTTTTCCATTTATATCCTATAATCCAAAATCATACAATATTTATCCCTCCTCGACCTTACTTGGCCAGAAGTCAAGAAGAAGTTACTTTTATTAAAGAAGAATGTCCGGCATTAGAAGAGAAATATTATTGTAAAGAAACATTTAAGTTAAAAGACAATTGTACAGTTACCGGCAATGTGTATAATTCAGGTATTGTATACAATCCCTAGGTAATGTATACAATCCCTGGGGCGTCCAGGCAATGTATGAAATATCATGAATATTGTCCATTTCATACTTTACCTAGGTATTGTATACAATTCCTAGGGATTGTATAGAATACCGGTAATGTGTAAAATAAATAAATCTTAAGACTAAACTAATGTTAGGTAAGCCGGTTAATATCAATAAATCTTAACAGACTTACTTATCAAATAGCGGACAAATAAAACATGTTGTATTTACTTGAAATAAACTTTATTATCAACTTTAAAATCACAAAAAAATAACAGGAAACTTAAAATTCTTCTTGTTTGTAACATAACATTACAAGTATCTTTTAACATAATATAAGTAATTTTGTAATTGAACTTCACAAACAAAACAATTCTCTTTATAACAAAAAGTAGGTCT
Source organism: Diorhabda elongata (assembly GCA_026230145.1). NCBI lineage: Eukaryota > Metazoa > Arthropoda > Insecta > Coleoptera > Chrysomelidae > Diorhabda > Diorhabda elongata. The sequence goes on from CM047932.1 coordinate 19,543,668, forward strand.
AATAGGCATTCACAATTTTAAGTAAAAGTAGGTTTTATTTATTCTTACACGACAAACTATTATGGCACTTTGAAGAGCACAGAGCCTTACTTTTGACACAGGAACAATTTTTAGAGTCACAGTTTTTTTTTCAGCTACATTTCACAAAGCCCTGTCCTGTCCCCGTAGATTGAAAAGTCGCAACTGTACGGAGATTGGGGACGTCTTCTTCTTGCAGTAATTTCTGATGGCAAACAGTGAACTGTTGTCTTGAATACAATGTCTTGGCAACGCCTTGCTTTGTGCCTAGTTGATATAGATCGTCATCAGTTTTGTGTAATACTACAGCCAGTATATTGCGAGCATCACCACGACGTCTATCGACTTCTGGAACAGGAATGCGTACAGTGGTACCTAACGATACGGGAGGGAATTTTTTTTCAGAAGTTTTAAGCATTTTCTGAGCTTGTACTATCAAATTCTCTTTGGCTCTGATGCGGTTTTCTATCGAAAAGGCGTTTTTTGCACATAAAGGACAAGCAACTTTGGATCCAAAACCTTCTGCAATATTTTCTTCCGGAGCAGCACAAATAGTATGAATAGGCACATTCTGCACGAATGACCACCTGTTGTCTCCTCGGAACAAACACAGCATATAAGTGCACAACTCAATGACTCCTCTCGTACTGATACCAAATTCGGATCATAAAGAATTAAATTCTGTTAAAGGTATGGGCTTCACGACAATCCCTTTTTTTACTCCTTTTTGTTTTTGCTGGCAGGGTTCGCAAAGTTGCAAAAATAGTTCAACATCGTGGCGAGTTATATTCTTATAGCTTGAAGAAAGCTCCTTCAGCATTCTGTCTCGTCCTCCATGGCCGATACTTTGATGTGCGTCGTGAAGTATTTGAAATAATTCAGTATCGGCAACGTAGTATATAATATTGTTATTTGTAGTAGCATCCACAGGAAAAATCAACTTATCTTTCTGACCAACAGTTATAACATCATAATGCTTCAATAACCAGTAATCCCGAGAAGCCTTTTTTTCAGCCGTTTTTGAATTTTTTGTTTCTTCTATCAATTGTTCATAACGATTTTTTTCAATAAACGTGCGATTTTTTGTATTTGCTGCTTCTCTTTTTATTTGTAATTGTGAATAAAATCTTTTTTTAATAAATTAAATTACTTTCCTACCTGACGAAAATTAGCAAAAATAATAACTATGACGCAAATAGCTCAATACACGTGTTAACAGTATCATCGCACGTCGCGAAATGAAATGGAGAAATGCGGCTGTTTGCTTAAATAGTGTCGCGGTATCCTTTTTCTCAAGCGGCGGCGGCGGCTCCTTTGACCTGAAAGGCCGCCCGCTCGCGGTATCCTTTTTCTCAAGCGGCGGCTCCTTTGACCTGACCGGCCGCCCGCCCGCGCCGCCTCTTGTCAAAGGATTTAATTTTATTTACAAAGGCTACCGCGTGTGGCGTACACCCGAAAGTGAAATTGACAGTTTTATATCGAGGCGCCTCCGTAGTGAAAGATTGTGTTTGTGAACTGTTGTACTACGAATTGAATTTATCCTCAAAAAATCCGACATTTGATAAGATTCTGGATAAATTACACCTATGTACTTACCTCCGTAGCAACCTACAGACGCTCCAGCCGTAAGTCAAACTAAAAGAAAGTATTAATAAAAAAGGTAATTCCACATTTATGTGGAACATAAGTATACGTATTTCACGCAATTACAGAAGAAAATAAGTACCTAAATATTTTATTTTGGATTCAGAGCGTGATAATGGCTCTCTTATTGCCGGTAACAGTACTATTGAATTGTTAAACTGACGCTCTGCTGAAAATTGTGTTGTTAGTGAAATAAATCTTCAAGAAACTATATTAAAACAAGTAACAAATAACGAACTTTTAGTAATTCCAAATTCAGAAAACTGAAGTGATTTCTAAATGTGTTTCGGACCGTTATTTGAAAATAAGTTATCCATCAATTATAAAAATTCCAAAGAACTATAGTATTCAAATTGAAAGTGATATTTTTTCAACCAACATACAAATTAAAAAAAGAAAATCGATAATATTACCGAAATTAAACTTCAAATTTTTAAATAATCAAATTTATAAATCTCCAAATTTAACCAATATAGATTTTGACAAATTATACGAAATAAATAAAATTGCTAGAAATATAAAACCAATTCATTAAATGTATAATCCGCAAAGCCATGTATCAATTGGACTATTTACTATAATAATAATAATTTGTGTAATTTTAATAACATTATGGTTAATTCGAAAATATAAAAGTAAATTTGTAAGAAAACAGAAATTTGAAGAAAAGAAGAAAGAAAACATCGAATTAGAAGAAGGAAGATAACAAGATATGAAAATTCTAGAAGGACATTTATATAAAACGCAATTGTATTAAATATCATAAACACTTTATCAGCAATTATTTTATTATAAATACAAATGATTGTAAATAACTTGGCAATGAATATATGTATCGTTCTTGAATATATAGTTCATTCAATGAATATTATTTAGTTCGCTTGTGAGATTAATTGTATTCATTCAACTTATTGTAATTTTGTGTAAAATAAATTTTCAAAAATAATTTTCGAAAACCGAAAATTATAATTCACGTCAGGTTTTTATGTTACATTCATAGAACCATATTCATTGGGAAAATATTTAATATATATTAAAAAAAATTCACGTTTTTAGTCGAATTTTTCAAGGAATAATTTCCGGTGCTTATTTCCTCGTACAACTAAAGCATAAAGTTTGTGTTGCCCTAAGAGTCTATATCTGGAACATAACTGACTGGACGGATTCAACCATCGTTTTGGCATGGCTGCAAAAGAAACCAAGTACATAGAAGGTTTTTGTGTGTCATAACATAACATAGCATAACGCGTTCTCTTTTATGTGATTTTAAAGTATTTTCCCTTATTTTATGAATGTTATTATCATGAAATAAAATACAGATTGGACAGAATTAGAAATGAAAAATTTAGTTAGGAACAAAACCTATCAATAAAATACAACAGAAGAAGCGCAGCTAAGATGGTTGGACATATTTCAAGAATGGGAAGAAAACAAAATGATTAGAAGAGTATAGAAAGAATAACAAAAAATAAACAAAAGGGAAGACCACGAAAAACACAAAATGAGGAAATTAAGACAGCAGTAGAGAAAATTTTTTGTATGAAGTAAGACGGTAAGTAATTGATAGAAGAGAATAGAAGATGGTTTGGAGAAGTCACATTACATCTCAGTGAGATCATTATAATTAATAGATCAAAGAAAACATGATTAAATATAAATTTAGAAATTGTAAGGTTCTTCTAACCTCAAATCAACGAAAATATACACCAGCAAAGTAATAAGGGTATTATGCTAAATTATATTTCGTAAAAAACTGTAATTGATTTTGTATTTCAGCAAATTAAGGAGTGGTGAATAGAGTAGACTATAGAGGAGAGCTAACCGGATATTTGGCAGTAGGGGAAATACATTAACTAACCGGATATGCTCAGTGGAACTGATCAAAATACTAGCAATATATTGAGATGCGGATCAAATCCGTTATTTTTAAAATATTGCGAACTTTGGTGGCATGGCTTTTCTTTTCTACATGAGAGTAGAGAAAATTGACCTAATAATAGGTGGCGCAAAAAGAACGCATTAATTTGAGTTGAGTAGTGGGAGTGGGAGGAGCGGAACTGAGGGGCGGGGGCTGAATGTTTTGTAGGTTAGGGCGTCCAGATTTAGGCGCAGTGAACCGTGACGCATCGCGTTTTTGCTGTTGAAAATTTCTTCAAAAGTAATGAATATGTTATTACTGTTCAATGTCTTTTGCGCACAGAGTTCAATGTTCCACGAAATGGTTCGATACCTGATCGCAACACTATACTTCGTCGGGATGCCTCTGTTCGCACAATTGGATCAGTTATGACATAAAAGTTATCTGGTCGTCCTCGCGCAGCTCGAACTCCACTAAATATCGACAGATCTAGGGCGTCGGTTCGTTGAAGTTGCTCCACTAGGCGGTGCGTTCCAACTTTGAACTTGTCTCAAGGCTCGCTGCAGCGCATCCTGAACGATGGTTGTCAAAAGTAATGGAAAATTTCGGAGAAAGACCATATCAAAGATCATATCAACCACTAAACATCAACATAGAACCATCAACACCAGTGTCCTATGGAAAACAGTAGCAGACAAAAATCAACCAACTACACAATATGTGTTTTGAAACTTCCTTTCCATCAAATGAGACCTATGTACGACTATTTCTTGATAAGTCGTCTTTTGGTGAATATTTTTTTTGAAATTAGGTATAATTGAATAAAACACGTATATAAATAGAAATATATTTTTAACATTGTAACACTATTTTTGCCTGTTCTAAAATCTTTGCCATAGACAACATTAATACATTAATATTATTGCTACTCAATGAATATTGAAACACAGCTTGCGTCCACTCATACTAAAACTTTCTGTTTCTAATTGTAAGACCGATTAATAAACTTGACTTTTGCCGTTTGCCGTTGTCCTTGATGTTTGTTGTTACAAAATTGAAAATATTGAAATGCATAAGACCATTCATGGTTGCCGTTTGACGTTACCATTTGCTTGACGACTTTCAACATAAACGAATTTTATCCTTTCTCATCTGCTGTTCGTAGCAGCTTTCGTAACAATAGAAAGAGCCAATTACATCCATTGGAGTTTGTCCTAATAAAAAAAGCTCTTTATTATTTTCCATAATATCGTCCATAAATACTGGATAGCAAACAAAAACACAAAAATATCACGAAAACAAAAAGCAGTATACACGTCAAAATTTTTAGGTTAACGGCACAAACGTCAAGTTTATGAATAGGGTGTATAATTTGCTACAAACGGCAAACGGCAACAGCAAAAGAAAAGTGAAGTCTATGAATCGGCCATTAATCTTTTTTGAACTGTCTATTTTGACAGTATTATACAAATATTTCAGTCAATTGTGTTATTTTCGACCAAATACTGCTAAGTGTTCTTCGCATAAAAATTTTCTTTCTCAATTGAAATACACTATGCAGTTTCTCAGCAGAAAATTTTTAAATTCTCATTTTACAGATATCACGTCACATTTTTGAACAAGTTTAATATCACTGACTTTCATGCTATGCTTCATGTGTTCAAGGTTAAAAACTTATGCAAAAATTCCAAATATATTTTTTAAAATTAATAAATTTTCCTTTTGCAAATTTATAATTTAATTTTAGGTCTTCGACCGTATTTTTTATTTTATTAGTTTGCATTTAAATTACTTTTTTCAAAAATCTCCAGTAAAACCAGTCTCGATGATACATCTCGAAATCTGGCAAATCAGGTGTAATACAGTACAACATCATCGTAAATCGCTGGGAAAGGATTGGTTCCGGATTTTAGAGAAATCATATCGCATTACATAATAATGTAAACAGAGGGAGAGGTATGTATAAAATATAATAAAATCGCGTTTAATACTGCACAAAAAAACATTTATAAAATAATAATAATGAAAAGATTAAATACTTTATAAAAAGCATATGGTTTCGCCATCTAGTGTAAAATACAGAAGATAGAAATTACGATACGAACGAATCAGTCCGGATTTTAGATATTCCGCGTTTTAAAAGTCCGGATTTACGATGTTCAATTGTATATTAAAGAATATAGAGTCGTTCAAATTGATATATACCCTAACGTTACTAAACATGGGTAAACACACAAATACATACTATCCTTCTTTTACTTATAGTACAACGCGTACTTCGTTGGTATGTAATAATTCTATATGGAAAGTTTCTATAAGTGGAAGCTTTTCCGACTAAAGAAGTCAGAATGGCAACGATTTCTCTATCCTCCGAGGTTCCAGCTCGGTTCTGCGCATTCTTAAGCAGTATATATCAAGTGTTTCGAACGAGAGAGAAAATTAACAATGCCGGCACGTATTATATATATATATATATATATATATATATATATATATATATATGATGTTAAATCAGCTGAAGATTTAAAAACTAAGAATCAATTATAGAATATAGACCAAAATTTAGATAGTAGAAGCGAATGATTAAAAAACTATTCATAGACAAAGAAGTTTATTGCATTTAACTGATTGGTGAAAACAAAACGATCTTCTGTCGTATTGATAATGACATTACAAACTTCAAATGCTTTTTAAGTGTATTTTGCTGGTTTTAATAATAATTACAGCTTTTCAAAGCATTTCCCTATATCTACAAAATCAATAACACTTCTAAATAATTGATTAAAGAAAATATCATGTGGAATAAAGTATCTTTTAAACTTTTATCTTTTTAATTTTGATGTTTTTCGACTATGCAGTGTCGAGATATTTCAATATATTCCATTCGCTTTTATTCGACAATATAAATAAGTTAAATCGTACTACGAATTCAATTTGGAGAACTAATAATTTACCTACGTCATGAAGTCCATTCAAAATATTCTTTCTTCCAGTCTTCCTCAATTGAAATTGGTTTGCTCAGTTGTCCGGAGAAGCTAGAAAACCATCATATCTTTTTCTACATAAGGAAAAGTATGTCCCTTATCGAAAACATTTCTACTCACGATAATTTTTCTAAATTTTCTAATAAATTCCTCTAGAGATTATGACGCAAGTACAAGTTAGCGTACTCGAGAATCGAATGATCTGGTGGTACAGTTTCGAAGTTCATTAATGGCAATATATACATTTCGTTATAAAAATTCCCTCCTCTTTTGATTGACGTTTTCAGTTTTATCATCAGAGTACTCTTTCCCCAATTTTTTGACGAAAATAGCGCACTCGAGAATCGAGTCTTTTACGCTGATAAATTGTAGACATCAAAATTGTACAACATTATATAATGGGCGCCTCTGTTGCGAAGACCATGGCAATATATACATTCCTTTATAAAAATTTCCCCCTCTTTCGATTGACGTGCTCAGTTTTATCATCAGAGTACTCTTTCCTCCTTTAATTTGCAATTTTTTGACCAAAAAAATGACCATTTTTCGGAATAATGAGAGGTTTTATTGGAAAAACAGCTAAATTAACTGGACTATAAGAAGATTTCAAGTGAAAATTTCAACCTTTGCTTTAACGAAAATTTTTAAAAAAATTGAAAATTTGTTTTTGGTATGGTTTCTATAGAATATGATAGAAACATTATATATCTTTTTGTAATTAATTTTTCACATATTAGTTGCTAGTAAAATTTCTCATGTTTCTTTGCTATCTAATAATGGTACCTTCGAAGTTTGGTTTAAAAGGATAATCGTAATTTTAAAAATGGATCTGGTTGATGCTTTTCATATTGTTAAAATCGTAGTTTTTACCTGTGAGATATTTCTTCCAAATTATAGTTGATTCTTTTGAATATCATACAATATTCCAGCGCTCCGAATGGGTGCACTATAAATCCAGTTGCCATATGTCAACACCATATTTTCATCCACCATGAAAGGTACACAGTCAAACTATAGTTTTAGATATTGCTGGCTCGGTAATATTTCGTTAGCAATATGTTTAAATGATGTTTTAACGCTAAAGCAGATTCTTTTGAAAAGTATGACTCCTTCATATTGTTTCGAATGTATTTCTCATCTGTCTGAATGTTTATTTCTTTGTCGTCGGTCCGTCCAAAAAAAAAACCAGTATTCCGACCTTTCGGAAGAAGTTGTTATTGACTAAGTCTGCCGAATTTGAAATTTTTATTTTTTCACGTTATTTCGACATAGTATCGAAAAAGCGCCCTAATTTTCGAACGAAAATGCTCCCTTCAAAATATCAGCCTTTTTTAAAAAGTCATTGAGACTTTAGTTCGTTGAAATATCTATTTCCTGATGGTATATAAATATTACCAAGTCCACGGTGAACTTTCTCAGAAAAGGCAAAAAAATAAGACGAAAAAAACTCGCATCCGAATTTTTTTCTCATCATGCAGAATTTTTAGATATTTATTAAAATTTACGACTGTAATTACTTGTATTTATCAATATAATATAGAATCTCACATTTTTCGTGTTATTAGAGTGGAAATATTCAATAAATAACTGAAAATTGTACGTAATTATTAAAAAAAAATTCGGATGCAAGTTTTTTTCATCTTATTATTTACCTTTTCTGAGAAAATTTACCATGGTGATGGTATTATTTTATATACCATCAGGAAGTAGAGATTTCAACGAATAAAATTAAGGTTTTAAAATGAATATTTTGTATCAAATGAATTATAGTGTATATGGAACATAAAAATGTTCGTTGCAAAAGTTAAAAATAAAAAATCAAAAACTCGGTTTTTTAATTTTTCACATAAATTTTGAGGTTATGTGAAAGAAGTTTGGATACAAAAGTAGTAGATCTTCTTATTACCTACAATTTTCCTATTTGACTATTTGAATAGTACCAAGATTTTTGATCGGAACAATAAATATTTTATTTAATAGCATGTTTTTGGTCTGATATCCAAATTTTTGTAATACAGAAAATATTTTTACAGATCGAGTTACAACCTCTAAGTGAAATTTAGTCCTTGCAGTTATCCGTTTCGGTGATCTTCGATATATAAGAATAAAAGTAACAGCATAATGTACATTAAATATTCTATTCTATTAGTAGATATTCAAATTGAAAAAAATATTACGCTAATCTAACAGCGATAAATTCGTTTTTACTTCCTTGAATTTTGATTCTTTTCGTGTTTTTGGATAGTATAACGTCAGAGTAAAAGTCAATTTTATGAAATGTACATAGAGTATACAGGGTGTCCCGAGTTAAACCTATCTGTATATGGCAAAATAGTAAAATCATGAAAATCTCTACGTGAGGGTTTTCAGATACGATCTTTTTAACTAAAATATTTTCAAAGATGGCCGACTTCCGGCTCTACAGGAAGTCGATTGTAAGATACCCTTAAAGATACAAGAATGGTTTCTATTCGGTTGCTTTAAGCAAGGTCAGACGTATTTGAATCTATGTTGAAAATTTTTCATTTTATACAGGGTTTGTTTAAAAAGTGTTCAAATTTTCCTATACCTAAACCTTATCGTTATCCAGATATTAAATGATTTTTGTAAATTTTTAGAGATGCAGGTGAGGTCTAAATTTTATTTTGACCCGTTGATTCAAGCAGTATGAAATAAAAAAGTATTTTTATTTATCTTGTAAAGGTCTGTGAAAAAAATCAAATAAAATTGTTTGTTATAATACTATTCCAGCTTTTAGTCGCTTCCGAGATATTTGAGGTTTTAAATTATTATTGTATTAACAAGTTTTAATTTTTTATGTATACTTTTAGTAGGCTTTGTAATAAATGATACTTATTTAACTGTCATTAGTCAATTGTTGATACTTTCGAAAATCGTTAAATTGGCTTGTTCTCAATTTAATAACGAATAAATAAAATTTGGAGCACAAAACTTTACAGAAAACAATAACTGGATAACAGAAAGGTTTGGGTATAGGAAAGTATACATGAATATGCCTTATTTTTTACCACTGAATGCATTATAATAGAAAAAAACGGGTGGTTTTATTAAAAAAATGAAGAAATTTGATATTTATGAAGTTAAACTTTGAACACTTTTTATAGACACCCTGTATAAAATGAAAAATTGTTCAACAAAGATTCAAATACGTCTGACCCTGTTAAAAGCAACCGAACAGAAACCATTTTTATATCTTTAAGGGTATCCTAGAAAAAAAAATTTATAAAGGTCTGCAACGGTCAAATTTTTTACAAAAAAATTGATAACTCGAAAAGTATACATTTTTGGAAAGCAGTTTTCATATAAAAGTACACTAAATTTTTACGTAGATTTCAAAAATGTGTTATTTTGCCATATACATTATTTTGTCGTGTGACACCATCTATATACACGCGTCCAAGTCCATAAATGTATTGATTCAGAATTTAATGTATTCCATACGTCGAAAAACTGCATACTGTAAATTAATTGAATTTTCCGATGGGAAATACTGATTACTTTGCAAGTAAATGTAATTACTTAGATAATTGCTCCGTGGTTCGCATTTCTATATTCTTTACGCTTAAAAGTATCTACGTGCTAAAAGACATTTGCTCAAAGAAGCCATTTTTATTATTGAACTAATATTTTCTAAGTAGAAATAGCATTAAATGACTAGCAATAAGTTGTTTGAGAAATGGATTCTTGTTCTATCTATCAACTCAAATTATCTACGGTTTTTGAAGCTCAGATAAATTGTCATTTTTATTAAACTGTTGATTCATTAACATTTTATTTTGAGATGTTAATTCATCGATTCGAGACCTGAGCTCTTCAATTTGCGAAGCTAATTTATTTATTTGTTGACCCTGTTTTACTGGATCGAAAAGTGAGGTTTGTTGTGATAGTTCACTTTTTATTTCAGCTTGTGCTAATGTATCATTCAGACGTTTGAACGGATTGAAGCGCTGATCCTTTTGGGGAGGATGTTGAACGTTTAATAGTATATCTTTCTTCAAAGGTTCGTCCATAATACTGGGATCATTTTGTATACTATAATGTAACTTAGAATCTAGTGCTGCATCTGATTGGATTGTTTGTATATCGTTTTTCTGTTCATGAATAGATTGTTCTTCATTTTGATATTCATCTTTGTTTCTTTCAATAGTCGAATATTTTTGAGAATTTGTCGTTTCAGGAATATATCCTAAGAAAGCATTGGGTTTTGATGTCGTGGGTTGTTCGCTTAACGGAGGACAATGAGACACGCCAATTATTTTCGTGTGGTTTGTTTCCATAATTGAAACGATATCGGGCAAAGCTGCATCGCAGAGGATGGGATTATCTGGAATAAAATATTGTTATTAGTTTTTATCTGGAACTCTAGATATCAAAAGACAAAAAAAATATTCCAAAATTGATCAAATGTGCCGAATATACTTTCGTTCTGGTGAGTTTTCATGCAAAAAATTCACCATGATTTCCCTTCTACATTTGAAATTAATTAAAACACATCCATCAATACATGAATAAAATTTATGATATCAATTTCGATAACAAAATTGATGTCGAATAGTTGAGGTGTGTAAGCTTAGCAAGTTCATCATATAACTACAACTTCTTCACCAGCTTCATTTTCTAATCTCTGGTTACCAGTTTCCCTAGCTTTAGCTTCATCCAACTCTTGAAAATGTACGTGCACGTCCAAATTACCAGGAATATCATTTGCATCCACTAGACCTAGAATATCATCGTTGCCTTCATCTTCGTCACTCAAAGAATCAGTTGTTGGTGGAACCACAATCAATATTTTCCATATAGCCATCTCGTTTAAATTCAGCTTCTAGTTCGGTAATAAGAAATTTCTTTGTTACCATTTTCTACGTCATAAAAAACTTTTTTTTTATATTATAATTTGAAATTATTTGAACAAATTCGGATAAAACTGTCGAAAGAAATGCGCACTGTTGGATAAATTTCGCTGAAGATCTCGGCTCCTAAATATGTGTCATCTGGTTTTATCAGACAGAATAGGGTTTATTAACATTCTTATGGATAAAATTGTTATGGAGTAATACTCTTATAGAGTAGAAATCAGATCAAAAATTCCACATATAATTGCGTAGAAAATTATGTACTTAGTTATTTGTGGGTGATCTTGCAGGATTTGTATGCTTCTTTAGGAGATCATAAATTGATACATGATTACAGAGTTAGAGTAGAAAGAGAAATAGATGATTCCCCCAGAGTGCCTAAGTGGATCAGGCATGTGTGTATACTCAATCAATTATTCATGAGCAATTGCTCGATGATTGCCAAGGAAAAGTGAGTATCGATGACATCAAATTCTTTCACATATGGTACCCTGACCAAAAGACTCCAAGTGACTATATTGAATCGATCAAACTACTACAAAGAGTCATGTTACATACGGGGATGTATTGCAACGAACAATAACTTATTAGAAGTGTCAGTGTAAAGTTTCACGCCAAAAAAGTAAACCAGAGTTACGCAATAAATTAAATGAAAAAAAGTGTATTTAAAAGGTTTAAGAGCTAAGCAGATTTACGAAGAAAAATTGGACTGCAAGCTTCAAAAGAGGTAAATTTTCCATTGAAGATGATGACCGATCGGGAAGGCCAGTTTCTGTGTCAGTCCCCGAAAATATCGATGCAGTTCATGACATGAACTAATCAGACCGTCGAATTGGGCTAAAACGGATATCTGAAGCACTGAATATTTCATATCAACGCGTTCATCACATAGTTAACATCAATTTGGACATGAAAAAAATTGTTGCAAAATGGATCCCCAAATGTTTGAATGTTGACCAAAAGCGTGCAAAAGTAGAAGCATCGCGTTCGATCTCTGCTCGATTTGAAAACGATGTAGACTTCTTAAACCGAATTGTTACTATGGATGAGACTTGGGTACATTTCTACGATCCAGAAACAAAGCAAAAATCGATGGAATGGCGACACTTTGGTTCACCAAGACCCAAGGAGTTTCGTGTCCAAAAATCTGCTGGAAAAGTTCTTGCTTCAGTTTTTTGGGATTGCCATGGAGTAATCATGATTGATGTTTTGGATAAGGGTAGAACAATAACTGGAGATTACTATTCGACATTACTGACCACTCTACAGGAAAAAATTAACGAGAAAAGACGCGGAAAGCTATCCAAAGGTGTTTTGTTTTTGCAGGACAACGTCCTGACACACAAATCTTATGTTGTCATGTAACAAATTCGTGATGTAGGGTTTGAATTACTAGAACACCCCCCTTATTCACTAGATTTGGATCCGTCCGACTATCATCTCTTTCCTCAACTGAAAAAAAAGTTAAAAGATATCTATAATATGTATAATATAAAATAAATATGGAATATTTTGACATTGAATTTTTGTTTGGTTCTATAGTAGACTAAGAATTTTTCAATATATCCTCGTAAGCAATTAAAATTTTTGAAACTGCGATTATCTAAAGTATAACAGACGAACGTAAAACATTGATATCATAGAGTTTCCATATATACAGGGTCGAGAATATTGAGAAGATATAAGAAAGAAAAGCAAAAGGATCCAAACCAAACTAAAAAGTCTTTTTAGTCTTCTCGTATAAATTGGAATTCTGGTACCTAGTAAAAGAAAGTAGGTCATTCAACTCTTCAGTCGTGGAACTAGAAAAAAGAGGCCATGACCAAGACTTACTGTGGTCGGAAGAAAAATATATCCGATACGAGGAAACAACTAAGAAAAATAAATATTCTAGTGCACTACTTTTTAATAGCAAATCGTGGGAGAAACATGAGTTCTGGATTTTATGGATAGTTCCATATTCTGACAGACAGACATAACCTCAGAGTCTGAAACTCTGAGAGAGAGAAAGAGAGAGAGAGAGAGAGAGGGATTTTGTTTTGAGAAGAATTTGAAATAGAAACATTCGCTTGATTCAAATGTATGAACACAATCCCTGATAGCTAAGCGGAGGAGTGTGTCATCTTATTTTTTAAGACCATTTATATATGCCAACTCTCAAATTTGTTTATTCTAAACATTGATCTGAGCGAACTTTTGCAAACTGCTGTCGCTATTTATCTGCCAACAATTGATAAATCAAATGAACACGTAACGGCCCCCTAATGTACAGCTTGGCACTCAACACTACCTGAAGCACATACCACGATCAGATAATTAAAAACGAAACTCCTATTTTCTGCGGTGCAGAAATTGCGCAAAACACAAAAGGACAGAGACGAATCTAAAATGCAAGATATGCCAAAGTAAGTCTGCTCTCTGTGCAGTGCCATGTTCGAAAATTGACATCTTGGTATAAATAACTAATTCCAAAATTGCTGGAAGTATTATAATCAATAAAGGAGGTAAACTCGTTAAGTCCGTTCGTTTTTATCTATGACTACAATAACCGCTGCGTACCACCCCAATCAAAAGACTTGTCCCGGGAGGCAAGACGGCAAAAACAGTCCACATATCTTTTCAATTCTATTTATTTGTGGAAGCAATATGTTATGCCTCAAAACATGTAACAAAAATACTTAAAAAATAACTTTGAAACGTAAGTGACAAGATGGGGCCGGTTTATAAAATACTAGTGTCAATCAACGTGTCAAAATGTTTTTAATATTGATTTATGGATTGGAATTATAGAAGAAAACTCAACTATACCACATTCTCTGCATCAATTATTAAAATAAAATTTCCTAAGCCATGATTTCCCTGAACTACTCAAGGATATACATTTGAACAAAAGAAAGTACATTTCATCGGATTGTCCGACGAGAGCTAGTAGTTCGCAGCATACCGATACTGAAGAATCGTATTCAAATAGCGTCTTATTCTAGAAGTATTCCCATTATATCCAAGTCCTTTTTTGCTTCTTGTAAACACTTTGATCTGGACTCTGCCCTCTTTCTTCTACCTCCTGGATTCCATTATAGCATTGAAAAATCTACGTTGTCTCCACCATGGCCATCTCATTCTTCGTTTTTTATTCTTCTAACTATATCTTTTACTTCAAGTTCTTCCTTCATTCCATCAATATTAATTGGTGCTGATATTGTTCTTTCTATGTTTCTTTCCGCTAATCTCAGATCCTCCTCTTTTCGTTATGTTCATTGTTTATTTTATCTCATTATTGTTATGTGAATATCCATTTAGTTCTTCTTAGTAAGTATTTTGGTCTTCAACATCTTCTTTGCATGATGTGCTCTATCAGTTGCTAATATTTTTTATTTTATTTTTGATCCTTTTTTCCCTTTAGTGTTAATCGTCAGATATTTGAAGTTTTATACTGCCTCAAATGCATAATCTCCTATTTTGACTGTCCCTTTTTTGAATTGCTTGTCATACCTCATAATTTTTGTCGTCTTACTTCTTCATTGATTAAGAATTCTTAAGTTTCTTCTATGCTTTTGATTCCTTTATAGTTATTGCGATATGCCTTCTTATTTTGTTTATACCCCTCGGCTTTTCAGAGCTTTCATCATGTTTTCCTAGTGAAAAGCTTATTAGAGATCTATCATCAATATTTCAATATCGATCTGGTGTTCGTGTTTTATTCAACTACCTATTAAATTGTGTGTGTTGTATCTATTGCGGATTTCACCACATTGGTATTAACCTACAATATGTTTTGCTTAAATCGCAAGGCGTCTCTGTATTATGGTTGACATTATTCTCAAAGCTATAGTAAGATTTGCCCATTTTCCAATTCTTCAGGCGACGTTCTCTCACTACATATACAAACACTACATACATGTTTCTATTTATGAATATCATTAGAATGTTGATATGTAAAAGGTAAGAAGGAATTCGAATTTTACTGGATAACTATTCAATTTTTTTCTGAAAAGAAAATATCAATTGCATTTATAAAAATCAACTACTTCTACTACTTCATTAATTGTTTTAAGTACAAACACTGAGAACAGTAATGTACAAAAATGTATCGCTTACCTTGAAGATACAGTTTTAGCGTATCCCAGGTACCTTCGTGAATTCCGTGTTCCAATGTGCAACGCGTTTTGGCTACTAAATCTCTTCCCAATGCAATAATTCGATTATTTGATAAATCTGCATGGCAAAGTACAGGTAACCCATGGAAATCTTTCTCCAATATTGTTAATAGGTTATGACTTGCTTTCAATTCCGATAATCTTGGTAAGTAAGTCTGAAAAATTATATATACTCTGAAGATTATTAAATATGGTTATGCCCTAATCTTGATTAAACTATGTATAGTAGACACACTTTCAATTTGATCAAATATTTGTTTTCATTTTTGTATATATTATATATAGATAATATGTAGATAATATATATATATATATATATATATATATATATATATATATATATATATATATATACATAAAGCCCACTTGAAAATGTGTGGGAGCTGATGAAAAGGGAACTGGATGAAGAGGCGATCACCATTAAATCCAGCAATCCTCAAATACAGTATAATCTTGCATGATAGCAAACAAAAAGCAATAAAACGGTACAATATCACTCGAAAATGAATATATCACGTGGCATTTTGCAGTGTGTCCAATAATATGACACCAAGAACTGTAGATAAAACTTATGCTTTATTTAACATCCAGTTATTCGATTAGGTAAAACAAAATATTTTATTGATATCCCTGTCAAATTTTTTTGCATATAATAGTAGCACAATTATATATGTATGTATTATAGTTTCCAATCGATGATCGCTGTAAAATTGATAAGAATCTGCATGATAATGTTACGAAATGGGTCCTTAGGCAGGCGCTGTCCAGCTGCAATGGAATTTTAATATTCGGCGAATCCTCGTGGCGCTTTTCATTTTTTTATAAATGGCGAACGTACCTTTTATGAACTTTTTATTATAGAAGGCGATTTGTTTACAGTATTTCTTTTAAATTAAAAAATTCTATCAAATATTTCTTTTGTTTCCTTTTGTTCTAGAACTTAGTTGACTTTTATTTACGTATATAAATGATTTGTGTAAACGCAGATTAGTTAGTTTAAAATAAATAGTCGTAGCGAAAAGAACAAATTAGTAAAAGTCATCGCAGAAATTGTTCAAGATTTATGCATAAGTAAATCATTATAAGTTAAAAGAACGTAAAAGACAGTACATATCTATTAATTCACCCCACGAATAGAAAGAGTAAATAAGAAAAACATTACACTAATTGAAGGGTTCAGAATTGAAGTGGATCAAGTCAAATTTCGCACTATTTTAAGTTAATACACTTTAGATATATTAAACAATGTTTATTCCAGTAGAGGAGTGAATCAAGTCGCACTTGACAGTGAAATAGAGTCTAAACCATTCCAAGAAAGTGGATCAGATTATCAGCTTCCGGAAAGGTCCGATTCTGGCGAGTGTGAAGGTATTGTTTAATTATTTTATTATTATTTTTAATCAGCGTGTATTACTTCCTAAAAGTGAGGTTATGTTTCCATTACAAATGTCCAGTATCTAATGTCCTGGTCTGATAGTAATGGGATTTGATACCAGCTTTGCTTGCAATTTTTTAAAGGCGATGAAGTTATTATACCCACACTGAACAATGATACAAGCCCAGCTATGGCCCAGATATGATATTGCCACAGGTATAAATAAATAAATAACTCTAATTAAACAGTGTATTCAGCGAATAATTAATTTTAGGTTTTCCTAAATCTAGAAAGCGAAGTGTAAATAAAAATAATTGGAAGGCTAATCCGCACCACTAAAATTCAAGAAAATCAGCGCAAGATAATTTTTGATTCTTTTTGGAAGCTAGCTGACTATTCCCGTCAAAATATTTTTATTAGAGGCTTGGTAACAGCACAAAGAAAACGAATTAGATGTGGCACAGGTGCAACAAAGCAAACGTCTTTCAAGTACAGCTTCCGAAAATGATACCTTATTAGTACTTATGTAAGAAGTATTTTTTAGATACATTACAAATTAGTGTTGATAGATTATATCGCTGTATTTCGAAAGATGAAGTATGTTCAGTAATAGATTCGCGGGGAATGAATCCAAGAAAGAAAGTGGATGATTCGAAAAATATTGAACATATCAACTATTTTCCCGCCTACCAGAGTCATTATACCAGAAAAGATAACCCTGGCAGAAAATATTTGGATGAGGAATTTACTATCAGCAAAATGTATGAATTATACAAAGAAAAATGTATCTCAGAAAATGAGATTCCTAGCAAGAAAGAAATTTTATTACCATGTTTTTAACGCAAAGTTCAATTTAAGTTTTAAATCGCCATCTAAAGATACTTATTCTCTATGCGACAACCTTAAAATGAAAATTGATGTTGAAGAAAATGAAGAAATAAAAAAGAAACTTAAATAGATAAAGGAATACATCTTGCAAAAGCTGATCAAGCCGTAGGCCTCAGACCACAACTATTATGTACTAACTTTTGATGTTCAAAAAGCGCTGCCTAAACTTGCCACGTCCGTAGCTTATTATAAGAAAAATTTTCATGTTTACAACCTTGGAGTACATTCATTCATTATAGGAACTGGATTCATGTATGTACGTATATGTGTATGTATTCAATTTGCAGCAAATCATGAACACATTATATTGTATTCTGATTCATGCACAGGTCTAATGAAGTCCACAGATGCCTTTCCATATTACTGTCTTACTTGCACTCGCATGGACACGTTTTTCACTCTGACAGACTGTTGGTGATGGAATTTCGTTCTGGCATTGTATATTATTAATGGTTTATTTATTTTATTTATTCTTTCAACAATTAGGAGATATGTAAATGTTCTGGCAAAAATTCCATGAAGACAAAATGCTGTCGAAAGTAATTTTTTGAAATTCTATCACCGATACTTGTAGTTTAACTAAAATGAATCTTATTTCTTATCCTGTTTAAAATTTAAGGGGAAGCTACCCTGGCCACATAGGGCTGCGAGAAGTTGTTTTTCGTTTTCTGTAGAAAGTTTCGTGACTTTTGAAATGACCACCTGAAATTGATCACTCACTGGCTCTTGGTCTATAAAATTTTTGGATATAATCATTCTTCTTTATTTTAGTCATACACTATTCGTCGAACAACATCTTTGGTTGCATCCTAAACTTTCATCAGTTTTCGAAACTTTCGAAACACTTTAATTCTCCACTGTCCTAATAATAGGATTATTTTTTTGATCTGAATGCACGTGATTTTTACAGGGGTTGCAAACTGAAAAGGTTCTCTACTTTTTTTGTGAGAATATTATTAGCGCTTTTTCAAAACTCGTGCCGATATATCAGTTTGTGGTCAGGATCCTTTGATACTTTTGATAGACAGACAATACTAACATTATACCGAACACTTATTGGATTAAAACTAGACTATGGATCAATTATATATTCAACAGCTAACAAATCGCTTCTGAAAAACTCGACAGCTTTCACAATTCTCAGCCTTACGTTGTGCATTCAAAACAACACCAGCGGAAAGTCTGTACTGCAAATCAGGGAATCATCCTTATATATTTGAACCTTACGTATGCAGTCAAACTAAAATCCAATCCAACCCTCCAAAACTGTTCCTCCAAGAAATTCCCAGATCTTTTATCAAATAAACCCAGAACCCCCAAACCATTCTATGCTAGAATTAGATCATATCTAAGCGAATTAAATTTCTTTCTTCCTGAATGCCTTCCTATCGAATCTTCTCAGACTGCATCGTGGACAATAGAAAGCACCAAATTCATTACCCAGTTCACTTCATTCGACAAACACCACACCAACCATATGCTAATCGAAGGACACTTTAATAATTTACTCAATGAGCTTAAAAACACATTTACGCGACACATCGAAATCTCAAGATGGTATGGCTATCGCTATCAGTACATCAACCTCCAAACATATGCTAAGAGCTCGTCCAATCTCATCCACTTTCACATCATATGCAATATATCGAGCTACACACATCGCCGCTTCATCAAACGAACCTAATCACCACAAACTCACAGATTCCCTTGGCTCAATCCAACCTCTTCAATAAATTCACACCACAAATTTCTTAGCAAACAAAATCAAGTAGCAACTGCGATATATACAAGGAAACAACAAAAAAATTTTAGCATTTTGTTGGATCTCCTCACACACTGGCATAAAAGGAAACGAAGAGGCAGACCTTGCCGCTAAGGAAGCTGTAAATAGTGATAGTGCGGAGTGCGTGAACTTTTTAATTACTGCCGATATTAAATCAATCCCCAACCGTAAAGTGCTCAATGAATGGAAGAACAAATTGTCAACGACCACACATAAACTTCGTGAAGTGAAAGATTCAGTAACACCATGGTCAATACTACCGAAAAATCGTAGAGATGAAAAACCTGAATGCAAAATGTAGCAATTGCAAATTATCTAATAAAACACATAATCGCAGAATGTCCATTTTTTAAATCAGAAAGATCATCATCAAATCTACAACTCGGAACAATACGTGAAATTATAAGACCTAAATACTATACTACTTACCCCAAAAATTACCTTAAACAGATCTCAATCATAAACTTAACAAATATTTGTAGATAAAACACTTAATTATTACGATTAAAAAAAAAACTGAATCGCTAATAACCAGTATACGGTTGATGCGAATTTTGTAATAAAAAAAAATTGCTAGAATGTAATAGTATTTCATTTTAATTGTTGAATTTCATTGTTTTCAATGAATTTTCAATAGTTTGGGAACAATGTCATGATACGTGGTCTAAATATATTATACTATACTATAGTGATATAGACGAATACATAGATGGAAACATTCGGAAACATCACGGAAATTTAGAATACATAAGTACTATACCTTACTAGTCTCTTCCAATGTTGTTAGATAATTATAGGAAATATCTAGTAATCGTAGTTCTTCCAAACCTATGAAGTCTTCTGGTGAAATTTTTCTAAGTTTATTAAAACTCAAGTTCAATCTCAATAGTTCTGTTAAGCCCGACAAAGCTCCATTTAAAATTTCAATGTAGTTATGATCCAATTTGAGCTCCGTTAATCTGATATTCCAGTCAACTAGATTCTGAAAAAGTTTGGGATAATTTATCATTAGCAATACTTTCGAATATATACATAAGAAAAAATGAGAAAATGAACATTGCGATTATTATTGTCAAAAATATACGTATAGGTATGTATGTATCAGTAGGCACTCTAATAATAATAAGTTTTGTCAATGAACCCTAAAAACTGATGGAGTTATTTTAGTTACAGGAGAATAAGTTATTTCTAATTACTAGTAGTTATTTCACGATTAATGAGTTTCAGTTTTTGTTTTCATATTCATAGATCTCCTAAAGGCAAATCTTAAATATATTAGGAAGGTAATGAAATATTTGACTAACTGAATAAAGTTAAAAGCTCATTGATTAATAGTCTTAGAGCCCGTGGACCCCAAATCTTCGTTTTTTTATAAAAGATGAAAGTTTTTTAGCACATGCTCCCAATATAGGTAAGAACGATGAGTCATTATGAAGTTTGGGTTGACGAGAGAGAAATGTTTTATTGTCGAAAATTTGTAGACGAAAGATTGTAAGAACTGAAGAACAAACATAAAAATAACTAAATAAAGATCAAACAAATAAAACAAACTTTCCATATACGAGGATATATTGAAAAATTCTTAGCCTACTATAGAACAAAACAAAATTTCAATGTTACAATATTTTATTACTCAACATATTCTTCTCTTAATTGGATATATTTATTACAGCGAACCTGCAACGTCTCTAGACCTTTCAAAAAAAATGTTTCTTCATGCTCTGCAAACCAGACCTGCATAACTTTTATTACCTCCTTGTTGGAAGAAAATTTATGACCTTTTAAACTTTTTTTCTGGTAAGGAAAGAGATGATAGTCGAACAGAGCCAAATCTGGTAAATAAGGGGGGTGTTCTAATAATTCAAACTCTAAATGACTTTTTTGCATGGCAACATGAGATTTGTGTGCAGGTGCGTTGCACTGCAAAACAAAACACCTTTGGATAGCTTTCCGCGTCTTTTCTCTTTAATTTTTTCCATGGTGAGTAATGTCGAATAGTAATCTCCAGTTATTGTTCTACTCTTATCTAAAAAATCAATCATGATTACTCCATGACAATCCCAAAAAACTGAGGCAAGAACTTTTTAAGCAGTTTTTTTGGACACAAAACTTCTTAGGTCTTGGAGAACCAGAGTGTCGCCATTCCATCGATTGTGGCTTTGTTTCTGGATCGAAGAAATGTATTCAAGTCTCATCCATAGGAACAATTCGGTTTAAGAAGTTTACATCGTTTTCAAATCGAGCACAGATCGAACGCGATGCTTCTACCCTTGCACGCTTTTGGTCAACATGCAAACATTTGGGGATCCATTTTGCAGCAATTTTTCTCATGTCCAAATTGACGTGAACTATATGATGAATGAGTTCGTATGAAATATTCAGGTATCCGTTTTAGCCCAATTCGACGGTCTGATAAAATCATGTCATGAACTACATCGATCGGTCATCAATGGAAAATTTACTTCTTTTGAAGCTTGCAGTCCAATTTTTCACGGTCACATACGAATGACATTTATCACCAATGGTATTAAGCATATTTTCGTAAATCTGTTTACCTCTTAACCCATTTAAATACACGTACTTGATGATAGCTCGATATTCAAATTTTCCGATTGTCACAATTTCGGTGGACATATTTTTTCTTTTAATTTATTGCGTAACTCTGGTTTATTTTTTGACGTCAAACTTTGTACTGACACTTCTAATAATTAATTGTAACGCAATATTTTGTTTATGCATAGAAACAGTCTAGGCTAACTAGATATCAATACATCCTCGTACAGAAGGAAAGCTCAATGAGTAACAAAATTATGGGTAATAGTAATAGGTAATAATTAGTTTATAAGTCTATAGCAAAAATTAAACCAATATGCAGCATGTCCGGAATTAAATATTATTATTAGAATAGATATTATAGGCAAGGAAGAGCAGTTGGAGATATGAGAAGCCTACATTAAAAATTTGTTTACTGATGCAATGTCATGCAATGAACACTCTTGATCTGGATGGACCCGAGATAATGAAGAGTGAGGTAATTGAAGCCCTAGAGCAAACAAAGGATGGAAAAGCAACAGAACACGATGAAATACCGGTTGAATTTTTGAAAGTTACTAATAAGAACAATATGAATATCGTGTTAAACCTGAGCATTGGTACCCGATGGCGAGCTACGAAATGTTACATACTCTCCTCGCTGCTTTACGGTGTGGAAGGTTCGATACTAAAAGTAGCAACAATGCACAAATTAGAAGCTTTTGAAATATGGCTGTATCGACGAAATATATACCTTGGACTGATAGAGTAACCAATACGGAGGTACTGAGAAGACCGGCTAAAGATTTTGCTTGTAACTATCAAGAAAAGAAAATCGGTATGCTACAGCTTATCATGGAATGCAAGATAGCAGATAGGAGAGGGTAAGGTAGAAAGAAAAAATCCTGGCTGAAAAACCTACGCGATGGTTCCAAATACCAGAAGTTTCGAATATAATTCATGCGGCGGAAAATAGAGAAGTCTATCAAATGATGGTCCCTAACCTTTGTAGAAGACGACACTAAAAGAAAAAGAAGATTAGAATAGATGTCGTTTACAGAATAGAAGAGACTTTCCAGTATATACTCTCAAATTATTGCGGAATTAGTACAACGATTTTTCTGAAATCGGAGAAGTGTGTTTACGAATTTAACAAACGGATTCATAAATCATACCGTGGCTTTGAAAGTGGACGGTACTAGAGGTGTGTAAAATAACGATCTACATTTATCAAATAATATAGTGTAATTTTTTGATATATGAAAGAACATCACTAATTTCAACATAGAATCGCTGAAAGATGACAGCACAAGAACAGACTTAATGAAAAAATTATAGAAATATATCAGAAAGTAGAAATAGCCTGGAAAAAAATTAAGGATAATATAGTGCGAAGGAAGCCATAGGAATAAGAAAATTAAATACCGAAAACAAAACCTTGGTTCACCAGCAAAGTTAAGGAAGTCGCAAACGCAAAGAAAAAAGCGTACATAAAATATATCAACGACTGAAGCCCAGCCGAATACCAGAACTATAAAATCGTTAGAAACCAAATAAACAACAGGATAAAACAACTAAAAAAGGAGTACTGGGAAAGATTCTCTGAAGAAGTTCAATACTGGTGTTCGGCAGGGAGACAAACTTAGCCCAACCCTATTCAACATCATAATGGATCAAATTATCGAGGAAGTCAACAATGTTAATGCAGGATGCAGAATGGGTCACCGCTCCCTAAAGGTATTGTTTATGCAGTCGATGGTATTGCCGCAGCAGAAAATGAAGACGACTTACAACGTAGAGCTATATTAGATGAAAATTTCTGCCGAAAAATTTAATATGAGCATCTCAGTCCACAAGACACAATCAATGGTAATAACAAAAAATCCTATTAGATGCAAATTGGCAATCGATAGAGGAATAATACAGCAGGTATTAAGATTCAATTACCTGGGAGTAAATATATCTAGTGAGAGAAACCTGACAAAGGAGGCATGAACACAACCGATGGAAGCATCAAAAGTCAGCGGCTGTCTGAGAAATATAGTGTGGAGAAACAAAGCGATGAGCTCACAAAGCAAGACCAGAATCTATAAAACGTGTGTGAGACCTATTCTCACATATGCCTCAGAAACCAGGGCCGAGACAACAACAACAAAAAGAATAATGAGAACCACAGAGATGAAAATACTGCGAACCATCAAGGGGTGACTCCGTCGGGGACCAAATAAGAAGTGATGACATAAGAGAAGAATTGGGCATACAGGATGTGGTGAGATGGGTCAGAGCACGAAAAAGATTCTGGAGGGATCACGTAGAAAGAATGCCAGAAGACAAATGTACAGGATTGAACAGGACCTGGTCCTATTGAAAGAGGAAGAAGAAGACCTTCAGAATGTTATCATTCATTGCCAACATCGTAGCAAACCCTTGCCAGACATTCTTAATGTTCATTAAATTATAATTCTACTTTCGTTATATTATAAAAGCTGATTTTGATATATAATACTTGGGTAATAAATTCAAGATGTTTCTTCATTAGCCAGACATGTTTGATGGTTTCAGCCTCTAGCAAGACAAGCTTGTAGCGTAGCTATACCGAGGCAGTATATAAATAGGTGGGTTGGGAGTAGTGAGAAGAAGAAGAAGAATATCCATTATTATAATAATAATATATATAGATTATAAAGTATTATCAATATTATTAGTTTATAATACGTACATTAAATGTTTACAATTTGTTCATTTGATTTTTTAAATGAAAGTGTTTTTACATTAAAAACAAGTCATGCGTGATAAATATATTAATTTGTATTTTTTGTAACAAAATTTTGTAATATTATTATTTGAGAAGACATTGTAAAAAATTAACTTTAAAATTTAGAAAAAAACATAACCTAAAATATAAATGATATCATTGTTCCACATGAATTTACAGAGATTGGTTATCACAAAGAATGTTATAAATCATTCACAGAACTGATGAAAAAATACTAAAATCTAAAAATTCTAGAGACTGTTGAAACAGAGCACGAAAAAGAAACATCTAAAGACATAAATACGAGGAGGTACTCAAAAGTAACCGGAATAGCATTGCCATGGGTGGAGCTTTTGTAGTACTGATTTCTGCCGCTAGGGCCTACCTAGCGCAACTCGTCGCCAGTTCAGTGCCGCGCGGGCCGTTCTGTTCGTCATTAGTGACCCTTTCTGCTAGTGCTGTTCCACTGCTGCTTCGTTTTTTTATGATGGCAAATTTAAGTGAACAACGTGCCGTTGTGAAATTTTGTTTTCTACTCGGTAAAAAAACGTTGCGAAACTGTTTTAATGTTGAAAACTGCTTACATAGATGATGCTATGGGGAAAACTCAAGTGTATGAGTGCTTTTCTCGATTTAAAAATGGCGACATGTCGATTGAAGATAAACCTCGCTCTGGACGTCCATCAACTATCCGAATCGATGAAAATGTTGAAAGAATTCGAGAGCTTGTGCGCACAGACCGTCGTCAGACAACTGATCAACTGTCTGAAATCAGTGGAATATCTTGGAGCTCGGTTCAGCAAACAGGTGACTGGTTCTTCCACCATGATAACGCACCTGTAGACTCAGCCTTCACTGTTAGCCAGTTTTTGGTTAAAAATAACATGGTTCCAATGCCCCACGCACCTTACTCGCTTGACCTGGTTCCGTGCGACTTTTGCTTGTTTCCACACATGAAAAGGGGCATGAAAGGACGGCGATTTGAAAACATTGAAGACATCAAGCAAATAATGAGGCAGGAGCTTGCAGCCATCTCTAAAGATGAATTCAAACAATGTTTCGAACAGTGGAAGCACCGGTGGGACAAATGTATTACTTGACCTTGAGAGTATTTTGAAGAGAATAAGGTTGTTTTGTAAATATTTGTAAATATATAGCATTTAAAAAATAATTCCGGTTATTTTTGGGTACCTCCTCGTACTTCAAACGATGATTCAATACCAGAGTCATCGCATGTTTCTGAAATGACACCCACATTCAGATTCTCAATCAACAGAAACTCAACCTGGCAGTTGTGGACATTTGTGGACTTGATGAAGGAGTGAATGAAAGTGCTATTGCATCCACCGATGTAAATAGTTCGTATCAAAGTGATAATAGTGTTGAAAAAATTAAAAATGTCTAGAACATGAAGAGACTGACACCAAAATAGTCTATCATAGGTGGGGAACCGGCGGCCTTCACGAGGCTCTTGTGCGGCCCTTTGCCACCTAGTACAAAATGGTAGAGTTCGTTTCAAACAACTATTGTACATCAACGCCATGAGATTTGCTCGAAAAATCCCACCAAAGACAATCATATTGTAACATGACGTCAGAATACTAGTCTGAAACGGACCCTAACACGTATGAGCGAGGCTCTGGCCCACAGACCAGCCGTTTCAGACTTGGATACTCAAAGTTAATTTTTTAAACAGTTTTTAGCGCCCCCAAGTTGCAATAAGAATGAACTAAACGAAAAAAAAGCCGGTTTATGCGTGTGTGTGTGTGTTTTTGCTTATTTTTTTCTTTTTACTTTTTTTATTTAGAAGGAATATTGAGAATTAGAAAATTGTAGAATTTTCAGGTAAGTGAAAAATTATTTATTCGGAGATTTTAAAAATCAATTATGCTTTTTCAGAAATGTTGGTTTTATATCGAAATAAATAATTTTGCACTTTACTGAAAATTCCACAATGTTTATGTAATTTACATATTTAAAAGAAACGAATAATGTTCTGTGTAATATTTATTTGAAAATAAATTAAAATTACAAAATACCATTGACAAAATTTGTCATACAGAGCAGCCACATGCTAGGAGACGATATGTTTACATCGATATTGATTGCTTGCATCATCGATTACACAGAGCAATTCATGAGTCAGCTGATTGTCTTTGCAATAAAATTTAAATTAACGCTAGCAGCGCCAACTACCTTGTCTAAGAAGTGAACAAAACTTAATTTCAAGTCTACCTTGCTTTGGCTTCTCTGACTCGCATCTCTCAACGCTTTCCTGTTGCGATCATCAGCAAACTGTAGTTAACAGTGCGTGCTTGTAACAGTTACACGGTTTTATCGTATTTCTAGAAAGTATACACTTTGTTAAAGGTATTATTTGATATTCGTTTTTTTATGCATTATGTCAAATAGTAAAAGAAGACAGGTGATCAAAACAGAATATTTAATATAGAATGGGAGTTGGATTTTTTCTTTTCTGCTGAGATAGATAAAATGATGTGTCTGTCTTGCAATACAGTTTAAAGTACTTTAAAAAAAGCGAATGCAAATAAACACTACTTGACTCATAAAGAACATAAATATTTCACTTTAGAAAGTGAATCACGAAAAGCTACACTTCAAAAGTTGAAAAATGAGAAGCATCATCAGCAGACATCTTTTAGTGCCTTTGTAAATCAAAATTACGCTGCAGTTGCTGTTACGTATAAAATAGCACATATACTTGGAAAAAGGGGCAAACCATTTAGTGACATTGAAATATCGACAAATACAAACAATTACCTCTTTCAAGAAGAACTGTAACAGATCTACAGCACGAATTAGCGCAAAATGTAACAGAGCAACTTCATACAATTATACAAAATGAAGATGTTAATTTTTCAATTGTTTTAGATGAAAGCACTGATAAAACAGATTCGGCACAAGTTTTATATTTTATGCGTGCTATAACTAAAGATTTTTTCAATGTTACGAAGAACTACTTGCGTTGGATACACTAACTGGAAGAACTCGCGGAGCCGATATTTTCGAAAACTTCGAAGAAGTATGTAATAAATTACAATTGAATGTCAGTAATTTAGTCAGTGTCTGCACCGATGGCGCACCTTCTATGAGAGGCAAAAAAGAAGGATTCGTTGCTTTGTTAAAAAAAGGAAAAAAGGAAAAGGAAAAAACGAAACAAAACAATATTTGCCTGCAAGGTGAAATGAGGTATATTTATGAAATGTGGCAAAAGATCCAAGCGTTTAGAAAAAAATTATCATTTTTAAAAACATTGCATTGTCGATCGGAAATATCTGCACAACACTTCCCGGAGAGCTAAAATGTTAAATGAGCAGAACTGTGAAAATAAAATATTCGATGAATATGTATTGTTTAATAGAAGAGTATACCAATAGATTTTCTGATTTTGACTCCTGCTATGAAACTGGCATTTGAACCACATTTAATAGATTTATCCGAGGCTCCTGCAGAACTACAAATGGAGTTAATTGATTTAGAGGAAGATAGTATCATCAAATTTCCTCTTAACGCTAAAAAGGATCCCATAGAAATCTGGAAAAATGTTGTTGAATATCCGTGCCTTCGAGAACATGCTCGCCGTTTACTTTCCTGCTTCGGAAGTACCTACTGTTGCAAGACAACATTTTCTCTCATGTCAAAAATAAAAACAAATTTAAGAAAGCAAAGTACAGATGCACATTTAGGGGATCAATTAAAGCTGTGTGTCACGAAGCTTGATCCATATATACAATTACTGTCTTACAAAAAACAAAACCAAATAAATCACTAACTTAGTGAATAAAAAAATATTTTTTATTGTATTTTTTTATAATATTTTCATATTATTTTATATGTATATTATATTTAAAATTTTGTAGTATTATATTTTATATTTTCTATATAATGCAATAAATTGTTAAATCTATAAAAAACCTATAATAATTTCACGAAAGTCACTTTCTTAGGTCAATCAGCTAATGCGGCCTCTCTTATTGCTGGCTAATTTAAATGTGGCCTCTAATGGTAAAAAGGTTCACCACCTCTGGTCGATAATGTGTGCAGCATTCCAAATAAAGTGATCAGAAGCATCGACACTGACATTGTAGCAGTCATGATTGCACTATGTACAAAAAGATTCATTTATTTGGATGCTGATAGGTACTGCGAGCAACTTGAGATACGTAGAACTCATAAAATTATAGCTAAAGTTGAGAAAATTCTTTGCAAGAGCTTGCCACGATTTCATGCGATCACAAATTGTGTTTATAATCCAGCTTTTTCCGAAAAGGTAAGTTGACGGAAGAGTATCAAAAATATTTCATTAATTTTTGATATTATTCAACAGTTTATATGTGAAATATACAATGTCGGTTCGATAACTGATGTTGATGCGGGATGACTTTGTAACATGCCATTCGGTTTGTTACCTTTTTCCAGAAACATTTTGAATATTCCTTTGTTCACGTATTGTAGCACAGTAAACACTTCTGATGAATTGATTGTAACAACGAGTTTTCGATAGAATTAATTTGTTATCGACATTCCACTCCAATCGAGAAATTTAATAAAACCTCGGAATGTATTCGAAATCGTCCTCTACTTATCTACACTCAAGTGTTCAAATCAAAGTGAATTTCAGCATATCTCCTAAACTATAAATTTCATCGATTAGAGAATACGTTTTTGTTAAAAAATCGATCCAAAACTTAATTTTTGCTATCTTTACATTGTACAGGTTGTCTCTGTAAAAGTTAAGCATGAGCCGTCCCTGCCTTTCAGATGTAAGAGTAGAATTATTTATTCCACCAAACACACTACATGGATATACGTAATTATCTATTAAAAATTCATAATGTTCGAATGTATAGTTTAGAAAATATATTTAAATATAAGTTGTGGTTGCGCAACTTTGAAGGCCTATAACTCAGAAACGAGGGGTCGTATGAGAAATTTTTTTCATTTCAGCATTATTTTCACTTCTGAATTTTTAGCGTCAAGTCCTGGAACATTTATAGAATTATACAGGTAGTAGCTTGAATTTATTGTTTCAAGTCTTTTGGGCTATTTTTATTTTTTACAATATTTAATCGTATGTGATAACAATTCATGTAATTAAAATAGGTATTTGAGTAGTGCGTTTCACAAAAATATTGTGCACTGTTTACATCACACCTACCAAAAAGGCCTTGGATAACACGTTCACCCAGGCGCGGGATACCGGTGACCCGCACTTGGCTTCCTCATCGGGGGCACGGGCCACCAGTGGCCCGCATTAGAGACTGTCTTATCGGGTGGCGCACGCATCCGGTGTGCCACCACTATATGATTGAAGGACATGTTTTAATGTGATGCTATATGACGATGTATTTTCGGTACCATTTAACGGTATTTAACTGTAATCGCAGTTAGTTGATCGGATAAATAAATACCTTTTTTTAATATTATAGTGGAATACATCATCGCAGCAGCTTCACTTGGTCATTTTTTCCTTGCACAAAGTTACACCGGTGATTCTTTGAGGTACTTAATATGTAAACTGAGGTGTTGTCAGTCCATTTCAGAAATTTTCCACCGCTACGATTTTCGAAACGTATCATTTCACCACGGTTTTGTTTCTTTTCCTGCCTGTGGTGCTACATATCTTTTGTTTATTTTTATAGTACCACAATATATTGTTTTCTAAAAGTTCGGCCCCTCAAATAATACGCTACTTAATAAATTTAGTACGACATCATGAGAATGTAACTTTTCACTGATCTTTCCACTTTTCCCGGCATAAATTTCGATATTATGAGTGTAGCTTTCAGGCAACCACAACTTGTATGCTTTTACGATAACATCTTTTTGCTACGTTTAATAGAACACTTGGAGGTATCAACAATTGTTTCAAGAATGTTTCGAATTTTGTGCAACCGATCTTAAGCTGTAGCTGTGGTATTGTCCGCAAAATGTTAAAACTTAAGATGTAAGATGTAAAGTATACATTTCATCGACTTAAATCAAAATAAAAAAATCAAGTTAATTAGGGGGGTTTAGGGGATCGTGACCCCATGACCCCCCCCTGGATCCGCGCTTGATTTCATCTCTTGTAACAGGCTGCCAGTCCTGTTGGTGCATTCTACTGTTAGATGAAGAGTTGTATAATTATGTATAATTGTGTATTATATTTCTTCAACTATCTTCTCTAGTAGTGATAAAAAGTTTGTAGAAAGCAAAAGGGTCATTACAGTCAATATTTCCATGTAAAAATTCATCTTTTTCTGAATACTAATTTATTAGTAAGTTCTCTCTTTTACTTCCTGCCATTCTTCATCGTGATCTTCGTTCTTCTGTGGAATATTCCTTTACTTCATTGTTAACATTAACAAGCTCCTCGCCTGACGAGGAAGAAAGTATCCATAATCTTGATGCATTTCTCTTGCTTTAAATTATATTTTCATTAGAATCACTTATTTCCATATCCATGATATCAAAGGAAAAAATTGAAAACATATTCTAACCACCCTTCTAGTTATTCATCCTGGTGAAATTTGTGGTCCTGATGAAATTACACATCTTGCACAATAAGCACTCACTGTATTTCTGAAGAAACAAACAACGCGTTTGTAGGTCTGAAGAAACAATAATAACGCACAGCTAGATGAAGGTTATTCTCGAGCGCCGCCTTACAGCAAAACGAATGAAAACCGGCTCCGGTGTAAACGTGTTAAACTATGATAAGTTATGATATGATATCAGTTGACCCACATCCTTTTCCAGATATTAAGAGTACTAAGGTGACGATAATAAACTCAGTCATGTATAAGAATGAAAATAAATAATGAACGGACGCAATAACGATTTTACTCTGTATTTATCGTAAAATACGTTTTGAGTTGAGTTGTGTGATCTTACCATTGCTAGTTTTTGGACTAGTGTTCAAATTGTTGGTGTAGGTCTAAATATTTCAATGAAATTATTATGCCTTTAAACTTTCTGAAGGTATGAAAAAATCATTATCAACTATTTTAAAATCGAATACTTACAGCAGGAGGTCCTATTAAAGTCGTAATAGAATTGTACGACAAATCTATACTCCTCAGATCTTTAAGATTAACAATTTCTTGTAAAGAAAATTCTTGTAACTTATTGAATGTTAAGTTGAGGAAGTTCAGTCTGGTCAACTTCAGTAGAGAATTATTCAAAGTTGAAAGCTCATTATGGCCCAGTAATAATGATTCCAGCATTGATGTCTCGGCGAAGTCTTCTTTAGTTAGCTTCCAACAGAAAAGGAGAAAATGAGACTAGATATTTCTATTTCAAGGATCATAATATTGTTAAAAAACAAACATAAAAATAATTAATAAAGATACAAATACAATAAAATTTTAATATACAGAAGAAAACTACAATGAGTAACAAAATTATAGGTAATAATAATAGGGAATAATTATAATCTATTTCAGAAAGGTATAGAGCAATAAAATGGGGAATTTCGTCCAATTCGGTCCAATTTCGGTGTCGGCCATAGGTGAAGGTCTTGAAATATTGTGTAGGGACTTAGGTAGTAGATTATACAGTTACGTTTTGCGTTTAACAGGTACCGTTTAACCTTCGATTAGTGCCTTTGCCTAATTCCAACCCTATTTCAGACTCGGCTTGACCAGGCGCCGTAAGGGGAATGGTACCTTACCCATAATTTTTAGACCTTATTCCATAAGGTTAATTAAAGTTATTCCTTAAGTCCATATTGGAAGCGAAAAGGGATTTTTAAAAGAAGGTTTGCTAACCTTTCAGTCGTGCCATATGGGAGATTACCACGAGGACATGGAATCGGATGTTTTTGAAGACTATTTTGGAGAAATGATAAAATATCTTCCGGCTTATTCAGTTATGTTCAGTTATGGCTGACACAAGTTATCATTCTCGACGCATAGAGAAGATTCCAACTTTATCTTGGAGAAAACAAGAAATTATTGACTGGTTAACCACGATAAGTATTAAATTTGAAGATAATTTCATAAAAAAAAAACTATTAGCTATAGTAAATTTACACAAACATCGTTTTAGGAAATACGTCGTGGAAGATATAGCGGAAAAACATAGTGTAACTATGCTGCGCACACCGCCATATCATTGCGAACTAAATCTTATAGAACTTATAGGGGCGCAAGTGAAAGGATTTGTAGCAAGACACAACACGACATTCAAAATGAAAGACGTTAAGCTACTGTCTGATTAAGCCAGTAAGGAGTGTGACACCAGAGAACTGGCAAAAAGCAGTCCAGCATGGCATTAAGGAAGAGGAGAAAATGTGGGATATTGACTACTTGATCGATTGGACCGTCGACTTGTTAAGAGGAGATGACAGTTCCTCAGATGACGAAGAATATTATGATTTTTTATAATTTAATTTCTCTATTATGTATTTTTGTGTAATTTTCAATAAAAAATAATTGTATTTAATACTATGTATATAATGCCTAAAATAATTTTCTTTTCTTTTTCACCTACCGGCACTATTTTCAGTGTTTGTGAATGGATAACAATAGGCTAAACCCATATATTGACACGAACCCGGCTGGTACTACCCGCACTTGATAAATGAAAGTGGCTTAAATATTCGTTGGGTCACTCTGTGGTCCCTTTGCATACCTAATGAGGTTTTATTACTCTATACCTTTACGAAATAAACTAGAGTATATAAGTCCCTAGCAAAATTAAACCAGTATGCAGCATGCCCCGAATTAAATATTATTAGTATAGAAGTCGTTTACAGAGTAGAGGTCCCTCAAATTATCGCGAAATGCTGGAAAAGATGATATCGATGTGATTTCAATTGGCAAGTGATTGTGCATTTTTTTTGAATTGTAAAATATTTAGCCCTTGACTAAGTCTGAACGTGAAGTAGGTAGTTAAAGGTTGTGCTCCGCGTTCCTAAGCCGTGCAACGACCTTTCTGAAATTAGAGAATTGGAGATTCTTACGAATTACGCAAACGGATTCAAAAATGAATAAGGAAGGAAGTGTCAGAATTTTTAATATTTTGAAGAAGTTCCTACAATGAGTCCTAGCTAAACCTAAATCTCTAACAACTCTCTTTTGTAGTTTGAAGATTCGCTCAAATTGAGACGCACCACACGTACCACAGAAGGGAAGGGCATATCGGGGGTGCGACTTAATAAGGGCATAATGAACTGTTAAGGAGGTGGATAAGTTCAGTTCTTTGGAAACTGATCTCAGCGCAAAACAGGAAGAACTTAATTCTTTAAATGGGGCGGCAATATGTAAATCCCATTTCAAGGAATTGTCCACAAGCCTTAGGAATTTTACAGAATCAACGACACCAATGGTAGTTAATAAGAATAAAAAAGGCTGCAATGTATCTTTATATGATAAAGCTTTGGGTTCGGAAACGTTGAGACAGAGAAGACTAGAATCGCATCATGATTTAAGGGTAATTATGTTACTGGTCATATGAAGTGACGTGAGATCAGGGTTGTTTCAAAAGAAACTAGTATCGTCTGCAAATAGACGTATTTTACCCCTAATGTCTAGATGCCGTTTATAAACAGAAGAAACAAAATAGGACCTAGTACTGAGCCTTGGGGCACTCCACTATTGGCTTGCAAGAAGACATCGTTATATCTACCCTTACAAGCTGACTTCTGTTTATAAGGTATGACTTGAACCATCCGAAAGGTGTTCCCCTGAAACCGAAGTACTGCAATTTGTTAATTAAAATATTATGATTAACACAATCTAAAGCCTTAGAAAAATCACAAAAAGTTGTTGCACTGGAGTTAGAGAGTAGACTTTATTACTTAAAGACCCAAATTGATGGGTAGTATTTTATATTCAAACAGAAATGATAAAAGCCTCTTTTTGACCAATCTTTCTATAATTTTAGATAACGAGAGAAGGGGTGCAATACGATATTACGGCGTTTACTATATTGATGGCTTCTAATTTTATACAAACTTTTATATTCCGAGGCTTCGCATCCTGCAACTCAATTTGTTCGTCTTCCCATATCATTATCAAAATTTAATAAATACTGTTTCAAGTATCTTACAATTATAAGTTACGCTCAGAAATTGGAAAAATTCGATAATATTGGATTGATGCCTGAAAATTACAAAAGTATGTAAAAAAAGATGTATGTTAAATATAAAAGTTGGCGTCACAAGTAAGTCTTCAAGTTTATTGTTAATTGGAAAATGTTGACAAAAGTATTTTGGTAATATTTTTAATCAGAAACTCTGATTTCAATAAAGTTCTGAAAATTGATTAGAAAAATATTGCAAAAATTCCACAGGACGCCGAGGGTGAAAAATATCTGCCATCAAAACTGTCAAAAATAATAAGTTCAAGTATAATCCAGGCGTGCAATACTTGGCAAAGCTGCTTATATTCAGATCTTTTATTTATTTCAACAGAAATGAAGTAATTCTACTTTTGACAAGCTAATAATGAATTCCCGAAATTTGCATGGAATTAAAGTATTTCAAGTTCTTTTCATAAGAAAATTCTTATTGTTACGAAAGCACACACTTGTGTAGTCTTCGAGGCCGCCGCTGCCTAATAGAACTGAAGTGAACTTAACCGTCGTGCTTCTATTAAACAAAACTGTGAGTGCGCCATATGTGTCACGAAAAGGTACAAATCCAATTGGAATAGGGTACTTGAATGGTTTGAGAAAAAAATAGTTTTGGATAGTTCATATACAACTTTTATTATAATTTTATTTTATTTGATCAATAATTATAGAAAATATTGAAAATTCAGAAATTTTGTATGTAGGTATAAAATAAACACTGAACATATGATTCAAAGTAAATACGACAGTTATTCTCTCACTTATTCTTGAATAAGCGTTATTATTAAACTTTGATTAATCTGAAAAATGGTATATAAATCGTGTTTTATGCCAGGATGTAAAAATAGCACGAATAAACACCTGATAAAGTTTTTTTTTATGATGCCAAGAAATTCGATTATACAACAAAAATGGTTTGAAAGTGTTGGTCGTTCTTACGATCCTGTCAGATGTAAATAATCTTTGTTTCCCGGAATTATTTTAATGTGAGTAAGATTCAAATTTTATAGTAATTAAGTTTATTATGCTCTTAATTTTTAACGTGATTATGTAATGAAGTAAGAAACTTAACCTACAAAATATTTATTCACTCTATTCCTATATATAGGGTGTTTCAAAACGTTCGCATGCGATTTATATCACTGCATTAAGCGAACAAAATCGATCAAAAATCACCGAACAATCACATGTCTATAACGCAAAGATATATCGCAAATTAACAATAAGATTTAGCCAATCAAAGCTTGTGGAACGCTTAAGTTCCTCCCTATCGAGTGGTCGAGAGAGCCATAAAAGTATTTAGCTGCTGCCGCATTTCTGAATTTACTTTTGTTTCTACAACGTACTCAAAGGTTTTCTGGCGCATATTATTATCGATCGTTGAATTTTTTGGCGTTTTTAGAGAGTAAAATGCTTCGATCGATAATAATATGTTTGATAGGCTGTTTATTAACTTATTTCAAGGCAAATATGAAATTCCCATTTTTGGTAGAGAGGCATTGCAAACTAGAATCTCCAGAAGGTCAACATGAACAGTTACTGCATAATTTTTTGGCGTTTTTGGAGAGTAAAATGCTTCGATCGATAATAATATGTTTGATAGGCTGTTTATTAACTTATTTCAAGGCAAATATGAAATTCCCATTTTTGGTAGAGAGGCATTGCAAACTAGAATCTCCAGAAGGTCAACATGAACAGTTACTGCATAATTATCGTTTATAGAATGTGCGAGAACTGATTATAAACTTGAGAGTAGGATTCTGTAATTTTTTTGACAAATAAGGAGAGATACTGGTTCATTCTATTAGTACCAAACAATTGAATAGAGTAGGAATATAGACATCTTAGGAATAATTGATGTACTTCATCATCGTAGACTATAAATGTAGCTTAATTCAGAGATTAAGATCTCATTAATCTGGAAGGTTACATAAATAATATATGATAAGCACATACATTTCTTCACTTACCCCGCTGTTTTCATCATTTATTAAATTGATTACTGATAACCCTTTTGAGTTCAAGCTACACATACAAAAGTGATATAGCAATGAAAGGTCGAAAATCTTTGAAATGGGTAACGAATTCTACAAGGGATATCATTTATGAAGGAAATGAGGTGATGTTTCCTCCTTCAACATTTCCACTAATCAAGTGGTTGGTCAATACAATAGCTGAAGACGCACATGTTTCATAAAATTTTGTGTATTTTTTTTTAATTGTTTAGCAGTGGAATACCACACCTTTGGATAGCTTTCCGCGTCTTTTCTCTTCAATTTGTTCCAGTAGAGTGGTCAGTAATGTCGAATAGTAATCTCCAGCTATTATTCTACCTTTATCCAATCCAATCAATCATGATTACTCTATGGTAATCCCAAAAAACTAAGGCAATCACTTTTCCAGCAGATTTTGGGACACGAAACTTCTTAGGTCTTGGAGAACCAGAGTGTCGCCATTCCATCTATTGTTGCTTTGTTTCTGGATCATAGAAATGTACCCCAGTCTCATCCATAGTAACAATTCGGTTTAAGCAGTCTACATCGTTTTTAAATCGAACACAGATCGAATGCGATGCTTCTACTCTTGTACGCTTTTGGTCAAAATTCAAACATTTGGGGATCCATTTTGCAGCAATTTTTCTCATGTCCAAATTGACGTGAACTATATGATGGACGCGTTCGTATGAAATATTCAGTCCTTTAGATATCCGTTTAAGCCTAATTAGACGGTTTGAAAAAATCATGTCGTGAACTGCATCGATATTTTCGGGGACTGGCACAGAAACTGGCCTTCCCGATCGGTCATCATCTTCAATGGAAAATTTACATCGTTTGATGTTTGCAGTCCAATTTTTCACGAAGGACATTGATCACCAAGGGTATTGAGTATATCTTCGTGAATTTGCTTACCTCTTAACCCTTTTAAATACAGGTACTTGATGATGGCTCGATACTCCAATTTTTCGATTTTCACAATTTCGGTGGACATCTTTTTTCTCTTTTAATTTATTGCGTAACTCTGGTTTACTTTTTTGACGGCAAACTTTACACTGACACTTCTAATAATTTTTGTGTCACATAAAGTTAATTTTCGAAACTGTCAAATCTCAAAATAAAAGCTAGTTCTATAACATACATAAATTTTGGGACAAATAGAAACAATACAGTATAGCGACTTAATCAGCACACTGCTGTTGGTTTAATCCACACAGAAAGTCAGAAAATCATCGCACCAAAAATGTTCGCGATTTAATTTCATTTTTTGACTTATGAATGAATGTATCTGTGAACAATTCCAATAGTACCCGTTCTGAGTACGTTTACCATTGAAAATGCCAATCTTTATGATGGCAATGTCAGATTTGATATATTCACACCATATCTCAAAACTTAAGTAGCAATCCTCGTTTTAAAGAAGTAATACAAAAATATACAAAACATGAATACACAAAATAAAATATTCATTTATTCCTGACGCTTTTTGAAATAAAGTATTCTTTGTTAAAGAAAACTGATTCGTTCCGTTTTTGTTCTGTCATATTCAGCTGATGGAAGATCTCTCGTTATTGTCCAACAGTAATCGGCGTATCCCAGCGTTGTTAGTATCGTTTTTCACCTTTTGGATATGTTGATCTTTAACCCTGCTTTGTGACAGAACTTATGTTAACAATATTTTCCAGAAAATTGTGCAAATAGGAATCAAAAAGTGAATTTTCATAGTACAATCAAGAATCCTGAATTTTCTCAGTAAGTTTTCAACGATTCTAATATTGTTTGTGTCTTTATAATTTTTAAGAAATGTGCAGAAAAAAGAGAGAGCCACCTGCAACCAGCCTGTCACCAAAAACTCAGTTTTCTCCATTTATTCTTTAAAATTTTGTGATTAAGTTAGCTACTTCATAACATTCGCTTTTTGGCGTCGTTGATAAGTTTTATGTGATCACTGAGACCCGTTTTTTCCTGCCATTATGGCATTCAACGTGGTAAATTATACAATGACATTCTGTAACGTGAAAATGTGACCCCCCAACAATTATATCAGATAAGGTCAAAAAGAGAGATTGTGTGAAATCATTTCTAGGCTAGTACAAAATCATGATAAATAATAAAATCTAGTTCTTACCGTGTTGATGTGATTATGTTCCAAAACTGCTCGTTGAAGATGCGAACTTTTAGCCAATGCTCCATCCAAAGAAGTCAATCTATTGTTATGAAGAAAAATTGACTCGAGATATTGATAATTCTTCAGTTGTTGTGGTAACTTGTCTAGTTGATTATGAGAAGCATGGATTAAAATTAGATTTGGTGCATACCGAGGTAATTGACCGTCTATATCTACCAGTTGGTTGGAATTTATGAACAACCATCTCAATTCCGATAAATTCCTTAATGTGTTATTCAAATTATTGATGTGATTCCTCCCCAAATGTAATCTTTGAATTTGGGATGGTATAGATTTTGGGTGCATCTCGGCTATCTGGTTTCCAGGAAGAACTAAACACTCTATGTGTTTTAATCCCTGAAAAATATTATATATGAAAGATTTGCAAGAAAATTTTATTTGTTAATAGAGAAAAACAATCTGTCGAATTATAAAAAATATCAAATATTTTAACATCAATTTTAGTTACAATGGTATAAAGAAAAGACTCATATATTTTTCAGAACTTGTTTATTTCAAGCAAAATCAATGGAGGAATATCAAATATTTTAACATCAATTTTAGTTACAATGGTATAAAGAAAAGACTCGTGTATTTTTCAGAACTTGTTTATTTCAAGCAAAATCAATGGAGGAATAGAACTTTAAATTTCACTTCATTTGAAGCACAATCTATAATAAATCGTTATTTTTTCCTAAATCATTACGAAGATCTAAAATGCCGAGAATTTTATTTTTCACCCGGTAGTTACTTATGCCAAACCTATATCCTTAACCAACGGAAAAAATCAAAAAAGGTTCTTAAAATAATATTTGGATTTGGAAAATATGGGTACATCACAGTCAAAAGACTACAAATTCATCAATTTTTTTAGAAAAAAGGTGGCAGTACCTCAATAGGACAACTCAGAGGAAGGTTGAAGGATGACATTGCTGCAACTTATCTAGGATTCAAGTCCAGCAGTGGAAAGCTTCTTGTATTCAAACAAAAGGTTCTTAGAATAATATTTGGACTCCAAAAAAACGAAACAACAAACGTGAGAAAAAGGTATAATTTTTTGAGAAAACAGGTGGCAGAACCTCAATAGGTGAACTCAGAGAAAAGTTGAAGGATGGCGTTGTTGCAAACTTATCTAGTTCAGCAGTGGAAAATAGAAGATCTCAGAAGCTGGAGGATAGTGGATGTAACTAAGACTATGTATATTCATGACACGCTTTAGAAGGATTTTAGCGCGTATTTTACAAAAAAATGCGCTGTTACAAGCGTCCGTCTGTCCGTTTATCTCATCACAGGAAGCATGTAGCGAGCTCGGTTTTTTTGCATTTGATTCCTGTAAAGTTGTAGATGTGCCGAAACAAAAAAAATATGGGCATTATCAAGAAAATATTAATTAAATTAACCAAAATTTGATTTTTAAGGCAAGTATAAGTTTGACATTTCGACCTGTTGCGAT
Source organism: Diorhabda elongata (assembly GCA_026230145.1). Classification (NCBI taxonomy): domain Eukaryota; kingdom Metazoa; phylum Arthropoda; class Insecta; order Coleoptera; family Chrysomelidae; genus Diorhabda; species Diorhabda elongata. Next base: position 19,584,230 of record CM047932.1, read on the forward strand.
CTTTATCATACTATTACTTGACACTGACAACTTGCTAAATTATATTGATCACCTTTAACTTTTTTTCTTTCTTTCTATCAATTGGATTTTTGTAGTTGCATTGATATTCATGTTGTAGGTGATCTATTAATCAATATAATTTAGCAAGTTGTCAATGTCAAGTAATATTTTGTAAAAGACCGCAACAGGTCGAAATAATTTTTTCATGGAAACTCCTTTTTATGAATTAACATTTCTGTTAGTATTTATAGTCATCTCGATTAATGTTGGCAGTTTTGCGTCTACAACTTGTTCTTTCAGTGCTGTTAGTAGGTGGTTTATTATGATTGAGTTAAAGGCCTGTTGAAAATCAAAGAAGGGCATCTCGTGTGATTTTTCCCTTATTTGTTTTATTATGTGCTTAACTAATCCCCCTTTAGTTACTGCTTTGGTGTTGATCAGTTTTCTTGTGTATAGTTTCAATTTATCTGATTTCTCATTCTTTTGTCATCTTTTTCTCAAACCATATCGTGCTAATTAGTTGATATATTCTTCCATGAAATTTGGTTTCTCCATACTTTATAACCTCTATGCTTGTTTCATCTTTACCAGTGCTTTTCGATTTCTCATTTTATTTATGATGTCTTTGATCGTTCTACTCCTGTTTTTTCCTCTTCTGTACTTGTTTCAGTTAGTAAATTCTTGAAGTAACCTAACCATATTTGCTTATATTGGTGGTCTTATTTTGCCAGCTTGCCTTTATCCTTTATATCTTTGATTTTACCTTTGCATCTTTTATTAGATTCGCATATTTTTGGATGATAAAATTCTTGTCTTTGTAGAATATGTCTTGATGTCGTCGCATAATTTGAGAGAAGCTTTTCTCCTTCTCTATTAAAACCCCTAGTGTTATTTATGTTTTGCGTTCGGTCTTTTATTATAATTTCAATACGTTTTTCACTGTGGTTTATTATATTAGTTTTTAATTCACAATTCAAGTTTTTTAATTTAGACTGATAAGGCCATCAAAATAGTTGTGAAACTTAAATAAAATAAATGGTAGGTATCTAAATTCTGGGAAAGCTGAAATATCTGCATTGAATTTTGTATATTCGTGAGTTAGTGTGATTAAAATTCTGGTTACTTCTTGATAAATACGAATAGTACTGAAAATTTTCAGCGATTCTATGATTTAATATTTTTATTTTTGATGGTTATTATCATACGTGACGAGTTCTACGAGGATGTATTGATATCTAGTTAGCCGAGACCAGATCCATGCATAAACAAAATATTGCGGTACTTTTGCAACGAACAATAACTTATTAGAAGTGTGAGTGTAAAGTATGACATCAAAAAAGTAAACCAGAGTTACGCAATAAATTAAAATAAAAAAAAATGTCCACCGTAATTGTGAAAATCGAAAAATTGGAGTATCGAGCCATCATCAAGTATTTAAAAGGGTTAAGAGGTAAGCAGATTTACGAAAATATGCTTAATACCCTTGGTGATCAATGTCCTTCGTATGTGACCGTGAAAAATTGGATTGCAAGCTTCAAAAGAAGTAAATTTTCCATTGATGACCGATCGATGTAGTTCATGACATGATTTTATCAGACCGTCGAATTGGGCTAAAACGGATATCTGAATATTTCATACGAACGCGTTCATTATAAAGTTAACGTCAATTTTTACATGAGAAAAATAGCTGCAAAATGGATCCCCAAATGTTTGAATTTTGACCAAAAGCGTGCAAGGGTAGAAGCATCGCGTTCGATCTGTGCTCGATTTGAAAACGATGTAGACTTCTTAAACCGAATTGTTACTATGGATGAGACTTGGGTACATTTCTTCGATCAAGTCATGATTGATTTTTTGGATAAGGGTAGAACAATAACTGGAGATTACTATTCGACATTACTGACCAGTTTACGGGAAAAAATTAAAGAGAAAAGACGCGGAAAGTTATCCAAAGGTGTTTTGTTTTTGCAGGACAACGCTCCTGCACACAAGTCTCATGTTGCCATGCCAGAAATTCGTGTTTAGGGTTTGAATTACTAGAACACCCCCCTTATTCATTATATTTGGCTCCGTCCGACTATCATCTCTTTCCTCAACAAAAACATTTTTTTTTTGAAAGGTCTAGAGACGTTACAGGTTCGCTATAATGAATGTATCCAGTTAAGAGGAGAATATGTTGAGTAATAAAATATTTTGATATTGAAATTTGTTTGGCTGAGAATTTTTCAATATATCCTCCTATGAATTTACTAACTAGTCCTAGTACTTTCCCAAATGTATATCGATTCAGATCGTTGTAAAGGACCCTGTATTGTAATTATTTTCATTGCGTTGGTAACATCACGTTTTCCTAGCTCCGCAACTTTGAGTATTCCTTTGCTATGAAAATTACTGAGCACGTAATTTTTGAACTTGTCACCCAACTAGCACCTAATTTTGGCATTTCATAAATACAATTTCCTGACTTTGCGTTGCTAGTGCGAGGAGCTGGATAATATGGTCATTAAATGATGGTCTGTGGGTTCAGTAATAATTTCATTATAAATTGCCTTTATTACTGTTTGACATCCTAAAGGATGTTGATATTGATAATAAAGACAACAGGATCACCAAAAGCTGTATGCAGATCAAACAACGGAACTGCGAACTAGCGGCTCTCTAACTATGGAACACCTTCAGGGAGTTCGTTTTAGATGCATACTCTCACTCATGCTATTTAACATATACGTAGAACGAATTTTTCAGCTGGCATTAAAAGACCATCAAAAAGACATTAAAGTAAATGGAACTCCCATATTAGGTATGCCGACGATACTGCTATATTAGCCGACAACGTAGAAGACCTACAAGAGGTAGTCAATTTCATCAACGCAATTGGAACCAAATACGGACTCACAATAAACGTGCATAAAACCAAACTATTGGTCATAAGCAGACAACAACATGTCGAAGATCAATTACTTGTCAATGGAAATAACATAGAGAAAGTCAATAAATTTAAATACTTTGGATGTATGTTAAATGAAAAATGGGATTACGACGAGGAAGTTAAAACTCAGATAGCAATTGCAAAAACAGCTTTTACAAAGTTAAGTTCCCAATCCGCCGAGAAGTTCCCCTAAGCTTTAGATTGAGGGTGATAAAATGATATATTTGGCCAATCCTTTTGTATGGTGTGGAGACGTGTTGCCTGAAAGTGAGGTCCTTTAACGGAATAGAAGCAATGGAAATGTGGATGTTGCGCAGACATCTACGGATCCCATGAACCGAGCATATGACGAATGAAGAAGTACTGAGGAGAGCGGGTGTGGAAAGAAAACTGATCGCGGTAATTAAACAACGAAAAGTATCTTATTTGGGACACATCCTGCGAGGACCGAGATATTCAACTATCAAGCTCATAGTGACGAGAAAGATCGACGGAAGGAGCAGAAGAGGTGTGAATGACGAAAGTTTTGGACAAGAGAACACCTACACGCTGCAAAGTGTATGGTACTTGAAGAAGACGATTACTAAGCAGATAAATATTGTTATGTGAATTTTCAACTTGGTTTGACTGCGAAATTTCGTTTCCTCTATGAAATATATCTACTGCACTCTATATTTATAAATAGTAGACTAATTATTACACTTTATTTGGGTAGATTAGTCATAATGTAAATATGAGGAACGGAATTGACTTTAGCACATTATTAGTATAGTCAGTGAAGTTGAAAATCAGATGTAACCTCCGACTTTGGGCTCAATATAAAAAATGACATGAGTCCGATTGACGCTTTATGTTTTTTAGGGGTGAAAACTACCTCTAGGTGAAAAAAATTAAAAAAATTAAGTTTTAATCATTTTACTGGTAAAAATTTTATTCAAGCACAAATATTAAATAATGTTTCATGTTCTCAAACGTATTTTACTGTATATTTAATGTTTAAACCCCCTTATATAACCCTTAAAAACAACCCCTTTGTAAAAAATAATGACAAACAATTACTTTTTGAGGATTTGATATAATTAAATCGTGAAATCATATAGAATAAAAGCGATTCTTGAAGTGAAAAAAGAATATTTTCCTTTCAACCCCTAAAAACCACCACTGAAATGCTTTCCAAAAGATTGGAATGCTTAAACGGTGCTTGTTATTTCAAATAAACATTTCTTTATTGTTTACAAAATGACTTCACTTTTAACCCTTAACACATTCAATTATAGGTCCCATATGAGGGGACATTTCAAGACCTATAGGCGCATGTAAATAAAATCTTTAAAGCCCTTTTATTTTTTAAAGGTTACATGTAATCTTTCCACTAAAGTGGATAATTTAAAAAAGCTACAATTTTGTTCTTCATAATTTTTTTATGTATCATAGTTTCAGAGTTATGCAATTATGAAATTGCATATGATTGAATATGAATTGAATATGAATTATGTTTTTTGAAAAATTAAAAATACGTTTTCAATTTTTACCGTACATCAAAAAATATTCTAAACCGGTCTAACTTTAAAATCGTATGAACAAACACTAATATAAATCTAATTGTAAAAAGTCAACGTTTAATTTTGGAATTCTGGTGGAAATGGTACAACTGCACATTTTACTTCAAAAAATATGAGCCACCAATTTAATATTGACTATAACTTCCTCAATTTTGGTCCAATTCACTTTTATAAGTACTCATTTTAAAAGTATTACAAAAAACTTAAGGAGCATTATGCACGTCAAATCAACCTCCTTTCCTTTATTTGAAGTTGAACCCATCGATTCGAGTATTCTTTCCAAAAGTCTCTTTTCACTAATCATATATTGCTTTGTATTAGATGTTGTACATTTTATGAAAAATGATTTTCTTTGTATTTTCATAAGCTATGATTTTGTTTATTACACTTTTTTTAATAAAATGCATAGTTTTTGAGTTATTCGCGAAAATGTGGTTTTTTTTTTCACTGAAAATTCCAAGTTTTAAATAATGAATAACTAAAAAAGTATAGAATTTACGAAAATATTTTTCATTCAGAATTTGATTCTCTATTGAATTCTAGTGTTATTTTTTGAATATAATTTCGAGTAAATCGGTTCTGTTTCCAAAAATTCGGTGGTGACTGCGCTATATATGCATTGACGTATAATGTGACGTGTCTATTTTTCTACTAGCTGATAATTTGAATGAGGATTAATTGGAGTTAATTGTATGACGCTATGAACCCTTATACAGGTATGCTCTCGTTGAATAATTAGTTCAATGATTTTATTGGACATCGGTTAGAATTGTATGTTTTTATTATTTGATTAGTTCAATTTCGCATTTCAGCAATAGTGATTGCATTTGTATCTGAAAATATAAAGCGTAAACATAATGCTATAATACGTTGTTTTTTCTATTTTCCTAGTATGTTGTTCGTTATATATAAATCATAAAAAGACAATGACATGTCTATAAAAGAATATCGTTATAAGTGCTGACAGGGTAGTTCCCACATGATTTGCAAGACCACAATTCACATGTTATCAGCAGGCATGTGTAGATATCATGTAAATACACTAAAAATCATAGTTTGATAATTTTATATTTCATTTTACTTCTTATTTTTCCTCTTTCAATAGGACCAGGTCCTGTTCAATCCTGTACGTTTGGCCCTCTTCCTGGATCTTCCTGAGAAGCTGACGTGTGTTCGATCTCTGAGTTTTAGCCCACTCTGCTCATCTGTCGTCTGGCAATCTTTCTACGTGATCCCTCCAGAATCTTTTTCGTGCCCTCACCCATCTCAACACATCCTGTACGCCCAATTCTTCTCTTATGTCATCACTCCTCATTTGGTCTCTGAGGGAGTCACCTCTTGATGGTTGGCAGTAAGCTCATCTCTGTGGTTCTCATTATTCTTTTTGTTGTTGATGTCTCAGCTCTAGTTTCTGAGGCATATGTGAGAATAGGTTTTATAGATTCTGGTCTTGCTCTATCCAGCAATCCTTTTTCTATTCATTCCTTTTATAATTCAAGAAAAAATGAATCTTTGTTCTATCAGCAACTATTGTGGTTCTTAAGTTTAAAAGTAGAATCTGTTTGATAAGGTATTTAACTTGGGTAAGTTTCGTACCTCAAGTATATCCATTTCTACAAAGCTTTATAATTTTCAGGGTCGTGCTTCTTCTCTGATGAGCATTTAGAGCCCCCTTTCCAAATAGCTTCTCTAATGAGAGTTTCTGATGATACACCTCTGGGTAATAGATCGACTGGATTTTGATGTGTGCGTACATCTAAAGTTTCTTTATCTTTTTTCGATGGAATGTTTCAATTGATGAGGAATACAATGGAGAGTTTTCATAGAATCTATCCAAAAAATACTGTGTTATCAAGTTATACGAGGATATATTGAGAAATTATTAGCCTACTATAGAACCAAACAACATTTTAATGACAAAATATTTTATTTATCAACATATTCTCTTCTTAATTAGATACATTTATTATAGCGAACCTGCAACGTCTCTATACCTTTCAAAAAATGTTTCTTCTTGCTCTGCAAACCAGTCCTCCACAGCTTTTATTACCTCCTCGTTGGAAGAAAATTTACGAACTTTTAAACTTCTTTTCAGTTGAGGAAAGAGATGATAGTCGGACGGAGCCAAATCTAGTGAATAAGGAGGGTATTCAATTAATTCAAACCCTAAACACGAATTTTTTGCATGGCAACATGAGACTTGTGTGCAGGGGCGTTGCAAAAACAAAACACCTATGGATAACTTTCCGCGTCTTTTCTCTTTAATTTTTTCCCGTAAATTGGTCAGTAATGTCAAATAGTAATATCCAGTTATTTTTCTACCCTTATCCAATAAATCAATCATGATTACTCCATGCAAATTCCAAAAAACTGAAGCAAGAACTTTTCCAGTAGTTTTTTGGACACGAAACTTCTTAGGCCTTGGAGAACCAGAGTATCGCCATTCCATCGATTCGATTGTTGATTTGTGTTTGGATCGTATAAATGTACCCAAATCTCATCCAAAGTAGCAGTTCGGCTTAAGAAGTCTACAACGTTCTCAAATCGAGCACAGATCGAACGCGATGCTTCTGCCCTTGCACGCTTTTGGTTAACAATCAAACATTTGGGGATCCATTTTGCAGCAATGTTTCTATTGCTGCAAATAATATCCAAATTGACGAGAAGTATATGATGAACGGGTTCGCATAAAATATTCAGTGCCTCAGATATATATTTTAGCCCAATTCGACGGTCTGATAAAATCATATCATGCAGTCCAATTTTTCATTGATCATGGATAGATACTCCAATTTTTCGATTTTCACAATTTCGGTGGCCATCTTTTTTTTCTTTTAATTTATTGCGTAACTCTGGTCTACTTTTTTGACGTCAAACTTTACACTGACACTTCTAATAAGTTATTGTTCGTTGCTATGGTAACGCAAGATTTTGTTTATGCATGGAACTAGGCTAGCTAGATATCAATACATCCTCGTATACAAATACTATTAATTGGTTTTTGTAAACAAAAACTAAAACTTACCTTTGCTGAGTTACAGTTTTGGACAATAACAACAAATCAAGTGATAAAGTTAATTTTTTTTTCAATTTAATATTAACAGGTTCGTCAAAAACAACTTTATCATTAGGAACTCATTCTTTGTGTATATTTCAAAGTGACATGAGAACTCATAAGCAATTGAACAGATCCAGCCTGGCGAATGCTTTGCAATGAATGAAATTATTTGTGAAGATTTGAATATTATTTATTTAACCTCCGATAATAGATAATATAGAAAAACTTACGGCAAAACTGCTTTCGAGAAGGGTTTTTATTTTGGTCCTTCCCAAATCTAAAGTCTTTATGTTAGGCATTTCAGTCCATAGTTTTTCAGGTACTTCTTCTAAATCATTATCTGCTAAGCTTAGATAATTCACTCGTGTCAAGCTTCGGAACGTTTCTGGATTCATGTAACTAAAACAAAATATTAGTGTGAGTAACTAAGTGATAGTTTGTTCCTTCCAATTCAACAATTTATATGAAATGAAGACATTACTCTCATTCACATTAGTAACGTAGCATATCAATCACTTGTATTGGTAATTACGTATATGATTTTAAAATATATATAAATACAGAGACAAAATGTTTTATGCAAGAAATTATACAAAATTGGATAGTTATTTACAAAATAGAGTAGAAAGGAAACTTGAAAACCACCAGTATGTTCATTAGTAATTATAATAGATTATTAAAATGATGACTACTAGCGTATTTCTGATCTACCTTCGCTAGAAAAACTTGTTTTGAGAAGAAATTTTAAGTAATTGTTTCTGCAGTCCTTACTATGGATCACTCAACATGTAAGAAATTATTTTGTTGAGATGCGTATATTGGAGGTTATTGGAGACATTAAAAAATCTGAAAAGAATTTTTTAAAACCGATCCAAATGGTTGTAGAGGGTGCCGTTCGCTTCGCTTAGAAAGACATAAACATTAGGTTTATTGCTTGCTCTTCATTTCCAGTTTTTGAGTCCCTCTTACTTATGCATAATAGATCCCCCTTTTACCATAGGAAGAGTACGGGATGTCAAGTTACTATAGACGATGACATTTTACTATTTATTTATGTTCAAAACTCACAAAGATCTCCAAGAAACATCCAAAATATATGAGAATTTGAGTGTTGTAGGTGTGTAAAATTAGTGTCTGTACTTCTGAACTACAATTTTTAAAGAATTTTAAAAGCTAATTAATATATTTCCGACAACTCATTCTAAACATTTTACATATAAAACCACATTTTCAACTAATTTATAACTCAATTTAATGAACATAAAAGGAAATTGTTGGCACTGTTGAAATAATTATAAGAAACTTGAGAATTTTGTTGTAAAATTTATAAAAATCTTAAATAAGATAATTATAAAACGAGGCCACAATCATAAAATCTCAATTTAACTACATAATCTCCGCATATAGCCAATCTTGATTCACACAAAGTATAGGGTGTTGACCTCGGAAAATCGACAAACTCAGTATATTACCATGGAAAAATTTGTATCTTGGAATCCTAAAACTATCCTCAAAATTCACATATAATTGAATGGTTTTAAAGTCAGGGGACAAATGTCACAAAAATCGATTTTTTTTACATTTTTTGCAAATATCTCTTTTTCTATAGGTTTGATGTTAATGGTATTTTTATCAATATTGTAGTGTATTCTATTCTCTACAACTTTTATATTTAATTTTTTTTTATATCTTGAAATGTTTTCGAGATAGAGTAGCGTAGAGCGCGCGGTCAGAGAATTATCAATTGGTAGTCCCGATCCAGAACTCGTAATAATATGGTTATAATTTATTGCTAAATGTATAACTCTCATTTTTCATTAACTTTTAGATTCAATTCAATCTTTCTTTATGATAGTTCAAAAATTTATCAATTCAATTCAATAACAATCATTCGAAGTAGAAAATAATTAATAACATCTTATTTAGAATCCGCAAACTTCAACAATTATACTCGGGAATCGGACCCCTATTATATGCACTAAGTCAACAAAGTCGAATAAACCTATACAGTTAACAAAATTTCCATCAACAAGTGGAGCAGCTCAATCGCGTTTATTATCAAATCAAACTTGTTTAGAGCATGATCTAGAACACCAGGAATAGGGTTGGACAATGCGGAACGAATTCCTGGAACCTATCATGACTATGCACCAGATGGTAAAACAGTCTTGTACAATATTCTGTAACTGCAAAAGTAGCTGTGGCTCAAGATGTGAATTCAGGGAAGCGGGTTTCAGTGCTCTTTAGCTCGCGACCAGTGTATTGGACAAGCTGTACCATATTAATGATAATAGAACCTTTGACCTAGAAATCATGAATGACTTGGAGACAAACGTCGTTGAAGACGGTAATGAAAAGGAACTTCTGCAGCAGAGGGACGATGATGAAGAAGAAGAAAAAGAAGAAAAGAATTGAAATTAGAATTTTTTCTCTAGGTTTTTATTAATTTTGACAATAATGAATCTACAAAATGACACATTATTTAATAAATTGTTACTTAATCAAATATAGATAAGTAACCAAGAAGAAATGAATTCAATCTAAAGTTATATTATACATTTAGCAATAAATTATAACCTTAATATTACGAGTTTTTGATCGAGACTTCTTCTTCTTCTTTGTGGTGATGGGCTCAATCCTTAGATCATCCACCCAGGCTAAGTTAAGGTTCTTGCAATTTGATTGAACTGTCCAGAGTTGCGAATATTATCGCGTCTGACTCATAGTCATTACTCCTTCCAGCTATCTGAAATTGTCAAGTTTCACAGTTTGTTTTCTTTAAAAAAGCAAATATTAGGGAAGCATTTTTAGCAGTTGGATTAATAAGCATGCATTCCAAGCTTAAAGAAGAGCTGCCACCAAACAAGCAATTAAGCATACTAAAATAAAATCTATTTCTAATGTCACTTCTAATGCTGCTGCATTCTAATACTTCCCCGCACATGCACCGTGGCGAGTCACATAGACCCAATCTAATTCTACACATCATGGTTATTCTGGCACTATCTAAATTCACTTGACAAAACCATGGTGTTTGATTGATTTTGCCCATCAATTTAAACAGATGTTTTCCTTTAATTTGATCGAGACTATCAGTTGACCTCAGATACTTCTCTGACCGCGCGTTCCACGCCCTCTATCTCGAAAACAGTATGTCGATTTACCAAGATATTCATCTAATTTGGCCTAAGATGACTGGACTAACAGTTTATCAATAACCATGTTAATCAATATGTAAGTCTCCGTATGGATCAGATCAATTGCTTCTAAATTGTCATTGTTGCTCTCAATTTGAACGTTATTAACTTTAACCTTGAAAAAACTCGTTCGCAGGTAACCTGTGTTAATGGAATCGTTACTAAATATTAGTAAATTTTGTACAGTTCTGTATATTGAAGAAAATGAATGTTATAATCTACTATCACTTCAAATGCATGTTTGATATTCTCCATTTTCACGTAGACATAAATCGTCATTCATACCTTGGACGAATACATAAAAAGAATGGACCTAGCATGTTTAAATATAATTGAAGCCAACTTACAGTTGACCTCAGTATTGTCAAATTTTACAGTTAATATTTATTATCTGAATACATTGTACCGTTTCACAAATAATTATTTCTACATCTTAATTTGGTGAATGGGAAATATTTTTCACAATTGATCTCAACCAAAATGTTTTCATGACCAAGAAAATAAATGGTTGCCTTTGTTTACTAAATATTTAGCAAGAATTTTGAATAGATTTGTTGAATTGAAATATATTTGAGTGTTTAGATATCGTTTAAATGATATATTAGTGCTAAGACAATGGGTAAATCGTGTTATGTTTGGAAAAAAGTGGATTATTTAAATCCTAACCTTTCATTCCAGGTGAGTATCAATGGCGTAACTCAACCTTATTTGTTAATAAATAGATTAACTTCTTACAATATAAAATTGTAGATTTCGTAACAATGTAGAGCAAAGACAAAAGTGGCTGGCTGTATTGAAAATACAGGAAAAACCAGACGATTTTCAATGGAAAGGAAATCCTGAGAAGACTTTTTTGAAAAAGAATGTAATACCTTCACCATACTTTCAATCAGATAGCAGTACAGATGATGAGGTATCTTCCAGTAAGGGGTATTAATTTAAGTATTTGATAAGAAAATTATCTTATTTACAAAGAATATTGTTTTCGGGCAAAAAGTTATGTTAAATTTGGATAATAAACCGGGTACTTCTTGGTAGTGTTTTGAAAAATATTTATTGTCTGTTTGAAAAATGTTGTTAATTCATATTGCGTATTTCAATGTTCAAAAAATGTTAAATATTTGCTAACTTATAAATTTTCACAAGACCACCTGGAACTGTTTTTTGGTGCCATTAGAAGTAGAGGTAAACTCAACAATAATCCTACTGCACGTCAATTTGAAAATACCTTTAAGAGACTTCTAATTCACTAAGAAGTAAAAGCAGGAGATTAGATTGGATTCTACTGGCATATTGCATTGTAGTAGCAAGGACCTAGTAAGACTGATAATATTCAAAAAGATGCAGAATTTGAAAACCAATTAAAGCAAAATACTGAAGAATTTCAGTATTTAAACTCGGAATCATGGAATTTGACCGATTATATTTTATATGTAGTTAATTATATTGCAGGATTTGTTGTAAAATCTTTGAGACAAATCATTAATTGCAAATACTGCTTATCTCTACTAGAATCAGAGAAACCTTTATCTTCAATGCAAGTGCAAAAAAAATTTCTCCATTTAACAAATGTTTCATATTTTCGATTTTTCAACAAAATCACCAATATTTTCAAAGACCAGTAACGTTTGCTTTTTAACTTTGTATTTCAATTTTGTTCATAGTTATTCCATATTACAGTGGACTACAAATATTTGTTACTTTTAATTTTCAATTAAACTATTTGCAGACATCCAATATCATTCATTTGCCATGAGAAAATACATTTTGTTGGTTTCATACACTTCTGGTTAGCATTGATAATTTACTTCTACATTTGATCTAGGATATTATTTTTAAAACTACCTTGATACATACATTTTGAAATATTTAATTTTCTTTGAAACTAACTATATTGCATTCATGTGTTTAAATTTTTTTTTCAATTTAATTTTTTACATTTCACATGCTACGCCTATGTTCGAATAATGTCATGTGTGCGGGACAACATAAAAAAACTGTCCCTAAGTTAGCTTCATCGTTGTCCGCATATTGTGTGTTATGACGCTAGTTCCATCTTTTATTATTCGTCCATGATCCATACTTTCAAGTCCCCGAATGTTTTCGGAACTTTCACATCTTTCAGTCTTATTATTTCTTCTCTAATGTTTTCTTTGTCAACAGATGTAATCAATGAACTTACTTTGTCCAAGGCATTTTCTGGTAATTTTGGCTTCATTAAATCAAATCTTCTAGGGTTAAACTCAACTGATAAGGAAATATTTTGTAAATATTTTCTTTGTAAAAGGTCAACAGTACTTGACGTCCAGTTGTCTGATTTCTGAACATTTCTACGGTGGAATCACTTCTTCGCCAACAAGTGGCACTAGTTTGAACGCCATGCAGCAAATATAAATTTACTTTCTTGTATCAAATCATTTCGTTTAAAAAACGTATTTTAACAGTCAAAATTAATGCAATAGATACTTGACCAGAACGGGCGTCGTATTCTTAAAATATGGTATTAGTAGAAAATTTTATAAGTTACAAATTAAAACAAATAAGTGACTAGATATAGAAAATATAACTCAGCAATAGTTTGGAAATTAAATTGCAGGTTGCAGGTTATGATATTTATTAATTGAAGTTTTTTATCAACATGGAAGAGAATTCTATTATAGGTACGTAGTATGTTTAGCTGAAGTTAGAAAATTGGGTGAACCCAGTAATAACTGAATTTGAAGCAATTGAAGCTTTTATAAGGAAAAAGTCATTGAAGTTTTAAATAGAAAGTATATTAAAGTTTTTTTTCCCACGCTACCGATAAAACTCAAAAGTTTGCTGGAATAACGAGAAAGCCATATTTTTGAAAATATAAGTCGTTCAAATATTTTTTCAGTCTCTATAATATAACAAATGTCACATTTTTAGTGTTCAAATATCTCTACAATCTGGCAATAGTTGTATTGAAGTAACAACAGGCTATTTAAGTTCAATTCGAAAAGAATTTGTAGATAGAATTCTGAGTTTGACAAATCCATAAAATTGTTTATTGAATTCTAATGATGAATAAGAAAGAAGCAGGTAATTTAAATAAATCACACATCAAGCGAGTAGAGTACTATGTTATTTATAGCGATTCAACCAAATTAAACAACATTCTGTATTCAAAATACTACACGTTTGAATAAAAAACTTGCATGCCTGCGTGAATCCAAAAAAGAAGTAAACTAGAAATATAGAGAATTCAAGAAAATTTATACTAATTAATATTGATTCAATACTAATACTACTAGAAAAGTTATGCCGTGAATTCTTCAAATATAATCGACTCCGTGATACGAAGTTCTTTAAAAAACTAATAAGTTTCAGAAGGCTTGAAAAAAAAAAATGAATGAGGCAAGCACGCTCCTCATAACAAGCTATAAATCGAAAGTAATCAATTTTTTTTCATATTGTACTGTAAAGTCGACTTTATAGTACTAATTTGAGTCTGGGAAATGGCACTACACGGTATCAATTGCATCAGTACTTTTTACCTTGTATTTTTTACGCCATTCGAAAAACAAAACATATTCTTTTTCTTACCATTTCGAAGATATAATTGGAATAATTTGCCCTACTGCTTCCGTACTTTTCTCAGCAATTTTTATTTGAATTATCATAAAATTTTTTCGGAAAATATTTTTTTAGACGACATCATCTGAAATTTGTTCGTTTACATACCGAAAGTTGCGTTTTGTGTGTTCCATGTAGTGAAAGTGACGTACTGCAAAACACTTTCGGAACGCTCTGGAGTAGACAAGTTTAACTTCCTTAAATATGACTCTAGCCACTTCAATGTTGATGGTTTCACTTCGATGATTTTGCATAACCTTAAATTTTTAATTTTCTGAAATTATTTGTTTTATTCAAAGTTTTGTCGAATAACAATGAATGATGATGAAAAAGAAAACATCAGCGATGAAGAGTTACTCGAAGACAGCAATGCGGCTGTTCTTAATTCGTTGCCGGATAAATCTCGTGCAAGGTACGAAAAACAGTACGAGCTCTTTATGAAGTAGTGTCACCAGAAAAAGGCAAAAGTTCCAACAGAAAATGTAGTGCTGGCTTATTTTTCTACATCTACAAATTGTATCGAAATCACAAACACATCTACAGAAATTCCATCAACATCTAATAGAGATAAACATATTCCATCTGCAAAGTTTTGGATCTTATGCGTCGTACGCCGCGGCTAAAATACTACTCGTTTGTTGCTCGACTCGTTTCGCTCGTCTCGCAATTTTCAGACTCGTCCAACAAAGTATCACTTTCAGTACAAAGACATACAAATAACTATTGTATTTCCAAAAATTTAGTATGTCTGCCGTTGTTTACAATGTTACCTTAGTAACCTGATGATTTTTATTGTTTTAAATAAGAGAACAATCAAAGAATAGTTATTTTCCTAACAAGTGCGCACGCGACTGCAGTTGTCCCGAACGACGCGGGCAAGTGCGGGAAAGACTCTTTAGGCATGAGTTTGGAACATTATTTTTTCTACGACCGTATATATAAAAAAGTATACCAACCCATTTTTCAAAAGTTATTTTATTCCAACAAACATAATAATATACAAAATGTATACAAAACTACAAAAATATAACTAAAAACTACTAATTATTATAAATATTAATATTGAAAACACAATTTGTTGCATTCTGTAGACCAGTAAGAATTGCCGGCCCAGTGGAGTTATTTGGTTTCAACTGGAATGTATATGACGTTGGTGAGGATGGCATCGGTTGCAGGTCGCATAAAGATGACGATGACGGTGACGGCAACGGTTTTAAGTCATTTGTAGTACAGAGAATTTTATTTGAAATTTTTTTCTTCTGATTCTCGGAGTCCTCCAAATAGCTCTCAACGACAGTAGTAGACTTCCAGCCACACAGGCGCTTTAGGTTGGTTATTTCTTCGCCGGAGTCTGCTAGGAACGTTGCCGAAGAACGTCTGAAACTGTGTCCTGTATAACGTTCCGGATTAGGTAGGCGTAAATATGCGGCAATCTCTGCTGGCATATTACCAAAAGTGTTTACGCCAACACATTGAACTGAGCATTTTCCATTCTTATAATGAATAAAAAATCGGCGGTGTGGAGTGGTAGGTGGTCGTAAATCTGCGTACTTTCTGTACAGCGTCAAATAGGTTCCATCATTTATTTCTTTAGATAAAACAAATGATCTTGACGAATGATTTTTGGAATCAGAAATTTTCACAACAATTAAGTTGCCTTTATCTTGAATGTCGTCGACAGTGATATTTACAAGCTCGGATCTGCGGAGAGCGCCAACCAGTGCAAAAATGGTACTCATTTTAATCATCAGGTATACTTCATCGGGAGCTAGCATAACCCTGGATATATCTTCTTTGGTAAAAACTTGTGCTTTCTGTGCTCGAAAACCAATATTTTTTTGTTAAAGAAACGACGTTAGCTTATGGAAGTTTCCTATATCCAAATTTTGTTTTATTTTTACTAAACTTTTTACCATCGAATAGCGGGACCATAATGTATTAGATTTCAAAACCTTACTTAGGTCTGAAAAATTCGACAGAAATACCTCTTCCTTATAAGTTTTGGCCCCTTTCTCCTTACACCATTACAAAATGGTCGTATTGCTTCTCATACCTTAGTCTGGATTTGGCAGGTAACAGCTCGGAATTAGCTTCATTTGCAGCCTTCAAAATGGCTTCGGGAAATTCTTCGTCGGATGAATCCATTAATATTATTGTATCAGATTTGGTTTAATGTGGTTTAATTTAGAAGATTATTGTTATTCGGTCACTTCCAAGGCGTTTTGAACAACTTTGACGTTTTAGTAACAATTACACGCTTGGGTTGTCATAGCAACTGATATCAAACCCGGGTGGTTTGATAGTTGTTTCTCCTTTGAAGAATGTCACTAGTGCGGGAAAGTGACACTTTCAAAACTAACATGCGTGCGGGAAAGTGGGTTAAAACGCACGGTCGTAGAACAAATATTTTTTCTACGACCGTGCGTTTTAACCCACTTTCCCACACGCATTTTAGTTTGGAACCTTTTCTAGCTTTTTGTAGCATTTTTAATTTTTTGAAAATATAAAATAATACAGATATTTTTTATATAACCATGTAATTGTTACTAAAACGTCAAAGCTGTTCAAAACGTCTTGGGAGTGACCGAATAAGTGCGATCTTCTTCTAAATTAAACCACATTAAACGGAATCCGATACAATAATATTAACGGATTCATCCGACGAAGAACTTCCCGAAGCCATTTTGAAGGCTGCAAATGAAACTAATTCCGAGCTGTTACCTGTCAAATGACCTAAAGTCGTTAGCGTCACCGTTATCGTCATCTTTATGCGACCTGCAACCGATGCCATCCTCATCGACGTCATCTACCTTCCAGTTGAAACCAAATAACTCCACTGGACCGGCAATTCTTACTAGTCTACAGAATACAACAAATTGTATTTTCAATATTAATATTTATAATAATTAGTAGTTTTTAGTTAAAGTTTTGTATATTATTATGTTTGTTGGAATAAAATAATTTTAGAAAAATGGGTTGGTATACTTTTTTGTATATACGGTGGTAGAAAAAATAATGTTGCCAACTCAAGCGTAAGTGTCTTTACCGCACTTGACCGCTTGTCAAGTATCACTTTCCGCACTTGTTAGGAAAATAACTATTTCAGTAAAATTGTCAAATATTTTATGTATGCAGTATAAAACTATTTGAATTTTTATTTTTGAGGTTAGGTGTCATTTTTGTGGTTAGATACTATTCTTTGTTTTAGATGTTATTCTTTGGTTTCAATTCTACTTTCAATGCCTCGAAAGTGGAAGTCTGCTCTATCCAAAAATTCGTCGCGGGCCGGTTCATACAGAGCTGAGAAGACAACAGCAAGCAGACCGACAAAGTGTTTTAAGAGTAGCTGAAACTCCTCTTCAGTCACGACCTCGTTCATAAAGACAAGCTACGCTGCAGACAGCTAGAAGAGCGATAGAAATGCCAGAACAATCGCATGTGAGAAGAATTCATAATGGAGACTACGCGTCGTAGAAATTTCATGCGTAAAGATTGATCGGTATTCAATGGTATTGGGTACTCAATAGAATATCATAATCATACTTTGATTGTCATTGGCTCAATGAATAAAAAATGTCATAATTGCGATGCTCTGGAATGGAAAGATGAAACTGTTGGAATGTGCTGTTCCAGTGGTTTAGTTTCATTTCCATTACTTGGTGAACAGTGTTACAGATGAGTCAAAGCAATTTTTAATCAAAATAAAAAAGTATAACTCTTGCTTTCAAATGATATCCTTTGGAGTTGATAAAGAGATAAGAAAACCCGAATTTTCACCAACTTTTACTCTACAAGGGCAGATATATCATGATCTACAAAAGTCAGGTTTAATTTCCCAGCCTCATGAGATAAAAATTAATCTGAATGATGTAGTTAAATATTGGATATGTATTTGTTCAAGTATGGAACGAAGAAACTTGCATAAAGATAAGAAACTTGTATACCAAAAAGGTATACAAAAGTTTTATTGGCCATTAGAATAGAACATTTATGGGACTACAATTTTTATCACGTTTTTATTGTTTTCGAAATGCATCTTATGGATGTATGGTTGTTTTTCTATCAGAAAATAAACGGGTATATTATTTTACTATTTAGACAAAAATTTCAAATAACACTTTCTATTCTATTGTTCATAGAACTAGAAAATTTATTGGTATTCTGGCTTTGTTGTTCACCTCTACTGAAGTTTGAAAGAAAATTAACCGATTTCGCCGACTTATATTTGCACTCGGTAGAAAATCTTATAATATAGTCTTTGAAAATGTCTTAGATTAATACTCTGCATTTATATCTTTTGAAATTGTTAAAATTCAATATTATTCATTCAATATTTATCTCTATTTTAATGATTTCTGATACTAGAAAAGCTAGAAAAGAAATAATAATTATGTTTTATAACTGGTCATGACACTTTCAAATGATTCTTTCTCTAGATGGTAAATTTGAAAATCGAGGTTTTGGCATTGATAGAAATCAACTTCGAATCATTTTTCCTATAAACTTTTCTCATTGTTATAGTCCGTACTAAACTTTGCGGCTGCTGGCCCTCAAAATAATACTCTTCATTGAGAGGATCAGCTCAAAAGGAGCAGTACCCAAAACCCTTAAAAATGTTAAAGTTATTCTTTTATATCCTTTCTACCTCAAGTTCTCATATTAGCATTTCTGAAAATATTGAATTAATGCCTTATAATAATTACATTTTGTACATATTCTTTGTGTTTTTTCTTACCACTGATAAATTATTGAGAATCTTTTTGATTCTTACAATTAATTTTTATTATGATCAGAAGAAATAAATAGAATAAAGGGTCAATGTTCCACGTTACGGCGCCAAAGATGTGGCGCCCGTTCTCTCGATATACTAGGTGCGTCAGTTTTTTCATTGCTTTTGATTGATGTATACGATATAAATAAGTGATCCAATTCTTAATTCTTACCTACAGAGTGTTTCAAAAAAAGGTGATCCCGTCTTTAAGATATAAAGAAAACCGAAAAATATTTGGGGTTTTCTCATCAAAAAAATTTCGTAACGCCAGTGCGTTGAAGAAATACAATTATACACATTTTTTTACGCAACTACTGGCAACATTATATTGAAATTTTATACGAATATGTTTTGGAAGCTGATACATCCAATAAATTTGTTTGTATCTCTGACTATCATAGAGGGCGCTAGTTATACGGTTCGTACCAAGTAATATTGAACATCATAACATTCTCAATATTAGATTTATTAAGCAAAATTTCGAGTGAACTTACACATTATTTAATTTGACACCAAAAAGGTACTCCTGATAAATATCGATACTTTGTACCGTTTTGGAAATATTTTGATATGATATGAACATAAAATAGAATTTAATTAGAGTAGGTGTTCAAAATGTCCTCCGTTTTCACGAATACACAAGTCTCTCCTTTTTTCCATAGAATCTTCTAAACGGTTTGAGGTCAGCTATGAGGTCATTGAAGTAACTATGAATTCTGTCTTTCAATTCTTGAGGTGAATTTACTTCTGTACCATAAACTTTTTCTTTAAGGTACGACCAAACTGTGTAATCCAAGAGATTAAAATTATATGACAGAGGAGGCCAATAAATCTGCACCTCTACCAATCCATTCATCGGAAAATGGTTACTCAACCAATTACGACACCATCGAACAAAGTGCGGTGTAGTTCCATCGAATATAAAAATTAGAGATCTTCGTTCGTTTACCGTTAAATCTTTTACTATCTCGAATAAGTGATTGCTCAAAAAATCCAGATACATATCACCATTTGTTACCTAAAGCTGCTTTCCAAACATTAACTTTAAATGAGTGTTAATAAGTGATACTCTTTTAATATGTAGATTTTTATCACACCAGTTGAAGAAACCTTGTGGCGTAAAAGTGGCCCCGTCCGTAAAAAGAATACATTTTGCCACATTCCTTGTTCTTGGCCTAGAAGAATTCATTTTTTAGGCCTCACATTCCCAGTTTCTTCACAACGTCGTTCAATGGCTCTATATATTTTTACTTGGTAAGTTCTTTCGAGGAAACTTTTCTGCTTAACAGCTGCATCAGAGTTCGGTAAATACTCGTCTAAGCTTAATAACATGTCAGTGTATTCAAAATTTGTGTACATTTTAATGAATAATATATAATTTAACAAATAACAAGGTTTTAAAAATGTAATTATCATTGACTCAACGTCATACCTATCAATGAATGACAGTTTTCCATGACAAACTCAGAGAAAATGCTATATGCCGTATCAAATTCAAAGTAATTATGGGTACCAGCTATTGGGGATCTAAGTATGTAATAAACAACAGTTTGAATCCGAAAACCGCAATACGTAATCATCAAATTATTGTTGTTTGTTCAATACAAGTCCTCCATATCTCAATGCTCATACTTATTTAACTTTGAAAAACAAGATCCTCTACTGATTACACTGGATTTTTGTGAAACTAAAGCTGTTGGTCCCAATTTTTTTAAATGTATCCGTTTTCTCGATGGGTCTCATTTACGCGACAAATAATTTTTCATTCACATAATGCTTACTAAATAATATAAATAATTTTATCAATCAACTTTATACCGGCATGTTCAATACTACTACTACTAAAAACTCAAAAATATTTTAGTGTTTTCTATCTATCTTAGGGAGCACCTTTGTTTCAAAACACCCTATATATATATATATATATATATATATATATATATATATATTCACAAAATAGAACTATGAATTTTATTTACTTTTACTCTTTACTCTTTTATATCATTGATAACTTTCTCGTTTTTGTGATGAGGATTGAATTTTTGATTTATATTTTCAATTTCATTTTTTGGTACAATTTTCATCACAAAAAACTTCGAAACCAACTCGGTCTTCAAGATATTTGAACTTCTATTCATTTAATCTTCTATCTCTAAAAAGATCATAGATAATAAGTTTGGTTGATAGATCTAGCCAACTATCAGATCCTGAATTTAGATGCTTACCTATTCAACAAGCAAAAACTGCATTGATAGAATACAAAATTATTTGGAAAAAATGATAAACAACATATTCAAAAAAATGATAAATAGATACTACAATCAAAAAGAAACAAAACAGTAACTAAACATCAAAACATTTTCCCTTACGATAATATTAGGTACATATATTATATATATTATATAAGGAGAACAGCTGTCGAATTATTTCAATAAAAAATATGATATCAGTATAAATTATGAAGGACATAATCCAAGTATTTCATTCAACTAAAATCTGGAACACCCAACAAAAGGTTCCTATTTTGAATGTCAAATTTTTTATATATGTATATATATGTATATATATATATATATATATATATATATATATATATATATATATATATATATATATTAAATATATTAAATGCATCTAAATGTTCTTGATTTTAGGTCTCTTCTGTTTTAAAATTAGTTTTTTTTGATAATTTTTAAAAGAAAGATAAATATAAATAAACAAATTGTCAGTGTCAATATCATATTTTGATAAATATGACAAAACGTCAAAATATATCTTTCTTTTAAAAATTATCAAATAAAAACTAATTTTAAAACAGACGATACCTAAATCAAGAACATTTAGATGCATTAATATATCAAAAGGTCTAAGAAATAAGAATATATATATATATATATATATATATATAATATATATAATATAGAAGAAAACAAAATGGCAGTAGGTTCCATGTACTTAACCATTAGATTCAAGTCAAATCACACTTAGAATAACATTAAGGAAAATTAAGTCACCGGTTAAGTAAACAGACTAGGTAGTTTTGAACTTTTTATATTTTAGGGAAACATGTTACTGTCAGAATCAAATATGTTGATTTTAATCATATAAATAAAATACTAACAATTGAATAAATTTAATTTTTCCTTCAACCACCAATTCGTAAAAGACCGACTTTTGGAATATTAGTCATAACGATTATTTCTACTGAGTACAAATACTTTTTGATTTGTTTCAGACGTATTAGTCACATGATGGAGGATTTTCACCGCTCCTACTGTGAATGCAATTAAAAATTCAAACTTCCATTCTACCAATTCTGAAAAAATAATGCTATGACAATTTTGATCATAATAATAACTCCTGTTGACTTGTTTTTAATTTTTGAACAGAGAAGAGCCCGAAACATCGAACAGAATTTCATAACCTATATTCGAGAGCTCCATCTCTCATACAAAGACAATATTGTGTGAGCTCTAGCTGTGAATAGTACAACTGCTGAAATCATCAAACCTTGCTAGATATTGGGTGCGCCAGAAACAACATTTCTAAATAATTTTGCAGTATAGTAGTCCAATAACTATGAATGAAATTGTTTATTGATGCTGTCTTTCATTTTATTATAGCTGATACCCTTTTTGTACAATCTTCTATTGAATATTTACAAATTTATTTTTCAATGTATGTACTCAGTACCTATTGACTTATAAATATTTACTACAAGTTTGGATACTTAAGCTTTAGGATATGGCGACACTGATGTGAATATGTCAAATATGACAATGCTATTTTTAAAGGTGAACGTACTCAGAACGTGTTGTCATACGAGTGCTATTTGAGTTTACAGATACTTGAAATATTCAGCTTGGTCAAATAATGAAAATAAATCGTGAACATTTTCGTGCGATGTTTTTCTATAACTTTCGATGTGAATTAAACCAACAGCAGTGGGCCCCTAATAGTCGTCGTCGTTTTGTTCAATACATTTTCGAGTATTCTTTAGTACACGTTGCGTAGCTTTTAAAACGGTTCTGCCGTCGATGGATGCTATAATGTGTCTGATACTATCTTGAAGTTTGTCCAGATTCGTATATTTTCTTTTATAGACCTTGTTCTTGATATAATCCTAAAAGTAAAAGTCTAGTGGGGTTAAGTCAGGAGATCTAGGGGACCAAAGTGTATGACCATTTGTAGCATTCCATCTATCTTGGAAAAGTCTTTCCTGACTATATTCTAAAAATACATTTTGCTACGTGCTTCTAAATTGAGATCATCCAAATATCCTTCCAGTACCTCTGATAGCATATCAACGTATCTCCTGCCTGTCAAAGTACCTTCATAAAAACCTGGCCCAACAATTTTGCTGCCAATTAAACCACACCATACATTAATACTGAATTGTCTTTGCGGATTTCTTACATGAGCAATAAATAAATTTTCTCGACACCAATAGTGCATGTTCTTACGATTAAACATACCCCTATTTGAAAATTTTAATTCGTCAGTCCATAAAATGAATTTAAAAAAATTGCAGTTCTGTGTACAGATATTTATAAACCATTGAGAAAAGATAAACCTTCTTTCATTATTACCGATTAGTAATGTTTACACTGGTCGGTACTTGTAGGGCACAAACTTAAATTTTGTGAGAATTCTCCAAATTGTAGATAAACTTAAACCACTATCCCTTGCCAAATATCTGATTGAATTATCTTTGTACGTTTCAAAATACGCCAACACATTTACTTCTACTTGTTCACTTATTATGAATTGAAAACTATTTTTTCTACACATGATATACGCTTTTAACATATCGCATTTCTCTAAATGCGTAAACACCATTTTATGAACTTATAGTTTCAAATCTTAATCCACATAGACTAATAGAAATTACATGTGTAAACCTCTGATGCATGAAATGATGTTTTTTGTTTGACGCACACCGCCAACTTGTCAAAAGGATGAATATCGACAGCCAACTTGTTAGAAAGATGAATAGGCTAATATCTCGGTTATATTTAAATTTACACTAATGTTGTACACGAGCAGTTATATTCTTCAAATAATTTGGAGAAGTTTGAGCCGAAAATATATCTATTAAAAAATATTCTATTTTTCCGATTTACTCAAAAACGGTATAAGCAATTGTTTTTCTTTTTTCACCATCCTAGTCAGCGTGAAAAATACTACTACTTTGCTAATTTAACCGACTTCCTATCTAGAATATTAAATAAGTTAAAAATAATGTGCACTTAATTTAAAACACCATTTACATTTGTATTCGTTTGTTTATCTCAAAACTGGAGTATCGGCCCTCGTATCTTGATTATTATCACTCCGTCAAGTATTACTACATTTGTAAAATAATTAGTTATTTTATTACCGTTATGTAGGTTTCACATTAATATTTAAATTCTCTCATAACTAGAAACCTATCATCTTAATAAAAAAGGTATCACTATTCGGTGAAGATTTCTGTCTGCACATGCACATTCTAAAATCAATTGCTATTGCCAGAGAATCTGAAGGCGACCGCACCGTCGCGTCTAGGCACGCGACACATTATTAATTCATTTCTGCCTCATTAAGAACATATTCAATGTATGTGTTCTTTGTGTAAATACGTACAATTAATTATCAGCAGAAAACATTAATATGTGAAATGGAATGTCTTCTAAGAATTTCTTAAATTTCTAGAACGTTGAAAAATGAAAAAGAAAAGTGCCAAGAATGTTGTCGATGACTCCGTTTCATTTACTATATTCATGATTTTAATGTAAAGTAGAACCAACGATGTTTGTTTTGACATAGTAGACCATGTTCATTCAGCGATTGCATTAGAAATTTAACATCCCGTTGTTTCTATTTATGAACAAAGTTACGTTTCAAGAAAATGTGAATAGAGGTTTTCTACTCTGTTCAACAAAATCTACACACCGCATTATCTGCTAACTACTGTTAATATTTGTAGATTGTTCTTACTTAGGATGATACATTTGGCAGATTTACTCTGGTTATAGTTTCCCTGTCTCAGCCCCTTTAGGTTGCCTCAATAATTGGTTCACCTTCAGAGACTGGAGGTAAACAAAAATCTAATAACTTGAATTACCTGTTTCATATTAAATTTTCCCACCAATAAGCCACCTCCCGCGACAAATTAATTCCAGCGTGAAAACTCCTTGGCGGGAATATTCATGTTTATTCTTTGACTACTAAACTAAAGATTGGGCTGTAAGGGATTGGCCCTTTGTCCTTATTTAAGCTACTCTTACATCTAGCAATTTCAATGCTGTCAAATGCATCCCACAATTTATTATTGGATACATTTTTTAACAATTTTACATTATTAATATTTGATTGTGACTGGCAGCGTCATCGGCAATATCTGATTTTCTGGTCCGTCCATATTTCAAATAAGCTATGTGTTTTTTAAAGCGGACAATAACAGATCTCTTGGTCTGCCCAATATACTTTCGGTCACAATCACCACAATTTATTTCATATATACCACTCTTTTCCAAATTTGGTATTTTATCCTTAGGATTTCCCAACAATTGTTTAAATGTGCTGTTGGATTTATAAACCAATTTTAAACTCACTCTGTCCTCTCGTGTAAAGAGGATTGAAAGGTATCAAAGCAAATTTTTTTTGTATTTTACTTTTGGTTTGGAAAAAAGTGGTTTTTAAACTTATGACGATCGATCAACCTATTAACTGTAAATATTCTTCTATCACATCAGCTCCCAAAATTATTAGATCTCAGTAAGTCCTCAAGGTACACGAAGGTCTGCGGCATCGGCACGCTGGGAAATAATGAACTTACATCAAAGGAGATTAAAATTTCCTCATCTTCAATCTTTGTAGTCTTCACTTTGTTGATGAATTCCAACGAATTCTTCACTGAAAAACTCTCAGGTTTGATGGGTAGGTTTTAAAATTCCTTCGTTTACCACCTGGAAATATTATAACTGGGTGTACAAATTGTTGAAACAATAGGTCTCATTGCCTTCCCAGGTTTGTGAATTTTGGGAAGGCAATAGAGCTTTGACAATGTTGGATTACTTACGGATAACTTAAGCTTGAATGTTCCGGTGACAAGATTCTTACAATTTTTAAGTGTTTTTCTCACATTTGTGATCATTTGTTTCAGCGGATTTTTTGAGATTTTGGTGTATGGTCCTGTTTCTATTAAGTTGTCCACTCTCTCGAAATAGTCTTTCTTGTCCATTATAACAATCTTGTTTCCTTAATCTGCTTTCAAGTAGAAACAATCTTTCCTCTTCAAACTCCTGACAGTATTCAGATCTCTTTTACTGACTGATGGTTTTTTATTCTTAGTAAATATATGTTTCAAGATTTGACTTCTGCATACTTCCTGGACGAAGTTCCTAGCGTTTTGAGGAAGATACTAAATGGAACTTTCAATATATCCAATCAATTCGTCGAGATCGCCATCACCCGCAACAGCAGAACAACAAAAAAAGTTGAAACCGCAGCCCAAGGAAGTTTCTTTGAAGCCAATCGAGATTGTAGAAAACCTTTCCTCCCAGACAGACAGTATAATTGTTAGTGTTGGTGTAGTGGTGGTGTAAACAGTATATTCAATATGAATATCGGCAACGGTTCCAGAAATTCCAACTTAGACAGGATGATGATGTACTGTTTGTGATAGTTCCTCTCTAGATTGAACTGGACACATTTTTCAATTGCATAAATTTCTGCTTAAAAATACTTCTTGTGTTGCCCAGGCATTATGAGAGTTTTGGTCTGGGCACGTACACTCCTATTCAGTTTTGTCTGCTACTTTAGATTTGTCAGTATACCATTCAATGGAATTTCTCTTCCTTTCTTGTATGGTATTTTGATCCCACTCACTTCTACATCTCAATATTCAGGTAAATTTTTTCGCAAAGCTGATGCATTATCTTAAGGCATGATCCAGGTTTGGTCATTATTTAGGGATGGTTTGGACATGTTTTCACGGCCATGGTTGTACATACGAAAGTCTTTATACCTTCGAGATATTGTTCCTCGTGGAATTCAAACTAGTTCTATTACCCCAAACTACTGCCCCATATGTGACGATTGGTTTTACAAATGGTTACAAATCCAATTCCTCCCAGTGACGAAGTTTATGTATTCCACCAGAGCTTTTGTGGCTTCATTAGTAGCCCCTTTTTGTGTTTGTTCCAAAGAGAATCCCAGATATTTTCCCTCCATTTCCTACTCAATGACTTGTCCGTCTAGCGTGATGAGCTTTGAAGTTTTGTTACTCAAGTCTTCGTTTTTTGTTTAAAAGGACCCTAAATTCTCCAAAATGAAAACTATATTAGATATAATTTTGATCGATGCGTACAATCTTTCGCTGTATTTGTCGGCATATATAAATTCATATTACAAATAGAAACGCATTAAGTGCGTATGACCATTGGTGAACAATTCATGATTCGTGTATAATATCTTATTTTTAGAAATACAATTCTAATCTCTCAGTCAATCTAAATTCACTTCGTTATCGAAACGCCTTTCAGACAGTGTTTTTGTGTTTTTGTGTTGTGTTTTTGATGTACTGGTAATAGTTCAATATGATATCACGAACGATTTCATAAATTGCAACTGAAGAATTGCTCTGGATGATTCATTTTACATGAATTTGCAATTTAATCCCTAAAATGTTTAGACATCCATGGAACTGACAAACTCTAAAATCCATCATTGTCGAAGATATTGAGTCTGTAATGAGTGATTTTCACGTTCTCAATTCATTTGACATTAATGGATTATACACTTGGTGTCAGATTAAACAAGAATGATATTTGTAACACTTTATACTATGACTGTAACTTACAATTGGTATATTAATTTTCATATTGTATGAAAGACAATTTTTCAATATTCTGTAGTTTCAATTGTATTAGCTACATCTTGAATATTTAAGAAATGGTTCCATTTTTCAGCCACGTATAGGTTTCAAAAAACTGGATGCCTAACATTAATTTGAGGAAATCATGTAAGTTCATCGGATGGTTGATCAAGGCTTAATGCTACTAGATACTGACAGGCTTATCACCTTGCATGGGTTGGTCTATAATCAGTTCTTTGGAAGATATTTGAATATAATTAATAATACTAATATGCGCAACACTTTATGCTGACGCATCGGTAGGGAAACAAGACATCTAGACATACACTAAAGGCCAGAAGATCAAAACCACCTTAGTTAAAGTAAAAAATTGAATAAAACTCCAATAAAATATGAAGTGTTTAATTAAACTGTTAAAACTGTTGAGCAGTTAGTTAGTTAGTTAAACAGATTTTACATCAAAAAATCCTCTTCTACATTTTATTATTTTTTTCTCAAGTCTCAACACACGTGCAATCAATTTGTTGATAGTATCTTGTGATATGTTGCTCCATCTTTCGCATCAAGCATTCCACATTTCTTTCCATAAAAGTTCAATGGGATTGAGGTCCGAGCTTTGAGACTCTTGAGACCACTTGTACCTCTTGCTCTTCCAAATATACTGTGCATAATTTGGAACTATGCTTAGGATATTTGTCCTGTTGGAAAATAAATCCATCTTCAATTAATCGCAAGTCTGAAGGAACAGGAATTCATTCTATAATTTTTCTGTACTGATTCTTTCCCATAATACCGTCAATTTTGATAAAATTGTCAGTTCCATAGAAAAGCAGCCCTAGACCAAAATTGAGCTACCACTATGTTTGATTTTTTGGACTCCACAATCTGCGATTGTCTTTTCTTGGGCACTGCGTCGTGCATAAATTCTCGGTTTTAAACCGAATAGCTCATCGGTTCATCGGTCCAAGGAACTTTTTTAAAATCTTATTTCGATGGGCAAGGGCCCACTGCATCAACAGGTGAATTAAACTTGTAAAACATTCTATTGCCTCCTAAAACTATATTGAGATTAGACAGCTTCTGTACCACTTGATCCATTGTAATGTCTACCACATCATCATCATCGTATCTGAATAATTGGTTAGGTTAGGTATTATAATATAGGTATAGGTATATTAATTATTATCACACAGCTTTAAGAATGTAACCCGGATTTCACCATATTCTTCATCAATCTTGTCAATTATGCTCGCATATCTATGTACAATATTTGTTTTGCCAAGTAATTTCACAACAATATAATCTCCAGTTTTGAATACTTGTACTATAGCAGAACTAGGTCCAGCCTCATTCTCAGATTCTGAATTAGTGTACACATCAGCTTAAATTTTTCATCACTATCTCAGTAAAATTTGATTTTATTCCTGTTAGATTAAAAAATTTTCCAGTGACTTGATGGACTTTGAGGGTGCAAACAAAATTTGTCATTCTGGTTATTTCTCGACCGATTTCAGCGCACATTTCTTTAATCGCTTCATCTGGTATAATGCTCAAACTAATTGCAGGACATCTCTTTTCAATGGCTTCTACAAATTTTTCCAGATTTTTGGCATCGCCTCCAGTAGCGACCAGGGTATCTGCAGGCCTCTTGCAGGCAGCTCTAACGTCGTCTGGAGCGCCTTTACCACGGGCACTTTTCGTATAGTTCCAAGTAAAATGCTGCACATGTGGAAATCTTTTTGGTATTTTCGTCGCCATAATGAAAGTTCTTCTCTTTTCCGAGGGTCGTTGTTAATCTTCTCATATCTCTTTCGCTCTGCTTCGCTTTTTTTTGTAGAATATCTACTGTAGTTGCTTTTTTTGTGCCATTCTCAAAACAAATCTAAAACAATAACAAATATAATTTAGACAATCCCCTGGATGCTGAAGCAGTCCCCTGTCCTGTAGAAAGACAGGAGACTATTGCCAGGGGAA
Source organism: Diorhabda elongata (assembly GCA_026230145.1). Taxonomy (NCBI): domain Eukaryota; kingdom Metazoa; phylum Arthropoda; class Insecta; order Coleoptera; family Chrysomelidae; genus Diorhabda; species Diorhabda elongata. The sequence goes on from CM047932.1 coordinate 19,614,178, forward strand.
TGTTTAAATTGATTTCGTTGATGAGTGGTAAAAAATGTAATTGATCTATGCTACTTTGCTGCACATAGGAAGTATGTATCTATTGTAACAACTCAAATATTTAAAGGAATACATGAATAGAAGTAAAATAATCCTTACCAGAGGACTGTTGGCTGTCAGGTTACAACGCGGCTTCCACGGAAGGACTACTAAATAAGATGGCGTCTAGCGGCAACTGCGCAAACTTCAAACTCGTTGCGCTTCGTTACACGCATAAAAGGCGTTGTTTAATCTTTCGGCTACGTGACACGTAATTTAAAATATAGACAGGGGAACTATTCACTAAATCCGAAGACAAAGTTTCATTGCCTTTCTTTAAATTGTAAAATGATATTTATATAAAGGTCTCATTGACAATCAAACAATGTTGATTTAATAATGCAACAATTCCATTAATTTCAATAGATACTATCTCGATTAATTTAGTCTGAAATAACTATACTGTTTGGTGACATGCCAGGGGACTGGTTTTTAAGAACTATAAAAACGTTTTTAATATAATAAAGTTTATTTCAGTGGATTTTTTATATTGAGCACCGGTAGTTTGAGGTATTGATTTTTGGAATTATCTACGAAATATTTACGGTCTTTTATTTTTTTTAACAAAAGTAGCCTGGGAAAATGAATTGCCCAGTTTACAGAAAAACGCCATACAACAAGATGGTGCCCCACCTCACTATCTGTGTGTGGTGAGGCAATACTTAAATAATATGTTTCCCAGAAGATAGATTGGAAGGCGTGGTTTTATCGAATGCCCTCGCGATCACCCGACATGAATCCTTTAGACTATTTCCTATGGTGTTTATAAAACAAAACCTGCCAATATTCAGGAATTAGAAGAAGAGATAACAAGAATTCAGCAGTTAAGGATGTTGTAAAATGTATTGCAAAGTTTTAAAAATTGTATAACTTGTTGTAATGAAGTAAATGGACAACATTTTGAGCATCTACTGTAATCGCCCTCACTTTTTATTAACTTATTGACACTAGACCTTGATACGAGATTTGTATTAGGACATAAATTATTGTAGAATATTCAAATTAAACGTGTTTATTCAATCGTAGCCATCTAAATGTCCAATATTTATTGAAACTTTGGTGGAAATACTGTAAATTGTAAAATTTTGGATTTAGGTACAAAAAATAATCCATGAAAAATAAACAGTATTTTTTATGGATTCATAAAAACACAAAAAATATAGGGTGATCCATTTGAAATAACAAAGTTCATTATTTTTCCGGCAAAAGGGAAGATCTGACAACAATGTAGATACCATCATAATACCGGCCGTATCACAAGACCTTTGCCCACAAAAATTTATAAAAAAGATATTAAGAAATATTACCGGAATAAAAAAAATAAAAGGTAAACGTGAAACTGAAGTTTGAGGACAAAGAAAATGATAAAAACAGAAAAATAGAGCAATTAATAATGAGAAAAAGATCTGTTTATCTGTTCTAAATAACAACAGAGATTGGTGGGAGAGAAGGGGATGATCCAAATAAACTGAATTTGTTTTATCAAGAGATTTATACATGTGTTTGTGTTCAAATTTCTTGTCAAGTCTCTCTTATTCAGCTTGAACAAGCAAATAATTACATGTTTGATGAAAACAAATTTGAAATCCATACTCCATTTAAAATACACTGGAAAATTTTTGGCATAATCGGTTTCAATCGACTATTAGACACTTCATATAACCAACTTTACCTCACATTTCTGTACTTATATGTTTACAGCATACTTTATCATCATCAGCATCTATTGTTTAAATAATTTTTAAATTCCAATTGTACCAATATCTTCGCCGGAATTTGTATTTGTACGTTTTCTATGAAGTGTTTTTCTAAGCATCTTTTTTTTAAGAAAAATTAAGTTTTTTATTCACTACTATCTAAACAGTCAGACCAAATAACAGATTCATTTAAGCGAAGAATGTAATATGTGAAAACAGTATAGATTACCGGGGCTGCTACTTAAGCTTTGAGATATGGTAACATTGTTGTGGATACACGTATTATGTCAAAACTAAAAAAAGTTCGTGTCGATCGGTGCAAAGAAATGCAGAAAAATTCAATTGCAGTGCTGCAAAAGACGTTAATAAGATCTTTATAAGAGACGACGAAACTTGAATCGAAACCTCGAAACAAATGGTCACCTGATTTTTTAGAAAAACTGGACATGTCGTCATAGTTTCATCAGAGCTACGTAGAACGGTCAATTCTGAATGGTACACCAGTATTTGTTTGCCAGAAGTGTACAAAAATTAAGGATATTAATCGCAGAAAAAGAATCATTCTCTATCATGACGATGCGAGCTCTCATACATCAGTTCAAACAAAAACGTTTTTGAACAATCAAAATATCGAATTGAGAAGGTATCCGCCATACAGTCCTTGGTCCATGGCATACAAGGATTCCTTCTTATTCCTGCAGATAAATAATTACTATTTCAACGTTTTTCTGCACCGGCAGAAGCGGTTCAGGAGGTACCTCAAGCGGAATGGAGAAAATGCTTCGACAATTGGTTCAAATGCATGCAAAAGATTATTCCCATATAGGATTTTACGATGGGCCCAGTATAGGCCCAGACTTGGGCCAAGTATGTACAACTCTAGCTCTAGCTAAGAAGCCATCATTGGCCCAGACTTGGTGGGACTCTGGGATGATAACAATCTCACTCGCTTGCCGAGGTGAGGTTACATAGAGTTCAGCTAGGCTTGGCCGACTATGGTATGACCGAGGCTAAGTTACCCAGACTTCAACCAGGCTTGGGTCATTATTGGTTTGCCAAGGCCGGGTTTACCAGCGTTAGTCCAAGCTAAGCCCCGTCGTTTAAGTCTGGGGGCTCTTACATGAGTTGATCTTAATAGAGAATATTTTGAAAAATAATAAATACAATTATGACTATTTGTTTTCATGACTATCTCAAAAACTAAGTAGCAACTTTCGTGAATCGTACTAGTACTTAAACAACTATAACACTGAAAATCGTCTACATTGATACCATGTGAGTTTTCTTCAACATTTCGTAAATGTATTTCGGTTGTAGTATATTTGCTTCTAAGAATACAATTTTTTATATTTTTTTTTACTTTATTATTATTTATTATTATTAAAACTAGTCTGTATACGAACATTATAATTAATAATATCTAAGCCACCGTAAGAATTTGGATCATTTTATTGATCTTTATTCGTATGCTGAAGCTAGGAGACATACAGTTTGACAGGAAAGATGTACGGCAGTCGTTAATTATCTGTGATTACACGACGGTCTTACAAACAGGTCTGGAAACCAAGATCAATTTCTATATAGCGATTTCGCCCTGTTGTCCGGATTCTAAGTGTTTGAAATAGCGATAGCGTGGCGCTGTTATCTAGAGATAAACATGGGTACAGTATGGTAGAGATGAATTTTTTTTTAGTTTTCGTCTAATATTCAAACAGTAGGGCATTTAAAAAAAACTAGATTGGTAAAACGTGTGTGGTACGGCGATGTAATACCGGTAAAACATTTAGTAATGGAAAAGTGCTCGATGTTTGAAGTGTTGTCGAACAATACAAAAAGTAAAAAGCCGTTATTCCTGGCATTGTTGAGATAAAACAAACTTAATTTTTATGTGAGTAGCATTTCGAAGAAAGATATAGTCTGTGGAAATGTATAAAACATGACTCAAATGGAAAGATCATTGCTGAGGTATGTCTATCTATTTCAATTATTTTCATATTAATTGCACTTCAAAATTCATATAATTCTAGATACAATTGTCGTTCCTAATATGTAAATTCGAATGATGTTGCAGGATGAGGATTCAAAATAATACTGTTTAAGAGATTTTTAAAATTTCAACAATCTTTAGGCTAAGAACGTTTTCAGTGAATTTGTAAACATAGTCATCGTTATGTGACACAATAATTTAATTTGAAAGTCTTTGGTCCAACCGATATAAAAGCAGAACTAGATTCTATTCTGGGTGAGACTGCTCTTTCGTTATTAACAGTGAAATATTGGGTAGCAGAGTTCAAGCGAGGCCCTACGACTTGCGGAGACCAGCATCGCAGTGCTCGACAAAATGAGGTGACGACTCAAAAACGTTGAATAAAATCCACAAAACGGTACTGGATGATCGTCGAATGAAAGTGCGCGAGCTATCAGACATAGAAGGTATTTCAAAAAGTGCAAGCTGTGCGCAAGGTGGGTGCCGCGTTTGCTCATGATGTAAGAAAAACAGAGTCGTGAAGATTTTTGCGTCGAGTCTTTGACAATGTTTCACAGAAATAAAGCCCAATTTTTGCGCCGTTCCATAACCAAAAGAGCAATCAAAGCAATGGACTGAAAAAGAAAAACCGGCTCCAAAGAAGGCAAGTTCCGTCTGCAGGCAGGGTCATGGCGTCAAAACCTCTCAACGGTGAGTATTATGTTAGCTTATCGTAACGTTTGAGCGAAGAAATCAAGCAAAAACAGCGGCTTTTGGTTAAGAATTAAGTGTTGTTTAATCAAGGCAATGCACCAGTTCACACATCCGTTATTGCAATGGCCAAAATTAATTAATAAAATTTACAACTGCTATCTTATTGACTCTATTCGCCAGATTTATTCCCCTCGGATTATTTTCTGTTCCCAGACTGGCGCGGAATGGCTAGGTGGTCAAAGATTTTTCAACAATGAAGAGTTGATGTCGGCAGTTAATGGCTATTTTGAGGAGTTTGGTGATTCTTATTATAAAAATTGAACATCGCTAGGAGAAGTGCATGGAGCTAAAAGGAGATTATATTGAAAAATAAACATATTATTTTCCATAATTTTTGGTTTTGATCATACGCCTCTCTTCTGAACTTACAATAATAAATACTTTCATTGAATTTTCTCTCATTCATTGACCTATCCATTTCAGAAAGTAGGTAATGTTAGGTACATTATGATCATTTGCTACATTCTAATCACTTGACCCATCAATTGTATTGACAAAACTAGATTTTATGAAGAATTAAGAACGAATTCCATGAATGTGATTAAATTTATTATAAATATTCTATTGAAAAAAAAAATAACATTTGAACGACTGTATTATAATACTTTGAAAAACAAATTGACGAACTGGGTAAAATAAAAACAACATTTTATGACGGTTCAACAACAATGTACCTTGGGCGGAATCAAGGCGGAAACTGAAATATCAAGAAAAAATGATTTGGAGTTGAAACATTACCAAAAAAAAAAATGATTTAGAATTGATTGAACACAATCAAAACAAACATGAATGAAAATTAAAACATAGTGAAGAGGAATATGAAATAAAAACTTCAATTAAATATTTCACAGTTTATATCAAAATATTCCTATAGTAATTATTTGATTTATTTCCACGATTTTTGTATTGAGCTTGGTGAGGTGAATTGAAAAATAAATATATATATATACACAATAGTAAATTTTTCATTAATTAATAAGTCAAACAAATTATAACTTCTTACAATACAACACATAAATGCTTACAATAAGCCTTGAAAATATTGTGTTATTAAATTATATCTAACTAAATATGATCGTTATCTTTTTCAAGGATTACTGCTTCATTTTCATTTAGGGATTTCAGGCTCATGTCTATCTCATATCATTTCCGCTTTATATCCTCTAGGAGACAATATTTTTACGTGTCCACCTAGGTGGACGGCTTACACTGTAAATTTTTACTTGAACCTTGCAGCGTTTGTTTCGTTTCTGATATTCTAATCATTTCAGGATGAAGTCTTGCTATAAAATACTTTCTCGATTACTCGACTTACATTGAACTTATCAAGCCCTATAACAACATAAAAATAATACACACATTTCTAGGTTTTCAAGGCTTTGTAACAGTTTCAACACATTACAACACATAACTACATATTGTTTATCCTGTAGCTACATGAGTTATTGTTACCTTTTTCTCTTTAGTATATGCATGAATCCTACGAAAATAAATAAGATTGAAATTTTCTAGAAAGATAAAAGGTTTTTAATACGCTTATTCATCTCTCTTGTTTTTCATACCCTCTCCAATTTCTGCAATAAAAATTCCGACTTGAGTTAATCAAGCTCGACCTATGAATTTTTCCGCATTCCATATAAAAAAATTATTTTTTCTATTTCTAAAATTATGTGGAGCCCCTGTAAATACTTATAACTCTATTATTTATTAATAATTAGTTTTATCTATATTATCTTCATTGTGGTATGTTACGTGAACAAAATTTTCCAAGAAAAAGAAATTTGAAAAAGCTTATATATATATATATATATATATATATATATATATATAAATTTCTTTAACGTTTCGACTTTTCTTTGAGTCTTTATCAAAATATTTTTAAAACATAAGATGAAGCAATTTTTTATCAATATTTCAAAATTTATTACGATTAAGTGATTGTAATCCAATATTAGGAATATTGAAATTATAACTCCTCTGAGCGTGATATAAATCGACCTTTTTGTTGACATATGTATGTATGTATATATGTATGTTTATATATATATATATATATATATATATATATATATATATATGTGTGTGTGTGTGTGTGTGTGTGTGTGTGTGTGTGTGTGTGTGTGTATGCTTATATATATATACAGTGCTTTTCAGATAAAAGTATCCACCTTTAATAACTTTTGTAATACTGGTATTTAGAAAAAATCCAAAAACACGTCAATTTATGTTGGAAGGGGCAAGCATTATGGCTTATTTAAACTTACTGGAAAAGCCACCCCCTCACCCCTAGCAGCATCCCCTTTATTTTTTTAAATTACTTTTCATATTTTTTATGTAAAATTTGGATACTCCTCTTTGAGCTGATTTCAAAAATGTATAATACTTGTAGGTTAAAGTGATTAGTTTATGAGATAAACAATTTTTCTTTTAAGAGCACAAATTTTACTTATTATTTTAGGGCAAGTCAGCTTAGAGGCTCAACAACTCCAATCGTTGTCAACAATAAGTAGAGCGATCGGTGTTTCATCTTCTACAGTTTTCCGAGTTCTACATAAATTCAAGTACCACCCATACAAAGTTAAGTTGGTGCACGAGTTGAATGAAGATGATTTTGATCGTCGTCTAGAGTTTTGCGAATCAATGACGCAAATTATCAATAACAATCCACAATTGTTAAACAATATTTGCTTTTCTGATGAATGCTCATGGTCATTAAATGGCTTAGTAAGTAGGCATAATTGTAGATATTGCGCTGAAAGTGATCCACATATTATGCGTGAATTCCATACACAACATCCCCAAAAGTTAAACGTTTGGTGTGGTATCCTAGGTGAACACATTGTCGGACCTTACTTCATCAACGGAAATTTAAATGGTGAATCATATCTTGAGTTACTCAGGGAAGGGGTTGACCCACGTATTACAACAATAATAGAAAATGATGATAACCTTTCCGAAGATTTACTGGTATTTCAACAAGACGGAGCTCCCCCACACTATGCTATGCCTGTCCGACAATTTTTAAACGAAACATTCCCCGCTCGTTGGATAGGTAGAAGGGGGCAGATGATGGAGTGGCCACCTAGGTCACCGGATTTAACACCCCTAAACTTCTTTTTATGGGGGTATTTAAAAACAAAAGTTTATGCTACCCAACCAGAATCTCTGGATGATTTACGAGAGAGGATAGAAAATGAATGTCGACAATTAAATCCAGCCGTATTAAGCAATGTCAGAGAGGCATTTCAAAATAGATTATACCATTGTATGGAAGTGAATGGTACTCATTTTGAACACTTATTGTAACTTCATAATAAATAGCACAGTTAAAAAGATTAAAGAGTTTGAACTGTTGTACAACCCATTTTAGTACAGGCAAATAAGGTGAAAGTAAATAATAAGTAAAATTTGTGCTCTTAAAAAAAAAGTTTATCTCATAAACTAACCACTTTAACTTACAAGTATTATACATTTTTGAAATCAGCTCAAAGAAGAGTATCCAAATTTTACATAAAAAATATGAAAAGTAATTTAAAAAAATAAAGGGGATGCTGCTAGGGGTGAGGGGGTGGCTTTTCCATTAAGTTTAAATAAGCCATAATGCTTGCCCCTTCCAACATAAATTGAGGTGTTTTTGGATTTTTTCTAAATACCAGTATTACAAAAGTTATTAAAGGTGGATACTTTTATCTGAAAAGCACAGTATATATATATATATATATATATATATATATATATATATATATATATATTGTAATTATTTATTTCTACCTCTATTATTGTTTTTATTATTGTTTTTATTTTTCTATTGTTGTCGCTAGCACGTTATTTGCCGGGCATGAAACTCATTCTCTCTTTGAGTTCTGGCATAAATAAATAACTTATGGATGTTTTTCCTTTTAACAAATCAATAAAAGTTTTATGTTAAAAGTTAATCGTATTATTTTTAATTCAAATAAAGTTTAATAAAATGTAGTTGAGTACGCCTATGAGTCTAACCTGAAGTTAGCCGTTCATCTAATTTGATAATTCTACACAGTTCTCTGTTATAAATGGACTCAAATGAATATTCTATTATTTAGATGTACAATATAAGGAACATACTAAAAAACTATGTCAATTTTATATGATATAATCAAGAAGTTCTATTTCTGTGGAAGGATTACATATGATACATTGAACAAAATTTAATTATACTACACAATTCATATTATTTCTATGGAAAAGGAATCTTAACCTCACAAATAAGGAATTTTATCCATTGTCAACGTAAGTATAGGTAATATTCCTTTTTTTTTATAAATTATTTTATATTGTTACTATTATTATTATTGGCCAATAATACGTGAAGGAACTGAGCTGAGATGATAATATCTTGCAATATCAGATCTAAAACTTGCATTTACTTCTGTGAATTGTCAGTAACTAATCTTCAACTCATTGGATTAGTAACAAATCTTCAACTCATTGTGGATTTTCTTCAGTCCAGATATTTATCTTCCATTCATCTTTAATAATTCGCAATTATTTTGTATTTTGATTCAAATTTAACTTCTATTTCTTATAACTTTGCACTCCCCATTCTCTTTTCTGCTGATACTCTTTTTCCAAAATAAATAATCCTTTTTTTTTCCTTAGCAACCATATAATATGACTGACTAGACTTTTGCTGCTCTTGTCTCCTCACAATGTCCTTCACTTGTCAAACACTTGTCAGTTCTTATATTTATGTTTTCAAATAAACTTTTATTTCATTAATAGTTTATGAATTTTCACTATTATGGGTCATTTTGGCAACAGTTTCATATATTTTTTTTAAAAAAAAACAATCTTCCACTAAGTTTTATATTAATTTATAATTAATAACATTATTCTATGATACAAATTATGATTTGTACATATGCAATCCTTTTAGAATATATCATTTTTAATAAATAATTCCTTATATATAAAATAACCATAATTAATTAACTTACAAATATCAATTCAATTTCTTTTATTTTTTTTATCGATTTTCTGCCTTTAGTTTAATTATTATCTTTAGTAAAACTAATCTCAATAAATTATAAATTTTCATTATGTACCTACTTGCTTTTAGATTTCTGATCATTTCAATTCCCCCCCCCCCCCCCCATAATTAAAATTTATAATTTCACTATCCATAATCAATTCTTTATGAATTCCAATTAAATTATCTATTTAATAATGTATAAAACTCCCTATCACTAATAATTGTATGAAGTCTTCAAACTCAATTTCTTTAATATATCTGTAGTTTCTATTTCCAATCTTTTATCCATCAATCCAATTTCAATTAATTAACATTCTTATTTAAAATACTGTGATTATCTTTTTCCTACTTTATACTATTCTCTCTATTCCTATAATTATCGTTTATTTCGCCATATTATTATAATAATAATCTTCATGTTTCTCCCCCCATTTCTATAATTTCCCCTTTTATTTAATAATTCGCATTTTTCAATATTATCATCATATTCTTATTTCTCTCTTTTCAATTCTATAATTATTCATATATCTTTATTTTCTTTATTATAATACTAGCTAAAAAACCCGGCCTCGCCCGGGAGTTGATATGAGATGACGTGGTAGAGTCGAAATAAAAAAATAAACTATGACGTAAAAAGTAAAAAAAAAAGTTTTCTCATTATTTACAATACTTGTTTATAAACAACATTTTTCATTTTATTGTCCGGAGTATATATACATAAATTTTTTGGATTTCCTACTCTTGAGCAAGCTACATATAGCTGACCGTGAGAGAAGCAGGATTCTTTGACGTTAATGCCACAATATTTTAAAGTTTGTCCTTGCGCTTTGTTAATTGTAAAACTAAAGGCTAATTTTATTGGAAACTGCAGTCTTTTAAATTGAAATGGCAATTCCGAAGAGATCAGAGGTATTCTAGGTATAAATACTGTCTGTCCTTTGGTCTTTCCAGAAATAAGTTCAGCTTCAATGATATTATTCGATAGCTGTTTTAGGATCATTCTAGTTCCATTACATAATTTTGGGGAGTTGAGATTTCTGAGTAGTATGATTGGAGTTCCAATTTTCAGACGAAGGCAGTGTAATGGCATTCCTGGTACTTGTAAAGAGTTTAGAAATTCAGTGGGGAAGTTGACACTTTCTTCAATGGATACCATCGTGTCGATCGATTTATATATTTTCTCTTCACCAGGTATTTTCTTTAGAATATTAAAATTGATATCGTCAACAATATTATTTTTAGTGGCCAAAATTGCTCTTTGAAATAACCACTCTGCATTAGTATAAAGTTATAAAGAGATCAGGTCGTCCATATTTTCTTACGTAGGTCATGGCATCTTGTGTATATTCGTGCATATGTCTTGGACTTCCTATGTATGATGAGGGTAAGTTTACTATTGTTCCAATATCGTCAATATTGCCGTCATTCATGATCGCGTCTCGAAGGTGGATGTATTCTTCTGTGCGTAGTTTTTTCTGATTCAATCTTATGTAAAGCATCCGTTCTGCTTCTATTTTTGCGTACATATCTACCAGAAATTGTTGGAATAAACGGCGAGTGTTGAGTATATGATTATATGTTTCATTGTCTCTGATCATTAAGCGGTAAGCATAGAACTCCTTAGAAGTGACTTTTTTGTTTGTTTCTATGCCTATTTCAGGATGAATTTGTTTTATATTGAAATGGTATCCGTCCTCTCCGTGCAGAAATATTAACGGATATTGAAGAGCATCATATGAACGGTGTGTCTCTGCAATGCGTTGTAGTCCTTTTCTTCTTCGATGTACAATTATGTCACGGCTTGTATTTTCATTATCCACAACTACAATGGCGACTTCATCTACCTGAGGTGCATTAAATCTGCGTTCGTGTTCTCCACGTGGTCTTTTATCGGCTCGAATTACAATTTTATAGTCATCAGAAATTATGCGGTCTAATGTTGTTTTGAATATATAAATCAGTTGATTATACTTGTGTAAGATCCTCTGTACATGTTGGATTATTTCGCGTCTCAGTCCATTAAAATTTGTGCATCGTTGATCAATTTCTTGTTCTTCATTTCCGATGAAATATACTTGTAGAAATTTATGGTCTTCGTTAGGCATTGGCAGTAACGATCCTATTTTGTGATAAATTTGCCCTTGAATTGAAAATACATATTCAAATTCATTTCTATTAGTGTTAGTCGAAGTAGCACCGAAAGAAGTCATTTGAAAGCAGGAGTTATATGATCTTATATTTTGAAGAAAGTGTTTTGATTCTAGTGTTTCCCCGAGCATGTAATGCAGAAATTCCTGCGGAGGTACTTCAATTGGTGGTAATCGAATTTTTCTATTCATGCAACAGAGACCTGGTGTTTCTTTACTGAATTTTTTTGCGTGGCAAAACTGGCAAACGTTATTCAATTTTCCAATAACAACGTATTTATGATTGTAATATTTTTTCGTCGGTTCGTAGTGGAATGCTTCCTTTGTTAGATTATCTTTTAAAATTCTCGACTCTTCAGTACTTTTATTTGCTGTTCTTTCTTCGCTTCTTCTGCTTCTCAGGTTACTCATTCTGGTCCGTTGATTCTGTAAACGTGCTTCGTGCTCTTCTTCCGTTTCATTTCTTCGAGATTCTTTTTGTTTCCGCCGTTTCGCTGCAGAACTGGCTAAATCTCCTCCTCTCTTACGTCTGGGCATTGTATTCTATAAAATATAAATTAAATAAACATTTTATAGATAATTATTTTGTAACGGAAACGTGGGGTATGTTGAGACAAAAAAAAATATATTTAACCTTCAAGCGGTCGAGCGATATTTTGTTTACGGCCAAAAGTATATAGAAGGCATCAATTCGACGCCGCGCGACTTTTTGAAGGTTAAGAAAATTACAATTTAAAGAAAAAAAACCATTAGAATTAATTAAACATTATTAAAAATTCTCACATTTGAAATTTCACGATAAAAACCCACAAATAACTTTTTTCTATTTCGTTTCAAAATCGAGAGTTAATTAAACACACTATTAAAAATACTCACACGTGATACTTCTAAATAAAGGCTCACAGATAACTTCTCTTCTTTTTGTTTTGAAATCGCTCGTTTCGCTGTTCAAATTAAACTAACTCTGGTGAGCGACACCGGGCTCTAATATATTCAGAGAGCTAGGCTCTAGAATATTCGAGAAAATTTGAAAATATTTTCTCTCTCACACCTTCTAGAGTATTCTGGTCATTATCGTCCGCCATAATAAAAGGTTCTATAGCGGTAGCATTTGTAGTAAAAGCGCGAAATTTAAAAACCTAAATTTTTTTATGTTTTGAGAACTAATTTGGATAACTAAAATTATGTCGCTTTAACTCCAAAATATAAGTTAGCTAATGACGTATAAATACACAAAATTTAATAACTTTTTTATAGCAACAAATTAAATTTAAGACTTCATTGAAATTTGAATTTTAAATTTCGCGCCACTACTACACATGCTACAATTGCTCGCAACGCTTTTGGAAATGCAACCCAAACAATCGTTGTCCTGAAGTTCAAATATTCGCCACTATACTTAATTTCCAAGTTGTAGGGTTGGAAAGTTCCTTATATCTTTAGAAACACGCCCTTTAGATTAAAACTGGAACTTTCTAGCTTCTGTAGCGGTAGCGTATGTAGTAAAGGCGCGAAATTTAACAACTTTATTATAGTAACAAATGAAATTTAAGATTTTATTGAAATTGGAATTTTAAATTTCGCGCCACTACTAAACATGCTGCAATGGCTCACAACTATGGAGACTATACACTATGACTATTGGAGTGTATAGTCTCCATAGTTGTCTTGAACGAAGTTCAAATATTCGATAACAGATGGCGCCACTGGACTTAATTTCCAAGTTGAAGGGTCGGAAAGTGCCTTAAAACATGCCCTTTAGATTAAAACGGGAACTTTCTTGTTCGAGGAGGGATAAAGGGCTATCACACCACATAAGTCCCTTTATCGTGTCGGGACTTCTTTTTAAGTTTTATCGGCACGCACATTTTATCGACTTAGTTTTATTATATATATATAGATTATATCATTAATAACAATATAACTCAATCATCCTACAATTAACCTATATCATATTTCGTCAGTTTCTTCATTTACTTTTCATAATATCTCATTAATTATCACAGTATGTTAAATAAAATCATCATAATACCCATTCATACAATTTTAATTTAACATTAATCTAATTCTACTAATAACTCATTATTAACTATCAAATTATTCTTTAATTATTTGTCATAATGTTAACTATTTTGATTCGGCATTTAAATATTTGTTCTATATTGAAAGTTCCCCTGAATGCTCCCGTGAGAGGATCAACTAATCTATAACTATTTTGTGCATTGTCATTATCTACCATGTATGGTCCCTCATATGGCAATAATAATTTTGCACATCGATTTTCTGATCTTTTTGGTACCCAAGGTCTAGCTGGTTCAATTCCTTTAGCAAGTAATTCAGGACATTCCTTAGTTATACCATGTGGAGTCTGGTTAACAAATTTTTCCACCTGATCCAAATTATTTTCCCATTGTATGTGATCTTGGTTACATAAAATTCGTAAGTACTTATTAACTTCTTTTATATATCGTTCTGCAGGATTAGATGATGGTTTCCTAATACTAATAAAATTTAATTGAATATTCTTGTTATAACAAAATTGTTCTACCTTTACACTTCCAAAGTATGTAGCATGGTCTAAAATAATAATTTCAGGATTCCCAAATTCCTCCTTCATTGCTGGTTCTAGATATTGTGCTATATTATAAAGTTGCATAGCATAAGAATTTAAATTTTTATTTTTATTGTAGTCAAATTTTCCGAAATACAACCGTTCTCGAAAATTGGCCTGTTGAATTTCCCCCCAGAAATACATTAAAAATTGTGTTTCAAAACCTTCCATATCTATAATCTGCTCTTCTTTATTGCAAAACCACATTAGTGCATGTCCTGATAACATTCCCCTAATTATTATTTTCATCTCCATCAAATTCTTTATTCCTTTCATTTTACTCTTCACTATTTTCATAAAAACTTTAGGGTGAATTGTATTTATATTTCCATCAAATTTTACCCCTATTTCCACATTTCCTGTACACATTATGCCTCCTCCATTTCGTCTTATTTTATCTTCTATATCTTCCACAGTTTCCCGCAATTTCTTATTCATCTCCTCCAATTCCCTATTAAATTGCTTGCCTATAGTCTCATTTCTTTTAGCGCATGTCCCTGTTTTTTCTTCTACTCTAACATCTAAGTCTTTAATTTTTTTATTGAAATTTTCTTGATATTCCTGCATTATTTCTTCATTTTGTCTTGTAACTTCCATTAGTATTGTTTCTGGTAAATTTTCTTCTATGCATTTTCCTAATGCTTGAACGTCTTCCACTACCTTTTTTTCAATTTCTTCTCTGATTTTGATCCCATTTTCTTGGATCTCCATTCTTAGATTCTTATTTTGATGTTCCATATTTTCTTGCACCTTATCAATTCTTTTTTTAAAATCTTCATTTTCTTGTCTAAGTTTCTTAATTTCCTTCAAACCTTCAATTTTAACCTCTTCAATTTTCCTCTCCAATCTATTCATATTTCCATTAATATTATCCATCTTTTCATTAAAATCTCCCCTCATATTATTCATATCTTGTTTAATTTCTCCCCTCATACTAATAAAAAATTCCATTAATTGATCATTATTGTTTCTTTGTTGTCTCCTATCCTCCTGTTCTTCCAATTCATCCCCTGTCACATTTCCATCTGATTGTTCTCTTCCTTGTTCTAAATACTGCACCTCAAAATCACCACTTCTATGCCTTCGTTCTTCCTTTTCCTCTTCTGATCTTTTTTCTGTACCTACCTGTTTTCCATTTCTTAAGTTCATTTTCCTTTCCATGATTTCTTTGTTTATTTTTATTTTTAGTGATGTGTTATTATTATTCAAGAGCCCACGTTTTTCATTTTATTCGAGCCCCACGTTTTTCGTTTTATGTGAGCCCCACGTTTTTCGTTTTATGTGAGCCCCACGTTGGGCGCCAATTTGTAATTATTTATTTCTACCTCTATTATTGTTTTTATTTTTCTATTGTTGTCGCTAGCACGTTATTTGCCGGGCATGAAACTCATTCTCTCTTTGAGTTCTGGCATAAATAAATAACTTATGGATGTTTTTCCTTTTAACAAATCAATAAAAGTTTTATGTTAAAAGTTAATTGTATTATTTTTAATTCAAATAAAGTTTAATAAAATGTAGTTGAGTACGCCTATGAGTCTAACCTGTAGTTAGCCGTTCCTCTAATTTGATAATTCTACACAGTTCTCTGTTATAAATCGACTCAGATGAATATTCTATTATTTAGATGTACAATATAAGGAGAATACTAAAAAATTATGTCAATTTTATATGATATAATCAAGAAGTTCTATTTCTGTGGAAGGATTACATATGATACATTGAACAAAATTTAATTATACTACACAATTCATATTATTTCTACGGAAAAGGAATCTTAACCTCACAAATAAGGAATTTTATCCATTGTCAACGTAAGTATAGGTAATATTCCTTTTTTTTTATATAAATTATTTTATATTGTTACTATTATTATTATTGGCCAATAATACGTGAAGGAACTGACCTGAGATGATAATATCTTGCAATATCAGATCTAAAACTTGCATTTACTTCTGTGAATTGTCAGTAACAAATCTTCAATTCATTGGATTTTCTTCAGTCCAGATATTTATCTTCCATTCATCTTTAATAATTCGCAATTATTTTGTATTTTGATTCAAATTTAACTTCTATTTCTTATAACTTTGCACTACCCATTCTCTTTTCTGCTGATACTCTTTTTCCAAAATAAATAATCCTTTTTTTTCCTTAGCAACCATATAATATGACTGACTAGACTTTTGCTGCTCTTGTCTCCTCACAATGTCCTTCACTTGTCAAACACTTGTCAGTTCTTATATTTATGTTTTCAAATAAACTTTTATTTCATTAATAGTTTATGAATTTTCACTATTATGGGTCATTTTGGCAACAGTTTCATATATTTTTTTTAAAAAAAATCAATCTTCCACTAAGTTTTGTATTAATTTATAATTAATAACATTATTCTATGATACAAATTATGATTTGTACATATGCAATCCTTTTAGAATATATCATTTTTAATAAATAATTCCTTATATATAAAATAACTATAATTAATTAACTTACAAATATCAATTCAATTTCTTTTATTTTTTTTATCGATTTTCTGCCTTTAGTTTAATTATTATGTTTAGTAAAACTAATCTCAATAAATTATAAATTTTCATTATGTACCTACTTGCTTTTAGATTTCTGATCATTTCAATATATATATATATATATATATATATATATATAAGCGTTTTCTTATTGGGGCGTAGCAATGAAACACCAAAGTAATATAGTAGGCAAAGACTTTTTTATTATATGTATTACAACTCCGATCTGGTGGCCACAAAGGAAGGTGAATCAGTGCCCATGAAATGAGCCCATCCCTTTGCTCCTGTTTCCAGACTTGTAAGTAAGACCGTGGCTTACACCAAGGAAATGGGAAAGCTAGGAAACGTGCATAAGTGACATGTGCGTACATGTGAAGCCTGTTATGCAGTAAGAATATTAGCGCCACATGTATTATCCATATTGGAAACATAAGCCAAATATACTTATCTTAACTTGAGAGAATTGAAGTCTATCAAATAATACTTTGTTGAATCTAATACTATAATTAATTACAGCTATTTCTTGTTAGCATAACAAGAATGAGGTAAATTCAGTAAATAAATTAGTTAAAATATTTAAAATCTGTGGAAAACTACTATTAATCAATTTTGCTCTGTTTCGAATTCAAACATACGAATTATTCAGAAAATAAATACTGAACCATTTTCAAGTTGAAAAATGAACGTTAATTAAATATACAAATTTCTTGCCTTTTTCTTTCCGGGAAATTGATTTATTAAATCATTTATAGCTGAAGACGATTTCAGTTTTTTTTAACATTTCTGCCTCTAGACAATAGTGACAATTCTGATAGCCGTTCCTGTCCCATCGAAAAAGCTGATTTCTGAAAAATGAAGAAATTTTGGGCATTTTTTTTTATAACCTCTTCCCTTTTCTGTTTACTTTTTCTATTCATAGCGCTACTGGAATATCCTCTTTTCGTTCCACTCATTCTTTTCACAAATCAAACTAATTAACCAGTAAAAAATCAGAAGTACAAGATTGTTGTGTTACTAAATTTAATAACAGTTGAACCTGAATGAAATAAAACGTGTAAATATTGCTCCCCGTGGTTTAACCCAAACGGGGAAATCCCGCAATAACCGATGTAGGATGTTGCCAACTTTTGCGCGCACGCTTACTGCAAATCCCAAGATTTCGCAAACGTGTAAAAATAACACTGTTTTAACTCTGAGCATGATGACTGATCATTAAGCTGTCCAGTGGTATGCAATGCACCGCGCCAGCTATGTTAATGTTAATATTTTTCCTCAGGGCCGGATTAAGCTAGGGTCCAAAAGGGCCCCATCATTTGGAAATCATTCTGTATTTTTTGACGTGTTGATACCACAAATCTAACGTATTGATATTATTTTGTGAATTTTTCCGGGTTTTCGAATTCCTTAAGGGGGCCCCATCATTATTTTAGCCCCGGGCCTTATAAATCTTAATCCGGCCCTGTTTTTTCTTGAAAACTCCAGTAGTTCCATAGATATTAGACGAAGTACATACTTATTAACGATCTAGAGCAGAGATTTCCAAAGTGGTCGATATTGACTCGTTGGGATCGATATCGGTTTCCAAGGGGTCGAAATAAACGAAAACTGTTTTTGGGGGTAGGTGACGTCTAAAAATCGGCTGGTATTAACTAACCCAAGTTCGAAAAAGGCTTCAGTGTGGTTAGTACCGTTTGAAAATCAACGAACGTGGCGATATAAGGCTGCAACTCACCAATATTGAACCGAATTTAGCTAGATTGGTAGAATCATCCATCGCACTGAATTTTTCAATTTTTTATCTTTGCGATTCAAATGTTTTTTCAAAAAATAATTCCTACTCAAGTATTCTTACGTAACTTATATTAATAAATATTATTTACACTTAATATTTACTGAGTTTTATTCTATTTATTTTGATAAATTTCCAAAAAATGTTAAGTTCAATTACTTAACCAACCGCAAAGTTTCTAAATTGGTAAGTATTTTGTATCAATAGAAAAAAAAAATAGAGATAGAATTTTTTAATTAATTGTTAAGTAGCTACGGGGGTCTGAGATATTAGTTCAGTTAGGAAAAGGGGTCTCTTGTCTAAAATGGTTTGGGAAACGCTGATCTAGAGAAATTTCTAGTGATACCAGTGATATACCCCACAAACTGAAAAGGAAAAGCAATTTCGGTACGTGTGATGAGACCAAACTACAGAAAAGTTTTTTTTCCAAAAAGTATTTATCACTACAAAGATAGTATATTACATTATTTTTCATTTAGTTGCAGAAAACAGTGTTTCAATGATCTTTTACAAGTTGACTGTTCAGACAGCATTCATCAAAATATTTCATTCTTTTGCTAGAAAAAAAGAAAGGCGACAGAAGCGCGTTCCAATCTATTTATGGCATTACAGAAAACAGGGCCATGAGGTTCTGTAGTCTAATTATGATAAGCGTGGAGAGCATTCTAAAGCCGACACAAAACCTCCACAAGTTCTCTAGATCATATTGTTGCATTTCCAAGAAAACAGAATATCTTGATGCTCACTTGAATGTTAAAACGATGTTTATCTTATTATAAGATAAATTTCCAGACCTTGGAGTAAATTTCAAACTTTATGTAAAATACTTCAAAGAAAATTTCTCTTTCCTATTTGGAACACCTCAAGTGGATACATGTATAACTTGAGAGGAATTATTTGTTAAAATCAAAAGTCAAAGCTTGAATCAAAATGCCACATCAACTGCACAAACCGAATTATCAATACACAAAAGAAGTTTCACAAAAAGATATCCGATGTAAAAGAAAATTTAAATAGACGTGATGATGTTGCCGCTATAAACTTTAATTTTATGCATTACCGTGTATACCCGTTTCAAAAGATTTTCTATTTGCGTCAACTGTGGGCCAATTGTTTCGATTTAAGAAATATGAAAACAGGAAAATTCAGTATGTCACATATATCATGAGGGTATGGCCAACAAAGGCGCCAATGAAGTTTGTTCAGTGATACTCCATTACATTGAAAACTTTCTAGATAAAAGCATAAAAGAGTTTTTCATTTTTTCTGACTACTGTCGTAGTCAGAAAAGGAGCCAAACTATGGTAATATTTTTACTGGTTTTAACAGACACAACTTTTTCACAAAATAACACACTACTTTCCTATCAGAGGTCATTATTTCCTCCTTAATGATTCAGGACTTCGGCATCCTATAAAAAAATACAATCGAATATATATTCCAGAAGAACACTACTGTATTGTAGCGAAAGCAAGCTCCACTTTTCTTGTATTCATGATGTAAACAACTCAGATATTGGACAAGTGGTGGAACATTAAAAGAAAAATCATGTGGGAGATGAATGTTTTGGACGAAAGGTGCCAAAAGAACAAGAAGTATCCTTCGGAGTGTTCACATACATGGGTCTTAAATACGCCATAAACAAAAATGGAATCGTTTCCTCCGAGAATCTTTCATTAATGATCACCTGAAATGTACTCAGCAGAATTGATCCAAAGAAGATAGAGAATATCAAACAGGTGGAAGGAAACATTCCCGAGGAACATTTACCATTTTATACAAAAATTTTCAACAGGCCCTCGAATGACGACATGTGGAACTCGATGAAGAGTATGATTATGTGTTTTGAAATAATTTACTTGATCAATAAAAATTTTCAATTTATTTCGCGTATTTGCTTATTATCGATGTATACCACAACTTTTTTGGCATGATACATTGCTTATTGTAAAAATCACATATCACAGTCACAAATTTATTTTATTTTTTACAAACACTATATAAAACTTAAGTTGCTACGATTAACCCGACATGTGTATAATGTGTATGTTAGTAACTAGAAAATTGTTTATCAAACTAAAATTGTTTTTATTTTATTTACCTTTTTTTCTCTACTGAAAATTTATTTTTTTTGACTTAAATTGTTTTCAAAATGACCGATTCAATTGAATCTTATGAAATGACATCTCATAATATACTTATAATATACTTGACTTTAATATGAAAATATACTTGCACCTCCCTTACGTGCCCGACAAAGACGGTCCTGACTCGTATTTACTATCAAACTAACTTTACATTCGATGTTATCAACAGAAAATAGGTTGATAACTATATATGTATTAGTTATGTTTTCAATTTGACTATTTCTACGGGTCAGTACAAAATAATCACTTTTGAAATTAAAATATTTTTATTTCTTTTTTCCGATAATATTCTAAAAGCAAAGTAGATTTCCATCTTGCATGGCGCCAATGTTTAGTTTTAAACAGATAATTTTTAGTACATTAAACTTAATATCGTTGTTTTACGACTTTAAAATTATGTAAAGTGGAGAATGGTTTTTTCGAACTGATATTTTTTAACTTTCGATATAGAGGTCTATTAATGTCCAGCTAAAATCTGAATATATATAAAAAATTGTATTTATCATTGGGAGAATTGCAGAGAAATACGTTTTTCATAAAATTTTAATATCATTGCTTTCAAAAAACATCCCACAAAATGACAAAAAGACATCAATATTCATATCTAACGAAGTACTAAATGTAATTGCTGTGGGATTGTGGCAATGAAGCACCAAAGTTTCAATGTATTAAAACCATTTTATAAATCGTTGGTTGAACAAGCAGCTGATTCTTCATATGAATCTTCATTAGAAGAACATCAAAATCGTCCATGAAGAAATTGTTTTCGTAGAGGGTGGTATGAGAAACGAAATGCAAAACAGTTAATAGCGACTAATACCAAATGGTGTGCTTAGAAGAATAAATTCTGAAGGAAATAATGATTGATATTGCATTCGCATCCATCTTAATTCAGTGATGACTTTTTCTCGTTCTTCTAAAGGACTAAAGGATGTTTAAAATATCAAATAATATTTTTTCACATTAGTTATGTTAACTTGTCATTTATTATTTCAAATGCTAATTCATTTAGTTATAGTTTTTGTTGATTCATTGTTATTTCCGACAATAACTTAAGGAGCGAAAATTTACTTGACTACATTCAACTAAAATAGTTTAAGATTATAATCTTTAAATGAAAAAAGGATATTATTATTGCTTTCCAAAAAGTATAGAATTACTTTATACCTACTTATCTAACCATACTTCAAACACAAATAGTTTGTAACTAAAATAAAACGTGTAATTTTCTCTAAAATAGTTTTTTAAATAAATACACTATTAAAAAAATAATTGACTAATATGTGTTTTTAAAACTTATCATCCTAATTAAATTCACTGTACTCTTTCCAAATTGTTTATGATTGAAGAATTTAATCTTTCCAATTAGCAAATAGTAATTAATCATATTAACACCAATTTAATAAAATCTCCAGATAAACCGTCCCGCAGGCGCCATTCGTAATAGGCTGAGCATGAATTTGAAAAACTGATTATTATTACGGTGTTTTGCAAATAAAATCTAATCTAAATTATTCTAACTTGAAATTGGGAATAATTTGATGTGCTATGAGATGGCGTTGTTATAGCTATAGTTTCAGGGACATGAAATGAATACGAATGTGAAGTTGTTATGGTTGTGAATATCTGAGTGGAAATTACTTTAATTAATTCTATATCTTCAATATCTCATTTAGGTTGTTGAGGAATTGAATAATTGATGCAACAAAGAGATAAAGAAAAATATATGAAATAACTAGAAAAAGAAACAAGTTAAGTGATGGAAATACGTATCCAAATACAGAAAATATAACAAGAATTGTTAAATATGAAAAATGCCAAAGAAATGTGAAAAAGAGAAAAATTAATATTGATATTAATAATAATTTGATAGCTGATGATTATGGAGAATTACATTGAGACAAATTAGATAAAGGAAGTAATGAGAAACTAGAAGTGGATACATACATCATATTTAAAATGTGCTAGTATTCAGGAACACACCAATCTTTAAATTATTCCTAAGCAAACGAAAAGAAACAGAGCTTCAACAAAATTATCCATGACGGAATTTTGAAAAATCATAAGTAATTACTAAATAAAAATATAGAAGATGATTTTTTGAAGCAATATAGAAAATAGACAAACATTTAAGACTACTCATACAATAACATAAAATGGTACAAATGAAAAATAGTGATTAGAATTATGAAATATTTGAATATCTACCTTATATCAAAAAATTATTATACATAATGGAAACAAAATAACAAGACATCATTATACAAAGAGTATGTGATGCTACAAAGTGGTACTAACAAGCACTGCATGACTGCGGTAATCTGATGGGATCTGGTTATATGGAGTATGGTGGAGTATAATAAACTGCATTTAAAGGACTTCTTTCTATACAGATGAGTCGAAAAATTAGCAAATACTCCGCACTAAGCGTGATTTATATCTATAATAGATATAGACTATAATAGATACAAATTCACGACTGTGATAGCCACGAACTTTTAACCTTCCACATTTTGTTACTACTGCTATTTTTTCCTAATTTTCTCCTAGAATATAAATTATAGAAATGTATAGAAATGACTCGTTTATATTTACTTCAACTGATTCAGATTTCACACTTGTAACGATATCATATAGATTTTTTCTAATACATGTTATTTCTTTTGAAAACAACTCAAGTAGTTATTTTTTCCCTTAAAGAACGGTAATATAATATATAGTTTCGACTTATTCAATTTCGAAATTATTCCAGAAGTGAATAGTAGAAATCTTTAATTTTAGTATATTTGACACACCTCGTCTACATTATCGGCGACCACGTTAGATTCCTACCTCTCCTGTGCTCTTTGACGTTATCTTCAGACTCCAGCCCGAACGAGAGTTATACCGCTTCAATGAGACGTAATAACGTCGAAACTATTCAGTGGTTATAAACCTCTTCTTGCAATTGCGTTCCATTAGGCATCATATCGACAAAAAGGTTGACATCACGCTCTTCAGATGAGATTCAATATTTGTCGAGACATTAGCCGGTTGTTTTATTATACCTATTATCCGTTTTGGTAGATTTGAACACCAAAGTGTACTTTGTTCAAATTGTATTCCGAGCTTTCGAATTATGTATTTCACCATCGGGGATTGGTAACCAATCGGATAGCAAATTATATCCCAATAGGTAATCTCTGAAATTTGATGTCATTTTTAATCAAACCAATAAATATTCAGCTCCATGCATAACAAGCTAGCCTATAAAAATTTAATGTCATCCATAATCTAACCAATGAATATTCAACATTATTGACTACGACCTAACCAGATCTAACCTATAAAAATTTAATGTCATTCACAGTCTAACCAATGAAAATAAACAACGATTTCGATAGCAATCTATAGGCTTGAAACCTGAACTGAAGATAACGTCAAAGAGCGCCGCTATTTGATATATGTAGTTAAACATTCCCAAGCGATATCAAAATAAAGGATTTCCACCATTCACCACTGAAATAATTTCGAAATTCAATTTGTCGAAAATGTATTTTGCCGTTCTTCAAAGGAGAAGACAACTACTTTCCTTGCTAATGCCTCGACGAAAAGCGTGATGTCAATCGATCTTTTTTTCGATACTAACAACCCCAATGGCTCGCAATTGTAAGGAGAGGTTATAACTACTGATTAGTTTCGACGTCATTACGTCACATTAGAGCAGTTTAACAGCCCTCGTTTAGGCTTGAAACCCAAACTGAAAACAACATCGAAGAGCGTCATTATTTGGTACATGTAGTTAAACATTGACATTGTCTTCAGTTAGGGTCTCAAGCCTGAACGCGGTTTGTTAAACATTTTGATATGTACCACAGACTTACAACAATCATTTCCATTAACTTACATGTATAGAGGCCACGATGTGTGCGATAGTAGTAGTACTTCTTGGGGAATTGCTCCAGTTTGTGTTTTGTAACTTATAGTTCGACAAAAATCAAATTTTTCGCACATTATAATCTTGTATCTGGTTGACTATCGCACTTTTAGAATTTGCAAAAAAAGTCTTATGATATGTTGATAAACGGGTCTCGATCATCGCTTTATAGTCAATTAGTACAGTGAATGTAGGTAAAAATCAACTATTTTAGTAAAAAAAAAGGAAAAAAATGCAGTTTTGATCAGTCTCGTTTAATTAGATGCAATAAATAATAACTTATGACTTTCTTTAATATCTTAATCCTTTTAGCAACCAAACTACCCTCTTAATAGAAAATCATCAAAAAATTAGATATAACGGTTCGTTTAATGTTTATGATATAATTTTTAGTTAAATGTGAAATTTCAACCCTTAAAAACCATATCCTAAATGCTGAATTATGAAAAAATTGGTTTCAACAAACTTCAACCGTTGGAATAATACATAATTGACTTTATTTTAGTTAGTATTGGTTATTTATTAATTGCAAAATTTTCACCCTTGTCATAAATATGATGTACTTTTTTTAACAGCTTCATTAGCTTCAATTATTTACGATTTTTTATCAGTTATCATGCACATTAATATATCGCAAAATTCATATTATTCTTTCCTCATTTTCCAAACTGCCCTGTATACAAATTGATGGAAAATCATATTTTAACATTGGAAACAATTTTGGCAGTACTTACTAAAATTAAGTTTATCAATTAAGAGCAAAAAAAAATATATTAAAATGTATGAGAAGTACCGGGTCGGCAATTAAGAGCCGTCGTCTCAGGAGCTGACTATGTCACAGCTTCAGGAAAAAAAAACTTCAACGAGAAATACGTAAAAATTATATTCAGAATTTTAGGTCAACCACAAGAGGGTGTATTTGAAAATATAAAATTGAAAAACAAATTTTTTTTAAATTCACTAAATTAAGTGGTTCATTTCATCGATAATCTGGCATTTTTCATTTAAAAAGTTTTAGTCTATCTCATAGGTGGGGAACCTTTTTACCATTACAGGCCACATTTGAATTTGGCAGCAATAAGAGAGGCCGCATTAGCTGATTGACCTAAGAAAGTGACTTTCGTGAAATTATTATAGTTTTTCTATAGATTTAACAATTTATTGCATTATATAGAAAAAATAAAATATAATACTACAAAATTCTAAATATAAT
Organism: Diorhabda elongata; assembly: GCA_026230145.1. Lineage (NCBI taxonomy): Eukaryota > Metazoa > Arthropoda > Insecta > Coleoptera > Chrysomelidae > Diorhabda > Diorhabda elongata. The sequence continues at coordinate 19,640,049 of CM047932.1, forward strand.
ATACATATAAAATAATATAAAAATATTATAAAAAAATATAATAAAAAATATTTTTTCATTCACTAGTGATTTATTTGGCTTTGTTTTTTGTAAGACAGTAATTGTATATATGGATCAAGCTTCGAGACACACAGCTTTAATTGATCCTCTAAATGTACATCTGTAATTTGCTTTCTTAAATTTGTTTTTATTTTTGATGAGAGAAAATGTTGTCACGCAACAGTAGGTACTTCCGAAGCAGGAAAGTAAACGGCGAGCATGTTCTCGAAGGCAAGGATATTCAACGGCATTTTTCCAGATTTCTATGGGATCCTTAGCGTTAAAAAGGAATTTGATGATACTATCTTCCTCTAAATCAATTAACTCTATTTGTAGTTCTGCAGGAGCCTCGGATAAATCTATTAAATGTGGTTCAAATGCCAGTTTCATAGCAGGAGTGTGCTAGTCAAAATCAGAAAATCTATTAGTATACTCTTCTATTAAACAATCCAAGACACCTACATATTCATTGAATATTTTATTTTCACAGTTCTGCTCATTTAACATTTTAGCTAGCTCCGGGAAGTGTTGTGTAGATATTTCCGATCGACAAGGCAATGTTTTGAAAAATGATAATTTTTTTCTAAACGCTTGGATCTTTTACCACATTTCATAAATATACCTCATTTCACCTTGCAGGCAAATATTTAAATTGTTTTGTTTTGTCATCATATCAGACAAAAATACAAGGTTTCTGAGAAATACTTCATCTGATAGATCACATTGTTTTCCTTGCTTTGTCTTTACGACGACAAATTTTAAACTTTTATCAAAACTTGATCTGTTGATAGCCAGCGAACCTTGCAGTAGTATGGTAGGTCAACACTTTACGTTTCCTCATCCAAAGAGAGCATCTGCCGAAATTCACGGTGACGCATTGCATTTACGTGAATATAGTTGACAATGGCAATGGTTCTATCCAGAGTGTCTTGCAAAATGGTAGATTTTGCTGATGCAAAATGCAGTGGAATGGTATCAATTTTTTCAAGTTTAAGTTTTCCTTTTTTTAACAAAGCAACGGATCCTTCTTTTCTGCCTCTCATGGAAGGTGCGCCATCGCTGCAGACACTGACTATATTACTGACATTCAACTGTAATTTATTACATACTTATTCGAAGTTTTCGAAAATATCGGCTCCGCGAGTTCTTCCAGTTAGTGTATCCAACGCAAGTAGTTCTTCGTAACATTGAAAAAATCTTTAGTTATAGCACGAATAAAATATAAAACTTGTGCCGAATCTGTTTTATCAGTGCTTTCATCTAAAGCCATTGAAAAATTAACATCTTCATTTTGTATAATTGTATGAAGTTGCTCTGTTACATTTTGCGCTAATTCGTGCTGTCGATCTGTTACAGTTCTTCTTGAAAGAGGTAATTGTTTGTATTTGTCGATATTTCTTGAATCTAACATACTCACTGCTTCAACAATACATTCTTTAATTATTTCAATGTCACTAAATGATTTGCCCCTTTTTCCAAGTATATGTGCTATTTTATACGTAACAGCAACTGTAGCGAAATTTTGATTTACAAGGGCACTAAAATATGTCTGCTGATGATGCTTCTCATTTTTCAACTTTTGAAGTGCAGCTTTTTGTGATTCACCTTCTAAAGTGAAATATTTATGTTCTTTATGAGTCAAGTAGTGTTTATTTGCATTCGCTTTTTTTAAAGTACTTTAAACTGTATTGCAATACAGACACATCATTTTATCTATCTCAGCAGAAAAGAAAAAATCCAACCATTCTATATTAAATATTCTGTTTTGATCACCTTCTCTTACTATTTGACATAATGGATGAAAAAACGAATATCAAATAGTACCTTTAACAAAGTGTATACTTTCTAGAAATACGATAAAACCGTGTAGGGAAGCGTTGAGAGATGCGAGTCAGAGAAGCCAAAGCAAGGTGTGACACTCAAATGGTAGACTTGAAACCAAGTTTTGTTCACTTCTTAGACAAGGTAGTTGGCGCTGCTAGCGCTAATTTAAATTTTATTGCAAAGACAATCAGCTGACTAATGAATTGCTCTGTGTAATCGATGATGCAACCAATCAATATCGATGTAAACATCATCTGCTAGCAAGTGGCTGCTCTGTATGACAAATTTTGTCAATATTATTTTGTAATTTTAATTTATTTTCAAATAAATATTACACAGAACATTATTAGTTTCTTTTAAATATGTAAATTACATAAATATTGTGGAATTTTCAGTAAAGTAAAAATTATTTATTTGGATATAAAACCAACATTTCTGCAATACTCTGAAAAAAGCATAATTGATTTCTGAAATTCTGAAATCTCCGAATAAATAATTTCTCACTTATCTGAAAATTCTACAATTGTTTAATTCCCAATATTCCTTCTAAATAAAAAAAGTAAAAAGAAAATAATAAGCACACACACATAAGGCTGCTTTTTTTTCGTTTTTCTTATATACTTGATGTTGTTAGAAAGAACTTTTGTCCAGCTACACAAAATATATAAATCCTACTCTGGTAGGTGAATAGGACGTGGAAATTTATTCATTTAACCACCTACATCTTCAGACCTAACTTACTTAGATTTCTATTTGTGGGGCCGAATTAATGTTCTGGTTTTATAACAATAATCGATCAAGAGATGATATGATTGAAAGAATATGTATAAAGTATTTTTATGGCAGAAATTGATACTGGTTAGGTTAGGGCGCCAATAATTACGTAGTTAGTTGTTAAGTTGTTAGGTGTTAAGTGTTAAGTTGTTAATTGTAAGATGTGTTACATGCTGCATTTGATATTTTTTTGTTAGTAACATTAGTTTAAAATTTAGATCACGCCATCTGGCGGCAATGATAAGATTATTATGAGAACACTTTAAATTGATGCAGGTAAGGTATGAATAAATTTTCTATTACCGTTTGAGCGATAAAACCTGGATAAAAGCTTTTCAAACAACATCAAGTTTATCGGCAACGTAATTGGGTTTTTTATGGTATTATGGTATTTTAAGTTTATTTTTTCAAATACGCCCTCTAATTTTGGACCTAAAATTCTGAAAATAATTTCCACATGTTTCTCGGGACCATTTTTGTTATATTTTTTCTCTGAAGCTTTGAGATATCCGTTCCTGAGATTCGGCCGACAACCTATCTAACCTAACCTAACCGTTATTAGTTTTCCACCCGGTCCATTGATTACATTTAATTTTTCAACTTTTCTTTCTTCATTAATTGGAGGCAATCATCCTCACTGCACGATCCGCAGGTTGCATTTCACAATAACTCCACCGCTCGACACCCGCATACAAAATCTTACAATCTGTTAATTTCTAATATCAAGTTCATCCATATGAAAGATAATTTCAAGGGCTATATCAAAATTTACTTATTGATAAAAGGTTAAAGGGTCCCTGTTCGATTATATTGTTCTCGACGTGAAATTTAGGCTTTAAATGGTTCGATCTCGGTCATTTTTATAATAATATTAATAATTATATTATACAAATGAAAAACTCTTAACTCTCATTGTTCATTACAAATTAAAAAAATCCCTATAGGGATCACCATAAATTTTGTTTTTTTTTAAGGAAATGGCGTAGGTTTTATTTTCATCAAAAAAAAATGCTCAGTTTTAAGGCATATTTAATAGGTACTTCTGAGTACTTTGAAAAGTGATGAGTAACTATATTCTCTAAGCCGTATTGTTTTCCCGTTATTTGAACTTGAATAGTTTTACTTTACCGTTTAAATTATGCATTTTTTCACAAAAAATCGAAATCTCTGATCTTCAATAAGCCAAAAAGTATCTATTTATTTTAATAACCTTATATAGAAAAAATTTGCTTAGAATTGGTCCCTCCATTAATTTCTGGAATCCTGGAATCCTAGAAAACGATAAATAGATACTACGAGGATATATTGAAAAATTCTTAGCCTACTATAGAACCAAACAAAATTTCAATGTCAAAATATTTTATTACTCAACATATTCTCCTCTCAATTGGATACATATATTACAGAGAACCTACAACGTGTCTAGACCTTTCAAAAAAATGTTTCTTCTTGCTCTGCAAACCAAACCTCCACAGCTTTTATTACCTCATCGTTGGAATAAAATTTCAGTTGAGAAAAGAGATAATAGTTGGACGGAGCCAAATCTGGTGAATAAGGAGGGTGTTCTAGTAATTCATACCCTAAGTCACGAATTTTTTGCATGGCGTTGTCCTGCAAAAAGAAAACACCTTTTGATAGCTTTCCGCATCTTTTCTCTAAACTTTTTTCCCGTAGAGTGGTCAGTAATGTCGAATAGTAATCTCCAGTTATTGTTCTACCCTTATCCAAAAATCAATCATGATTACTACGTGGGAATCCCAAAAAACTGAAGCCACTTTTCCAGCAGATTTTTGGACACGAAACTTAGGTCTTAGAGAACCAGAGTGTCGCTATTTCATCGATTGTTACTTTGTTTCTGGATCGTAGAAGTGTCGCATCCATAGTAACAATTCGATTTAAGAAGTCTACATCGTTGTCAAATCGAGCACAGATCGAACGCGATGCTTCTGCCTTTGCACGCTTTTGGTCAACATTCAAACATTTCGGGATCCATTTTGCAGCAATTTTTCTTATGTCCAAATTGTCGTGAACTATATGATGAACGTGTTCGTATGAATTTTTCAGTGCTTCAGATATCCGTTTTAGCCCAATTCGACGGTCTGATAAAATCATTTCATGAACTACAACAGAAACTAAACATAAAACGTATTTCCTTTATTTTATGTACAAGGACATTCCGAACAACTATCGAATTATTCCTATAACTATAATTGTAGAATACGTAGATTAAGCTAGCAGAGCTAATTCTTAAGAGCTGTATTAGAAATATTCAGGAATTAAGTGCTTTTCATGTGCTTATTATGTGCTGGATTTAAAAATTTTATGCTCTTATAGAGTTTCTAGAAAAACAACATTTAGAAAAACGTGTCAAGTTCGCAGAGCATTATTCGAAATAAAAATTACAAGAAAGATCCTTTCATAGGAATTACGTGCTTTTTATGTGCTTCTAATGAATGTGTTAAATAAAAAAAATTACTTAATTACTTTTTCTGAAAACATTAAAATGTTCAGGGGTGTCCCCTGAATCTAAATCCAAGTGGGCGTCATAGGGAGGGCTTCAATTCAGCCGACATCTTGAAGAACACGTTTTATTAAATATCTCGCGAACCGCGCATCGTACGACAAAAATTGTTGAGATCATTATTGTAGATAATAATATTTTCCATCTTTTTTACCTGAAACTTTCTTTTGTATAACGCATAGGTTTTTAATTATAGCGATCCAAAGAAATTTTTAGCGAACGAACAGAATAAGAATCGTTTTATAACAATGTTGAAAAAAGAATTTCAAAAATCCGGGATTCTCGTCAAACAACCCGGAGAAGATGCCGACCGCTGATCGTACAAACCGCCATACAAATGTCTTCGAGTTACGATTCTGTTATTATTGTGGGCGAGAACGTCGATCTTCTTGTATTGCTAACCGGATTAGCGAATGGACACGAGAATATTTTCTTTCGAAAGTCTGGAAAGGGCGCACTCCGGAGACATTATTCGGCCCCAGTAGATGAGCAACGTATGTCTGACTACAGAAATAGGGAAAACCGTGTGTTAGAGAGAGAGCAGCGAGACAATGTGTAAGAGAGAGAGACTTCGTTTTTACGCATGCGTAAAGTTATATATTCGTTGCGATGATAACAGCGGGAGCACTGATATACCAGGTCGGTTAAAAGTCTTTGGGTTTTAAAAAATTATATATACCATTATTATTCGCTAATCTTGTAACATAAAAGTATAAGGTATAAATAAAAAGAGATTTTTGTCAATGTAAGGTATCACGCACGTAATCGAGACAGATTCGTTGCGATGATAACAGCGGGAGCGCTGATATACCAGGTCGGTTAAAAGTCTTTGGGTTTTTTAAAAATTATATATTCCGTTATTAATGTGATTGGAAATTAGTTTTTTGAGGATAGCAGAAGAGTGAAGATCATGTTAATCATTATATTAGCTGCAGTACTATGTCCAGTACTATGCGTTGTCGACCAACAGTATGCTATGAAGTATTTACACCGGTTCGGGTACGCAAATGAAAATGATTTGACTAAACTTGAGGATTATTTGTTGAGTTTTTAAGAAAGATATAATATTCCTGCAACGGGAGAATTAGATGAAAATACAATTCAACTTCTAAATAGACCAAGATGTAATGTGAGTGAAGCAGCTGCCGACGATGATCATTCTTTTAGAGTTAAATCAAAATGGTCAAAATTTGATTTGAAATGGTATTTCCCTCAGACAACTCCAGAATATCTTAAAGTAACCAAAAAGGCTTTTGAAGTGTGGAGTAACAGTTCAAAGTTTAAATTTGAATTAATACACAAAATACGGCCTTATGCTCCCGATATATCTATTACAGTTGTACGGGGAAAGCACTATTTTCGAGCAAATTGCCAAGGCAAAGCATGTCTTTGAAAAAGGATATACACCCAATTGGACTACAGAACTATTCAAAATCACCAAAGTTAAAATTACCAATCCTGCTACGTATTTACTTGAAGACATGCAAGGTACACCAATCAGCGGCTGCTTCTATCATGAAGAACTACAGAAAACATCGAATCCAGACATTTACTTAGTTGAAAAGGTGCTCAGAAGAAAGGGTAACAAAATGTACGTCAAGTGGCTTGGTTTGGATAGCAAACACAACAGTTGGATAGAAAATATTATTCCTCCTGGTGCTCAACCATCTCCACCGTTTCCTACATAGTTTTGAGTTTTTTTATGGCATATTTGAATGTGCCAAGCATTTTTTGTAAACAATATTTGTACCCTTCTCTTTTCTGTTCTACCTCGATTCATTTCCTTATCATTATTATTTTATAGTTGGTGTATAGGTTCAATTGAATGTTTTCAGGAAATTTCATCGTCGAAAGTTGTGGCGAAAGATGTAATTATGGATCCTAAAATCTCGCTGCTAAAGAAACTATGATTACACTTCTTGGGGTGATCGAATTTCAGGGTCCATTTGTCGCAGCCAGGAATGTCAATTTTTCATTAATCGGGCATTACATCCAGACTATTATTAGTATGTATAAACTCGGTGAGCCGTTTCCAAGAAGTAGTACGAATAACTTTTGAGTTTTTTTAAAGAAAACTGGCTCCAACATACCAGTGTTTTTCTCGCTGAAGATAATATTTGCATCCTTGGATTCATCAGAGCTTAAGCTTAACCCATCATTATCCAGATCGAGAAGAAATTCGTTATCACTGATATAATTCTCCAAATTATGTCATAATTCACTGAAGTTTGACTTTCATTTTCTTTCAGTCTATTTTCTGCTCTTAACATGTCTTTTTTACACCAGAAAGATCGCTTCAAGACTTGGTTTTATTGTTAAAATATTTTTGACAAGGGAATGCCCCTACCCATAAAATTTAAATGATAAAAGTGTTTTTCTTTATTAATTACTTAATTTGAAAATAATGTGTCATAATCCTTGATGTATACCGTGTGGGATTAATATTGTGTTGAAGATACATGAGGACGTGGTGTTTTGAGTTTATACAGGAAAAGTAAAACTCAATTTTTTAGGGTTAAAACAACAAATAAATAACCAGTAAATTTTATTGACTTCACTCGCCCATATTTCTATTTATTGAAGAAATTAAATAAATTTTACCAAGCGACGCTAATTTCTAGCAGGAATATTTCGAAGAAATTTTATACATACATCTTCGGCCAATAGAAATGCATTTATGGTTACGATTCGATATTTTCATTGGTAAACAGTGGAGATGATGAGTCCACGTGGACTGACGGTTTAGTAGATGTTTACCGAATTTTATACGGGGAGTAAATATTATTTTTCATTTCTTAATTTCTTAAATTGATATTGGAAGAACTTTAACTTCATTGCAATGAAATACAGAATTCAATCACTGTTTTATTTTTATTCGTTTTGTAGAGTATTGAGATTTATCTGTAAAAGTTATAGCCTCGAAGAACATTTCAATATACTATTTTGAATAATATGTCCAGAAATCAAAATATTAACAAATCACGTTACTTTACACTGTTTACATGTTATCAATAATTCTGATCTTTTAAAATTAATTTTGTAGACGACATTTTCAAATTTTTATTTTCATACAACTTGTAAATAGAATCAAACAATGTACATTGACATTTCTTATCCACAATTTAAATATTTGGAATAGATTCCACTTGAAGTTTACCTAAAACATTCGTGTATAAAAACATACGTATTCACTTGTATTGAATAGTGGATTTTAGTCGTTTATCCACATTTCTATCAGGTAGAATCTACAGATCTATAGCAATCAGATCACTTTGTAATTAGCTATATGAAATTTCACATCAGGAAAATTCAATTCTTTATTTTCTGTGATAACGATTTCAAACAAATCGATGCAATAATGAGTAGGCTATTCGTTTGACTTAGATATGTGCGAGAATGTAACAGTTTAAAGTAAGACTTTTATCGACATCTGGGTACTCTTGAATTAACAGCTCAACACTTCTTTGATAATGTAAGCTCAATAAGAATGGAAAATATTTTCACAGTATTATAATCTTCTCCTTAAATTTGTTTCTAGTTCATATAAGAGCATTATTTAATCCTTAATCTAACTATAGAAGCGTCAGGATTAAATGATTATTCGTAATTTCATTGCTGATGTATCTTTTACCTATCTGCAGAACTACTTTGTAATACTTTATAAAATCCAATTTTGTGAAATGTCTCATTATTGGATTCCAAAAATTGAACATAAACCTGTTCGAATATTTAGTATATTTGATTTAATTGCTTATACAGTCGTAGTAAAAAATAACGTAATTTTGAGTGATTTTTAATGAGTGGAAATATAAAAATGAAAACATTGCAATAAAGCCAAATTCACTTAAAAATAAAACTTGCATTCTAAACAACAATCTCCCTTTTTTTTAAACACTAATAGTGTCCGTTGCGTTAAGGGCGGGTCTAGGAAGAGACACTAATTCTGTGCGGGCATCAAAACAAATCCTCCCTAAAACCTGATAGACCCTCCTTGTAATGGCTCCCTGGGAATGATACAAGACTGCGCAAATCTTTCTCCTCGCCGTCTTCGAAAATTTGATTGCAAAAAACGGTCATCTCGAGGATTTAAAACTGAAGGACGTCCTTGTCCAGGGAACTTAAACCAGTCTCTCGAAATCTTGGTATCAATCTGCCAATGATTGTGTGGTGTACGGCAAACAGATTTGCCACTCCACGATAACTTTGTCCCTGTCCGACTAACTCGGCTATTCTTTCAGCTTCGCGTTCACTCATCTGTCTAATTTTGTGTTTAACTAGTCTCGACTTTAACACAGCTTGATTGACTTAAATTACTGCTGTCCACAAGTTGGTACAACAACAGAATGAAAGAAACATTAAAATATGCATAAAGTTAAAATTTTAAAAAAACCACAAAAACATTTGATCACCAACATTTAAGATACTTTAACTTTTTGTGGTAGATAAAAAAGAAACCCAAAAGATCAGCATTTTGATATTGAAATAAAGGGTGGTGCGTTATTTATGGCCACGATAGAGGCCAAGATAATTAAAATCATAGTAATCACGCGACAATTTCAGTTTGTCCAGTGTTTTACAAAAACTATTCAATTTATATAACAAGTTGTTAGTATATCATTTTTTAGCTTAAAACCCATTAGCATTGGGAAAAATAGACAGCCATTCCAAGAAATTAGGCTACACAATTTTCGATAGAAATTCATTAATCTTTGGGTTTTTATGACCATTTGTTTAAAAATATATCCTATTTGAAAGGATCCATCAGTCAAAACTGTCTTATTTTTATTTTTTTAATCTTAGTTCAAAAATCTCAGGCAATATTTGGTTATGTAACAGGTTGGACGTTAACAAGTTGAGATAACGTGGACAAGACAACCTTTCTTCAAATTTATAGTTGAAATTCATACTATGAATTAATGAATGAATGTAATGACAAATTGAATTTATTGGCATTCCGTTTGGTTCTAATCATTGTTGCGTTCGCAGTTTTTTCTAGTGAACTGGTGCTTTGGCGGGCGATTTTACGACCAGAAATAGTGAAAAAATTCTAGTCTTATTAGAAGAGAGTGTACACATATAAAACTAAGTATTGTGGAACATCTGGAAGCAGTTATTGATTTTATTGAGACAAAAATGTGATTCTGCATTTGGAACATTTTATATACGAAGAAGTAAATTTGGGGAGCTTGCATCTCTGCCTTTCCTTTCTGTAAAATGGCCAATGTGATTGACCATCCAGCTTTAAGACTTTTGGAGGAACTTGGGATGTTGTTGCTGACATTTTCTTTTTTCCCGTATTTCTTCTCCAAGATCTGATGGCATATCCCTTTTAACTATACAGTTAGAATTGACATTACACAAACAATATGAAATCTCAGTCCTAAAATCAGTAAGTTTCATATACTTTTGAACACCTTTTTGTGCAAGGCATTTTCTGTAATGTGGCCAGGAATTTACAACTGTCATGTCAAGAAGATGATAGAACAACCTCATATACCAATTTTTATCCTATCCATAAGATCAACACCCCCCATATTATAGTCTTGAACTACACTGGTACCATCGATGTCCAAAGTTTGCTTGGCTTTTCTGTCATACCGATCTTTTGGTAACTCTCCATAATAAGTTGATAGCATACAAGCACGTTTTTTATCTTTCCAGGAAACGGATGATATTTCCACACCTTCAAGATCAAAAATATATTCAACAGATGTCCCACGGTCCATTTTGTGCACCCTCATTCAAAGATAATTTGCAGTTTGAAATAAGATTACGTCTAACAGTACCTAGCGACTATATTCCTTGCCTAGCGAGATGGTGTAGTAAAGACAGAGACGTGCACAAGTTGTCAAACTAGATAACAAAGTTCTGAGCTGGTGGGATAATTCTGGTCAACCTAACGACCACGTTGGCAGTTGCACCTAGATCAGGTTCTTCTGAACGGCGATGTTTTTTGTCATTTTCTGTACCAGTATAAATTTCAAAGCTATTTGAATATCCACTAGCTCCACTAAAAAAAAAGTTTGTAGCGTCATTTGTGGGGTTTAGCAAGCATATATTATTTCATATAATGTCTGGCTTTAGGAGAGCACATCTGTTCATCCACTGAAAGTTTTTCTTCTAATGGAATGCTTTGAAAATTTTCATTCAGGTGGTGAACAACAGGGCATAATTTATGTAGGCGATCTCGTTCTGCATTATTTTGATCCAGATTAGCATTGACATTGAACTGCATGCATTTTTTTATAAACTCGAGTCGTTTCTTGCTCATGATATTTTTTATTTGAGGACAACCCAAGGAATTAGATCAATAATTTCGACAATTAGGCATTTGAACTAAAGTCATATATATGCAAATGTCCAAATATTGGTTTATAACGATTTCAGTCAGGCCAGAAAGTTTGCTTGAATTTTTGTCAGTAGCATAATTATTGGATTCATACACAATTTTTTTCTGACTTAGTTCATCGACAAAAAATGTGTGAAAGCAGTAGAATCCAGTATGAAATTGGAAAGGGTGGTGTCTCCCTTGAGGGCATTTGCAGTTTCATCGATAACTAGATTTTTCTTCTTCCATACCACATTCTTGCACATTATACTAACAATATCATTCTATGGAGCAGGATCCATTTGTTTGTCAGTAAGTTTGTTATTAACAAAAACCCCATCCTCAAATTCTAAAGGTAGGTGGTATCATCAATGACCAAATTATTGACATTTGGCTCTCAGATTTCACTTTCCAGACATGCTTCAGACTCGCTGACATCCAAGTCATCGTCACTGTTTCTGATAATGGCTTCTCATTGTACATCTTAACCCTGTAGAAAACGCTATGTTGCAGATCTAATACAACCCAAAAATGTCGCAATATATAAAAAATTATCAATCCAGGAATAAATCTAATATAATACGTTTTACTCACCATCTAGTTATAATTTAACCAGCAGTAACACAAAAATAAATCAATAATTAACAAAAATCAAGAAAAATCGGAGGGGGTTACATTCACTTGTCCACATGCATGTGCGGGTAGCAAGTAATGAATTTTACGCGCTAACAAAAACCGCACGCGTCTTACATAAGGTTGTATCAAACCTGCTACAGATCGCATCAACGAGTTTATATAGGTCAAACTCAAATTAAGTTATATAAAAGAATGGTGAATCAGATTTGATACAATACGTACTATAGGGTTAAAATTAAATTTAAAATACGGGTCTATTTACCTTATTGATTAGGGTTTATTTTTGCCACACAATAACTATAGAATATGGACACTAAGAGGATGTATTGATATCTAGTAGTTAGCCTAGACCAGTTCCATGCATAAACAAAATATTGCGTTACCATAGCAACGAACAATAACTTATTAGAAGTGTCAGTGTAAAGTTATACGTCAAAAAAGTAAACCAGAGTTACGCAATAAATTAAAACAAAAAAAATGTCCACCGAAATTGTGAAAATCGAAAAGTTGGAGTATCAAGCCATCATCAAGTACTTGTATTTAAAAGGGTTAAGATGTAAGCAGTTTTACGAAGATATGCTTATTACCCTTGTTGATCAATGTTCTTCGTATGCGACCGTGAAAAATTAGACTGCAAGCTTCAAAAGAGGTAAATTTTCCATTGAAGATGAAGACTGATCGGGAAGGCCAGTTTCTGTGTCAGTCCCCGAAAATATCGATGCAGTTCATGACATGATTTTATTAGACCGTCTAATTGAGCGGATATCTGAAGCACTGAATATTTCATACGAACACGGTCATCATGTAGTTCACGTCAATGTAGTCTTCTTAAACTGAATTGTTACTATGGATGAGACTTGGGTACATTTCTAGGATCCAGAAACAAAGCAACAATCGATGGAATGGCGACACTCCAAAACCTAAGAAGTTTCGTGTCCAAAAATCTGCTGGAAAAGTTCTTGCTTAAGTTTTTTGGGAATGCCATTCTTGAATTTTTAGATAATAGTAGAACAATAACTGGAGATTACTATTCGACATTACTGACCACACAACAAGAAAAAATTGAACGGAAAAGACGCGGAAAGCTATCCAAAGGTGTTTTTTTGCCGGACAACGCCCCTGCACACAAATCTCATGCTGCCATGCAAAAAATTCGTAATTTAGGGTTTGATTCACTAGAACACCCCCCTTATTCACCAGATTTGGCACCGTACGACTATTATCTCTCTCCTTAATTGAAAAAAAGTTTAAAAGGTCGTAAATTTTTTTCCAATGAGAAGGTCATATAAGCTGTGGAGGTCTGGTTTGCAGAGCAAGAAGAAACATTTTTTTTGAAAGGTCTAGAGACGTTGCAGGTTCGCTGTAATAAATGTATCTAATTAAGAGGAGAATATGTTGAATAATAAAATATTTTGACATTGAAATTTTGTTTGGTTCTATAGTAGGCTAAGAATTTTTCAACATATCTTCGTATATGGTGTAAATCGAAAATAGTTACCAATTCAATGCGATTGCAACTCTAATTGATACGAAATTTAGTATACTTTTTATGAAAAGATATATTTAAACTGAAATTTTAATTAGAAATAAGCTTATCGTTAACATATTTTTAAAAATCTTTCTGATACAGTTTAACCGATGAAGTTATGTAAAAAAATTTTTGGATGAAATAATAACGGACCACAGCTCGCTTGTGCGTATTCTAAATTTATAAGGATTTGAAACGTTTGATAAATATTTATCATTGATGTTGACGACAAATGGAAATCATAACAATTATCGAAATATACCCGCAATCAGTAAATTGAGTTGAGCTCCCACGTCCCACTATAAGCAGTGGCTGAAGAGTTGCACCATTGCTGAAATACTTACCACGCCATGGTTAAAATTATTGATGAATTGATTTTGTGATGAGAAACTCCTTTCGGCATCCTTTATAGTTACTTATCTTTTGTTGCAATATAACTTTAAGTATGAAAGACAGTCGATGCTTTAACTGTTCAAAAAAGTTTTTGTTTGAACTGATATGTAAGAGCTCGTATTGTCGTGGTGAAGATTGATTCGTCTTCTGCTATTGGTTTTTCTGATTTTTCCAAACACATCCAACAACTTAATGCTAGTGTACCATTCAGAATTGACCGTTCTACGTTGTTCTAATGGAAAAGTAGCAACATGTCCAGTTATTCCGAAAAATAGGCGACCATTTGTTTGAGACCCATACAGCCGATTTTCGTTTAGTTTCGAATTCATATGTAAAGATCCATGATTCGTCACCTGTCACGATCTTATATTTCCCACGCAAATAAATCATTTTAACGGCCAAATGTTCAAACAATATTGAATGTATGCAAGTGGAATTGACGCCCAAATATGCTTCAACCTCAAGGTTTGTTACACGACGATCTTGCGATATCAATTTACCCTGTAGCGAAGTGCGACAACGATTGAATTCGGCAAACGAACGAAACACGTTAGCTCGAGATGGAGCTTCATAACCAAAAGTCGAAGCGAGGTAATTGGCACACTGCTGTTGGTTATACAAAATTATCGCACGAAAATGTTTGTGATTTAATTCCATTTTTTGATGAATGTTTTCAAGTATCTGCAATAACTCAAATAGCACTTGTATTATAACACGTTCCGAAAACGTTCACCATTAAAAATGTTAAACTTTATGATGGAAATGTCAAAATTGATATATTCACATCAGTATTGCCGTATCTCAAAACTTAAGTAGCAGCCCTCGCTGTCATTTTTCAGTAGTAATAAAATACAATGCTTGTAATTTGAAATATTTACAAATGTACGGAACAATGATTAGTTCTCATGAAAATTACTGGAGAACGAGACTTTTAACTCGATAAACTTAATTTTATGGAAATAAAATTTCACTTACTGGTTTCTATTTTATTCGATAGAGATACGGTCGCTGCTTGTATCGTTCATGTTTTTGATGTATATGTCACAATTTGTTTTTTAACTGATACTACTTTGTGTATAAAAGCTGCATCTTATTTGGAAATAGCAAATCAAAATCGATAAAAATCTGAAAGATGTTTAGGTAATAATTAAATAATATTCAACTGCAATTGAGGTGTTAAACAAAAGCTTTCAAATCTTTTGCTTCTGAATGTGCTAGTAATGGCCATACATTTCGCCTATTCGAAAATTTCCCTTCGGACAAACGTTTCTAATGATACTAAATTGTGTTCAAATTCTTGGGAAAACTGTGATGAGGTGAATTGAAAGTTCAAGCGATACTTCACTGGTTTTATAATTACGAATTTTATTTAAACTGTTGATGTTGATACTTTTATTTGGCGAATGCCTAAAATTTTCCTCCATTTTCAATAAATGGCTTTACCCTACCCTACTGGTGTTGAGAGCTGGACTTTGAAGGTCTCCAGCATGCGCAAGGTGGAAGCTTTTGAAATGTGGCTCATTAGACGGATCCTTAAAATACCATGGACGGATCGGGTGACCAACGACGAGGTGCTAAGATGAATGAACAGAGAACGAGAACTATTAACCATTGTAAAGAGAAGGAAAGCTTCCTACTTTGGCCACATTTTTAGAAATCAAAAATATGCCTTGTTACAGCTGATCGTGGAAAGGAAGATAGAAGTCAGGCGCGGCCTGGGTAGAAACAGATTTTCATGGTTGAAAAACCTTCATGTACGTGATACCGTAAATCTAATACGCATGACTGAAGATCGTGAGGAATTCCAAAGGATGATTGCCAACCTTCATTAGAATGAAGCAGGCACTGGTACAAGAAGGCCCTTAGTAGCAAGCACTGGTGGGAAAACCAAAGCATTTTATATTTATTACTTATTGTACGTATAAAATGTAGAAAACGTAAGAAAATGTGAAAAAGTGAGTTTTCTACAACATATTCCAGGGTGTAGTAGACAAAAATATAATCTTCCAAATATATTAATAAAACGAGAAGAGTCATTATAACGTAAAACGAGAACCTAAAGAATATTATATCGAAAATACGATTTTTGAATACATTTATGTTAATTGTAAATACATTTGAGCCATGGGTGAAATAACGATGTAAATTAGTAATAAAAAATTCATCTGAAATTTACCCATAATAAAAATTTGAACATGTATTAACGGTCCGATTTATTTTCAGATTTGCAAATGTTCCAATCAATTTCAACAAGAAATAAGAAATTGAGTTTCTCGTAGGAATTTTTTTTGATGCAATATACCTTTTGTTATATATGTGTCAGAGTATTCTAAAGATTTCGTGGAAGCTTTGAATCCGCATTAAAATGTGCCTTGTATAAAAACTGTAACTG
Organism: Diorhabda elongata; assembly: GCA_026230145.1. Taxonomy (NCBI): domain Eukaryota; kingdom Metazoa; phylum Arthropoda; class Insecta; order Coleoptera; family Chrysomelidae; genus Diorhabda; species Diorhabda elongata. Next base: position 19,656,484 of record CM047932.1, read on the forward strand.
GGCCTATTTTAAACAACTGTTTTAATGAGTACAAAAAGCAGATAAAAAATGATGATCTCGTCCAAGGTGTATTGTTGATTGACGGATGGGAAAATAAAGTGACAAATATTGAAACTATAGTTGCTATGCTCGTAGATTATCTTATTATTGCTCACGTCGTAAACGTAATTTTCTACACGTAGAAAACTTTTTACCTGTACTTTACCACTTTACGTGGTAGCAAGTCTCTAAACGAAGAAAAATTATAGATTGTTTTAAGTAGGTGGGTAATTTGGATATTTAGGTAACATCAACATTACTTTTATAAAATAGGTAAATGGGTTGAAAGTGATTATTGGCAACGTGCGTTTAATATTGTTTCGCACGGTTTTAATAATGTTAGGTAGAATACAACAGGTCACAACTATGATTAACAAACAGATTTTAACTTCGAAAGGAAATAATGCTTCACGCAAACTATGCCGTATCTTTTCGGAAAAAAGTTTTCAAAACTTCAAGTACCGTTGTCAAACAACTGACTGAAACATGCTCTCTGATGATGTGGTCTTCGAATTTTTTAGATTCATAAAAACAATTCTTTAAAAATTACGTGAAACTATACAAAAATATTTATTATAAAGCAATAAAAGTTGCCAAAGATATTTATTATAATAGGAGACTCGCCAATTCTCGTATTGTTTCTAAAGAAACACCATCCATTGTGAATGATCTAAGAAATAAGGTTCACCTGATAACCTCAATAATCACTTTGTGACTGTAGCCAAAAATTTATCAAATTCTATAACTCCTTATCATGATCCGCTTTCATATCTCCCTGATGCCGATGCTAACTTACAGTTTCTTCTACGGGCATAGTTTTAGCAGAGCTTCGCAGTACAATTAAGAACATTTCAAATAAATACTCTGAAAGTGATGAATTTACATTCAAAATATTTTCGAGTCAGCCCGATTGCACATTAAATCACCTTACCACTTTAATTAACGTTTCATTTCAAAATGGCACTTTTCCCAATTATCTTAAGACGTTTTTAAAACAAAAGTTTTATAATATAAAAATACATTGCAGCCATTTTTATTAAATAACACCACCATTGACATCTTAAGGCTTGAAATTCCTTGAAATGGGAGCTTTATATATTCCCGCCTTATCTAAAAAATTAAATTCCTACTGCTTTACGCTGAAATCAGTTTCCAAAGAACTAAACTTATCCACCTCCTTAACAGTTTATTATGTCCTTATTGAGTCGCATCTCCGATATGGCCTTCCCTTCTAGGATACGTGAGGTGCGACTCAATTTGAGCGAATCTTCAAATTTCAAAAGTAAGCTGTTAAATATTTACTCAAATTAAACAGCAGGTCGTGGAGGAACGCAGAGTACGAACTTTATCTACTTAATCCACTTTCAAAATTAGTTAAGGGCTCAATATTTTACAATGCACAAAATGCACAATCACTTGCCGATTGAAATCAAATCGATATAATCTTTTCCCACATTCCACAAATGCGGAATCCCACATCTTATTTGTAGATCAGAAATGTGGGATTACTCGTGTTGAATCCCGCATGTATACGGAATTGAAAAAAATATATTAAAAAAAATATGCTCAATCAACGACCTGATTATTCATTAGACATCCCAGCGCAGCTCATTATAAGTGAGTCAACAACTCATAGAAGTCTGACTTTTAAAGAGAACTTATATGGAATATAATTTCTCTTCAATTTTTAACACAGCTAAATAATTTTTGACTTTCTATATTGTGTCATGCGAACTCTTTATTGGAACGGATCGAATTTATGTCATAGTACAGGATCCCATCGCTTGATCCTGCGGGTATCTATTTTTTTGATATAATTAATTTTAAAGGAATCTAGAGGATGTATAGAATGGATTGTAAAAATCCGTAACTACCTGTAATTAATTTTAATGTAATTAATATAGTAATATGTTTTTTCAGTCAATCTAACAGCATTTGAAAGAAAATGAAGTAACAAATCAAAATAAAGAAGTTTTATATACATTGAACATGAAAATCCATGGTTGCCAGTTGCACAATAACCGCAAACAGAGGTTGCCGAGATTTTTGTGAACGACTCTCGCTCCAGCGGCTCCAGGTAAGTGGAAGAGCAAAAGAGAAAATGCACGCATTGTTCCGTGCTGTTAACAATAGTATAAAGTTGTGAAAATTGAGTTATTATTTTTTCACTTATTATTTATTAAACATAAATTTTTGGGCATAATGACAATTTTCATCGCTTGGGTAAAGACCCATTTTTCATTGAAAATGTTTTCTACACAATCTTTAGAGAAAATTGGAGTTTTTCTATTTGTTTTTTCTATGTTCATGGATACTTAGATTTTTGTTTTTATTTCATTAAGAACTACATTTGCTACTGTCTATTTCTATATTTTGTTGCTGATCGTCTAAAGCTAATTCTTGCGATGCTAACAAGATGTCTCCGACAGTCATTGGTGTTGGATCGCCAATGAAAAATTTCCTTCAATCACTGACCAACCGTAGTCTTCTGGATTGAAGATGAAGAAAAAACGCTTAAAAAATAAGCTTCGATTTTCAAGTTGTTCACTCGTGGGAATGCACTAAAAAACATTTATTTGAGTTGATAATAAAAAATCAGCTAATTCTTGAGAAAATTTTGGAGCAAATGAAGCAAACGCTTCTCGTTGCACTGGGATAAATGGAGTAAATGCTTCTAAATTGACTGAAATATATTTACATTACAATAGTGAATTAATTAAGAATAATGATGTACTTACGGTTTGTATTTGGCAATAGTTTTCGTATTTATTTTTATCCTTTTGTTTTAAAACGGTAAATTTCTTGTAACATGGTAGATGATAACCATGTGCTTCCATTATATCACTATTGAAGGTTATGTCGCTGTATTCCAGTTTTTCTTATTACGAAACAAAGGCATAAACTTACACTTTTTAAATGATTCACTATTAAAATCGGTTAATATTCCACGTTCGTGCCACAAAAAAAATTTCTTCATTTTCAGAAAGCACAAATTTAAACAATAAACAATCTTTAATAAATTGAAAACGAAGCGTTCACCTTTCGTAAACTACGAAATGCCTAATCTGTATAAGTGTCGCAGCTGCCATGCTTTGTCCTTATTCATCGCACGTAACAATGCGTGCATCTTCTCTCTTGCGCTTCCACTTATCTGGAGCGAGAGTCGTTCACAAAAATCATGGCAACCTCTGTTTGCGGCCATTGTGCAGCTGGCAAATACGGATTTTCATGTTCAATGTATATAAAACTTTAATTTTGCATGATTTTTTTTTAAAAACTGGTAAATGCAGTTAATCAACAATAATATACCTATTTACACCTGGCAACCCTAATGCTGCGGCCGACTGAAAGCTGACAGCCATTTTTATTTTGATTTGTGACATCATTTTCTTTCAAATGCTGTAAGATTGACTGAAAAAACATATAGCTGCAAGTCATATTAGTATATTAATGACATTAAAATTAATTGCGGCTAATTTTTACAAGGCAACCTATCCTTAATCCACTCCACACATCTTCAAGATTCCTTTAAAATTAATTTCATCAAACAAACAGATACCTGCAGGATCAAGCAGTGGGATCTTAGACTATCAGTCCTAGTATTCCATGACTATCCCTACGGGAATTAACCTTCGCACGCAGGCAAATGTCAAAGAAGGTAATTGTGTCATTTCCATCTTCCCGGTGATTTTTCATGTGAAAATGTTACGTAACGGACGTGAGACAATTATTTTTTATTATTGAGTTATCAAAGTGTTAATTAAGACCACGCGACGTTTGAAAAAATATAATATATTATTAAAAATGAGTGTCAATTTTGTTTAAAAAGACTATAAAAGCTCGAGTGACACGTGGAAACATTTTTTAAGAGCAGAAAATAGATAAACTGCCAAATGTCCTGCTATCCTAAATATCCCAGTTCGTTCTATTAAATCCCTCAACATCTACTTGCGAACAAAGCATAGCAAGAATTTGAACTTGTTAGCGTCAAAAGCAGGGTTGAGAATCCAGCATCGGGAGCGGGTAGTATCCCAATAAAAAAATTCCATGGAAAAAAGAATGTGCAGAATGGTCGCGAAAGATGGAGTCTTGTTCACAATTCCTGAAGTCCTTTGATGGCAAATTTACTTCTTGTTAATGGTCTACGGAGCATCCGTTCGACAAAACGACTTAAAATAATTTCTGATTACTGAACATCTTCAAGAAATAGCCGCTATTTAAATTTGAATCTTCTCTGATTCACCGAGACAGCTACGAGATTTGGAACCTGCGGCTAGAAAGAATTGAAAAACGTTTTAATGCAGGAGCCTGTGGAGTTGCGCTCGAGAAAACTGCAGGATTTAAGAATAAACCTAAATATAGATGTGATTGCAGCAACATCCGATGGTGGAGCAGTCATGAAGAAATTTGATGGATTAGTGCAACACCTATATGGTTTGCTTATACATTGCAACTTGCTGTAAACTTCTCGAAAATAAACCGGATAATGGGAGTGATAATGAAGGTGGATATGACAAAGACAAGCAAGGTAATTTTTTGGTAGAAGACGAAATTCAAGAAATAAAGTTGCTCTTGCTATTACAATACAGAGATCTTATTCCAAAATTCAGTTCAAATGTACAGTAAGAAATAATTTACTGAAAAATATATCAAAGCGCAACTTTCACTGAACAAACTTAGAGCCAGTGAAGCTTTCTGTGAAGGTCTTATGCCCCGAGGATGCAAGACTTGACAAAATACCGGGCTAAACCAAAAGATTCAATAAGGGGAAGTACTTGGAATCTGTTTATATCTATGTAAAGTCAATTCCGCATATTGCTGGCAACTTATGCAAAAAGATGAGATGAAATATGAAACGTTAGTAGTTAATCGGTTCTTCGAAAGTATTTTCAGAAAAAATAACTCGACTTTTTATACCTTTATGTTCAATTTTTAATATGAATATTGTATAATATCGTTTCTTAAAAAGAGTGGTTTATATTTATACGTCTTAAACATCATTCTATTCATATATATATAAGTAATATTTGTTTTGTGTTTTTATTTTTTTCTTCGAACTGCATAAAACAAAAATCAATGAATTGGGATGAAGCCTTTGCCAGCTAGTTTATAAGATTTGGTGTGGCAAAATTAAACACCAAAGTGTACTACAAGGGTTGCTACTTAAGTTTTGAGATAGATAAATAAACACAAATGTTTATAATTGGATTTGGCTTTCCTGCTTTTCAAAATATTCTCCATTCAGATCAATACACTTACGCATACGTTTAAATCAATTGTCGCAGCATTTTTTTCATTCCAATTGAGATACTTCTAAAACATGTAAACATGTGATTTAAACGCATCAACCGCTTCTTCAGGTGTAGGACAACTTCACCTTGCAATTTATTTTTGATCTGCGGGAATGAGAAGGACTCATTGGGTGCCAAACAAAAACTAATGTCCCATCGATTCGATGTTTTGACTATTAAAAACGTTTTTATTTGAACTGATGTGTGAGAGCTCACATCGTCGTGATGAGGAACGATTATTCTTCTGCGATTGGTTTCCCTGATCTTTTCGAACAATTCTCGCGAAAAAATACTGGTGTAGCATTCAAACTTTACCGTTCTACGCTGCTCTAATGGAATTGTGGCGACATATCCAGTTATTCCGAAAAAACAAGCAACAATTTACTTCGTGCGCGAAAAACTTTTGTTGGATTTGGTTCGACCATACAGTCAATTTTTGTTTACTTTCGGGTTCATATGCATAGATCCAAAACTCGTCGCCTCTGATGATCTTATAGACGTCTTTTGACTTATGACCAAGTATGCCTCACTCTCACGATATGTCACATGACGATCTTGCAATATCAGTTTACACACAGCATTGATGTTTTTTTTATTCTGTATCGAAATGCGACCACGTTTGAGTCGGAAAACCAGGAAAACACGATAGCTCGAGATAGTTCTTTATCACTAAAAGTCGAAGTAAGTTGATCTGCGGTTGATTTAATTCAGTGGAAAGTCATAGAAAATCATCGTAAGATCATTGTTTAACCAAAATTAATGTTTCAAGTTCTGTGCCTATCATCGTTGCAGCAAACTCCCTCTGCTATTGGCCATCTTGAGTTGAGTTTCTGTTCCTTGAAATTCCTATTGTTATGACCATTAGACCTAGTCACATGGTTTCTGACTCGTATACTCATATTTATTGTAGACTATATTTCTTCTTTCTTCGTGATGGCGTCCATATCTTTAAGATGTATTACTTTAGTTGACTTTTGAGGGAATAATGCTTTCACCCTACTTTTCGCTCATAACTTTTAGTGCTTCAACCACTTTCTCATTTCTGCATTTCCTATCTATATATTTTATCTGTTTTCACTTTCATCGACTCCTATTAAGGCGGTACACCTTTCGGCAGCATTATCTATCTCGCTTCCATTGCCATACGCCTCTTCTACTATTAGTTTTGCGGTTAACTTTTTCTGCTTCCGGTTCACTTGTTCGTATAAGATTGCTATCTTGACCAGTCTGTTGTTATCCATACGACTAATGACGGTCACCCACGTGATGGGCTCAAAAAATCAATTTTTCTTCATAAATTGCTTTCTTATCATATCTGGAAAACGGTAGTCGTTTTAAAGATACCGGAGGTAAAAGAAAGAGCTGTTCGGAGTGCTGAGTTGGCAGTTGGGGTCCAGGCCTATTGTGCCCCGTCGACTTTATACCTGGCCCCCCTTTTATACATATATAGATTTATACAAGTTTAAACAAGTTTTTATAGCTTAAACAGAAATTTCTATAGTTATTAAATATTTTACCAAAGTTATTTTAGTCTTGGTTAAACAAATTATTTATTTTCATAATGAGTGTACGGAAATGAAGTACGAGTCGAAATGTTCATCCTGTTTGTAGTAAAAAAAGAAAGTTTAGTGGAAATCGTTTTATCACCCAAAATGAAACGGGATTTACATCAGCTTCGACGAATAAACTTCACAACAGCATGAACATGGAGGTTCCCATCGATTCGAATTTCGCGTATTGCATTTTGGAGTTTGTTTCTATATTCGCTGCAATTTCTGAAATGGTAATATGTAAAACTTGTTAAAGTGATGTGTCTATTTCGCAATCAAGATTCCGTGAGGCAAGAAAAAACTATGAATGAAAAATCAGGAAAACCACAGAATGAATTCATTGTGCCAGGTGAAGATACTTGGAGGAAAAGAGGCACCATAAACCATTACGGAAGTTCCGGTAAAATGGAAATAAGTGCCATCACGAAAATGTTTTTGAGGTCTATGGAAAAATATGGCGTAAAGTATTGTGACAGTAAAACTAACAAGGGGATCTTAGATGCTAAACCGTATGGAGATACTGTAGTAACAAAAAAGAATGTGTGGGCCACGAAGAAAAGAGAATGGGAACACGACTTCGGGCTGTTAAAAAGGATGAAACAAATGAAAGAATCAGTAGAAAAGGACCAGGTAAACTTACTGATAAAGTTATTCAAGAAATAACTAAATTCTACGGATTAGCTATTCGACGTCAATCAGATTCGCTTGAAGATATGAAAAAGGAAGCTTGGGCAACGTATTATCACAAATTTTGTCCAGAAGGCGAAGACAGTTGATGTAAATGGCGTAAGGCAGAACCTAAGAATGAGCTCGACCAATTTCATTACGGAATCGTGGAAGAAGTGCGAGCTCATTTTTTCGAGTCGTGTTCAGAACGCTGTAACTTAAGATTTACACAATATTTTTAGCTTAAAATTTATATTTATACTGTCAAAATATATGTTAATAAATGATGATAAACTTAAAGCTCTATCTATTTACTGGTCGCAAAATAATCCTAAGAAATCCCCCTTATATGCTCACTCCATTCTTTCTTTCTTGATAGAACCCATTCGTTGACGTCATCTATTTTGCATAATCTTTTGATGTTCTCACTGATTTCCCTGTCCAGTAGGGCTTTTCCGGCTATCCTGCGTAGCACTTTCATCTCTGCTGTTTCCATAATTCTTTTTTATTTCGACCATATGGTTTCGTTCAAACATGTCACTATTCTTAAGGCTTTAGTTGTTTGCTCTATTACTTCGTTCTCTACGTCTCAAAATCCTGAAATCTCGATTCCTAGGGATTTGAATTTCATTACTTGGTGAATTATCTGGTCGTCTATGACTAGCTTACATCTTATCGGAGTTTTGGATGTGGTCATACACTTTGTTTTGGACGCAGATATTCTCATATTGAAATATTTAGCTGTGCAGTTAAACACATATAAAAGCTTTTGAAGATGATCCTCATTTTTTGCGACTAGAACAGCATCATCAGTGTAACATAATATTGTGATATTTCGGTCCCCCATCTAGTAGCCCCTTAGCTTTCTAATTATTTTATCCATAATGATATTGAAAAGCAAGGGGCTCAAGGAGTATCTCTGGCGTATCCCTAAGTGTTCTGCTATTTGCTCCGTTAGCACTCCCTTCACTTTGGCTTGGATTTTGTATTCCATGTATATATTTTCAATGGTTTTTATCAGTCATAATGAATTTGTTTATCGTATAGTAGATGCACTACGTTTTTTAGTTGTACTCCATCTAAGGCTTTTTGCAGATCTATAAAGCACATAAATGCGCTAGTCTGTTGTACTCAATCGATTTTTCTGTGATCTGTCTGATGACGAAGATCGCATCTGTGCACGACCTTCTCGATCTAAATCCCTGTTGCTCATCTGTTAACATGTTTATTTTGTTGCAAGTTTCGGAGTGCTACCCAGCAAATTGATTCCTCTATACTTAGATGGTATTTTTTTATCTCCTTTATGAACATGGGAATCGTAGTACTCGTTCACCAATCGTCTGAGAATTTTTGGTGTGACACGATCTTTTTAATGAGAGTTGTTAGTTTCTTGGCAAGGTTTTCTCCCTCGTATTTGAGTAGTACGTTAGTTATGCCATCTTGACCTGGGCTTTTTCGGTTTCTGAGCTGTTTGATAGCCGCTTGCACCTCTGTCAATTCAAACTGTAGATCTGTGTCTGCAGTTATTTTAGGCGTATTTGGTTCGTTTCTATTTTCGTCTTCATTCCCGTACAGTTCTTGAAGGTACTTGACGCATGTTTCCTTTAGAAGAAGATACTGCAGTTGTAATAAATTACTATTATACAAATATTATTATCTACATGGATCTACGCGGTTCATAAATGGGGATGCAGAACAAAATCAAAGTTACCATTATTTAAAAATATCCAAATAAAGTTGTTTTGAATGACCAAAGAAATCAAAAGAGTGGCAGGAAAGCATTAGGTTAAGTTGCATGAAGATTCCAATCTGACGTGATATAATAGTATTGAAATAAAGTAGAGTGTTTATATCACGTTATGAAGAAATTAGTGTCAAATTGTAATTTAGAAACACCAATCGAGACATCAAAATAAAAAAAATTATAGGCTTGTCTGGCACTAGATTTAGTATAAATTTAAAAGAAAAAGAAAAAGTCTAAAACGCATTATTAATTAGAAAAGTGATTGTAATTTTGTTGAATTTGGTTTTTTTAATCCTGTATAACTTAATTTCGTTGAATATCACTGAATTAAAAGTAAAATTCCCCCTCGAATGCCATCTGATTCTCTTTAAAGGCCGCTTGACATGGTGCAAGACAACGTGCAAGAAACTGCATGCAATTTCTTGAAAGGTCAAAATATTGCACATCGCTTGACATTATACAAGTCTCCTGCCATTGTATCATGGCTGTCACTAACAAAAGTTCCATTAGTAAAAGTAAACAAATTCCTAACCTTGCATTTTGTTCGATATTTTGTGACCGGTTTAAAAATTAGAATAAAAGAACGTAGATAACAATTTGAAAAAGTGGTTAGCTGATTACTGTCAATAATTATATCTGCTGCTGTTTTTCTATTAAAGCTCGATGGACAGGTTGGTTGTTAAGTCAAAAGTAACTAGATTCCTTCCTAGATTCGAAACTTGCAAGCAATAAAAATAGCACCAAACCGATATTGTGCGAGATCTTGCATGAAACAATCAGCAGCTTCATCTGCGCATGCTTTTAGTCAAAACATATTGCGCATAGTATTACATCATGTCAAGCGGTCTTTAAGAATCAACTACACGTCATCACTGGTAATATAAATCCTACGAATGTGTATTTTTTGAGTCAATCTGATAGAACTTTTATTTTAATTAATGATGTTGGTTTACATGGACTGATGCAGCTTTATTACAAATTCTTGATAAATATGACAGAATGTTATATTTGATACTAATATTAATGGTCCAGAGAATATTTAGTATTAAATGTTGTTTTGTTTTCGACCTCTACTACTTCATAATTTACTAATTTAGACTGATTGTTCTGTATCGAATTTATTTTTCCAATATAACGAAATTGATCAAATGAACCACGCTTTCGATAAAAAATTCCATGGCAAATTAGAATAATGAACGTACATAGTATTTTTCATTGTAAATATATTCACAAATAGTGATTGATACTCATTAAAATTGATATAGCATCTATTGAATTTTTATGCTTACGTTGATTCTGTATGAAATTGAAGACAATAATTAACCTTGATTATAAATGAATTCATGAGGTTAAATAGGGTGAATTAACTACCGGTTAAAAAGACCTATTTATCAATACACATATAATAACTACATTTATATTAACTACGTTGTGTCTATTTAGATCTTGAAAATAATATGGAAAATTGATATCTAGTAGTTCCAAGCGATACTCTAACCATTTTACATAGAATAATCTTGCTATTTACAGCCCAAGTAGAACAACTAGTTTTATTAACAAAAAAATATGTCTGTTAAGGATAAAAATCCATCAGTCAGCAAAAAAAAATTGAATACTATCATGAGTTTGAAGAGGAAAGTTTCATTGTACTTAAAAGCAGATAACTGCTGTTATAATGGACAAAAAGGATTATTTCGAGACAGTGGATAGCTCCATCGAAACCAAAATCTCAAAGAATTCACTAAATAAAATGATCAAAAATGTGAAAGAATCACTTTAAAATTGTAAGAACTTTGTATAAGTTATCCGTAAGTAACCAAACATTGTCAAAGGTCTATTGCCTTTCCAATATTCACAAAGCCGGAAAGATAATGAGATCTATTGTTTCAACAATTTGCACACCTAGTTATAATATTTCCAGATGGTTAACGAAGGAGTTTGAAAACCTATCCATCAAACTTGAGAGTTTTTTAGTGAAGAATTCGTTAGAATTTATTAACAAAGTGGAAACTACAGAATATTAAGATAGAGAAATTTTAATCTCCTTTGATCTGCGTCAAGAGTTTCAGTATTTTTCCAAGGTATGGTACAGGTATGTGGACGATATTTTTGCTATATTCAAATCGAAAAAGACAACTTAGTGTATTCCTAATTAAGGTCTATAAGAAACAAATAGTGAAATTACGAACTGCATCTGAAGCAAAATGTAGCCGGTCTCGTTCTATTATGTTGAGCGAATATAAAGTTTGGCGGATGCGCCGGGTACTTTTTATGTATTTGCTTATTTAAATTATGTTTTTTTTATATACGACGGCCATTGCTTTGTATTATTTTTGTGAGCTGTTTACATTATGTTGTTTTTATAGAAAAAATTTCTGAAAAATTTTAATATACATTACATTTGTGCATTATCAAAACAAAACAAATTTAATGATGTGAATAAAAACGAGGAAAATTGAACTGATCGTCTACTTAGGTATGGTTAACAAGAAACCAAAGAAGATCCGATACTGGAACTGTAGGGAGCTAGACTCTAAGAAGAAGCTTCTACCAAGAAATGTTATGTTATATTATGAACTGTCACAGGCAAAAGTCCTAATGTTCATGGAAAGACAAAAATTTAATTGGGAATTGGGGCAGAAAAGATCACGCATAAGATTATTATATCTGACGTCGAAGAAGATGTGATTCTGAAAACAGACATAATGGATCTAAACTGTTTCCAGTTGGACTTTGTCCACCAAATAACGACAACTCCCATGACTGATTGGAGGAGATTATATCAGTAGCTAGTTAATCCTCATTCGAGCTGTGACAGAAAGCGTCCTTTACAATATCAAGAGCTATTCGTATCAAAAGGAGAAAATACTGGTAGAGCATCAGGCAATCAGCTTGCAGACCACCAAGAGCAAAGAATATATCCACCGAAATTGTGAAAGTACCAGTATTTAAAAGGGTTAAGAGGTAAGCATATTTACGAAGATATGATTAATACCCTTGGTGATCAATGTCCTTCTTATGCGACCGTGAAAAATTGGACTACAAGCTTCAAAAGAAGTAAATTTTCCATTGATGACCGATCGGCAAGACCAGTTTCTGTGTCAGTCCCCGAAAATATCGATGCAGTTCATGATTTTTTCATCATATAGTTCACGTCAATTTGGATATGAGAGAAATTGCTGCAAAATGGATCCCCAAATGTTTGAATGTTGACCAAAAGCGATCTGTGCTCGATTTTAAAACGATGTAGACTTCTTAAACCGAATTGTTACTATGGATGAGACTTGGGTACATTTCTACGATCCAGAAGCAAAGCAACAATCGATGGAATGGCAACACTCCAAGACCTGCTGGAAAAGTTCTTGCTTCAGTTTTTTGGGATTGCCATGGAGTAACCATGATGGATTTTTTGGAAAAGGGTAGAATAATAACTGGAGATTACTATTCGACATTACTGAACAAAAATTTAAAAGGTCGTAAATTTTCTTCCAACGAGGAGGTAATAAAAGCTGTGGAGGTCTGGTTTGCAGAGCAAGAAGAAACATTTTTTTTGAAAGGTCTAGAGACGTTACAGGTTCGCTGTAATAAATGTATCCAAAGAGGAGAATATGTTGAGAAATAAAATATTTTGACATTGAAATTTTGTTTGGTTCTATAGTAGGCTAATCATTTTTCAATATATCCTCGTATACATAAGCTTCTGTTTCCCCCAAGAAAATATATTAAAATATACGAACCAGATTTCAAGAGAAATGAGTCAGAATTCTTATAGTATACTTCATTGGTTAATTTTTTACATTGGAATGGATTTTTCGGCAGATGGGGACTTATTCTTTCTAATAACTTTTGAAAATATTTCTATCATTCTTTTGGAGGTCTTCTTTTATTTAGGAAATGGATTGCTGATTCTGAAAGATAAATCCAAATCAATTGATTCCAATTCTCCATAATCATTTGGTTTTCTGGTAGCTGAGTCACTTTCAAACCCATTCTCATCGTAGTTAAATATGTAAGACGATTTACATGGAGATTTCAAGTCGTATTGTTCATAAACTATCTCAAGTTATTTTAAACATCTGGATTTCGAGGAGTTTGCGAGCTTTCTGGAGATGTTCCGGTTTCTTACGTTTCATTACGTTTCATAAACGACTGATTCCACTCTTTACCAGGGACACCATTTGTAAATATTGTGTCTAGTAGATTGTTATATTTTACAATATCGGCCACAATGTTTTTAAATTCTTGTTTGTCACACTGGTATCCAATTTGTGCTCTTGCAATTAACGTAAAACTATTTGTTTTTCAACATCTGCACTTAGAACTGACTAGTAATTTTCTACCATTAATCCTGTAGTAAATTACCGATACCTTTCTGTAAGAAGTTTGTTTTGCACATTGTTCACTTTTATCTCAAATTTTATGTTTACATCTACCCCGGCATCTAAAATTTCTGAGGTGAAAACACCAAAAAACACTAATAGGACTGTTCTAAAGATTATTTGTACTGAGGAAAAACACAGAATTAAGCATTAGGTATATTATAATTCAAATATGTATATACCTACCTTTTCGTTGAGTTCCCTCAAGATGTTGCGCACATATAAAACGATTATTACTTCAATTTTAGCCCAAACTTGTCGAGAACGAACGTAAAACTTTAACAGACCGCACGAAAATGGCGGTACTTTTGTTGGAAATGTCAAATATTGCAATGTCAAGGAAATAGAAAATCTGTTTACAGTTACCCAAATCAACCCTATAATATTTAATTAAGTGAGACTCGGAGGCAATATGCATATTTCACTGAGACCTGAATATTTAAACATATTTTTAGAATTTAACAACATATTTTGTGAAATTTATGATTACAGTTACATTTTTTCTAGTTTTTGTACTAATCTCACAACTTGTTTCTACTATCTGGGGGACCTCTATCTGGTACCCTCTACCTGTGAAGTCGATCATAGTACAGTGTTCAGGGTGTGGACCAAAAACAAATTTCACATATAAAAATTAAAAATGATGTATCAACTTTCAGATGACGACCCAAGCGAAGCTAACTATATGAAAATTCTACAACAGCCAGACTATGTAAGGACAAGTTTCTTTAGTGCCGAAAGTACTTTCTTCTTTATTTGAAATATTAGTACTTAAAATGTGAAATATAAATCTTCATATGTTTCGAGAAAAATATACACAGCTCCCATTAAAAATAAATGTCATGGCAGGTTTATTGGGAAACCACATAGTCGGGTCTCTTTTTTCCAACTTTATTACTACTATTACTTTGCGGTAAGACGTTATCTAGACGAGGAATTTCCTGGTGGATGGATTAGACGACGTGGTCAATAGAATAGCCAGCTCAGCCACCGGACCTAACACCTTTAGATTTTTTCCTATGGGGATACCTTAAATCTAAAGTTTACTCTATAGCTCCTGACAGTATTGACGTAACAACGTGTATGTATGGAAATTTCCCCAACATATTGTATCGAGTCCATCAGAGTTCGATAATAAGATTTTTTACTGCCAGGAAGTAGATAGACAGCAATTATAATAAAAACTTGTTATTAAATATTTAATAATTGGAAGTGAAACTCAGTTACTTGGTGAAGTCACCATATAAGGTGAATATACAATTCTCTTAAAGTTAGACAAAAGCACAAATGTGTAACAATTACACCTGCACAACATTGGATATCGGTGTCTTTCAAACATATTTACGAAGTCATTAATCATATACTTAACCTTTCCATTTATTTCTATAAGTATTCAAAACAACGATGAGATTTTTAATCCACTTGTTTGAAATTATGATATTTTATAAGATATTTGAGATTTAACCAACAGAAAATAATGAACCACACTGCTTACACTACCACTACATCAACACTCGAAATTACACTGTCTGACGTGCGTTTTGATAACCAAGTTATCGTTTTTAGGGACAGAGTTTACCTTCAGTCTCTGAAGACGATAACTTGTTTATCGAAACACGATGTCCGACAGTGTAATTGTGAGCGTTGGTGTAGTGGTAGTGGAAAAAGTGTGTTCATTATGAATTTAACTAATATTTCCAGAAATTCAAACTCAACAAAATATAATAATAATAATAAAAGTATTAAGTGAGGGATCTTAAAATACTAAATACATAAGAGAAATTCTGAGTAGTGAGGAATTTACGATGAATTGGAAACATAACTTTTTGGTCGTATCTGAAAATAAATAAGTAAGTAGTCAGCTAGTAATTAACACAGTCATCTAAATATTTCTCGTTTAGATAAAAGGAATTTGATATGGAACTTTTAATTCAAAACTCCTAAAATCTGAGTGTTACCAATTTGATACTGGCTGGTGGTCATAATTTTGAATTTTATTTTCTCATTCCTCCTATTTATTACTTTTATTGTTATAGAAGGTTTTGGGTTTATTTTTTATTTATTTTGTTATATTGTGTCCTTCATTTCCTGCTTAAACTAATAATCTATCAAATTATTTTGAACAGAAAGACAATTTTTGTTTAGACTATATTTGTTTTTATACACAAAAAATGATTATACAGGGTGATTCATTAAGAATTAAGAAGTTTTTCGTAATAATTTTTTATGTTTTCACAATTTCTCTCTGAAAATTGGCAATTTTACGTTTTTTGGCATGAGGAATCATAATGTGCACTCTAATTTAATATTGCTAATAGAGGGCGCTAGTTACACTTGTTTCTGTTAATTAAATTAAAGTAAACTTTTTTTGGGCTAAACTTAGAAATAAAATAATAAAAAAATATTAAGAAGCGTTAAATTCTACAAAAAAATTTACTCTTCTTTGATTCGTATAACTCAATCGGTTATCGAGTTATTTGCTTCTAAAAAGTTCAATAAATTTTAATTTTTTCATAAAAAAATTTTATTATTCCTTAAATATGTAACAAAAATGTGAACAAAAATAAAAAACTTCAAAGGAAATGCTCAAAATGCCCACCATTTACTTCAATACACTTGATGATCCGCTTTCGTAAAGATCTCTTAATATCAAAATCACATTCGTTAATCAAGCCAATTACAAACTGTACCGAAATCTTTACAACCGCTTAGGTGAAACGGGGTCTTTACGCTATAAAACTGAGCACGGTGCTACAAAAAAGTTACTCTCTTTTGATTCGTGTAACTCAATCGTTTATCGAGTAATTTCCTTGTAAAAAGTTTCATAAAAAAATTTATTATTCCTTAAATATGTAACAATAACAAATGTGTAAACAAAAATAAAAAACTTTAAAGCAAATGCTCAAAATACCTACCACCATTTACTTCAATACACTTTATGATCCGCTTTTGTAAAGATCTCTTTATATTAAATAATACTTGTCTATTATTTTTACTTACATCCGCAGCTTCTTCTATTTTCCGTCGCAGTTGTGGAAGAGAAGTAATTTTTTCTTTGTAAACTAACGCCTTCATTTGCGACCAAATTGAAAAATCCAAAGGATTTAAATCAGGGCCTCTTGGTGGCCAAGCAAACTCACTTCCACGACCAATCCATCAATGCGGAAACTGTTCGTTTAAGTATTGACGAACTTGTAAAGAATAATGTGGTGGTGCTTCGTCGTGCAAAAACCACATATTTTGTCTTAAAGCGAGAGGTATATCCTCTAGTAATTCGTGTAAATGTTCTTGAAGAAAATCTAAATAAAGAGGTCCATTTAAATTGGTTGGCAGTTCAAAAGGACCTATTAAATACCCACATATTACACCACACCAAATGTTAACCTTAAACTCGTGCTGAAAATATGTTTCCCTCATAGTATGTGGCCAGAGCAGTAAAAAGAATTGTATCTAGAAAATATGGATTAACCTTTTTTATCTTGCAAAAAATGGGCAAATTGTAGACGCTTAGGTAAATCTTGAGGTAATAAATTCTGAACAGGAGTGTAAAGATATGGATGCAATTTTTCCCTCTTCAGTATTCTAAAAATAGACGATTGGCTTATACCTGTTTGCAGACTTAATCGGCGAGTACTGATATCTGGATTCTCCGTAACACACATTAAAATTTCATCTTCTTCATCGGCAGTGATTTTTTTTGTAGCACCGTGCTCAGTTTTATAGCGTAAAGACCCCGTTTCACCTAAGCGGTTGTAAAGATTTCGGTACAGTTTGTAATTGGCTTAATTACCGAATGTGATTTTGATATTAAGAGATCTTTACGAAAGCGGATCATCAAGTGTATTGAAGTAAATGGTGGGCATTTTGAGCATTTCCTTTGAAGTTTTTTATTTTTGTTCACATTTTTGTTACACATTTAAGGAATAATAAAAATTTTTTATGAAAAAATTAAAATTTATTGAACTTTTTAGAAGCAAATAACTCGATAACCGATTGAGTTACACGAATCAAAGAAGAGTAAATTTTTTTGTAGAATTTAACGCTTTTTAATATTTTTTTATTATTTTATTTGTAAGTTTAGCCCAAAAAGAGTTTTCTTTGATTTAATTAACACAAACAAGTGTAACTAGCGCCCTCTATTAGCAATATTAAATTAGAGTGCAAATTATGATTCCTCATTCCTCAAAAAACGTAAAATTGCCAATTTTCAAAGGGAAATTGTGAAAACAAAAAATTATTGCGAAAATCAAAATTTAATTTTAATCTCGGAAACTAGCAATATTTGTATAGGGCATGTTGAGCAGAATCATCATATTTTGAGGTCTAGAATCTACAGTTCAGAGCTTGAACATTCTTAATGAATCACTCTGTATATATTCAATAGACAGGTAGTAGTACTAAATTCAATTCAATCAATACGAACGTATTGATTGAGAACAGCAAATATTATATATATCTTTATCGATTTATAGGATCCACAAAAATTTTAATAACTTAAAAAACTTACCCAATTACATCATGGTTGAGTTTTAAATCCTCAATAGTCACATTGAGCTCATTAAAAGAATGTTTGTATAAATCACTAAGAGATGAAAATGAAAGTTTTAATGACACTTTATCTGTTGGTTGAAAATGTCCTCGAAGTTTTTCCAAAACATGTTCAAAAGATTCCATTTTATCGCAATAAACCGACATTAGTTTTATTACAGCATCCATTTTACATGTACAAGGAACAATTTCTTTCCATACTGGACAGTGTTGTAAAGTGGGTGTTATTCCTAAGAAACAAAATAGGAACAACGCATACATACTAGGCGGATTCAAAACCATCACAAATTTTCGAAATTCTCCTTGCGTTCACATTTAAAAACACCCGCGTTTATCGCTTATATAAAGTTCAAGCGGCTCGTTTAAAAGTTCAGATAAATCTGTTAGATGATGAGCGGTCAGTAGTGGACTAGTTGCTCCTAAATTTTCTTGAGTAGCCTGCGGTCGGATGTATGTGTACATATATTTTACGTATGGGGAAGACAGGCGCCACATAGAAGCTATAAAATATCTATCAACAACCAGTCACTTCTGATAATCACGTCGTTACCTAAATACAGAACGTATTTGAGATCAAGTCATATATAAATGTACAGAGCTTTTTAAAAGTTTTTTCCTAATGTGTCACTGAAAATATATTGACAATAACTAGGAGCATTTCTTATTATCATAATATGTTATATTTATAGTCTCAATTGGTAGCCATTGATGTAGTTTTCTCTATAGTAACACATAATTTATAGTTTTTAAATTTTATCCAGGGGTTTCAATATAAGCCAGTTTCTAATTACCTTATAGAAATAAATATTTCAAGGAATCTGAGCTTAATAGTTGCCAATTCTTGAAGATCCATTCGAAGCGTTATCCGGGTGCCTTAGTGTAAGATAAATTAATCTACCTGGTGGGTCAATATCGGTTGTTATTGTTCGATACGCGAGTTAAATTCAAAATTAAATCTTTTTTTTATTTCAAAGTAACTAATTCTGTTGGTTAGTTGGTTAGGTTAGAACAAAGACAGGTTTGTTCTAGAATTGCTTAACAAATAAAAAGGAAACAAGAATGCTGAATAAAGTGAAATAATATATGATAATTATTGGTTAACAGAATGTCTACACATGTCTGCTGATAATATAAAAAATTTTCTCAAACACCTGAATGCAAATATGTGGGAACTGTCTTGTCAGCACTCACAATAATATTATTTTATAATTATGACATCGTCTCCATTTTGTTGTCGTAGCTTCGGCTTCAATATGGATTGGGGTAATTCTATTAGTTCGCCCTGTAGCTTTTTCGAACTTTCGGTCTTGTTGAAATATTTCCTGTACAAATATAACAAACAGAAAATTATTGAAATGAAAAATATGAATGCTGTTATTCCTAAATGACTTTGATGAACTTCTAGGGGTAGCAATTTTGAATCTTGAAACTGGGGCTGCAGCTTGGTTGGATCGTCTAAGTGTAGATTCTTGATATCGATTCTATGTTCTGTTGGTTCTTTGAGACTGGGCCATTCTTGAGTAAATATTTTATTCAATCCCATCCAGGTGTCTTTTTGAAATGACTAAATGTAATACGATTTTGCATTTTGAAATTTTAATAGAGTAGAATTTTAGTTTATAATGTTTGTTATTTTCTTCGAACAAATTATTGTATTTCCATTAGTTAGTTAA
Source organism: Diorhabda elongata (assembly GCA_026230145.1). Classification (NCBI taxonomy): domain Eukaryota; kingdom Metazoa; phylum Arthropoda; class Insecta; order Coleoptera; family Chrysomelidae; genus Diorhabda; species Diorhabda elongata. The sequence continues at coordinate 19,676,374 of CM047932.1, forward strand.
GTGAAAAATGAAAAATCGTTTTGTACTTGATCGTAGTTGCAGAATGAAAAGTCTTCTAAATTACAGGTGTCTTCGTGGGGCTCTTTTTCGTAATACAAGAACGAAAAGGTTTTCTTGCATTCTTCGTTTGTCCATTTTGTTAATCCTTTGGAAATTAATGTGAATTTGTACGGGGGTAAACGGATATTATTTGCTTTACTAAGAATAGAGATAATTTTGGCAATATGAATGAAAGAGTGATGTATAAAGTTTTTGGAGTAAGCAAAAGATTGCTTTTAATTATTTTTATATCGGAGTAGATTTCATTATGAGAATGAATATTTCCCCTTATTCTGTTTGTTAAATTAATTCTAGACTTAAAATTTCTTGAACATAACAGGAGGATATACTGGAAGATCATCTATGGGCTTTTCCTTGTCTCAAGTTCTCTGAAGGAACTTGAGCCTTTTTGGACAACCATTTTCTGAAGAAACAATTGGGTTGGAGTCAGCTTCTTCACCACTGTCACTTAAGTTTATATTTTTAGTTCGAATACCTTCTAAATTTCTTGATAGAAAATGTAGTTGTTTACAACACAGTTTACTACAGACAGTATCCTGTTCGCAGCGCCAATTAAATTTAAAAAATTTATTTCAAACTAAGTAATTTTGAACAGTTGGTGGTTGGAGCAAACACTGTTTTTTCTAGAATTGTTTAACAATTAAAAAGGTAACAAGAATGCTGAATAAAGTAAAATGAGATATGATATAATATATGATAATTATTGTGTTAACAGGATGTCTACACATGTCTGCTGATGATATAAAAATGTTCTCAAAGACATTAACGCATATAACGTCGGAACTGTCCTGTCAGTACTTACAATAATATTGACTCCCGATTTACCTATATATCGGGAGTCATATCTACCCATTGACTACTTTAAAAATACAATATAAGAAATATGTATAAGTATATAATAAGAATAAAATTTTACTTACATTACATTTTACATTAATTAAGATTTCTGGTGATTTTTGATATTATTAAAGCTTGTAAAAATATTTAAACTTATAGAATTCAAAATTCAATATTCAAATTGACGTTGATAGAAATATTGATAAATTGAAATATTCATTCTGGTTACTATAGGAATTTTCATTAATTTTTGATTGGTTAGATTATGAATGACGTTAAATTTTTATAGGTTAGATAAGGAAAAGTTTTAGTGAATGATGTTTAATATTGATTGGTAAGGTTAGGCGAGGTTAGTTGGTTGTTAATGGCGTTGAATTTTTATAGAATTTGTTTTTTCAAAATCTAAAAGATATGCATAAATTACACTAAGGTTATTTAAATCAGTCGCTAATGAACATCTATCAGGATATAATCTGCTATCACTCTTGTGAGAAGTTTCGAATGTAGTTTTTGTCACAATTTAAACTATGTTAGACAATTTATTGATGTTGGTGTTTTATCTTTCACTTCAGTAAAAATAGATTGAATATTAAGTGTTTGACTGTATGCTATTTTGATATTGTGTTGTTTAAAGATTCCAGTAAGTTTAGGAGTAACTGATTTTATATATTCGGAAAAGAAATGCTAGAAATGACGTTTAAAAATGATGATTCAATGTTCATGTCAATTTCAAATGAATTATACAGAATTCGTTTCCAAAGGTATGAATGATATGAGTTTCCATAAAAAAGTATTTTAATGTATTTTTCATGAAAAATTGGATCAGAGATTTTGAGCACTCTATTTTTCATCTGTTTGATTAAATTAATTTTAGTGTTACGTAGGTGATATGAATGATAATTGATATATCTTCCAGAACTTATTGTTTTCCTATATCAGTCAATTAAAATTTTATTATTTTCGTTTCTTATGAATTTAGTATCAAGAAAAGGTAACGATTTTTCAGTATTCTCCTTTTCTATAGTAAATTGTATATAGGGATCGAAACTATTGAAGTAAAATAATAAATTATCAATTTCATTATATGGGAGGGATAAAATTATATCATCTACATAGTTTTTAATGAAGAATAATTTGAAGGGTAAAACAGATATTACAAAGTCCAAGATACAATCCATTACATAATCTGCTAATATAGGGAAGAATAAAGACCCCATTTGTTCCAAAAATTTGTTGGTAATTTTTATTATATATATTCATATCAACAATTATTTCCTACATCTATACTTTTGACAAAACAATTTGTGCAATTTTCATGAGCGAGCAGGACATCTGTCGTTAGAATGAACAAACTGGAAAATATTGGAAGAAATAATTGAAACTTCAACAAAAACTTTAACATTGTGCATCCAAAATCGCTGATGTGATGAAGAATAATTAAACTAAAACAAGCAGTAGATTTCTTAATTTTGAATTTCAATGGAGCGTTCATTTTCTGTATAGCATGGAATAGTAAAAGTAGGCCTCGAATTTGGTGGAATATACGAGGATATATTGAAAAATTCTTAGCCTACTATGGAACCAAACAAAATTTCAATGTCTTAATGTCAAAATATTTTATTACCCAACATATTCTCCTCTTTATTGGATACATTTATTCCATCATACCTGCAACTTCTCTAGACCTTTCAAAAAAAAATGTTACTTCTTGCTTTGCAAATCAGATCTCCACAGCTTTTATTACCTCCTCGTTGAAAGAAAATTTACGATCTTTTTTTTTCAGTTGAGGAAAGAGATGATAGTCGGACCGAGCCAAATCTGGTGAATAAGGGGGGTGTTCTAGTAATTCAAACCCTGAATCACGAGTTTTTTGCATGGCAACATGAGATTTGTGTGCAGAGGCGTTGTCCTGTCAAAACAAAACACCTTTGGATAGCTTTGCGCGTCTTTTCTCTTCAATTTTTTCCTGTAGGGTGGTCAGTAATGTCGAATAGTAACCTCCAGTTATTTTTCTACCCTCATCCAAAATATCAATCATGATTACTCCATGGCAATCCCAAAAAACTGAAGCAAGACCTTTTCCAGCACATTTTAGGACACGAAACTTCTTAAGTCTTGGAGAACCAGAGTGTCGCCATTCCAACAATTGTTGCTGGATAGCAGAAATGTACCCAAGTCTCATCCATAGTAACAATTCGGTATGAGAAGTCTACATCGTTTTCAAATCGAGCACATATCGAACGCGATGCTTCTACCCTTGCACGCTTTTGGTCAACATTCAAATATTTGGGGATCCATTTTGCAGAAATTTTTCTCATGTCCAAATGGACGTGAACTATATGATGAACGCGTTCGTGTGAAATATTCAGTGCTTCAGATATACGTTTTAGCCCAATTCTGATAAAATCATGTCATTATCGGGGACTGACACAGAAACTGGCCTTCCCGATCGGTCATCATCTTAAATGGAAAATTTACCTCTTTTGAAGGTTGCAGTCTAATTTTACACGGTGCGTATCTCTGGTTTACTTTTTTGACGTATAACTTTACACTGACACTTCTAATAAGTTATTGTTCGTTGCTATGGTAACGCAATATTTTGTTTATGCATAGAACTGGTCTAGGCTAACCAGATATCAATATATCCTCGTAATGAATGAATTAATATTTCAATTGGAATTTCCTCTTCTATTTGTCGTATCAGCTTAGTCTAAACATCATGACGTATGAATGTGCTCCAATAAACAATATTGATGTTTTTTCTATTTAAAATAGTCATGTTTTGAATACTTTGTTATTTTGATAGTTATAGGTATTCAGGATTTGCAGTAACTCTCTGAAACATGTAGAAAAATACAAATTGAGTTTTTCTCATAGGATACTTCAGTAAATAGTTTAATGGTGACATTATCAACCCTTATCTTATTTCATACCAAAACTTTTTTCGGGAAGAAGTTTTATGAAATAAAATCATAACTTAAAATCCTTAATTCGTTTTTTATTGTTTAAAAAGCAACATACGTCTATGAATACGTCCTTTAAAGTCTGAAAAAATTCTACTACGTATTTGATATTGAGATCTAATTATCCTTCAACACTGTTCACATTATAATTAGATTGATCTTCCAGGACGAATTGTATTTGTTTTTTTTTATGCCGATAAAATATTGTCAGATATTTCCATCAAAGTATAAAATGTTTTTCCACAGTATACAATAGTACAATAATGGTTTTACTGTAAAGATTCTGCTTATTTATCTCGAGGCTTTTAATTTGGAATTTGCTGAATTATCGAACTCCACCAGTTGAGCTGGTAATTATACACAAACCAATGAAGTATTCTCAGACTGTTACTATGGGCAATATTGTAGAGAATTGAAAAATCTTCAAAATTAGCTTTTATAAATTAAATTTCGATAATTTGTTGCTTAGATAATTTAACTAAAAGGAGAAATTTTTAATTTTTGAAATTGTTTATAATTTGTTTAATTTTAAATATAAAGGTTTCTTATTCACTGAAAACTCATTGTACTTGATCAATGCTCTAAAGATGGGCCCTGTGGCCCCAATGGTTTTTGTAAAATGGCAACTAATCATAGGAGGCCCTTTTTTTCAAAGGGTCATTCTTTCTGACCGGATGGTCCTATCATTTGAAAAGTCGCGTTGGAAAGACGAAGAGTTGAACTAAAAATCCATCAGTTTTTTAATTTTTTTTACCTCAGTGTTGAAAATGGGGGTGATGAAAAAATTATGAACAATTTATTGTTTTTTAACATTTTATAAAAATATCGTAATGTTATATTGGGAAAGCTGGCAGTTTTACCTACCTTGAAAAAAAAACTATTTTGGTCAATTTGGAGCGACGTTAGACATTTTTTTTGAATTCCCTGCGGCTTTATTTTTCAATATTAAGGAATGTTTTTGCGTCATTTTGTAGGGGAAGCTTGAAATTTTTTTCAATAAAAGTTTGAATAATCTATTATTGAAAATGTGTGGGGATAACGAAAAGAAGCAAAGACGGCGGGCTCAAAAACGCTCCGACAGATTTCAAATCTGCGGAGGGCTGTAAAATTTAATTATCTCCGTAACTATTGGGCCGATTTTGATCTTTTTCTATAACTGGGCTTACTCGTTCAGCTAAAATTAGCTGTTACATTAGTTTTTTGCTAAAATTAATAATTTTCCCAGAATTTTACCCTCTATGAATTTTGCAATATTTTTTATGACTTATTTATTAACTAAACAAACAGTTATTCATACTGGCATAAAATACTTTGCATTCTAGGTGGAAATACTTAATTTTATGGGGAAATATTTCGTATTTACTGCTTTACTTGAATGCATTTATAGGTTTCATACACAAAATTTGAAAATACTTGAATGTTGTTTAAGAAAATATTTTTATTTGTACCCTGCGAAACATACAAAAATGTCTAGCTTTGTCCCAAATTAAACTGCCAGCTTTCCGAATATGACATTGGTATTACGATATTTGTATAAAATGATTTAAAAACAATAAAATGTTTATAATTTTTTCATCACCCCTTTTTTCAACACTTTTGAGGTAAAAAAAATGAAAAATCTGAGGGATTTTTAGTTCAACTCTTCGTCTTTCCAACTCGACTTTCCAAATGATAGGACAATTCGGTGAACAAGAATGGCCCTTTGAGAAAAAGGGCTTCCTATGGTTTAATTGCCATTTTGCAAAAACTATTGGGGCCACAGGGCCCTTCTTTAGAGCATTGATCAAGTACATTGAGATCTCGGTTTTCAGTGAATAAGAAACCTTTATATTTAAAATTAAACAAATTATAATCAATTTAAAAAATTAGAAATTTTCTCCTTTTGGTTAAATTATCTAAGCAACAAATTAACGAAATTTAATTTATAAAAGCTTATTTGGAAAATTCTCCAATTCTCTACAATAATGTCCATAGTAACAAAGACAAGTCTTGCATAGGTTCAGCTCAAAACGCAAAAAACACAATTTGTACCGATTTTTTGGTGTTTTTATTGTTTAAAAAAATAACTCAGAGACAAAAGATGTTGAATTTTATGCACACAACTTTCATTTAACGCCTAGAACACGATGGCGTTGTTGTTTTTTCTACTATTAATTTTGTCATGTAATTTCGTAAATGCCCTGGCCTAACTATTATTTGATCGGTTTGGTTCACATCCGGTATAAAATCTAGTATTTCAAAAAATTAACCTTTTTGTTGTCACAGCTATGGCTATTAGCACAAGTAAGAATACAAAGAAATAGTTAAAACAGTCAGGTTAAAAGAATCATAAAATAAATAAAATACAATGTAATGCGAATTTAAGAAATCTAACCAAATTAACATCTAGAAAAATTGAGACGACAAATAAAAGGACCAGCCTTCAGATCGCCTGTAATAGCCAAGTTCCTTATTTTCTTTTATCTTTCAACTTATCTTCATCTATTACCTAAGTAAGGAAGAGATCATTTATTAATTTTAAGTGTATGTTCAATATTTCTATGAACAAATTATAAAATTTACTAACTACATTTAATAAATTAAATACCAAAGAAAATATTGGTTGCTTAGATTCATTTAAAATGGACACGGAAAACCCAAAAACCTTTAATTGAGAATGATCTAAATTGAAATTACAAAATATTAAGCATACGGTCGATACCTTAAACAAATCGAGAAACTGATCGAAACTAATGCAATCTACAATGATCATGACATAAATACTCATATTATGGAATGTATCCAAGAAAAATTAATTGGAAAAGCTGAGGTCATGGTAGAATAATACAAGAAGCATTAAAACAATGTTTTGCTGACAGAAGTGACTTTAGACTGTATTCTACAAGAACTGACAAGAGCCAGACCATTTGAAAATGAGAACTGAACTTTTGAAAACAGATTACAATTGTTGAAAAGTCAAAAAATACAACGAATATGCAATGATTTTAGTTTAAGTGAAATAGATAAAAAATGCGAAATAAATCACTGCAAAAAAACTTGCAAGATATTCAGGCACAATAACAAATAATATGTGTTTGAATAAACAGAATTCTTTAGAAGACGCAATGTCTTATACTGATGAGTTTGAAAATTTCGAGAAACTTTACGGCCAATTTTATGAGCCTAAAGTTCGAAATCATAATTTTCCATCAAATTTAAATTTAATAAGAAATAATCAGAATAGTCAATATAATAATAATAAATAAACAAACAATTATCCATATCATTATCAATATAATAATAATAACAACAATTTGTAATAACAGAAATCAATTATCCAACGAGTAATAATTAGAGTCAATTTAATTACAAGAAAGCGTTTGATAGTGTACCTCATTCCTGGCTTGTGGAGATCTTGCAGATTTACAAAGTCCACCCAACTATTGTTAGTTTCCCTTTAACGATGAAGGGATGGCGAACAAAACTACATCTGCTAATCGATCCAAACTTCCTCTCTACTGACGAAATACCCATTCGTAGGGGCATATACCAGACCGAATTTATCAAAAAAGTGAAGTCACTTATGAATTAAATGCAGGCAACTTAGTCCAGGCAATCAACACCTATGCCACACCTGTTTTTCAGAGGTTAACACAAACAATGATGACGAAGAACAACAACCACCAACCGATGTCATCCACAAAATTACCCCGAAAAGAGGGTGGGAGAGGCTTGATCCACATTCTTAGCCTGCAGACTCGACAGGTAATGAAACTACGTGAATTCTTTCATAGGAAATCAGGAACCTCAGCCCTGCATCGGATTATATCCAAGGCGGATAAGAATTACTCTTCCCTTAACCTCGCATCGCCAGAATTTATACTCGTATATGAATTTAAAGTTATTTACAAGAAATAACACAATTTGAAATCTGAATATTTTCCAGACGATAAATAAATATGTATTCGGAAGCTCGGAATATATTGTAGTTCTAACACTTAGGTATTCAATTTTTCCACATTCCCACTAATTTTAAATCAGAAGAGAAAAGATCCAAAATCGAGACGATTTAGAAACATTCCGATGGTAAATGAGGTGTGTAAAATATATCAAAACAAATGTTTTCTACAATTCACCTCTTAAATAATTTCGTGATTCAATATTTCGAAAATATATTCTTTCTTCTTTCTTCAAATGAGAAAATAACTCGAAAAGCTTTGACGAATATTGAATTACATCTCTTCTGGAGAGCGTGATGTCAAACGACTTTTTTGTCGATATTAACATCCCAATGGCTCGCATTGCAAGTAGAGGTTGTAACTACTGACTAGTTTCGACTTTATTACGTCTCATCATAGCAGTTTATCAACCCTCGTTCGGGCTTGAGACCTGAATTGATGACAATGTCAATGAACGTCACTATTTGGTTCATTTAGTTGAGAATTCCCCAGCGAACACTAATTCTAGCGTAGTCGCCGATAATAAAGATTCCGATGTTAAATGAGGTGTGTAAAAGGTATCAAAATAAAAGTTTCTACTATTCACCTCTAATGTAATTTCAAAATTCAATATTTCGAAAATGTATTCTGCCGTTCTTCGGTAGAGAAATTGTTGAGCCGTCGGATTGTTGATAAAAGTTTTACGCGCCCCAAGACTCATTTTTTGGTCTGATCAAGTGGTCTCGATTGATAAGAGAGTTTTGTGACGCTTAGTGCCTGGAGTATCACTGATTATTTCTGCTATTCAACCATCATCTGCACCAACACCTCTTCCCTAGATAAAATGAACAGCTGAAGAACTTTTCACTTCAATTAATTCAAAATTTCGTGCTTCAATCCATCTCTTGTGTACCCTAGGAGAAATTTAATTTTCTTCAGAAATTAAAATCAATCGAATTGATTTAGCGTCACTCATAATTTTCATTATTCCTATATTCTTGCTCATCTACAATACAGGATTCTTGTCATTTCCAATTATTTCCTTTGTGGAAAACAAAATATTTCCTCTATATATTCAAACCAATCCAATTAATTTTGGGTCTCAAATCATCTTTGACATTTCGAAAATCCCAGTCTTTTATGGAGTCTTGCTCAGTTTCATTTTCTGTGCGAAAACTCAAATTTATAAAATATAGCATTACGGCACCTTCTAGACCAAAATATACCGGAGTTGAATAAGCCTCCCGTTCGGATCTTCGGGTGGGAGCTGGTTTGGAGGATCTATCAGGCAAAACAAATTTAAGGTAGATTTCTGCAATATACGTGGTCTTAATACTAATATACACTATACAGCAACATCTGCAGTCGAAGAGACCTCATATTCTGTCTCAACAAAGCTAAACTCAACAACATCCAATGTTTATCTTGTATATTCTGAATGCGACTTACACACATGATTCAGATATAATTTTGAAACAGCGACTAGAAGAACAAAATTCTTTTGCTATCAGACCTCCTAGTGATACCTTCTACAGGCAGTTATTCTTGAATCTTGCCAATAAAATCGATTACCTAGAATCAAACCATCCACGCGCAGATATTGTTATTGCTGGTGACTTTGATATTCATCACGTCAGCTGGTTGAATTTTTCCAATAGAATTGACGATTGGGAGCGGAAAGCTGAAGATTTTTCAAACAGTCACGAATCAACCCAACTTGCAGCAATGTGCGAATTGGAAATTAAAACTCAGGATTTACCTAGACCACGTAAATTTTGGCATTACAGATCGACAAAATGAAAGTATATAAACGGTTTCCTTTCTACTTTTCCTTGGAATGATTTCTGAAGTAATATTGGTAGATAAGGAAGTTTCCGTTTGTCAAGGGCTTTGTCGACAAAAATCCATGGCTTAAAAAAACTGCACTAGAGCAGTCAACAACAAAAATGCTGCTTATTGCAAATGGCCCTTAAATCCTAGTGCTTTATTGTCTAAAGAAATACCTGCATAGATGCTGGCTAGGAACGACTAAATGAGAGTGTGGAAAATAAACTTCTCAATTGCCCAAATTGATCAAGGTCTTTGTGGTCTGTAACAAAATCAGTCAGCCAAGGCTTTTGTAGATCAAGAGCTCTATCGTTGACTGGGAAAGATGGGTGAATCATAGAGACTGCAAAGGAGAAGGAGGACTTGTTGGGTCGCATATTTGCTTCAAATTCAGTCCTTCATTCGCATCATTAGCCTCCCAGCCTGCCCTGAGCTGGTACATATATGCCAGAAATAGAATTTACTGAAGCTATAGAGACATATGGGAAATCACAATCACATTGGACATATCGAAGGCTTTTGAGAGGGTTTGGCATTCTCACCTTCTAAATAAATCAAGATTGTACGGTTTGTCATCCTTACTTATCAACTGTCTTAGTAGCTTTCTCAAAGACCGATCCATTCAGGTCGCTATCGATGAACACACCTCTCTTTCTCCTGTATATTAACGATCTACTCGACAAAACCACAAACTTGATCTATAGCTTCGCCGACGATAGCACACTAGTGTCGTCGTTCAAATCAATTACCCCAATAACCCTAGTTTATTAACTCACAGAATGTCTTGATTTCAAATCAATATCGTTGGAAATGAAATCTCTTACACTATCAAGGCTAACCTAGTTTTACGCGAGTCCAAAAATTTCTGCAGTTTTTCAGAAGAATTATCTCTGCGACACAGACATTTCCTTTTTAACTAGTATCAAATAGTTCAAAAAAGGGATTATAAAATTACCTTAAGGTGGCAAGTATTTCCATGATATTCCAATCATGGCTAAAGCCAATGTTTTCATCGCCATCGCTTACGGAAAAGCCAAATAATTAGGGCAAAAGCAACGTTGGCGACAAAATTTTACGAAGAAAATAATATAACACATTTTTTCATAGGAAAGATATTTTCCACAGAAAATAAAAATAAGTTAGCACCAAGTATTAAGCTTTCGAAAAATATTATTTTGTTGGCATTTAATAAGAATCTTAACAGAATAATTTTTTTTCAAATGACTATGAAAACCATCATTCCGTTCTCGACTAACAGATCTTAAGGTTGGTAAAGTAGAATCTGTTACAATATTTTCCGTGAGCTCTTCTTTACAGTAGCAAATCGTATGAAAATCCATACTTCATTGGTAACTGCTCAATAGGAAAATTAAAAATGAATTAAAATTATATTTTCATTATAATTATATGTCATTTATCAAAAAAAAGCTCTAAGAGGTGACCAACTTATACATACAAATATACCGGATACAGTAGTACGTAGACAGAGACAGATGGTTGCTAAACTATAATATATTATATACAGCCTACGCAGGCTCACTATGTATGTGAGAAGGAAGATGCATACGTTTATTATATAAGCTAGAGCAAACCCGGAGTATTTTCAATTCTACAGGCTTACTGGCCAAAGAAAAGCATGTAGCACCTTAAAATCCAGGGACCTCTCACCCCAAGACAAAGCTACCGTCTGCAAATTATCTTTACTCCTGCTGAAAACTCCCATTTTCAAGGAACTTTGCCGAAGAAACCCACTTCTTACCCAACTAAATGAGAACTTCTCGCACCATTCACCGTTGATGTCGTTAGGTCGGCTTACCGATCTGGGAAGAACTCCGCTCCCGGGCGGGACGGTGACTCAAGACAAGCAATGAAAAACCTGCCTGAAACCTATCTCTCTAAACTCTGCAGCCTATTTGACGCCTGCTTGACATTTTCTTACTTTCCTCTAGGTTGGAAATCCGCCAGCACTGTTCTCATTCCTAAACCTAGCAAAGACCCTATCAAACCTGAATCTTACCGCCCTATTTCGCTCATCAGCGTCTTGGGTAAAGTTTGATTAAAGACAGAATTTGGGACTTCTGTACCGATCTTGATATTCCAAAGCTCCAATTCGGATTCAGGCTAGCTTGACCAAAGCAATGAACCAACACCGGTGCGCTTCCGCCATTTTCATGGATGTTCAGAAGGCTTTCGATGAGGTGGCATGTCGGACTTGTTAGGAAGCTTCTGTCTATCCGACTGCCACCTCTTACTATAAACTCCAGTCTCCCTACAGTAAAGGTCCAATTGTATGCGGACGACACCGCACACATCGCCTCCGCCCAAAATATGCGCTTCCTCAATACTAAATCCCAGAATCTTCTGAATCAATTTTCCGATTGGCGCAGAAAATGGAGGTTAACTCTCAATTCCCAAAAAACTGAAGCCATCGTCTTCATACATCCCAATTACGTTCGCAAACATCAACACCAAAAGCTCCACTTAAGACTTTAGAGAGGCTCAAAAATCCGCAAAGAAGTCTATCTAGGTGTGAAATTCACTCACACTCACAGTTGGACGGCCAATCTGAATGACACTCGAAACAGAGTACGGAAACCCTACTTCATACGTACAAAACAAACATCCGCCCCATTATTGAATATAGAGCAACCTGCAGCCTGGTGAACCGGTTCTCCAGCCAAATGGCCGACGATAGGGAATAATGCAGCCGCAGCTGTACCTGCCCGCCCCAAAATAAATTCAAATAAAAAATTACAAAATCTCAAAAAACCAAAAAAAAAAACAAATAATACCCTCAAAAATAAAAAAAGAACAAACTGAGAAGGTCGTTTTTGCTTACAACACTTCGTTTTCATTCGGCCAAAATCTCCTGCTAGCAATAGTTAGGCAAACACAACCCAACGAAACCACCACAATCCCAGCCCTGCAGAAAAAATATTCCTATATCAGGGCCTACTCAAACAAAACATATTCCTTGCAAAAATCCTCCTTACCCTACCAAACTTTAACCATCGGATTTCTCTCTCTCTCTTTCTCTCTCTCTCTCTCTCTCTCTCTCTCTCTCGTGGGCTGAATTAATAAACACTGTGTCTTACGTTCTTTTAACTTACAATAATTTATTTATAAATATCACTTGAATAATTTAAATAAATAACATCACTTATACATCACTTATACAAAACTTATACATCACTTATACAACACTTATACATCACTTATACATCACTTATACATCACTTATACACCACTTATACACCACTTATACACCACTTATACACCACTTATTCACCACTTATACATCACTTATACATCACTTATACATCACTTATACATCACTTATACATCACTTATACGTCACTTATACACCACTTATACACCACTTATACACCACTTATACACCACTTATACACCACTTATACACCACTTATACACCACTTATACATCACTTATACATTACTTATACATTACTTATACATCACTTATACATCATTTATACATCACTTATACATCACTAATACATCGCTTATACATCACTTATACATTACTTTTACATCTCAACAATTGAGTTTCTCGTATGTACCCGTGTTAGCTTTTCTTAGTTTTTCTATTCTGTTTCATGGTGCTCAGAAGACTCAATAGATACTGTTTAGATCTGTGTCAGTAAAACTAATACAGCTGAAGGTGAGTATTTTTTCAATTTTTTTACTCAGTTTGTAAGTAAGTTTTCAAGCGATTTACCATAAATAGAACATTTTCAAGTCAATACACTCTACTCAAATCCTTCATCCACACAAAACGAGAATGTTTTAAAGGAGTCAGGATTACTTCAAAGCATTCCTAACAACACTATGATGCTTGAGAATACACTCTGACAAAAAGGTGGTGTCGATCGGTGGGGCTAAACGTCGATCCGAACAAAACCTACCTAATTTCCTTCACTAGGAACAAAAAACCCAACCTCAAACCCATCAAGTAATCGAGTGGAAAATAGAGGGGAGATATCTGATTGGAAAAGAGATAATCACCAAAACCACAAAAGCCCTGAAGGTAAGCAGAAACTTTGCAGATAGGAATTGGGATTGTAGCCTAAAGATCCTACTGTGGATGTACATGGCAATTGTAAGACCAATCATCACAGGGGCAGCGGTTTGTTTGGTTCTAGAGTAGGCTAAGAATTTTTCAATATAGCCTCGTATTGGAGTATGTCCATTTATTCTTTCTCTTTGTAACTGCACTATAATTTATAAAATAGAACTATAAATTTTACTCAAATCGTTTAGATTTTCTCCTCTTCTAATCTCATTTATACTTTTTCCAATTCACCTCGGATTTGTGTAATAATAAAATATCGTCTCCATATGCTAATAATTTTTGCTTCTAATAGAATTGTCAGTAATTGTGCTAGCATTATGATTACTTCCAATGTGAGGTTAAACAGTAAAGTAAATGAGGAGTCCTCCTGCTTCAGCCCTATTTTCCTCGAAAACTTACTGATAGTCTTCCTCACCATACTACTATGATCTCAGTTCTATCCAGAGTCAGTTTCACCATTCTTATTAGTTCTCTTGGGACACCTAAGACTTCTGTAGTCTCATACAACTTTGTCCTCTCTATCGTATCGTATGTTTGCTTATAATCTATTAACTGTAGATGTAGATGTAGTTCTAGTTTTGATTCCTCCCTAAAACTTCCATGATAATCACCGACTTCTTGGTTATGAATTGCTCCCAGTTTGTTTCTTATTATTCTGGCGAAAACTTTGTAGGTCACATCTAGCACACCTCAAATCAGGTCTTATCACATTTCTTATAGATAGAACAGTCTACAAATCCTTTTATTCGGTACTGGCTCACTTATTTCCAATATCTTCGCTGGGATAAATTTTTCTCCTGCATTTGTATTATTTTTCGTTTGCCATATTTCTCTGTGTTTTAAGATTATTTCACTTCCTTTCTATCATTACATTCTCCTGCTTCTTCACTCTCTAGTGTTGGTGTCGTATGATTGCTCTATAGTGACATACTGCTCTCTTGTTTTACCTTGAGCTTCTCTCACCTCCTGGTAGAGATTTCTTCTATTGTTCCTAGTTTCTCCTCCATATGTTTTCTATTTTTTTCTCATCATTTTGCTTTTGCCTATTTGCTTCCTCCATCATATCTTCTTTTATTACTATATGTATTTAGATTTATTAGTCTTAATTTTGCCTGGTTTCTCTTCTTCAACATCAATCTACATTACTTCTCTTCTTTTCGCCTATCCTAGACATTCTTACTTGGTTTCTACCATTCATGATCTTGTTTCCATCCTTCATCGATATGAATATGATCAATATTAAATTCATGCGATTCAAAAATCAATATACAAATTGACACGTGACATAAAAATGGAGTTTTTTATTCTTGTTGCTGTTTAAATTATCATTAAAACAAAGTTCTATGTTGATTTCATCCTCATTTTGATATTCATGATGCAAGTGATCTATTGATTAATATAAATACGCAAATTGTCAGTGTCAATATCATATTTTGATAAAGACTTAAAGAAAAGTCGAAATGTCAGTTTTTATCTTTAAAAAATTATTGAAAAAAACTAATTTTGAAACAGAAAAGGCCTAAAATAAATGACATTTAGAGACATAAACATATCAAAAGGTCTAAGAAATGAGAAATTGAAGGAATGATAATTATACCCAATACATATATTATCTTTCTTCATACTAAATTAATCATGGTCTATGGTAAATTGTAGAATTCTGCCACAGAATCATTAAGGTCTTTTAAGCAGAAATGTCTTTGTCAATCTTCCAAACTTATTAAATGTACTTGCCATGTTTAATTCCTAAGGAGGCCGATTGAATAATTTTTTGACACTGAAGATGACTAAATTTTTCATCAGATCAGATGTGGGTATAGTTAAGTAAATGCCCAAATGCTTTCTTTTAGTATTTTAGCTATGAATGGAGAAAGCGTATTGATTTTTTCTAAAATTTTAGTACTGTGAAAAATTCTGTAATTTTCGTGCACTCGCAAAGGACTAACTACGTGTATTTTTCAAAATTTCTGAAACATTATACAGGGGTTAAATTAACAATCCTTAATTTATTTCGTATCAAAATATTTTCAAAATGAATTTTTTTGAAATAAAATTATACGTAAAATCTTTGTTTTATTTAAAAAAGATTTTTTTCTCAATTTTTTCCCTAAACCAATAGCTGTAGAGAGAAAAATAAGCATCATAATTGTTAATTTTTCTAATAAATTGAGTCGAAAACAGTATTGTAAAATGTAAAATTTAATTCGATTCATAATAAATGCTGGAAATGACCACATCTAGTCAAAATACCCGTCTAGAAAAAAATAATAAAAAGTTTAGTCACCACCTTTTAATTATGATATCTCGGAAAAGGGTGATCGGAGAAGAAAAAATATATGCATAAATTTCTTTAATTTCTCATTTCTTAGACCTTTTGATATATTAATGCTTCTAAATGTATTCCTCCGTTCTTCAAAGAGGAAAACAATTAATTATTGTAAGTAAAATTTTATTATTGTTATACATTTATACATCTTTCTTATATTGTATTTCAGTGCCATAATTTCAGTCCCAGACGATGAATACATAAGTATTCGAAAGCTCGGAAAATATATTAAAGTTAGGTGTTTCATTACTACGTTCCCAATAAGAACAAAACGCTCAAAATTTATGAGACCGTTCTTTAATTCACTTCGTATTATAAATTCGACTCCAAAAAATTTGGCATTATCATTTCCGCTGTTGAAATAACCATGCCCGTCAATACTAATTGTGAGCTTAACTTTTTGCTTTTTTTCTTGCAAAACGAAAACGTCTATTTAGACCTCTTCACTGTTTCTACTAAATTTCACATCGCTTCTTCCTCATAAGTCGACATTACTTTCTTGTACCGACTTTTATTATATCACTTCATATCTTCCACTTCTTCCTTTTGTTAGTTTTCATTCTTTTGTACTTTCTTGATTATTTATATTATCATCTCCTCCATTATTCTCGTTAGTCATTTCTTATCCGTTGCCTTACTGTTATCTTAATTGCCGCTCTTATAAATGCCCTCGGTTTTTTGAGATATTCTCTTCTTGTTCGTCTTATATTCGTTCTTGCTCTTCATTTCATGTCTATACTCTACCTTTATAACCAGCTTTCCATAACAAACTTTCGCCCGTTTACCTTTTTCCCTTTCCTCTTTTGCAGTCGCTCTTATTTGATTCTAAATTATTTGCTCGTTCATTGTGAGTTCAGAATCTATTAATATTTTTTGAGGTAGCATTCTGAATTGGATTTTGTTACGTAATATATCTTTATTTTCTTCAAGAGTTTCTGTTTCTACTGTAGAAACCTCACCTCCCACTTTTCTTGCATTTCTTAATATATATCGATTTTAAGTTCCGTCAACATAAAGCTCTCAATCTGTTCCTTTAAGGCTTGCTTTATCATCGTTAATATTGTCTTCAGAACCGATATTCTTAAGTTTTACTTCTTGTTATGTCGCTCTTTTTCGATAAATAGCTCATATCCTCTTTCATCTTTAAGTTCTCTTTTTAATTTCCTTGTGTTGTTGTTGGCTGTCTCTAAGCTTCTTCCAGATTAGCTCTACTCACTCCATTAAATCATCATTTTTCCCTACTTGTTTTTACAGGCGATCTCCTAGTTATTTTGCTTCGACCAAAGTATACGTCCATCGTTCCGCTCATGTCACTACAATACAATAGTAAAAACAACCCAGATCAACTCTTCGGACTTTATATTTTTCCTATCGGTATACATCTCTCCTTTTTCTATCACTAATTTAGCTCTACTATTTCATTTATTTTTCAGATTTTTTGAACAGTATGGCAACACCGCTTTTCTAATGAACATTGTTTACGTATCTATTAATTTTTTTATTCACTCATTTTGCACGGTAAAAACTTGTTTCAATCAAGAATGTCTAAGCGGCTCAAAAACCATCCAGGTTATTATCCATCCAAACGATTTATTTGTGAATAGTGTTCCTGAAAATTATGTCCTTATCTTATATGTAATTTTGTCCATACTATATGGACAAAATGGTTTTTGTGATTAGTTACATTTTCTCTTAATATATATTTTATTATAGTTCCTACTTAATTAAAAGTCTGTGTTACTCGTTAGTTAATGATCCAACGATGAACAATTGATTGATACTGATTATAATACCAATAATTAAATTAAAATGATTAACACAAAATACCCTGTTATTTTGTCCCTAACTATTGGAGCCTGAATTTAGATATACGAGGATATATTGAAAAAATTCTTAGCCTACTATAGAACCAAAGAAAATTTCAATGTCAAAATATTTTATTACTAAACATATTAGACAAGAAACTTCTTAGGTCATGGAGAATCAGAGTGTCGCCATTCCCTCGATTGTTGCTTTGTTTCTGGATCGTAAGTCTCATCCATAGTAACAATTCGGCTTAAGAAGTCTACATCGTTTTCAAATCGTGCGCAGATCGAACGCGATGCATCTACCCTTGCACGCTTTTGGTCAACATTTAGGAATCTATTTTGCAGCAATTTTTCTCAGGTCCAAATTGACGCGAACTATATGATGAACGCATTCGTATGAAATATTCAGTCCTTCAGATATCCGTTTTAGTCCAATTCACGATCTGATAAAATCATGTCATGAACTGCATCGGTATTTTCGGGGACTGACACAGAAACTGGCCTTCCCGATCGGTCATCATCTTCAATGGAAAATTTACTTCTTTTAAAGCTTGCAGTCCACTTTTTCACGGTCGCATATGAAGGACATTGATCACCAAGGGTATTAAGAATATCTTCGTAAATCTGCTTACCTCTTAACCCTTTTAAATACAGGTACTTGATGATGGCTCGATACTCCAATTTTTCGATTTTCACAATTTCGGTGGACATCTTTTTTGTTTTAATTTATTGCGTAACTCTGGTTTACTTTTTTGGAGTCAAACTTTACACTGACACTTCTAATAAGTTATTGCTCGTTGCTATGGTAACGCAATATTTTGTTTATGCATAGAACTGGTCTAGGCTAACTAGATATCAATACATCCTCCTATTGAAAGAAGAAAAACTGAAAACAATAATTATCCCGAATAAATAATAGATAACGTATTAAAGGGAGATAAACTAATAATCTAATTAATTTCCGAGAAAAAATCTTAAGCATCCAACATTAAACAGCTAATTTAGCACGTGTTCATGTAAATATAGGACTAACATATCAAAATATATTATCAGTCTAAAATTATAAAATTTATTTAGAAGATAAGAACGAATTAATTTTTTAGTTACCCATCATCAAAATATGTTTTAATGCAATCTCCACACTTACCAAAGAATATTTTAAAAGTGGTTATAGATCTGAGATATTTCATTCATGAATATATCGCTGACGTCACTGTAATCGGTAAATAAATGTACAATAAAATTTATTCCCATTTTTTTGACAGGCTATTTTATTTATTATGAAAAATTCACCTCATTTTTTCAATATACCAAGAAGTATCCACTCCAAAATAATTTATATTATGAATATTCATTCCGATCTTACGTCACCAGCTACGATTGATAATAATTGATAGAAATTATTTATAGCAATAAGGCACACGTGCTGAAGGAACTTAACATTTTTATATAAAAAGAATTCAATAGTATAATTGTGGGTAGGTGCGTGCATCACTTCGACTTTATTTTTGTGTTTAGCTTCTTGAATTAACTTTCTATATTTCAGATCCGGATTTATTATTTTAGGGTAATAAATCACAAATCTGTCGGTAATTTCTATAAAACAGAATTAATGATATACGTCACTTTTTTATGAAAAAAATTTTTGTCGCAAGGCTTATAGAAAATAGTTTAAAACAAATCTTATAAAATACTCCAGTCAGCCTCCTTTGATCTGTACTTCAAACTCCTTATCTAACAGTCAAAAGTGTAGTTTTATAGAACGAGTTAAGAAATTTCTGTTTTTTAAGAAAGGGTTAAAATTATTAGGGGTGTAGTTTCGAAAACTGGAACCTACCGATTGGCTTCAAATTTTTGCCAAATACTCTATTACACATTAGATGAATGCACCTACAAGGATTTTTGATGCCTCGCAAGGGGGTAAAAAAAAGTAATCATTTTCTTTCAGTAGTTTTGAACCAACTAATTATATATATATATATATATATATATATATGTAGTGGACTAACTTCAAAATATTTTCCGAACTTTCGAATACTTACGTATTCATCGCCTGAGAAATAATTAATTAAGATTTGCGGTGATTTTTGATATTGTTAATGCTTGTAAAACATTTTAAACTCATAGGATTCAAAATTCAATGTTCAAATTGACGTTGATAAAAAATTTGATTAAATGGAATATTTATTCTGTTCTCTAAATACTGTGTAGTCAGTCCTATATAATTTTTAGGACAATTCAGTATGGAATATATAATATTTGATTTCTTAGTGTCTTCAGTTTTGTTTTTTAGTGTAGTGAATAGTGATGATAATATGTTGTGTAATCAATGACTTATATTGATGTATGTGTTTCGATAAAATGTATTTCAATTTTTCTGATAGTTGGTTTTTCTCCTTCTTTACTTGAATGTATTTGTGTAGTTGGATTTATATTGTTCTTATTGTGTAATTTGTATGTGCGTTGTCGGATGATTCTATTAATTTGATTTTCTGGATATTGATAATTCCTCAAATTATTTTTGAGTTTTTTTATTACTTCGCGGTGATATTCTGGACAAGTAATTTTAATGCTCTATTTGTTAATCCTCTAACGACGCTGCTTTTTTGTGGTATGGGCTGAGTTATAATCAAGATATCTTCCAGACCATGTTTCTTTTGTATAATATTTAGTTTTCAATTTATGATTGATTTTAATAAGCGTCATGTCTAAGAAATTCATTTTGTTGTTTTCAATTCCTAAAGGGAAATAGATACTTGGATTAAATTTATTAATGTTATCAAAGAATGTAATGCATTTGTTACTAGGAATTACCGCTAAACAGTGATCAACATATCTTCTGAAAAACACTACATCAATATCCATATTATCCCGTATCTTCTCTTCTATATTTACCATAACAATTTGCCCTATACTTGAGGAAATTAGAGATCCCATTGTACATCCGTTTAATTCTTGGAAAAAGTTGTCTTTATATTGGAAATAATTATTAGTTTGTATAAGCATAATACCTTCTAGAAATTCGTCATAGCTGAGTGATGTATGTTGTTTGATTGAATCCCAACTATTTTTCAATACGTGCGTTATGAGATCATTAGGAATATTTGTATACATTGAGACAACGTCTATAGATATGATTTTGTAATTGTCAGGAATATGTACTGTATCTAAAAACTGCTTAAGCATAAATGATTCTTTTATGTGAAAACGTTTTTTGGTTATTTTTGATAAACTGTTGGCAAGGTATTTGGATAATTTGTTGAAAGGTGACTGGGTATTATAAGTAATATTTCATTGAAGTTTAATTATTTTATCTAAACAACCAACGAACCCAGGAAATTAGAGAGATGAAAAAATAAATTGTAGATGATTGCATTAATGATGTACCAAAGAATCAAATTGAAAACATAAATAAAAAATTCAATTCTTATCATAAAAAACTTCAATTCACAATCGAGGTTGATCAAAATAATAGAATCGATTTTGTTGATGTCACATTTTATAAAATTAACAACGACATATAAAGAGAATGGTATACGAAACCAACTTGGTCCTCAAGATATTTAAACTTCAATTCGTGTCATCCTATTTCACAGATCTGTGATAATAAGTTTGACTGATATATCTATCCAACTATCAGATCCTGAATTTAGATGGTTAGCTATTCAAAAAGCAAAAACTGCATTCAAAGAAAATAATTATCCGGATAAAATGATAAACAACATATTCAACAAAAGTATAAACAGATACTACAATCATTTAAAAAGCAAAACAGAAACGAAACATCAAAGCATAAAACATTTTCCTTACCATATGTACAAGGACTTTCCCTTTTCCTATCGAATTATTTCAATAAATATATTAGTATAAGTGATAAAGACCAAATATTTCACTAAATTGAAATCTAAAACACCAAAAAACAAAAGATTTAATATTATATATCAAGTGTGTTGTACTAATTGTGACGCTGTTTACATAGGGCAGACATATCTCAGTATTTAGAAAATAGACTAAGAGATCATCAATACGATAAAAAAAA
The DNA here is from genome assembly GCA_026230145.1 of Diorhabda elongata. Classification (NCBI taxonomy): domain Eukaryota; kingdom Metazoa; phylum Arthropoda; class Insecta; order Coleoptera; family Chrysomelidae; genus Diorhabda; species Diorhabda elongata. The sequence continues at coordinate 19,698,243 of CM047932.1, forward strand.
TAGAACTGCATTAACGAACCATAAAATATCAAAAAACATAAATGCATTTATAAATATTCAAAAATTCTTGGAACGGAATCTAATACACGAAAAAGGGAATTTTTAGAAATTGTTCACATTCATAAGAAATAAAAAGCTATAAATGATAAAAAAAGCCTAAATTATTTAACAAAAATTTATAGCTCTATGTAGTATGGATGTATTTGAGATGTAAAAACTAAAAATGAATCTTTCTTCTTAAAAAACTATTCTATTTTGATTTTATTCTTACTTTGATATTCATGATGTAGATGATCTATTGATTAATATAAATACTCAAATTGTCAGTGGCAATATAAAATTTTGATAAAGACTAAAAGAAGTCGAAATGTCAATTTTTATCCGTGTTTCAAAAATTATTAAAAAAAAAACAAATTTTGAAACAGAAGTGGCCTAAAATAAATGACATTTAGAAACATAAACATACTACCCCTACTAGTTAATTAATTATTTGTAATAGCTACAATTGAACCATAATAAAAATATTGATTTTTGACAAAGACACACATGAAAGTAGAAAAAAAACAAAAGCCACAACAAGAGTCTTGATTTTTTTAGTTCATTATTTATTTGTAATATAAAATGGAGAGCAACAGATATAATTTATTTACATTAGGTAATAAGTTAAAAAATCGTGAAAGTATACTACCTTGGTGTGAGAAAATTTTTACCTGAAGAAAGATATTGCAAAAAGCATAGAGAGAATATGACGGTGCTGGTTAAAGGAGTTTGCGCAGTATTTTATTACTAAATATATGCACAAAATATCAGTAGCTGAAAATACGTGGTTAGGTTAGGCTAGGTCAGGAAATTTTTTTTCCCGTTTCCTTACGAGACGCCAAAAATCCTTTGTGTGATAGAGTATCTGGTAAAAAGTTGAGGCCAATTAGTGGGTTCACGTTTTCGGAACTCGAGCCATTATTTGGAAAATATGATAATTGTTTTTTGTTCATCATTTAATCACAAATATTCACCAAGATTTTGAAAATTTATCGGTTAGCAATACTCTACACTTCTTTTTGAATAGTATTAAAAACTCTTCAAAGAATAAATAAAAGCACTTTCGTAAACATTGGTAAAATAGAAAGGATTGAACTATTCATATTAATCTACTGAATAATATAATTCGATAATATACATAAGCAGTGTAGTGGATAATAAAAACATCTTTTTATTCAGTATATAGTCATTGAAATTAACTTTAACTCTTATTTCTTGATTTTAGGTCTCTTCAAAAAAATTTGATAAAGACTGGAATAGGTCGAAGCCTCAACATTTTTTTACCTATTTTAAAAACTAACTTTCCATTAGAAGAAACCTAAAATCAAGACGATTTAGGAACAAAAACATTAACTCACAGACTTATAAATTCTACCGTCTACAATAGCTGTTGGAATGATATTAATGTTAATGCTGTTAAAATTTCCAATATAAATGTTCTAGTTAGACTAAGATGTAGTCGACATTTCGTTTCGAGCCATCTCATGAAGACAACTTTACCTGGCTTTTGGAAAACATTAATAATTACGCTACTAGAAAGATTTTCACTGGCTATTACATTCGTGAAGCTAATTCTGGAAGTTCTATTCTCCAGGCACTTATGGATAATTTCTTGAGACAACCATGGTAATATAAATTGACCATTACTACAACAGAGAAGAGATAGATTTGTTCAATAGTGATCTAAACTATTCTTTAAATTTTTCGTGATATTTTTTTCACGTAAAATCATCTAATCTTATTATATTTATTTTCCAGGATTATTTTCAGATCCTTTTCCCCGTGAAATTTTTTTTATTCTAAAATTTGTGTAAATTTTATTTATTTATATTAATCTGTAACAGTAAGTTAACTCTTTTATGGTCTAATTCGAACGATTCGAACATAATGGTAGTACCATGCTGTAAAAAGTTTCTCAGTCTTCAAGAATGATACTACTTTTTACACTACTAAAACTAAAGCAAATATAATAAACTTCGTATCATATCAGATTGAAATGATACTTGAAGACCGCCGTATACCCATTCGCCATTCAAAAGATTAATGACAACGCTTTTGCTGGAATTCAAAACGGAAGAATTTTGTTAATTCTCCAACGATACATAAACACATTTCTCATTCAAAGAAAGTATTTAAGAAATGTTTGTGTTGTTAATTTGTTTGTGAAGTTTGGATATAAAATTATCTGTAGAAATTTGACGATTAAACGGTACTTGATATGCACAGAGGAGTTGGTTAGGAAGATGTGAATGTCTTAATTTGCGTTTGATTGAGGTGTCTAGACGAAATATCTGGTGGAAAATAACTTCAAAGATTGAAAGAGGAAGTACTTACATGGAAATAATGAAAATTTCATTCTCCTACACTGGCAGCATGAACTTCAAATGTCCTTTCAGGAAGATTCGTGGAAGACTTTAAATGATGAGCTTCTAACGATATCCTCAGGAATGTTCTCGGTTTCTTATTTTTCTACTTGGAAGTAATAATCAAGAACAAATGTCTAATAACGACAAGTTTCCACTATACAGACTCGTTTGCGATCCTACTGACTGCGCCAATTACGTTTTCGCTTGAAAAAATATATTTTTTTTTAAACACAAAAGTGAAAAATACAATACGAACAGTAAGTGTCATTCTACGTCAGATTCTACATCAACTTCAAAGTATATTATATGCCATTATGTTTATACACATAAAGCTGTATTATCAGCACAATCAGCGTCTTCTAAACAACTAATAGTCTATTGAATACAACATTTTAACGATTATAATTTATATATAAATATAATTAAGGGGGAACAAAATACTCCAAGGAAGAGATAGGACAGAGAAGCACTTTCGATCATATTTATATGGCTGAAAATTTATTCAGATAACTTACCACCTCCAATAACTGAGTTCATATCGAAAAAAAAACTCGTTAGCCGTCCTGCTACCAATATAGAATCTAATTTATATTTAGTAAATCCGTTAAGAATGCCGATTATTTCTTCAAAAACTAGGAAATTTATCCCTCTCTTGAGGTTACAGAGCCATTCGCAAAAAAACTAAACAATTACATTACATAAAGATGCGTCTAGAAACTGGATTTAATTTTCTATGGCTTTTCTGTGGTTTTTCGTTTTGGAGATTTTTTTTTTGTTGACGTTACTTATTGGTACAAAAGGCTGTCCATATGTTGCTTTACTGAAATATTAACTCTTTTTTTTAATATCATTCTACATGGTGAATTTTCTACCCTTGCTCACTTTTTATTAAATCAACTTTTCTTCAATTTGACATATTGCTAAGAATTGATTTATTTCCGAAATACTCTCCATATAATTTATTCTTATTTTACTTTTCATGTATAGGCAATTTGTGAGTTCATCATTAATGGTTAGGATGCCACGAGTACAATTTTTTTCAAAATTTAAAATATTTTTATATTTTAATTCCAATGATAATTTCGTTTGATGGAATAAATTTACTTTTTGTAGCTCGGTAAATATGTTATTATATATTTTATAATACACGGATATAGAGCTTTGCGTTTACAAAACCAATTTTATACGGTTATCATATTCTCTAGATTTAGAATTACATTGAACGTAAATCAAAGTTCGTTACATAGTTTACTTATTTTGAATAGATAAATCATATTCTAGAAAATCTAGAATATCTCTTATCACAAAAATCATTATTTCTACAATTTTTGCGTTATACGGTATTTCCTAAATTATTTCATTAAAATTGTATAAAATTTTGTTGCTAATCCTTTTCATTTGTTTTGAGAGTTTTATTGATTTTGGTTCTGTTTAAAATGTTCCATAATTAAATTAATTCTTACCTAATAATCTTTAGTTTACTGTATTATCTTCACAATATGTTTTGTTTCAGTTGAGAAAAGTATATTATTAGATAGATTGGAGAGAAAGAAATACTTTATTGTCAAAAAATTGTTACAATTTATAGACAAGAGCTTGTAAATAATTAATATAATACACAAATAACTAAATAGATACACAAATGAATAAAATTTAAATATACACAAAAATTACAATGAATATCGATTTTAGGTACCTTTCAAAATGTGCAGGTTTTATATGTAATATAAATTACATGTATACATTGTGAGAAATAAACCAATTAATAAAATTATTAAATATACCACAATCCTATAATATGTAATAATTTGTATTAAAAATCAATATTAACATTGACCAAATGTGTAAAGTTTAAAGTTCTTATCCTACTATAGAACCAATCAAAATATCAATGTCAAAATATTTTATTACTCAACGTATTCTCTATTCTCGTCTCTAGACTTTTCAAAAAAAAATTTTTCGTCTTGCTCTGCAAACCAGACCTCCACAGCTTAAAATCTACGACCTTTTAAACTTTTTTTCAGTTGAGAAAAGATATGCAGAAACAAAGCACCTTTGGATAGCTTTTCGCGTCTTTCCTCTTTAATTTTTTCCCGTAATGTAAGTAAGTAATATCGAATAGTAATCTCTAGCTATTGTTCTACCCTTATCCAAAAAATCAACCATGATTACTCCATGGCAATCCCATAAAACTTAAGCAAGAACTTTTTCAGCAGATTTTTGGACACGAAACTTCTTAGGTCTTGGAGAACCAGAGTGACGCCACTCCATCTTTGTTTCTGGATCGTAGAAATGTCATCCATAGTAACAATTCGGTTTAAGAAGTCTACAACGTTTTAAAATCGAGCACAGATCGAACGCGATGCTTCTACACTTGCACGCTTTTCGTCAACATTCAAATATTTGGGGATCCATTTTGCAGCAATTTTTCTCATGTCCAAATTGACGAGAACTATATGATGAACGCGTTCGTTTGAAATATTCAGTACTTCAGATATCCGTTTTAGCCCAATTCGACGGTCTGATAAAATCATGTCATGAACAGCATCGATATTTTCGGGGACTGACACAGAAACTGGCGTTCCCGAGCGGTCATGATCTTCAATGAAAAATTTACGTCTTTTGAAGCTTGCAGTCCAATTTTACACGGTCGCATACGAAGGACATTGATCACCAAGGGTATTAAGCATATTTTCGTAAATCTACTTACATCTTAACCCTTTTAAATACACGTACTTGATGATGGCTCGATACTCCAATTTTTCGATTATCACTATTTCGGTGGACATCTTTTTTCTTTTAATTTATTGCGTAACTCTGGTTTACTTTTTTTGGCGAGAAACTTTACACTGACACTTCTAATAAGTTATTGTTCCTTGCTATGGTAACGCAATATTTTGTTTATGCATAGAACTGATCTAGGCTAACTAGATATCAATAGATCCTCGTACAAGTTGTTTACTGCCTAGAAGACACTTTTCAATAAATGTACCTTCTCCATTCCTGCGAAATGAGGAAAAAGATAATATAGAATTCATTTCAATTGGCAAATGTTCAGTGGTGTGAGTATATATAAATCGTGCTCTCCTTATCTAAGTGGATGGCTGTGCGATGAATATTCTGAATTTCTTAGAGAGGTCGCGGCAGTGAGTCCTTCTGTTTAGTCTGTGTAAATGTAACTCAAAGTTCAAAGAAATTTCTAACAAAAACCATAAGAATTTGACAGATTCAACGACGCCAATGATGGTGATATTTAGTACAAAAGTCTGTAACGTATTTTTATATAATGACAATTTAGTTTCAGAAACGCTGAAACATAAGAGATTGGAAACGCACCATGATTTAAAGGTGATTAGGTCGCTAAATATGGTCTTATGATATTGGTTGCTCCAAGAGAAACTAGTAACGTCCGTAAAATACATATTTTAGCGCTGATGTCTAAATAGGCAATGTCGTTAATAAACAGAAGAAACAAAATAGGGCCAAGTACTGAGCCTTGAGGCACTCCACATTCTATTGACTTGCAAGAAGACAACGGTGAGACAAGCAGACTTCTGTTGGTACGGTATGACTCGAAATCTTTTGAAAAATCACAGAAAGTTGTTTCAGTTGACTGATGATTGCTTAGGATGGAATTAACAGGAGGGAGAATTAGCACCATATGTGTATTTGTTACTTAAAAATCCAAATTGATGGGTAGTATTTTATATTTAATCAGAAATGATCAAAACCTTTTTGACCAATCTTTGAGTGCAATTCCTTTTTGACCAATCTTTCAAGGATCTTAGGTAACATGGGAAGGAGTGCAATTGGGCGACAATTAGATGCTTGATCTTCACCTCCACCTTTATGAAGAAGTATGATGATTGCCGTCTTAAGGCAATTTTGAAAATTCCATTTTGAAACGAATTGAAAGGCAAACATCAGTACCAGATGAGGATTTAATTTTTTGTGTCATTAATTGTACTGCTAAAACCACGGACACAAAGAAGGAACTGTGTAATTTCACATTATCTTCAGGGAAATATGAAATCGATACATTCAAAAATTATTTATTAAGGTTACCAGATGAAGTGGAGATTGGGCTCGTCGAATAAGCCTTATTTCTTAGATCATTCATAATGGACCATGCTTCTTTCGCAAAATTACGAGAATTGGTGAGTCGCCTATTATAATAAACTGGCAATACCCGTCGCGGCTTCGCCCGCGGTTTATTGAACCTCGCGTAATATAGGGATAATTCAATGAGAAATGACATGTATTCTATACATTAATTCAATTTGAAAGTGTTATAAAGAAAAGACACTTTATCATTTAAAAATTGCGCACATTGATTATTTATACGATAAATCATATAACAAATACATACATACATTTCATTAACATAAAGATATTAAATAAATGATTTATTATTAAAGTAACAATGATTACAAAATCTCAAAACAAAATATTGTATCATCAAACGGAGAAATTAGTTTTTAGATATTCACACGGGACCCGTTTCTAAAAAAGAATCGTTTTGATATCTCATTTCGTCATGAAGAATTGCTAAATATATGGTTCCGTAATAAAAATTTTTGTTCAACTCTTTGAACCCTTTCCAAGCCGAATTTTGAAAATCGCAGAAATTAGTTTTTAGGTATTTGTACGGAGAATGTTTTAGTGCAAAAACAAAGTCAATATCTCAATTAACGGCCGGGCCGAGAAAAACGCAAAAATCGAATTTGCAAACATACCTCGTTTTACCCCTTTAAAATCGAAATTTACCCGTTTAAAATAGAAATTTCGCAATATACAAATTGGAAGTCGAGATCACCAGAGAGAATGTCTCAGTCAGTTGTTAGACATCGTTCTTAAAATTTTTCCAAAACATGAATTTTTAATATTGGATGTAACCGAAAATTTTGTTAATACTGCTTAAGATCGAAAAGACCTGAATTAAAAACAGTATAGTCGATGGTTTCGGGATCATGATTTTACATAGTCTGTAATACTAGAACATACAGGAACTTTCTCATTAAACTGAGTTATTTCGAAAAAGTCGTTGTTTTTGGACATTATCCTAGTAACTTCATAATATAAATTAGTTATATTAAATCTGCCCACCATGGTATAGTTTTTGACAAAAAAAACAGGCTCTTATTATTTAATACATGTTCAGTGATTGCAATGATTTCTGGAAAATTTAGTTCCTGTAGTATAAGAAATAATTCATCTGTTTTGTGTCTTAAGGACTGAATATTAATAAGAATTAGGCTAAGCTTGCTAACGTTCAGTTTTTCAAACGGTGCTTAATTCTCTGTTGATGTCATTTCAACTAGAAATATTTACATATAGATGGAGATCCACTGGAATAATATTTGCTATGAGTTTCCATAATTTTTCTAGGCTATAGAAGTGTCTACGTTAAAAATAGAGACCTGAAGGTTGAAAGATTTCCTCTAACTAAAGCTGAACTAATACCATAGAAGTTGTGGAAGCGATAACACAATTTACGAGTACGCAAAAAGTCCACGACGCTAGGAAGTCCCTCTGATGCTAGCGTTAGTTTGATGCTGGTATTCGTGTCCTTAGAACCACACACTGAATTGTTGGCAATGAAGATAGAAGGAATAGCTTGAGAGCTTTTAAGATGGCATCTGAATCTCGCGATAATCTCACTATAAGTGGAGTTATCGGATCCATATGTTAGAAATCATCTCTCTTCGCATGTTTTTCTATCATTTAATCAAACTCTTCCATATCCCGAGACTTACAAACAGCTGTTACCTCCCTGTCAAAACTTATTCCAGCAGTTTCCACTTCCTTAGATAAATCTTTTCGCGTTAAGCCAGATTCTCAATGGTGTTTATTTTAATATATTCACTTGTAGACGGAGTACTAGGATCTAGCGGATGTTTAATTGCTTTAAAAATGAGTTGGCAGTGTCCATTTTGGTACTAGGTCACTTACTTGTGACATTGAGCAGTTATAAGTATCGTATAAAATCATTTTTTCTCACTTTTTCTCTTTCTGTATATATAGGCGGAATATTGGACACCACCACGTAATTCTAGTGCTCCAATGTTAGGTTTATTTGAATTGGGGATAAAATAGTTTCTAGAGATATAAAAACGGCTGTATTTTCATTATTTGTATGGTGGATCTGCCCTGATATTGTCTTTTTTCACTGTTTATGGTCTATTGCAAATATTTGTCTTATCCTTGTCATTAAACTTCTCCAGCATAAGTGTCATTTGTGAAATACTTTGTCTAGGATCAGCTGTTTCTTTGATAACACTTCCCACTAGCATAAAGTGTCAAATGAGTTTTATGCCTATGAAACATTGGTAATTCTTTAACAGACGCTTCCTATATATTCTTAATCCATCATTGGTCGCTATAACATGCTTCCTACCCCGCAAGTACCGACTTTAAAACATTTGAGGCCATCTTAAGTATCGATCTTGCAGATTTCGAATAAATTCAATTCTATAAATATACCTGCTTCCCCTCGCAACTAACACTTTTTTTATGAACATTGCCATTAAGAATACGTAATAGATCATTATCCGAATATTGCTCAACTCAACTAAACTATTTCGGAATATCATTTTCTGAATTGTTTGAACTTGATGCAATAAATGCCTATGAATGCTCATGGATTAGCATTGCAAAATTCACATGCACAAATTCCAAAGTTGAGTATCCTTCTCAAAGGATCGAATGGAGTGACTACCAGTAGCTTTAACGCGAACATTTTTCACTCTTCCTAAACTGTAAGGTAGCTTGAAATATAACTTGCTGGTCCGCTTTCCTCTCACTAGTCCCGTTTTTTATTGCCTGAAATGCTTTCTGTACATCAATTTTTGTATATTAATTATGAAAAAAGTTTACGGATTCCTCAAGCCTTCAAAATGCGAAGTGAATCTGCACTCAACATTGACAGAAAACATGAAATGATATAAAAATATTATCTTATTATTAAATGTATATCCAAAACGTTACAATAAGGAACCAAAGTATGGGTACAGATCCAAAAAAATTGAGACCCCTGCTACAACATTATATAACGGAAATAGGAATATCGTCATTGGTAAGACAATAAAACAATGCTAAAAGATTTGAATTAAGTGCTAATGCTGTAGCAGGCGTTTGGTTCTGGCCACCAAGATGGCTATATACTCCCATTACGATTGGGAGTATGAGATTTTGATTGCATCCTTATAGTGGTGACCCTGTTAAAACTGAACTAGCTGATCTAGACCAGGAGGTCTAAAGCTAAAGAATATGTGGGAGCCCAGATCACTTTCACGTCGACAATCTGGGCCAAACAAAAATAACCTCCGAGGCCCAAATGGAAAAAGAAAGCTCAAACATCGAGACTGCAGCAAAAGAACACCCTTAGTGAGCCATATGAACCACAGGTTTGATAACAGGTGTCAAAATAGCACAAGGGAACGCTCATCACTCTAAAGGGACATCAGCCCAGACGTTATCTCAAGAAAACCTTAGCGTATTCCTAATCCAGAAACTCTGGGTCTACAAGAAACATGTCAAAGGACTCACCTATGAAAACAACAATGTAATATATGGCACTAGTAGCGGTAATATAACAAGATCATGAATCATGATGAAAAATGATATAAATTACTTTCGTATTTCAGAATTTCTAACAATAGACCTCGTACCATTTCGAGTATACATCGAATCAAGAAATCGTCAGTCTTCTGCTACTTCGATGGGAACGGTCCTGCACCGCCAACAAAACTGCAAAGACTAGTGGAGTACTGCTAGAGAAAGAAGCCGCTAGAATGCGATGCAAACACTGTTTGGGTAAGTAAAAGCCCAACAACAGAGATGATCAACATATTACCTCCTCGCTGGAAGAAAATTTACATTTTAAACTTTTTTTCAGTTAAAGAAAGAGATGATAATCGGACGGAGCCAAATCTGGTGAATAAGGGGGGTTTTCTAGTAATTCAAACCCTAAATCACGAATTTTTTGCATGGTAACATGAGATTTGTGTACAGGGGTGTTGTCCTGCAAAAATAAAACACCTTTGGATAGCTTTCCGCGTCTTTTCTCTTTAATTTTTTCCCGTAGAGTGGTCGTAATGTCGAATAGTAATCTCCAGTTATTGTTCTACCCTTATCTAAATAATCAATCATGATTACTCCAAGGTAATCCCAAAAAACTGAAGCAAGAACTTTTGCAGCAGATTTTTGGACAAGAAACGCGAAGCTTCTACCCTTGCATGCTTTTGGTCAACATTCAAACATTTGCTGATCCATGTAGCAATTTTTCTCATGTCCAAATTGACATGAACTATATGATGAACGTGTTCTTATGAATTATTCAGTGCTTCAGATATCCGTTTTAGCCCAATTCGACGGTCTGATAAAATCATGTCATGAACAGCATCGATATTTTCGGGTACTGACACAGAAAATGGCCTTCCCGAGCGGTCATCATCTTCAATAGAAAACTTACTTCTTTTAAAGCTTGCAGTCCAATTTTTAACGGTCGCATACGAAGGACATTGATCACCAAGGGTATTAAGAATATCTTCGTAAATCTGCTTACCTCTTAACCCTTTCAAATACAGGTACTTGATGATGGCTCGATACTCCAACATCTCCGACATCTTTTTTCTTTTAATTCATTGCGTAACTCTGGTTTACTTTTTTGACGTCAAACTTTACACTGACACTTCTAATAATTTATTGTTCGTTGTTATGCTAACACAATATTTTGTTTATGCACGGAACGGGTCTAGGCTAACTAGATATCAACACATCTCGTAATGACATCGCTAAAGTATTTAAATGGAAATGTGGGTGTTCTAATACATTATTTCGAAGATCTTTAAATACCTATTTAGCCAAGTCAATATATAATTGATTTGCTTATTTTCAGTTCTCTTAATAGAATGTATTAAGTATTGGTTCGATGTATTTATTGACACCCAAAAATAAATTTTCTAAAGACCGTTACTGGTAATGAAATATCTTAACTCTACTACTAATCTACTCACCTCATCAACATCAACATTGATACTTGGACATTCAAACTTAATTAACTTTTGGTCAAGTGATTAATAATATTATTTTAGTATTGAAAAATTCTTTGTATTTGTCAACATGCACCTAACTGAAACGCAAAGAGTTGAAATTCTAATAATGATTGGTTGTGGAGATAAAACACAGAAACTCAGAAAGAAGGATGTACGTAGAGAAAGTTGATAGATAATACGATTATTGCACCATATGAACCGGTTGTTTCCAAACGGAAATGATTCACGGCTGTAGCAAGTTACGCCTCAGCACTATTCTACCTTGGTGCGCAACTACTTGAACAACACACATTCCAAATCCTTCAGACGAATTAGCCTCGCACCAGGCAAACAAGAAAATCTACGGAGACTGCTCTGATACAATTGACAACTGGAATTCGGAACGCATTAACGATCAAAGAAAACGTGGTATATGCCTTTTTATTTATAGAAGATGCCTTTGACAATACTCCACACGCGGCTGTCAAAAGAGCATGAGAGGAGCAGATAGTACAACCTCCAAATGGATGGCACAACTACTATCTACTAGAAGAAATGAAAGTAGGGCAAAACACTATTCAGTTACTACTAACAGAGGGGGAGTCGTTTCCCCACTTATGTGGAGCTTAGTAGTAGACGAACACTTATGAGAGCTAACCAAACTCAGCAAATACTGTCAAGGATATACCCAGGATATAATCATCTACGCAAGAGGATACTTTGAGAATGTACTCTATGACATAATTCAAAGAGAACTCAACTATACAAAAAAATGGTGTCGATCGATGGAGCTAACCGTCAACTCAAATAAGACCTACAAAATTTCCTTCAATAGGAAGAAAAAAATCAAGCTCAGGTCCATAAAGCTAGATGAGTCATTGAGTCGAGAACAGAGGGGATATATTTAGGACTCACACTAGACAGTAAACTTCTCTGGAACAAACACGAAAAGGAGATAAGTAGACGGCAATCGTGAAACCAATCATCACATATCGTCATTAATTTCACAAAGTGTCGTATCTCAAGAAAATTCTGTTTTGAGATAGTATTAAAAACGGTAGCGTTATTATACACATATTTTTCACCTCTCAAAGTGTCGTAACTCTATCTCTGATACTTTTCTCGTAATGATAATTTGGTCGGTGATGCATCTCATAAGAATTGAATGTTATAAATCTAACAAAGAGTCATATTTTGAATCAGGACTTGTATATTCGAGCAGAAGTATATTAATTTTGCCGCGGTTTTAAGCATTTAGTCTAGTTTTAAACGCAGGGTAGTGCGCTGAAGCGATATTGCACGGTGATATTAATATATTTTTACGATGGATGTGCTTGTACTATGGCTGGATGGTACAAAAAATGTTGTATTTCGTGGTACATTAAAAAAAGGAACCCAAGTAAGAATGTTTTATGAAAATAAGTGGTACAACGGCAAAATGATCCTTACGGAGTGTGATATTGATATTTCCGATGAAAATACCTGTAACTAAAAAGAAAGTGAACCCGTAGATGACGTCTCCGTTGGTGAATTTAGAAATACAGTGAACAATCCAGATGTCTACTCTCTCTCCGATTCTTCGGATAATATACCTCTAATTGGGCTAAAATTTTAAGAGGCTTATCAAGTAATTAATGCAGCAATTCCAGAAAGACCTGGAAATGAGAGTGAAATAAGTGGGGAACCCTTTTATGATTCGGATGGCGATCCTCCTTACGTAGCCACCTGTGAATATTATCGATGTAAGGAAGATACTTGCAAAAAGATGGGTCTTTGTTCAACAATACAGGATTCGCAGAGATTTCAGCTTTTTGAAGGCTACTATGGTCTTGAAGATATTAACCGTCAACGTGAATTTATTGTACGTATTTTTTCACAATAAACAATGTAGTCTTCCAGTATGCAAAACTTTTTTTATAAGTACATTGGATATCTCCGATCGCGTAGGGAGAACTGCATTGGAGAAAACAAACTTGATTGGTGTTGTTGAGATGGACAAAAGAGGAGAACGAAAATCTTAAGTCATTATTGAAAGGGACAAACAAATTCGCTCTGAAATGGAAAAACACATAGATAGATTTCCCAGAATGGAGTCCCATCACTGTAGGGCCAGTTCAGATAGGGAATATTTACACCCTGATCTATCAGTTTCGAAAATGTACTTTTTATATTTTCAGTCATTTTCCTAACCCAAGTTTGTCTACATATCAAAGAGTTTTTCAATCGAAGTATTTATCCTTTCACGCCCCAAAAAAAGATCAATGCTCATTATGTGTAATGACTAAAACAGATGATACCAGTGTGGATATAAAATTAGAAGAAAAACTTATTGAACATACTGCAGAGAAGAATTCTGTTGGACAACTGAAAGAAAATTCAAAACAGAAAGCTGAAAACGATACTACATTTTTGTGTGCCTCCTTTGATCTACAGTAGGTAGTATACCTACCATGTAGTAATGAAAGTACTGTGTTCTATAAAAGGCGTTTGTCAGTGTTTAATTTCACCATCTATAATATTTTTAATAAGTAGTGCTTTTGCTACACTTGGAATTATGACTCAAAAGAAACAAAGATGGCGTCATTATATTCAGATGGTTGTAGTGGCCAAAATAAAAATAGTATAATGGCTACCATGATGCTGTATACAGTTTTAAATAGTACAAACCTGGAGGAAGTTTCTTTGAAATTCTTTGAGACATCTCATGGATAAAATGAAGGAGACTCTGTCTATAGTACTATCTCTCACGCCATTAAACATGCTGGCAACATCTTCATCCCATCCCAATTGTCCCAGTCTTTAAACTAGCTAGAAGACAACAACCGTATAATGTTTTCCTCATAGAGTATAATGACTTTTTAGATTTTAAGTTATTGGCAAAAGAGCTAAGAATTTTGATAGTAAAAAAATCCGAAAGTGGAGAGCCAATAAAATGGACGGAAATTAGGGAGCTCGAAGTATCAGAACAGCAGATTTTTTCAAAACTAGCGGTAGACTTTTATCTTTAAAACTTTTTGGCACGGATCTTAGAAAAGTGGTTCCCAACTGTTTGAATAACCAGCCAATTAAGATTTCTGAAGAAAAATATTCCGACTTACAATCAATGTGTGAGACACCAATGATTCGCCTGGAAGAACAAAAAAATTTTTATCGTTTACTGACACATTAAGGAAATCTAATATAATTTTATGATAAATTGATGAGTTTTTGTACCGATTTCCATTTTTAGTGTTCTATGATTTTGCTAATAATTATTAGTTTAGCCATAAAATTTCTTTTTGAATTTGAAAATTTGTTCATTATGAAGGGGTTGCATTATTTTTCTATCCAAAAAATAAAACATTTAATCTCAAATCACAAAGACGTATCTCAACATTGAATAGAAATTTATTGTCACCAATGGCCTTATCTGGTTAATTTTTTATAACTCAAGCTTAAAAAATATATCACAAAACACGTCACAAAACTAAAAAATAATATCACAAACCCTATGAAACACAACCAAATGACTATATGTTGGCAAATGCTTTTTTACACTTAACGATTGCCAAATTTTAATGAAAATAATCTCCGCCCTGAAAAATAATAAAAAATGAAATACGACACTTTATAAAATTAACGACGATATGGGCAGTTGTTTGGGGTACTAGAACTAATTGGAATACCACAAGGAACAATCTCTTGAAGGTAAAAACACTGGTTTCTGTGTTCTGAGACGGAATCGTCAAAGAAAAACCGTCCCATAGTAATAACCAACCCTGAGATATTCCTCTGGATGATGCATAAAAAAATTAGCTTTAAGAAAAGATTTACCTCAATACTAAACTGTAGAAGTAAGAGGGATCGAAACACCATAGAAGAAATGAACAGAAATTCCATTGAAGGGTATATGGACAGATCCAAAGAAGCAGACAGAACTGAAATAAGAGTATACGATCATGAAACCAAACACTCTGAATGCCGGGCCAACACACCAAGCATTTTCTAGGCAGAAATTTATGCAATTGAAAAATATGTCCGGTTCAATCTAGAGAGGAACTATCACAAACAGGCTAGATATTAGAGCTCTAAGCTCCAAAATCCAAACTCCTTTGGGATGGCCTAGAAAAATTAAACGAGCTAGACAACAAAAATAATACAATGAATTCCGGAAGTCACCGGAATGAACGGAAATAAAATAGTTGATAAGCGCGCTAAAGCGTTCGGGTTCCATGAAGCAAGTCATTCATGGGACCCGAACGCTCCTGTGGTATCAGCTATAGAACAATGGAAAAAGCACTGGGAAAGAACGTAAATAGAAGCAAAACCAATTATTGGGACAATCTACAAGGGCTAATACTGGCAAAGACTCTTCTGGGAAACTATAACCAGAGTAGATCTGTTAAATGTATCTACCTAAGTAAGAGCGAATAGACACGTGAAGACCCTAGACTTAGCAGATAATGTGGCCTGCAGATTTTTTGCACAGAGTACGAAACCTCCTGAGTTGGCTTGGATATTTTCAGATCCATTTACTTTCAGGAATTACTGGCCGTATGACAAGACCCTTACGGACAAAAATTTATAAAAATCGTACAAGCCGTTTCCGAGCTAATTGAGGAGTTCCATACATAAATTTCACTCTGTATTTACACAGACTCTTGAAAAATCGATTTTACTATGGATGAATCATGAGTTGGATTATAAAAATATTGAAATGCAAATTCGGAAGATACGAAAAAGCCTGTTGCTAAGAATCAATTAAATATAAGCTCAAAACTATGAACATATTATGTAATTTTAAGTAAGTCTACTTATTATCATCACTTTAATTCAACTTAATTGTTTTATGATCTAAATTTTGAAAATAATTTCGATTTGATAATCTATATGTTAGATACTCATCGATGTTGGGTTCATTTAAATTTTAATTTGGATTTTTTGAATTCCAAAAACGAGGCATTTGCAGTGAATTAGAACTATTGTTGTTTAAGTTCCGATAAAAATGTTTTTTAAGCTACATTAATATATAAATTTCTTTTCAAGCTTCCGTGTCATTAATTTTACTAAAGCTACCAAAAACTCTATCATAGAATTAATATAGTCGTTATATTGAATTCTCATTAAAATAAATTTGGCAGATTTCATTTTCAGAAACAAAAAAGTCAATGAAATTAAAAAAACTCAATATTTATGTTATTACAAAATTGAGATATAACAATTTTCGGTTAATGTATGAAGAGTAATTTTCAACTTTTTAATATTTTTATATAGAACGTATTAATCATCAATCCCAGATGATACGTTCACAATTAAAATATTTTGTTACATGCTGCACCAAAAATTGTATCTCTATGAAGAAAAAAATAAAGTTATTACATATTTTGGTTTTTACATTAACTTATTTATCGTATGATGGGGCGATTACGTGCCTGTGAATAAGACTTTCATCCAAATATTAAATTACATACCAAACTCGTGATTCTACTTGTGATTCATTTTAGTTTATGATTTGAGTAAATGAAAATATTTGTACAAAATTATTCATGGAATACTTGGCATACCGATACTTTTGTAGCTGTTGATTTACGTTTATGTTTTTCTACTCACGCGTCCAAATACCAAATATTTTCGAGTTAACTTCTTGTGGAGGAATCTCACGAATGCTAGTATATCTTATTAGAATAAAAAAGAAATATTATTAATAGAGTAGCAAAATGATTTATGTTTAGCGGTGGGTACCATAATTTCGAGTTTTATCCGTAAAAATCTGAGAATTTAGGATTCGATCAAAAAAGGCCTATCGTGCCACGAAAAAGGAAAAAATAATAGAAATATGATAGTAAACGCACCGGACCTAACCTACCCTAACCTAACCTGACCGAATCGATACCATCGACGTATTACCCGATCCCGAAAGAGCAATAAAAACAATAGAAATAAATGAAAAGCAATTTTATTCCACAAAAATTTAGTCACTTTCCTCATCCTCTTCCTTTTGATGTCGATCATTCTTTCCAGGATACAAAAATTTTATCTATAATGATTGCATCGAATGGATCTACATTTTTTCGCCGCCTCTCTGTTTCCAGAAAAATTCACAAACATGCAGGTCCAAGTTACTTCTGATTCCCCCCCTCGATATACTTCTTTTCATGTGCCTCCAGCTGGATTCAATATTTTGGTTGTAGGCCCCTGTTTCAGAGTCAACAAAGTGCTCTTGATGGTTGTCTGTAAAGTGCTGGTAGCCTTCACTTTCTAGCGCGAAATCCTTTCCAGCAGTCACTATGAATGAAAGTCACGACTTTGACATGCTTCTTTATCAGCTCCGTCAATGTTTCGGCACTCCTAGAGTTATCAGGACATATTCCCAATATTCCTCGACCATGCGCCCTTTATTCCATGTTCTTCGTCTGTTCAAATGATGATTCAATAGGTGATGATTATTCTTTGACAGACGTTAGTGTGCAATCGTTCGAACCATGTGTCTTCTGCCGCTGAACCTTTATCTGCCCTTGGTTTTTCCGAAACATCTGAAGTTGCCAAAAACGGTACCATCATCATACCATTTAGCAAACTAGTGGTGCTTGCTGCCCCATCTGTTGTTCCATCTTTTTGAGAGGATTTGTGTCTGGGATGATGTTATTTGTGAATAAGAACTTGAAAATACAAAATTAATCATCAATTGACGAAACATTGGATTATTTAATAACTGCTTACATTTTTGAAAGTATTCCTTCTAATTTTAACTCAAAAATCAAACCACAAAAAATGTTTTAACTTGCAATGTTTTATTTACCACTAATTCAATGAACGATCAAAATAGTGGATATTTCTGCTCCTACTTACCTGCGCACGTAATGACTTTCAAAAATATCGACGTCATCTGTAAAATTTCATTGGCGTTTTTCGGAAATTCAGCCAATTACCCTGAAGGTGATGACCTTTTAGTCTATTTTCTTAATACTGAGATGTTTGCCCTATGTAGAAAGCGTTACAATTAGTACAAGGCACTTGATATATGATATTACGTCTTTTGTTTTTTGGTGATTTAGATTTTATTTAGTGAAATATTTGGTCTTTATGACTTAAACTAATATCAAATTTATTGAAATAATTCAATAGTTATTGGGAAAGTTCTTGTATGTATGTAATGTTTAGAAATGTTTTATGGTTCTGTTTTGTTTTTTAATTGATTTTAGTATCTGTTTATCATTTTTTTCGAAAAATTATTTCAAAAAAATTTGCTTTTTGAAAAGCTAAGTATCTAAACTCAAGTCTTCTCTGTTATTAAATTATTTTTATTATCATTTTTAAAAGACAGGCTTCCGCCCCTTTTTTTAGTTGATTCCAGGGCCTAAATCGAAATAAAAAAATATGAAAAGATAAAAATAGAAATAAAAAGTAATATGCTTACCATTGAGAACACCGTGGACACAACACTATGACTGCTGGTCTTGAGTTCAGTTAGCTAATGTTTGAGTAGATCCAACATTTGGATAGCATCTACTAAAAAATTTAGATGCTTCTCAAAAACCAAAGTTTCGACAAGTTGCTTCGACTAGATGAATTTGACTTCTTATCACATATCTGGGCCACATAGTGAAACCAAAACCAAATTTTTCGATACCAGCAGTTCCCATACCAAAACATTCGAAAGAATTGAAAGGATTTCTCGGACTCTTTGATTATTATTTACGTTTTATAAGTTTTCTTAAACTTTACCATTTTATTGATAAATGAGCCAATACTCCAATGTCTAAATCAGTGATTCCCAACCTTTTATGAGGTATCTCCCCTTATTCGAAAACGACTCACCCCTGTCGCCCCCCTTCTCTTAGTACGATAAACCCTTATTTGAATGTAAGAAACGTATTATTGTAAAAATAATAGACTCAATTATTCAGTTAAATGATTTATTACTATATACAACAAATAATTAACCAATGTAGATGTATCCAGAATTCTCTCATCAGTCTCATCTTATGAGTTTGAGCTCAATTTAAAATTTTGGGGTATCTTGTAAACGATTGACTCAATTCAGGGTCACAAGAATCGAGAAACTCAGTCACTATTTCGAACAATTCAAAAAATCGCCGCAAACAGTTTCATTTTGGAAGTCACCTCACAGCCGTGTGAAGGAGCAAGAAAGGCCAGAAACCCAGCATGGCGACTAGACATGGCAGGAGCTCTGTATCTGTAGCGCAAGCGCTTACGTTTGATAGGGGTATATCCTTTTCTTCAAAATACTCTTTCAATATATTAAAAATGGATGACCCGTTCGCATCAGTGATTAATCTTCTTGCAAACAACATTTCCTCGGTAATTTTCTTCTGCTCATTGATGAATCTCACATAGGCCAACAAAATTGCTTCGTTATCAAACAGTAAATTCATCTATCTGTGAAACAAATTTACTTTTTTTTAGCATGTGTGTAAGTCTTGATTTGACGTCTGCAGCCATTTCATCAATTCGCCTTGAAACAGTATTGTTGCTTAAAGGCACCGGTTGGCTTATTTTGATACTAGAAACCTCGCCTAATATAATTTCAACATTTTTTTTCCAGCCAGTAAAACAAGAGTTTCGCCAAACGTGTGAGGTTTGCCACATTTAGCGATCAATAATGATACCTCGTAAGAAGCAAGAAGACCTTTGTCAAGATCGCTTTTTAAATAGTTCACTTAAATGGGGACGTTTTTCTACTTTAGCTTTGAGCTCTTGAAAGTAACTGTCGTCTTTATTCATCTTGTCACTGTGTAGTCTTGATAAATGTTCTAATGTTAATTCTAAACTAACGAACGAATACTAAACAGATACGCACAATGTACGAAGACTAGATGTGTACGAACTAACAACAACACACCCGCAACACTAACCTATGATGGTGGTGCCAGTGGAAGGGGTAGCGTTATGACCTTGCCAGCTAAAAATTCCCTTACCGGCGGCACGTGAATAACGAGCTCTGAGAAATTACGCAACTCTATAATGCACACTTGCATATTTTATACAGTTCATATTTTTTGCCCATAATTTTCGAGTGAATTTGTTTTTAAAGCGCTACTGTGTTTCTGCGACACTTAGGATTCTGCTCTACAGAAGAGTTAGTATATTTTTTCTTCCTTTTCATACTGATCACCCCCTGTCACCCCCTACAAAGTTATCGTCTTCCTTAGAATCCAAATCGCCTACCGGGGGACGATCGCCCCCAGGTTGGGAACCACTGGTCTAGATTATAAAAAAACTTCTCAATCTTATAAAAAAGATGCAAGAAATTGTATTTTATATTTTATTGCTTATACCAGCAGAACCCGGCCAGATGGATTCTATAACCAAGAAACAACTTCTTGCAATCGTTTGGATGATTAAATACTTCTGCCCTTATCTTTTCGCTAGAAAAGTTACCACTACCATTATCGACCATTAATCACTTCAATGATTATTCTTACTTAAACATCTAACCTCCAAATTTGTTAGACGGCGCTTGAGACGTAAAAAATTCGATACTTTTAGATGTCATTAGTTTATAAGGATAAATTTAATACAATAAATCAACGATAAATGGAAAACATCAATTCATATTTTCAGGAGTAATTTACGAAACATTCAGTGTTGCTCCTCAATCTCACAAAATTCTTAAATCGACTTTGTAGTAATAGAAAATTAGAAGATGTTCTTATTTAAATGAATCATATTCGAGGATATATTGAAAAATTCTTAACCTACTATAGAACCAAACAATGTCAAAATATTTTATTAGTCAACGTATTCTCCTCTTAATTGGATACATTTATTACATTATACTAGACCTTTCAAAAAAATGTTTCTTCTTGCTCTGCAAACCAGACATCCACAGCGTTTATAAACTCTTCGTTGGAAGAAAATTTACTACCTTTTAAACTTTTTTTCAATTGAGGAAAGAGATGATAGTCGGACGGAATCAAATCTGGTCAATAAGGGGGGTGTTCTAGTAATTCAAACCCTAAATCACGAATTTTTTTCATGGCAACATAAGATTTGTGTGCAGGGGATTTGTCCTGTCTTTTCTCTTTAATTTTATCCCGTACAGTAGTCAGTAATGTCGAATAGTGATCTCCAATTGTTGTTTTACCCTTATCCAAGGTCTTGGAGAACCAGAGTGTCTCCATTCCATCGATTGTTGCTTTATTTCTGGATCGTAGAAATGTACCCAAGTCTCATCAATAGTAACAATTCGGTTTAAGAAGTCTACATCGTTTTCTGATCGGTTATATTTACCTCTTTTAAAGCTTGCTGTCCAATTTCTCACGGTTGTATAGGAAGGACATTGATCACCAAGGGTATTAAGCATATCTTCGTAAATCTGTTTACCTCTCAACCCTTTTAAATACAGTTACTTGATGATGGATCGATACTCCAATTTTTCGATTTTCACAATTTTGGTGGAAATCTTTTTTCTTTTAATTTATTGCGCCACTCTGGTTTACTTTTTTGACGTCAAACTTTACACTGACACTTCAATGTTAAGACGTAAAACAAACCTATGAGCTAATGAAAGAAAATCAGACATCTATGGGTATATCAACGCCATCAGCGTGTACATTACAACCATGTTTCATCTTGATTATGAATATGAATTATGTGTCTCTTAGAACTTTGGTAGTCTTTTATCTGACGCAAATAATCTTGTCGCCATCGAAAGATCATTGACGATTCAGTTTTTTTTTTGTTTAAAATCACATGCTGATAAAACTTGACGCAATGTTTCTAAACTGGTATAATTGTATTCTGGAGAATCTGCTACCTTTTGCTGTATTACTTCTAATGTCGCCACCTCGTTCTCCTTATATAAACTATAATTTGTCCTACCTATAAAATCTTGAGTAACTTTTTCAACTAATTTCAGTTTTTCTTTACATGTTTTTCGGTTCTGTGATTGATCTCCAGCAACCTCTCACCGGTGGGAATATTGCGAAGTGTACATACAGCTTCGACCAATAGAAATGCATTTATGTGTACGATTCGACGTTTTCATTGGTAAACAATGAAGATTATGAGTCCACGTGGACTGACAGTTTGTTAGATGTATACCGAATTTTATACGGGAATAAAACATTATTTTTCATTTCTTAATTTGGTATGTGTTCCGTGAAATATTGAATGTTCCTCGCATAACTGTCTTCTGCAATTGATATTGGAAGAACTTTACTGTATCCGGTATATATTCACGTTTTTCATTAGCTTTAGAGATAACTTTTGACTTATTTCCATACAATTTTTGATTTATACTAGCATATAGAACTTTTATTCTATCTTTGATGTGATTTTGAATATAATTATTACGTCAACTACTTGATCTATTTCAATATCAAAAGGTGTACTAAGCGTTAATAAATTACTTAGGTTTCAAATTGGTTGCAGAGTGAATGCTATAATTATATACTGATGAAGCACAAGTTATTTCGATTTCAATAGCCTTATTTTTGAATATTATTGATTATTTAATAGTATAACGTGTTCAATGATTGTGGAGTGGAACCTTGCGGTAATTCCATTCCAATCAGGATGGTGAGAACTTATGACTTTTCATTTTATGGGCTTTCAATAACTCATTCATAACAGAATTTTTCAACTTGATTGCAGCATCGGAAATTATTTGTTCTGGTATACAATGGTGTGTGAAATATTTAATTAAACTATGAGCTACTACTTCTTGACTAAACTTTAAATTGACCGACCATATTTTGAAAATTGTCGTTAGAAATTAGCTATTTTTTCAAGTTATGGTATCTAAATGCAGAATTAGCAGAGGTTTAGTAGCTTTTAGAGTAACATTGAAAATTGTTTTGTTGTTCAGGAAAGTTTGACGTCAAAACAGTAAACCAGAGTGGCGTAATAAATTAAAAGAAAAAAGATGTCCACTGAAATTGTGAAAAACGAAAAGTTGGAGTATCGAGCCATCATCAAGTACCTGTATTTAAAAGGGTTAAGAGGTAAGCAGATTTACGAAGATATTCTTAATACTCTTGGTGATCAATGTCCTTCGTATGCGACCGTGAAAAATTGGACTGTAAGCTTTAAAAGAGGTAAATTTTCCATTGAAGATGATGACCGCTCGGGAACGCCAGTTTCTGTGTCAGTCCCCGAAATATCGATGCTGTTCATGACATGATTTTATCAGACCGTCGAATTGGGCTAAAACGGATATCTGAAGTACTGAATATTTCAAACGAACGCGTTCATCATATAGTTTTCGTCAATTTGGACATGAGAAAAATTGCTGCAAAATGGATCCCCAAATATTTGAATGTTGACCAAAAGCGTGCAAGGGTAGAAGCATCGCGTTCGATATGTGCTCGATTTGAAAACGATGTAGAGTTCTCATACCGAATTGTTACTATGGATGAGACTTGGGTACATTTCTACGATCCAAGAAATAAGAAGTTTCGTGTCCAAAAATCTGCTGGAAAAGTTCTTGCTTCAGTTTTATGGGATTGCCATGGAGTAATCATGATTGATTTTTTGGATAAGGGTAGAAAAATAACTAAAGATTACTATTCGACATTACTGACTACTCTACGGGAAAAAATTAAATAAAAAAGACGCGGAAAGCCATCCAAAGGTGTTTTGTTTTTGCAGGACAACGCCCCTGGACACAAATCTCATGTTGCTATGCAAAAAATTCGCGATTTAGGATTTGAATTACTAGAACACCCTCCTTATTTACCAGATTTGGCTCCGTCCGACTATCATCTCTTTCCTCAACTGATTTTGTTCCATTTTTTTAAAGGTCTAGAAACGTTGCAGGTAGGGTGTAATAAATGTATCCAATTAAAAGGAGAATATGTTGAGTAATAAAATATTTTGACATTGAAATTTTGGTTGGTTCTATAGTAGGCTAAGAATTTTTCAATATATCCTCGTAAATTGCAAAAAGACATAATTAGAGCAAAATAACAAATCACATAACTAATTCTTCACAACAAAATAAAATGACTTCTTATTTAAATGTAATTTACAAAAAAAGCAGAAAGTTTCTAAAAGACCATCTGGAAATATTAGTTACAAAAGCTGACAAAGGTAATGTCACAGTTATTCTATACAAAAATCAATAGATGGAGCATGCCAATAATTTGTTAAACAATAATACATATTACAAAATAATAAGAAATAATCCCAACTCAACATCACTCCAAAAAGCACAAGCATTGGTCAGGAAATACTCTGAGTTTTTTTATGACGAGGATGGAAAGCGCCTAAAGATGAACTCCTCTATAATTTCAAAATTTTATGGATTACCAGAACTTCACAAAGAAACCTTAAGGCTATGTCCAATTGTTTCTTTCATAGAATCACCCAACGAAAAAATTGCACAATTTATCACCAATAAACTTACACAAACATACAATAAAAATAACACGTTTTTTGTCAAGGATTCTTTTGATTTTGCATGGTTTATTCAAAACCAACTATGTAATCATCAGTTTAGATGTTGAATCACTTTTTACGAATATTCCGGTTGACCTGGTAGAAAGTAGCATTCCATCAGATATTTGGAGTCAATCCAAAACATCTGCAGATTAAACATAAACCAATTTTAAGAACTTGTAGATTTCGTAAACAATACCTTTTTTTGCTTTCAATAATAAATACCACAAACAATATTTTTGGAACACCAATAGGAAGCTCGGTATAAACCATTTTTGCACAGTACATAATGGATGATCAGCTATCGGAGGGTGTGGAAAGATTACAATTCAATATTCCTTTCCTAAAAAATACGTGGATGATATCATAACAGCAGTACTTGAAGGTATGATTGAGACTGTTCTTGAAACCTTCAATGGTTACAATGAACATATCCAATTCACACTAGAAGAAGAATCCAACAGATTTGTACGTTTTCTAGACACAAAAATAATCCTTGATAATGCTTGATTTGTAAGTAAAGCCTACCAGTTGGGTTAGGTTAGGTTAGCCTACCAGTTCGGGGTGATACCTCAACTTTAAAGCAAATCACCCATACAAAATGAAAGTAAATTCAGTGCTAGGAATGAAAAACAGAATTTCAAAAACTTCACACTCAACCTTACTGCAAAAAACATCAAAATACCACACTATTGAAAAGGTTAATCCACTTCACCGCGAGAAGACACACCCATGATGAGGTAGACAGTGATGAAAATTATCAAAACATCCCTGATACCCAAAGGAGAGTTTTTGGTTCTATTCTAAATATTTAAACTCTTTCTGAAAAAAATTAATAAGGAATTCAAAGGGGAAACAAACAATAAAATTGCACATAGAACTGAAAAACCTTTACAAATACTTTTCACTAAATTAAAGCAACCAGAAGATCTATATGTTATCTATAGTAATTTTTGTAAAAAAATATATGTAGGTATTACATCTCAAAATTTAAAATCACGATGCACTCAACACAAAAGCGACACCAAGTTAAAAAACCAAAAGGTGCATTATCTGAACACGCAATAGAAGATTTCCACCATATAGATTTCGATAACGTAAAAATTCTAGACACCTAAAAAAAATTCTTGGAGGTGTATCATATAAATGAAACCGAGGAACCAATGAATGAAAAATCTGATGTTGAATCACCTAATAAAATAAATACCTATTTATTACACTAAAAAAACGTCCATTCTGTCAACGAATTGTTTGTACACTTGTTTGCTTCAGTTACAATAATCATGCTGGGAAGGGCCGAAATTTGCGGGCTTTTGACTCATTTTGTCATCCCCTTTTTTCTATTTATCAAAAGTCGCAGGTGGCAGCTGTCGATAATAAAATATGAATAGCAGTATTGTAATTTTCAAGCTTTTTGTTTGGATTGAATGGGCGTTTAATTTTTTCAGTTTTTCATCACTTCCACTCCTTTATATTGAATTCTGATTACCCCCATATATGAGTTAAAAATCAACTCAAAATAAGTTGTCAACAAATTGACAGGAACTAGTAATATCAGTTTTTCCCGACATTAGTTTCATCTTATAATATCAATATAAAAGTAAGTTTCAGCAATTTAGAAAATTATTATTTCATGAACTAGTATCTTTTGGTATTTATTACAGCCTTGAAAATGGATGCAAAGACCTTGGATAGCTTGGTATAGTATAAAAAATTTAACAAAATTAAAAGAGTTCTCCCATGACTGCTTCCCCCGAGATTGAAAAATTGTTTTTCGTGCTTTTGTTTTTTACCTAGTCTTCGTGATTAATCATCAGTTTGATTATATGTAGGGGTGTACACTTCCACAAGGTAAACAGCCATTTTCTCGCAAATATTTAAAAATTGACTCAAATTTTGAATGACTGGGAGTTCGAAGAACTCTCCTATATGATATTGTCTTTACCATTACCATTATAGATCCCATGAACAAAAATTATGTTGACATATTCTGGGATCGAAAACTGATGTAGTATTTTGAACGAAAGTAGCAAAATCTAACATAATAATACGTAACAATCAATTCAAAATTGATTAACAATTGATTCTGCCCTTGGTTATAATACAAAGTGGCAGTGGAGATGTAATTGAATTTATACATATATATTAAGAGGACTGTTTTTTTTTCAGCCTCCGATCGCTCCGTGCAGACGCTACGCGGGCAGAAGAAAGCGGGCATCGCTGTAAGCGAAGCTCTCGCACTACCCACTCCGCCATTGTTCACATTCAGGCGTCAGTCGGCGTTGTGCTACAGCCACGTAAACATGTCTTCCATTATTGATGCTCCCGTCAAGTGTTATTCGTTTTCTACAGGCTATAGTAATGAAGAAATTCATCGTAAAATGGGGAAAACTTCATGAGTGATGGTGTTGTGCGTGAATGGTGTTGAATGTGCATGATGAAGGGGCCCAAGGACGCAAATCAGTCGTTTCAGATGACTTGATTCAACAAGTTGTCAGAATGGTTAAAGAAAACCGCAGATTCAACGTTACTGCTTTGTCTACAGAATTTTTAAAAGTCAAGGTCTGTTTTGTACTCTATTGTTACTGAACGGTTAAGCTACATTGGCGGCAACTTTCTTTGAAGAGAGTATTGAAAAACTTGTCCACAGATATGAAAACGGTCTCAATCTCTTCGGTGATTATGTCGAAAAGTAGCCGTAAGTGTACCAATCTATTGGTAATAAAATTATTGTTTTGTATGAACTTTTCTTTTATTTATAGCCTATCGGAGGTTGATTAAATAAATAGGCCTTCGTAGATTATGTTATAGGTACTCATTTCAGTTAAAATATTCGCGATACGTCTTTATGGTTGTTCTATTTTTCGTAAGATTTGATCGTTCATTAAAAATTCAAAAAAATTACAACATTGTTGCATACATCGCTTTCATTCATTGTGAATGGATTTTTCCAAAGAAATTTAATCAAATGTTTAACCTGTATAAACACTATATGCAATTAAAATTTATGATCAATTTCACTAATCACCCTATATATTGATAATGAAGAGGAGGAGTTCACACTTTCTAGTGACCACAAGATATCCCCCTGAGCGACTGTACGGTGTCCTTCACGACGAGCTATGGTTTATATTAAATTTTTGGAATCTACACGAAATTTCAATATAACTTTATGTAACTCATCGTATGTCTAAAGTCCACCATTTTCTAAATTTTTGGACACTTGCAGCAGAGATTATATTTCTAAGTTTAAGTGAGTCAGATCTAATATTTTTGGGATTTGGATAAATAGCAGTTACAGCTTTCAGAATTTCAAGTTTCTACAAAAACCGTTAATTTTAGATATATGAATTTACTAACGAAGTCCCATTAATTTAAAGCGTAGAATCCAATGGTAAAAAAAATGAGGGTTGCCATATGAAATAATTAAGTTTTAGAAGTTTTCAGATAACAAAATTCGGCACCATTTTCTGAACACCCTATATAAATTTTTGTCAAGGTTTTCACAGATTAATGGAGGGCTGCATGTGATGCCTCATATAAAGTTGTATTGAAATTTTACGTAGATTCCAAAAATTTAACAAAAACCATAGCATTCCGTTCAAAATAGCGAAGTTTGGTATAACCAGAAGTTTCAGAAAACTGAAATTATTTTAGCTGAAATGAGCATTTCGGAAAACCATGCAAGCAAATTTTCAGAACACTTGTCCCAGTACTTTCTCATATGCTTATCGATTCAGCTCGTCAAGAATGATCTTGTACATATGGTAGAAGTATGTAAAGTTCCTCATGACTCACCCTGTATAAGTATTAGAATTAATAACATTTATTTTTAATAATTCATAGTTTTCTTATTAATAAAAATTACCAACAAACTTTGGAACACCAATGGGGTCTTCAATATCAAACATTATGTAATGAATTATATTTTGGACTTTGTAATATCTATTTTACCCTACAAATCATTTTTTTATCGAAAAGTATGTAAATGATAAAATTCTATCCCTTCCGTACAATGATATTAACAATTTGCTATAGTTTGGATCCTCATATATAATTGACAATAGAAAGAAAGAATACTGAACAATCCTTACCTTTTCGAAGACGATTAAATTTCAATTGACTAGTATAGGAAACCTATAAATTCTGGAAGATATATCAATTGTCTTTTATATCATTCACGTAACTAACATTAATTTAATCAAAAAGATGAAAAATAGGGTCCTTAAAATTTCAAATCCAATGTTTTATGAAAAAAACCTAAATATACTTTCCAAAAATATCTTCTGGAACGAATTCTATATAACACATATTATGACAGTCACTTTAACATCATGTCAATCTCACCTTCAACGCCAATTCCGACCCATTTTTATATACCTTCACCATTTATAAAATCAGTTACTCAAATCGTTAATATTCAATATATTGATACTAGAATAAAAGACCAAACACCAACTAATGAATTGTCAAGCCTTCTTTATGAAATTGTGATAAAAAATGCATTGGCAGGGTAAGAGGTCACTCACCAATCGGATTAACTCTCACAAAAATGATAACAAATTATATCCCGATAGATGCTCTTTAGCATCACACGTTTTCTATGAAAGTCATTTTATGAATTCATAGATCAAGGAGCACGTCAGTTGAGAAGCTCCGTTTAGAAAACAAAACCAGCCAATTTTCAGGAATTGCAAAAATTATTCTAGAGATAAGAGTAATTGTTTAGAGATGTTTTATCAAAGTGGTTATAACCTGATTTAAAAATAATAATCAAAACTATTTCATAGAAAACTAAATAACACGGTAACCGGCAACAGACAGAAAGTGAATAAGAGTTAATTAGTTTCATGTCTTTAATATGCTTTTCTGAAAGAAAGAAAGGAGAAATTAAATTTTCCTTTACTGGCCTATTTCTAATTTGTGCGTATTTCAACCGTGATGTTATTTTGGTTTATTTTAATCCAAAACCGTAGGAGGCTTTTTAAAAATAGTAAATATATCGGAAATATGGAGGCTTAGAATGCAGGTTACGAGAAAGAATTTCACAAATCAACAGTATTGTAGACAGCGATGTAGATAAAATTTATAACACAGAAGTGATGTATGGAAAGCAGTGCTTAGCAATGGCTTTTATTACAGATTATTTTTAATTTAGGACGACAATGAAATAATGTTGTTTACAAAAGTCAATATTTATTAATGTAATAAATACTACACATGTAGAAATTTTATTAAGTTTTTTTATCAAATTCGAACTAACAATAATGTGATGACTCAGTTCTCACTTCTCAACTTTTACAAGGTAACGACCTAGTTTACTGTCATCCATATAAACACGGAAAATTATTAATTTTCGGGATCTTTCAACAGAAATATTTGAAAATTTCATATATAATTCACTTATTTATTTTTTTGTTTGTGCTGTACGCGTTTGTTGGATTAAATTTTTCAAATATTTTCAATTTTCTTTTAAGAATTTTCGTTCTTACATATCTCCTAAATCATAAACTTGATTTTTTCAAGTTTCAAATGTATTGAACTATATAATAAAAATTAGCGTGTTTAGCTTTGCTTGAATAATTTGAAACTAGAAATAAGTAATAAAATTTTCCTTGAATCATTCTAACCAGAAGTTGATGGAATACCTCCTATCGTATTAAAAAATTGCGCAGCCGAACTAATAGTCCGTTATGAAATCTTTTCACTATCATATAAAAGAAGCCTCTTCGCTACGGAATGGAAAATTGCTCAGTTTCAACCCATATGAATAAAAAGGAAAAACGGTTTCTAATAACTAGCGTCCGATTGCTTTAGTCCCAGGCATTGTCAAGGTCATGGAGAAAGTCGTTAACCAGCAAATCTTGATCAACGGACGATCTCCTGGCCTATCTCAGCAACGTTTAAACTGAAGCTTTAGATAAATATGGGGAATCCAGAGCAATCGCACTGGACATATCGAAGGCTTTTGAAAGGGCTTGACCTGACAAATTTCTAGATAAATTAATATGGTACGGTTTGTCGCCCCCACTTCTCGACTGGTTCAGTAGCTTTCTCTCTTTTAAATACAGGTACTTGATGATGGCTCGATACTCCAATTTTTCGATTTTCACAATTTCGGTGGACATCTTTTTTGTTTTAATTTATTGCGTAACTCTGGTTTACTTTTTTGGAGTCAAACTTTACACTGACACTTCTAATAAGTTATTGTTCGTTGCTATGGTAACGCAATATTTTGTTTATGCATGGAACGGGTCTAGGTTAACTAGATATTAATACATCCTCGTATATTTCTGTCTCAGTTTTAATCTGGTTAACCCGTTAACCTTGCTATGCCTAAGATTTGAGTGTTCCCTCTTCAATACTTTTAATGCTATTTGCACCGATTAGCACAAGCCAAGATTTAGTGAGCCAGCTAATTTTTTAAGGAGGGCTTATTGACGATTGCACCGATATATAAATCAGTTGGCTTTAGTAAACTTTTCTTCTTCTTTCTTTCTAATGCCAATTGCCGAAAACTGTACTAAAATTTCAATATTTAGGTCAATTATTTTACATTAATGGCTTATGTCATTGTAACTGAAGACTGTATTGAAGTTGAACATTTTAATTTATCATTTTGTTTACTCAAACGTTCATTTGTTGTGTCTACATTGTCGATTAATATAGTCAGTATCCTGAATCTATATTCTTTCAAATAGTTTGTCAATAATGAGTGTTAGACAAAGGAAGTCGGTAGACGCAGGAAGTGCAAACTTTTTACACGATGAAAAAATTATATTTTTGAACCTAATATCAAAATGTAAACGTACAATTGATAAAAGTAAGGAGCTGTTGAACTGCATTTTTATACAGCGTGAATCTCTTAAAAAATGCTAAATCCTCCTTCGAAAGTGTTAAGTCTAATATATAACAGTCTAGGAAATCTATAATCGATAATTTCCATTATATCGACATCATCCTTCAAGATAACATTTTTATATAGCAAAAACAATATGGTGTGTCACAAAATGAGGTTAGGAGACAGTAATGCCAAGCTTAAGACTCCAATATTGATGGTTTAAAATAAACATGGATTAAGATAGTAGAAGCGTAGCTTAACTGGTGGCGGAAATGAATTTTTGACATAAGCGAGTTTATTGTTATATCGGTGAAAATGGCCCTTAATACACATTTCAGCATTCAAGCTTTATAACGTTAGTCATAGCTGATGTATTATTTTGTTTAATACCTATTCTAAAATGATGTATCTGCTTGTGGTCTTGTAATAACTTGTAATAACTAATAACAATATTTAGATACATGCCCATAGTTACTTTCCAATTTATTTAGTACTTTGTGCAGGAATCCCATGGGCTCGACGCTCATGAGCTTGACACATAAGAATCAATTGGAAAAACTTTGGCGAATTTTGTGTCAAGTGTCTTGATCACCAACATCTTCAGTAACTTCTTTGTTATACTTTAAAAATCAGTAATTGCTCTATTTTCTTTTTTATTATTAAAGGAAATTGGCATTCACCATTGCTATACCAAATAACAGCTCTATAGCAAAGTACCTATACCACTTCAACGTCTTTATCAAATAAGTGTTGTGGCTTGCCATTTGATCAGACAGATTTACCTTTGTTATAGTCGATCGCGACTTGAGGCTTTACAACTACTCCTGATCGTCTATCAATGCTTACTCTCTCATCAGCATGCTTTCTAGGGAACATCAACACGTCACGCTTGTCTTTTCATTTTTGTATTGTTACATGCCATAAAATTAAGTATGTGATTGTTCATATGAAATTTAGATGGGTCTTTCCTATAACAAAATTTCCTTAGTCGACCCCATTCGAGAATATCACCCTTAAAACTAAAATTAAGTTTTCATTTTTTTTTAAATTTCAAAACAGAAACTTGAAATTATGTAATTTTAAAAATTAAAATTTTATTACAAATATTTTTCAAACTTAATTTCTTCTCAAAACCAATAGCTGCAGTGAAAAAATAAAACCATAATGTATAATTTTTTCAATAAATTGAGTAGATAACAGTTAAGATATAAAATGTGTTAAGATTCATAATAAATGCTGGAAATAACCACCTCTAATCAAAACACATGAACGTAGCCTACTTGTCATGGATTACCATACACGTTATAGGTTCTAGGTGTATTTCTTATGGTTTCACACGCTATTTGAATACGATTCTTTTATACTAATGATTTAAGGTAAAAATATAAACAGAAATCGCAAGGATTTAACTCTTGAGATCAAGGAGACCAATGTTGGGGCCTTTCTCGACCAATTGGGATATGTTGCCTAGCAGTCCGACTAAAGTCAGCTGGAGTACCATCGTATATGAACCATATTTTGTCTGATATTGAGTGCGATGTCTTCAACTAGTTCTGGGAGATCATTTTCGAGAAATTCCATTCAATGGCTGAGACAGAAAATGTGGCCCAATTACAAAAACTCAATTTTAGTCACCACCTTTTAAGGGTGATATCTCGGAAAGAGATGGGTTGAGGAAAGTTTGTTATATATATATATATATATATATATATATATATATATATATATATATATATATATATATATATATATATATATATATATATATATATATATATACCTTAATTTCATTTTTTTGTCGCATGAATTTAGGAAAACCCTGTATAGAGTACACTTTGATGTTTGATTGCACGAGATTATTCATTTTTTTGTCCTAAATAATCTATGAGATATAAAACGTCTTTTTTCATGACAAATCTTGGGATTAAATGAAAACACAGAAACGATACAATTATTTATTAGATTAGTAACTAAAGAGAGTTAGTACATTATGTAGTTTGAAATAAACGGCACGTACATTTAACAAATAAAATTTCCTATATATGCCAATTGTACAAAGGTATAATATATTTTAACTTCTTTGCTATAACTTTACATTGGTTAGTATCAATATTTTTTAAATGGCATTATGTTTCAACAATACAGTCTCGTAGTTTCTAGCCTTGCCCAAAGCTCTCAGTGAAATCATTTATTTATTTCAAGTCATTTTATATCAATATATTATACGTATTTTCTCTTGTTTCAAATAGTTGTTATCCAAATTTGAATAATGTTTGGATCAAGCTAAAAAGAAAATACTGAATAAAAGTAGTAGATTGTAAAGGCAAGTGCATATTTAGAGTTTTCTTTCATATCTTGTTGTATGATTGATTGATGATTTTTATTTCAAGTTTTACTTATGTTTTTTTAATCTCAGATAATTAATTACAGCCCTCAAGATTTATATTGAACCACTTCCTACTACTTCCCACTACCTATCAAAAATTAAACATAAAAATAAATTTTGCAATTTAGATCAGTCAAATATATTTTTGGATAAGATTAAAATTAATCGTCATAAACTAACTATAAACAAACAGTACTTATACAATAATAATATCACATGTTTTTATATTTTGAAAAATATGTTATGTTTGTACATCCAAATTGAGATTGATATCCATAAGAATGTACCCCAAAGGTTCATGAATAGATACGTTGAGTGCGTCGGATAAGTTGGTATCCATCCGAATGGAAAGGTGTTCTTGAACAATTCGTGTCCTACATACAGAATGATAGCATTCATTCCCGGATAGAATAATGGTCTACCCCCCCATTTCTTCAAGACGTCCACAAACAAATATAGACCAGCTTCAATAATGAAAGCCATTCCGGCCGTCACAAATGTATAAGAAAGAGACCAAAGCTTTTTGTTAAGGGGAATTGGGCCTTCATTTACTGAAAAACTACATAGAATTCCACCCAGAAGTGCCTAAAACATTATCACTATAAATAAGGTTTCATAAACTGTATTAATATAATATAATATAATATAAAAAATTATTTATGCAACAAGTGCAAAAATAAGTGTTTACTGCACACGACGTGAATTTGTCTTATGAGACCATTAGGACAAGTTTGACAACACGTCGAGTGCAATAAACACTTTTTGCACGAATTGAATACAATATATTTTCTAAGTTCATTAAAAAAAAGTTATTTAGTTACAGAAAAACAAAAAGCATAATTTAAGAGCAAATTATTTAATAATTCATTAACACTATCGGTTAATATTGAGAAAGTTAATAATTAAGAATAATTTAACTTAAACATTATTTGCACCATTAATATTTACAATTTTTGTAATTTTTAATATTAATATTTCTTAGTGAATTATTTTTTAATTCTACTTCTTGATTTGTGACTTCACCAAATGTACTAGTACTTGGTATCTGTACATTGTCATTTTCTTTAGTTTGAAATATTTGTTTTGCAACATTGAGTTTGTTACGTATCCTTCCGCTTCTGTTGACGATTTCCATCCGCCGTGTCATTTGAGCTCTAGTATATCTGCTCCAGTATCTGCAAAAAGTGTTGCGGATGATCTCCTAAAGCAGTGAGCTGATTCTCCAAATTCAGAAGTTTTGCAATTTCATATGGGATTTTAGCAAACGTGTTTACACCAAGAGCTTGGACAGTGCACTTTCCATTTCGGTAATTGATGAACAAACGTTTATGTGAAATATGACTGGAACATAATTTCGTGTATTTGCGGTACATATCAACCAAATTTAATCCCTGTTCAACATAACTTCTAATGACAAATCTTCGTTCCTTGTCAGTTTTTGAACGTGGCACTTTTACTATTAATATTGATATCTACATCTTCTGTCTTCGATACTAAATTTTTGGAGCTCATCTCTACAACATGCACCTGCGATGCCAAATATTGCAGCGATCTACAAGTAATATTAAAATGTCTTACAAAAGCTAAACAATAATTACTGACTTACGTTTTTCATCAAATACTGGGAATTCGGAGCTTCTTTTATGAATTGATAAATGTGTCCCCTGTTAAATACTTTTTGACCAAAATCCTGCAGAGCTCTGTTTCATAAATGCCATTAGTTTTTTGTAATTTTTAATATTATCTTTTTTTGTATAAAGGAAAGCTTTCACCATAGAGTACTCAGATTAAAGTGATGAGTGTTTAATATATTTTGATCTTTTGGAAAAATATGCAACCAGCACATTTTTTGTACGATTTACAACTTTATTATCGAAGCACCACTCTTTAAAACGATTATAGCGAATTTCATATAATCAGTGATTTTTTAAGAGGTATAAGATTTGTTTTTGAAAAAATTGATGAATTCTTTATTGGAATCGATAGAACGATCAGTATAATTTAATGTTTGAAGATGATTTCATGCAAATGTTGTCCGCGGCTCCGTATTTCACGAATAAATTCTTCGATATTGACTACCAGTGCGTCAATCGTTGTTTGTTTATCCCTGTAGACATTAGCCTTAACATAGTCCCATAAAAAATAGTCCAAAGGCGTTAAATCCCACGATCTAGGCGGCCAATTGTCGGGCCCAAATCGTGAAATGAGCTGTTCAACAGAGGCGACTCTCAATTTGGCCATTGTTTCACGAGCCGTGTGGCATGTGGCACCATCTTGTTGCAATCACATGTCAGGCATGTCCAATTCTTCCATTTTGGGCAAAAAAATCGTCAATCATCATACGGTAGCGCTAGCCATTCACAGTAACGTTCCGGCCATCGTCGCTTTTGAAGAATACGGCCCGATGGTGCCACCGGCCCATAATCCACACCAAACAGTGACTTTTTTGAAATGCATTGGTAGCTCTTGCAATGCTTCTGCTGGTTTTCACTCCAGATGTGTGTTGACCTATCCATTCAACCAGTAATGAGCTTCGTCGCTGAACACAAATTTTTGGTTAAAAAGTGGATACCCCTCCAACTTTGCCAGCACCCATTCACCAAATGTTAGACGTTGTGGGAGATCACGTGGCTTCAATTTTTGTAACAGCCGTATCTTATAAGGTTTTAAAACCACATCTTTTCGCAAAATATTCCACGTAGTGGAGTACCAGAGGCCCAATTGCTGCGAACGGCGGCGAATCAACATTTTACGGTTAAAGTCTGTTTCGGAAATGTATAGAGCAATCAAATGGGGAGTTCCGTCCAGTTCGGATCAATTTCGGTGTCGGCCATAGGTGTAGGTCATGAAATATTGTTGAGGGATTACTTAGGTAGTAGATTATACAGTTACGTTTTGCTTTTAACAGGTACTGTTTAACCTTGTGCCTCTTCCTAATTCCAACCCTATTTTAGATTCGGCTGAAACCATGCGCCGTAAGGGCAATGGTGTCTTACCCGAAATTTTTTGACCTTTATAAGTATATGTGTTTAATTTAACGCATCCGTACTTGCTGTTAAGCCATAAATAGTGTTCACAGTATTATAAGATTAGTAATAAAATGGCGTTATTTACACCAACAAAAAGATGTTCTAATAATTCTCCACTATCAGTGAATGAAAAACTTTTATTTTCTTTACATTTTAAATGTACACGATTGCATAAAATATGATTACCCGAAATTTACTGTAGAAAGAAGAAAAGTCCAGGCAGACCAGTAAAAGTCCTTGATGAAGACACCAAAAGTGTAATTCGAAGAAAAGTTCACTCTTTTTTTGCTTTTAAAAGAGAAATACCCACCCTAGATAAGATTTCAATGGAGTTGGGCTAGGATGACAGTATTCCGTTGATAACTAAAAAACTTTTATGGACCACTTTGAGAAATACGGATTTTACCTAGGAAAAGCATAACCGTATAGCACTTTTACTGGAAAGCGATGGATTAATGAAGGTTATACACTACCAAAAATGTGGCAAGACAAAAATATAACCAAGGCTCGCCAAGCTTTCATGGAAGGCCTGTCAACAGGTATTAAGGTGCCTTCAGGTAAAGGGAAAAGACTAATAATCGTCCATATTGGAAGCGAAGAGGGATTTTTAAAAGAAGGTTTGCTAACCTTTCAGTCGTGCCCTACGGGAGATTACCACGAGAACATGGAATTGGATGTTTTTGAAGACTATTTTGGTGAAATGATGAAATATCTTCCAGCAGATTCAGTAGTAGTTACGGATAACGCAAGAGAAGACTCTAACTTCATCTTGGAGAAAACAAGAAATTATTGACTGGTTAACCACCAAAAGTTTTGAATTTGAAGATAATTTGATAAAAAAAGAACTATTAGCTATAGCAAATTTACTCTCACATCTTTTTATGAAATACGCCGTGGAAGATATAGCAGAACAATATAGTGTAATTGTGTCGCGCACACCGCCATATCATTGCTAACTAAATCCTATAGAACTTATATGGGTGCAAGTTAAAGGATTAAGCCATTAAGGAGATGAACTGGCGAAAAGAAGAAATGTGAGATCTTGACTACTTGATCGATCGGATCGTCGACCCATTAATTATAACGTCAAGAGGAGATAACAGTTCCTCAGATGACAAAGAATATTATGATTTTTTGTAATTTGATTTCTCTATAATGTATTTTTTGTATTATGTTCAATAAAAAATAAAAGTGTACCTATTACTATATACATAATGCTTAATTTTTATTCTGTTAAAATCAAATTCTTTCCTTTTTACGAGTATCCTACCGGCATCATATTTTCAGTGTTTGTGAATAGGCTAAAACCATATATTGACCCAAACCCGGGTGGTACTACCTGCACTTGATAAAAAAATTTATTTTTACCATGAAATCAATGGCAAACTATAAAAGTGGCTTAAATATTCGTTGGGTCACTCTGTGGTCCCTTTACATACCTAATGAGATTTTATTGCTCTCTACCTTTCTGAAATAAATTATAATAGTTCCCTTAGTAGGCCGAACAAACTGCCCATAAATTTGAAGAAATGTGCGATGCACTCTCTTAACCGAGCATGAATTGTGATATTAAAATTCTATAATTTGCAAGCGTTGTTCGTTTGTAAGTCGATTCATGATTAAATTATAAACCAAACTGAACAAGTCTGACAATGACAAGACACACGAAACTTTGTTCAATTGTCAAAATTAATTTTCGACTGACATTATTAGAACTGCAGAGTTGCATTATCCAAATCATTGCACTAGTGCAATAAAGATCCACTTTTTTCAGTAAATATAGTTCAATAAAGTTGTGTTTATTGCATGAATGTAGAAAAATAAAATTATTGATATTTTTTGCATTTTATTTTTAACGGAAACTTTTTATAAATTGAGATTTGTGTTAATATTTACTGATTGCTATAGTTCACTTATTATATTCTCAATTCTCATTTTACATAGCTATAACTCGATGAAAAATATATATTCTATCCAAAAAGTGGAAATAATATTTAAAGGATCGGATAAATATGGCTTATTTTGAACGCCGTTATTTTTCGCGGGCTTTGAATGACATCAATCGCCACGTCCAGTATTTAAGTTGGAATTTCTGGAACCGTTGGTGATCTTCGTACTGAACACACTGTTTACACTACCACTCCACAAACACTCACAATTACACGCGCATTTCGATAACCATCTTCAGAGACTGAAGGTAAACTAAAACCTAAAAACTTAATTCCAGCAGGAAAAACACTTTGGCGGGAATATTCACATACATTCCTTGACTACTAAACTATAAGGTGGGCTGTGAGGAATTGGCCCTTTATACCTATTTAAGCTACTCTTACATTTAGCAATTTCAATACTTTCAAATGGATCCAACAATTTTCTATTGTAAACATTTTTCAATAATTCAACATTATTTATATTTATTTCATAATTATGACTGGCGGGGTGATCGAAAAGACTCGATTTTCCGGTCCGTCCATATTTTAAATTGGCTATGGTGATTGTAACAGAAAGTATATTGGGCAGATTAAGAGATCCGTTATTGTCCGTTTTAAAGAGCACATACCTCATTTAAAATATGGACGGACCGGTAAATCAAGTATTACTGATCACGCTACCAATCATAATCATGAAATAAATATAAATAATGTTGAATTGTTGAAAAATATATACAATAGAAAATTGTTGGATCCATTTGAAAGTATTGGGATATTTAAATGTAAGAAAACATTGAATAAAGACAAAGAGTCAAGTCCTAACAACCCACTCTACAGTTTAGTAGTTAAGGAATAAATGTCATATTTACCCCTGAAATTGCCTTTATATAATTTGACTTTTTTAATGGTGAACGTACTGAAAACGTGTTGTCATACGAGTGCTATTGAATCTTGGTCAAAACAAGGAATTAAATCGTTAACATTTTCGTGCGATGATTTTCTATGACGTGGATTAAACCAACAACAGTGTGTCGATCAACTCGTTTTGACTTTTGGTGATGAAGCACCATCTCTAGCAATCGTGCTTCACTGGTTTCTCGAATTCAATCGTGGTCGAATTTCGCTACAGGATGAATTTCGTGGGGTCATCCAAAATCGGCTTTTTGCCAGAAAACATAGATGGTGTGCGTGGCATACAATATTGCATAAACATTTGGTTGTCAAAAAGATTTGTTCTCATAATTTGACAATCGCTCAAAAAAACAGTTCCGAGTCGATAGGTGCAAATAAATGACGAAAAAAATTCATATGTGCCATTATGACTAATTGGCTAATTCAAACTAATCATGGATCTATGCATATGAACTCAAAACTGAGCAACAATCGACTGTATGGGTCTTTCAGGACTTTGAAGCAAATAGTCGCCTGTTTTTTTGGAAATAAAAGGAAATGTTATCACCGTTCCATTAGAGCAACTTAGAATGGTCAATTCTGAATGGTACACCAGCATTTGCATTTGCTAGAAGTATTCGAAAAAATCGGGGAAACCAATCGCCGAAAACGTGTCTTTCTCCACCACGACAATGCGAGCTCCCACAGTTCAAACGAAGACGTCTTTGAACAATCAAAACATTGAATTGATGGGTCATCTGCCGTACAGATACAAGAAAGCAGTTGATGCGTTCAAACCACATGATTTGGAGGTAACTCAATCAGAATGGAAAAATGCTTCTACAATTGGTTTAAAGCATGAATTTATCTTGCTGGAGAATAAATATAAAACCACATCTAATTATAAATATTTGTTTTTTGTCTATTTCAAAACACAAGTAGCAACACTCGTAACAAGTTACGTGTTAATTTCACTATGGAATATAGTTTATTGAATACAAAATAATACTTACAAATATAAAACCCCAAATGAGCCATCTGATAAGTTTTCCTCTGACGCCTTCATAAATAATCAAGATCTTTCCAGCCTGAACTCCGAAATAGGCTGTGAGTATTGAAGTAAAAGTGCTAAGAATACCTAAAATTTTTTTAACTAGTTGAAATATCAATAAAACAAGTAAACATCTGAATAATGTTATAAATATAAATTTTGCATTGCCCCTAATTTATACAGTGCATTCATAAAGTAATGCATAATTCATTATTATGTAAATAAACGATAAAAAATATCATTAAAAATTCGATTCTTAATTTTAATAGTATTTTTCGAAAAAGATTGATTATTAAAAAGCGTGTCAGACAGTGTTGATGAAATAGTAGTGTAAAGAGTAGGGTTGCCAAAAATACACTTATACACTTTTGCTGTCTAAAAATAAAAACATTATTTAAGCTGGTCGCTCCGACCATATTCTCCATAATGCTACAAAACATAGTACCGATAAATTAGAAGTGGACGTTGATACTGAAAATTGAAAATTTTCAGTCTCTTTAGTTGATCTGCAAAAAGAAGAGTGGACTTGGAACTCCAATATGATGGGATGAAATCACAAACCATGTCTCGACGAGATTTTTGTCTCTCGGCCCTGCTGTTAGAAGAATTATTAAAATAACGTCTGCCCTAAAATCACAAATGAAGACGAAGAGAAAAATACTTTATGTTTTTAGGTAGAAGTAATAATGGAGAAGATTGAATCAGTCGGTTGTTGAGATGCACAGGTAATTTAACAACTGAATAAAACATATCTGGAAAAACTGAAAGAAACAAAAGTTGTTTCCACTGATAATATTAATGAGGCGAATAGGAGGGAATTTTCGAACCGTTGAGGTGAATGAACTCCTTTCGCTGCCAAAGTTAAATTAATTATTGAAGAGTGGTGATAGGCAGGGTGCGAAGGAGAAGTAAGAAAAAATGTCGGTAGATGAACTGACATATGAAGAGAGAAATAATGAGGAAGTGGATTTTTCAAAAAAAAAAAACAGGACCTCTACCAAAAAAGAAGATAAAACTGATAAAATGATACAGTTATTACATCAGTTAGCATTTGATATTGAGGATAATAAGGAGCAAAAACTATATGTAGAAGAAATAAGATAGCTAAGAGGGGATAATGAGAGGTTGAGGAATGAAAATGAAATTATCCAGAAGGAAAGCCAGCAAATAAAAATGGAACTGACAGAATCAAATAATAGGGAAGATACTAGGAGAAGAAAAAAAAATAATGTGTTTATCACCGGTTTAAAAATAGATAAGAAAATCCTCAAAGAAGTTATGGAGAATATGATAAAAATGACCTTGATATCAATGTTAAATCTGTTGTAAAACTAGAGGAGAGAACATGCTTGTTCCAAATGGGTAGTGAAAGAATGAAAAGAGGAATAAATCTGCATTAGCATTGATTTGACTGAATAAAAAAAATAATGCAACAAGAACAAAGAGACGCGAGATAAGGGAAAAATAGTAAAACTGGGGTTCCGGAAACTAGTAATAGATGGCAACATTTGTAATTGGAATCGAAAAGAAAGAAATCTGAATCCACCTTTGCTCTAACATTATGGACAGAAATTGTATTAATAGAGGGACAAAAAAATAATAAATCAAAAAAATATATTTATGATAGGATAAAAATAGGGTTCTGGAATGGGCATGCCACATCAGAGGAGAAAAATAATAAAGTCAAAAATGAATTTTATGAGAAGATTCAATTTATCTATAATAAAATAAAAAATATGATGTTAAATTAGTTAAATTTTAACAAAAGAATTTTGCTAAATATATAGATGTTAACCATATTAATAAAATACAAACAATTAAAAAAGTGAAATTTCTTTTTCAATAAAACAAATAGTAAAAAGGCAGACCTTTGGAATATTAGTCATAACGATTTTTTCTACTGATTTGCCAGAAATTATGATTTGATTGATGATTGATTTGATGAATATTGTTGCCGACTTATTAGTCACGTGATGGAAACCTTCACCAATATTTACAATATAGATTATTTTGTTATCTCACCTTCGGGATCAAAACGAAGTATATTTTCATAAACTCTCTGCGTTTCAAAATTTTGGTACATATGGTTGCCAAATACTGATCGATCTATGTATCCTGCCACACCTCCTGTACAGTTGTAATGATGTCCTCCATCTTCTAAACCTCCTGGTCCTAAATAGCCTTTGCCGCAGTTAGGGACTTCAGCGAGGAAAGTTATACAG
The DNA here is from genome assembly GCA_026230145.1 of Diorhabda elongata. NCBI lineage: Eukaryota > Metazoa > Arthropoda > Insecta > Coleoptera > Chrysomelidae > Diorhabda > Diorhabda elongata. The sequence continues at coordinate 19,741,417 of CM047932.1, forward strand.
GTATGGATTAATATCAAACACGAAACTACTGTCCACTGTATCCAGCTTGAGGTAAGGTCTGACGCCCAAGATAAAGTCTAAAATTGATAATTAATTAAATACAATAGTCACAATGTTAGCGTGGTCAATAACTTTAAATATATTTTTTCCAGCATATTAATAAACTGCACACAAAATCTCAATTGGTTTCAATTGCAAATTCGAACATCGGTGTTTATAATAATTGCAATTCATTGAGAAACTACAGACACACTTTTGTTAATAGACCAAGAGCCAGTGACCAATTTCAGGTGGTCATTTCAAAAGTCACGAAACTTTCTACAGTAAATCCTCTATACCTCCTGAAAATGGAAAGCCACTTCTGGCAGCTTTTTTTGGTCGGGATAGACTACCCTAAAATTTTAAGGATGGTAAGAAATAAGATTTATTTTAGTTAAAGTACGAGTATCGGCGATAAAATTTCAGGAAATTACTTTCGACACCATTTTGTCTTCATGGAATTTCTGCTAGAGCATTTACATCTCTCCTAATTGTTGTAGAAAGTTTCGTGACTTTTGAAATGACCGCCAGAAATTGGTCACTGGCTCTTCCTCTAAAATAAGTCTGTGGGAAACGCCCTATATTCTATAACAATGCAGATGTTGTTTTTATTGTCGAATCAAGACATAAATCCAAAATGTAAGGCCGGAAATCTTGAGCATTGTAGTAATAATGCAATCAATTTACCATGTTACAGTCTATTATGAACGAGAAAGTAATAAAACCTACTTACGAGTTCATTACTTAGCAGGTAGTCTGGTCAATTTAGATATAAAAATTGTGGTCAAATAACAAAAATCACCGGAAAGGAAAATATTGGTGGAAAGCTGAAATTTACCAAGTTTGAAAAATCCCCATCGATCCTATATGTGCTACAAAACTTATTCGGGGTCAAAATTTGAGGGTTTTTTGGATTTTGGATTCAAACCAAGCTTTTACATCTTAAAATACTCTACAAAAATGGTCTTAATGAATTACCATTATACCATTACCATTGGTCAGATATCGCGATTCTAAGAGTCACATTATACATGATATGCACATATAAGTCGCGTATATATATATATATATATATATATATATATATATATATATATATATATATATATATAAATACCTATTAGTCTCTCAAAACAAACTCAAAATGACGTAGAAAAATTTTGCAGCAAACACAACAATTGTAATTGGTGAAGATGTTGATTTGTTGGTAGTACTTACTGCAAGGACTCCAATGGATAAAATTATTTATTTTCTGAAACCTGGAAGGGCTCAACAGAAATATATTTTTCAAAATCTGCTTATCCCAAAACTATATTTTATTTTTACATGCGATAATCGGCTGTGTCAGCAATGTACGGCAAAACGTCAGTATTTAGATTATTTGCTGACTGCGCTCAACACCTCAAACAATAATTATGGAAGGAATTCGCTTCATCTTGCGATTTATGGAGCTCGAAAAAAAAAATAACTTGCATTGATAAATACAGATACTTTTGTAAAAAATACGCGAAACAAGAAACAAATACAACTATCATGTCTTCCTCCAACATCGGCATTTGCTATTCAACACTTGCATCCAGTGTACTATCAAGTTCATACATGGCTAGAGTCAATCAACTGAAGACTAGGGTTGGAAATTGATAGATAATACTCTGGAACCGATTAAAACTTTACTCCCACCTGCTCCAGAAAAACTCTTCAACACTATTTTTGTGCAATTGCAAAAATGGTTATAGTGCCAAATGTGACTGTAAAAAATTCTGTGTTCCCCACCGTGTATCAATTGCCACGGTCAGTCTTGCTTAAATGTCCAGTTGAGTACAATAGAAGAAGATTCCTGTGATTTTAATGAAGAGAACAATGACTCAGCCACATTTGAATAATTTATGAACATCCAATAAGAGTAAAAGAAAGAAGAAGAAATCGTAGAAGACATGACTGTTGAAGTAGACGTTCAAGAGTATGAATCTAATTAAAATATCTAAAGAAATCAAAACAATAGTTAACCCAATAACCAATATCAATAATAAGGTAATATTTAGAACTTGGCGGGTATTTTTCCCTTAAATTATTCTCAAATTGTCATGACAGTAGTACACACCACACGGTGGCGTGTAAATTTGTGCATATCATGTGTGACTCTTAGAATCGCTATATCTCAGGAATGGTAACTCTTTGAAAAAAAATCATGAAAACCATTTTTGTAGAGAATTTTAAGATCTACAACTTTGGTTTGAGGTTTTTTTCGGTAAAACTTATTATTTTCGAGAAAAATCCAAAAAAATTCAAATATTGACCTTTGATCCCTATTAATTTTCGTAGCACACATGGGATTTATGGGGATTTTAAAAACTTTATTTGTAACGGTAAATCCCACCTCTCCACCAATATTTGGTGTATTCCGGGAATTTTTGTTATTTTAAATGTCTATATTGACCGGACTAAGGGTCATTTTAAATATTATTACAGAATAATCTAAATAGTCCCAAAAATGTTCATAAATGTATCTGAGTTAAAACAAGTTTTCAGGCTTTTATTGGTCTTTTATAACCATAAGCTGTATTGAACGCTAAAAAAAGGTTTGAAGGTTTATGTAACCCTAGCATAATATCTATAAATACCTATCTGCCAATAGAAGTTAGAAATTTTGTTTTATTTTAATTCCAAGAATATCTTCCCCATAAATTTCAAAAATAAGATTTTAGGGTTCTCCATACAGTGAGAAATTCCAAGTTGTGTATTCTCAACAGTTTAGTTTAGTTGCAACTTATAAGGTGCAGTGTAAATTCTAGCTGAAGAATCTGTCTTTTAATAGTTAATGGAAAAACGTTAATATCAAATTGTTATTAAATCACTCACAAACATTTCTGTATAAGTATTGATGTCACAATGGAATTGGTTAGTAGTATGGTTCCAAATTCCAAAAATATGAAATTGTACAAAAATCGTGGAATGACGGTGATCAAATCTCCACCATATCATTGAGAACTAAACCCGATTAAACTGATATGGGCACAAATAAAGTGAGAAGTTTTAGAGAAAAAAATAATTCTTTTGAAATGAGTTAAACGGTTACAACATTAAATAATATGAAGCCTGAAAATTGGGTGAAAGCAAATAATCATAAGAATAAAGAATACCAAAAAATTTGGAAATTTGATAATATTACTGATGAAATGATCGAGTAGTCGAGTCTGTTTACACTACTACTTCACCAACATTCACAATAACACTGTCTGACGTGCGTTTCTATAACCGAATTATCGTCTTCAGAGACTGAAGGTGTAAACTGAGTCACTCATTGTAAATATTGGTTCTCCATAATGAAGCATTTCGTTAACAATTCGGCCTTTCTGGTTTTCAAGTTTTCTAGTGTCTCGTGTACTTCTTCGTGTGTTATATTATCTTCTTCTGTATAGTTATTGTTTGGATAATCTTTGTTATCAATTGCTAGTGATCTGGTATAGGTCTCTTAGGTCTTCACCAATATACTGTATAGTTATACAGGGTGTTTTTATATTCGACCGACAACGCTCTACCATAGAGAGATCTCAATACATGATTTTGATATAGAAATCCTAGCTGCTGAGATATAGGGTGTTCAAAAGAACACCTTAAAATTTGTTTTTTCAAATTTGGTGACCACTATGCTCCTTAATAAAGTAATATTTTGACAAACTTGTTGTAGAAATTTGACTATAAACATAATAATGATTAATCGTAAGTAGTTCGAAACAAATAAAAATTATTCATAATCTCAATTTCAAACAAAAATGTATTACAATAATAAAATTGGCAATTAATAAAAATTAATAATAGCACAAATTAAATTTAAACTACAAAGTATTACAACAATAACAAAATTGACAAAGTTACAGTAGCTGTTCAAACTGTTGGCCGATTAATTCAATACACTGATTGTTTTGTCATTGAAATAAGTGTCTTTGAATGATTTCTAGCTATTAGATCTTGTTCAGATTTGATGATTCTTTCGTACACCAAGGACTTTATATAGCCCCATATAAAAAAATCGATAGGATTTAAGTCAGGTGATCTTGGAAGCCCACAATTGAGTCCACCCCGACCAATCCATTTTTCTCTGAAACGTCTGTATAAGTAATTTCTTGCCGCTGCAGCAAAATGAACAGATGCCCCATCGTGTTAAAGAGGAAATAATAAATAATATTTTTGAAAGGCCATCTTTAAGTACTCGAATTGTAGATCTCGTGTATAATATCTTATGCAGTGGGCTCAAATAAGTTCAATATCATTAAATTCGCAATGGTAGGTAAGGTAGCCTTAAGATTTCCTGACCATGTTTTCAGAATTATCAATGATGTAGTAATTTTCTTTTCAGTTCATTTTAGTAGTTTGTAATAGTTCAGATCTTTAGATTCCATTGAACTCAATATTGTTGACATTAATCTGAGTGATAATTTCATATTTTTTTGACAAAGCAGAAGATTAGGCGCATTGTCCATTACTATTAATGACGGTTCTTTTAAATTAGGAACTAACACTATGTAAATATTTCTTCATTTATTTCACTGTGGTAATCTGACAACGATGATTTAGAGAAAAACATTTTCTACGAATTCTTTTGATGACCCAGTGTTTATACTGAATACATTGTTTACACCAACACGCACAATTACACTGTCTGACGCGCGTTTCGATAACCAAGTTATCGTCTTCAGAGACTGAACCACTCAATGTAAATATTGGTTCATCTTCTGATTTAGATACTGATTTGGATTTGTAAGAATTAGCTCTACTTATACAGGGGAGTTTTTATATTAAAATTATTCTTTATGAACGTAGGGTTGTTAAAAAACAAAGTTTAAACCCTTACATCTATATAACCAGTATGCCACAATGTTCTTCATACCTTGTGGAAAAATGAATCATTATAGAAAAGAAGTGATAAGCCTATGAATCGAATGCTTCATTATTTCACTACCCTCTCAGAACTTTATGGGATGTATCAGAGGACGAGATCACCTATCCTCACACTTTTGGTTTTTTCCATATAGTCAATAACTTGGAATTGAACAATATTGGTGTTTTAGAACAATTTATTATAACAGATGTAAGCATAAATTTCTGCGGAAAAAGTACGACAACAAAATCTTGTACTATTGGGGAATATATGAAATTTATTTCAAACAACTTTCATAAGTTGATAGTTTATAGCTAATCTTCAGTTTCAAAATGTCAATAGTGTGTACGAGATATTATATAAATAATTATATGTAGTATATTTATATATATATATATATATATATATATATATATATATATATATATATTATATAAGTAGACGGAATACTATTTTTAAATTTGGAAGTTCAGATACTAAATAGTGAAATACAAATGATTGTTTTTTTTCAACTTACTTCTGTTTGAGATCTTTTAATGAGCACTATTTCTAATATACCAATCAGTAAATATACTAAACCAATCCTTTGAAGTACACCTGGAAATCTTAGTGCTGCAATTGTCGACATATTTTTGTTAGAATTGAGCAAAACTCCAAGAAGGATGAAAATCAACGATCTTCTAATAACTTGAAAAACCATAAGTCTTCTAGGTATCAGAGCTCTCAATTTATGTTGCATCGACATTGTCATAGAAAATCCCATTAACCATATAAACCTAAAACAGAAAACGTAATGAAATTTCATTCAAGACTTTTACCTTCTTTTTTTTAAAACTATAGTTGAAAGTTCGTTTTTATATTGATTGTAACATAGTATATTGTAACTAGTGTGGAAAATAGGATATTTTATACAAGTGTGAAAACATTAAGGTCACTTGACAGGATGCAATATAACGTTCAATGCAATGCAAGACGCAATATTTAATCAATTTAAAACTAATATACTACATTTAAAAAAGTTTTGAGCTGATTTTGATTCCTTTTTGATTTTGAAGTAGTCGATTTTAGCCCCAGACCCCACTACTTCGTAATCCAACGCTGGTCGCATTCGCTACTAATAAAGTGGGCAGAGGAGAACGTTATATACACAAATGTTAAAAAAACTTCAAAAAAAGTATTGAAAATCTCTTTTCAAACGTTGAAACAAAATAAAGTTGGCAGTTTTTCAGTCCCCATGGAATAGACATTCATTAATGTCAATGTTACAAATATAACTTTGTATTGAAAACCTCTTGTAAGACATTACCATTACCAAGTATTAGAGATTAGTTCAGTTTGCTGCAGTACAATACTTCATTTTTTTCAATGGAACACAATATCGAAAATATATGAGACAATGCCCTCTAGCATTTACTAATTAAATTGCTTAAAATATACATAGTTTGTATAGCTGGACAAAGGCTCTTTCAGACAACATCAAAGTTTATAAAAATCGGCTAATCAAAATCGAACCTCTAGGCATTTTTTCTTTACAACGTTCCCACTCTCCCCCACCTCTTATTTAAAGATATAAACTAAAACTTGTGAAATGAAAAATGTATTGAAGAAATAGATTATCGTACATAAAGTAAATTTATAAAATATTCGTTTTTTTATTCCTATATTTTCAAATTTGTCCTCTAGTGTTGAATATAAAATTTTGAAAATAATTTTCACATGTTCCGCGGGGCAACTTCTGTTATATTTTTTTTTTCCCTGAACTGTAAAATAATCTGATCCTGAAATATGGTCAAAGGCAGTTCTTAGTTGCCCACCCTGTACAAACCTTATTGTCATGTTTAACTATGTAAAAAAATTACTTCAAGATTAAAAAATAAAGTGAATCTTTACTCTTGAAATTTATACTAGATATAATCATTAAGTACTTGATAAAATTTATTTTTAAATTATCTGAATAAAAATTTCTGATAACTTACCAGGGGAATACCAGGTCAGCAATTGTTAATCCATTCCAAATAGAATGTCTGAAAAACGAGTATTTACCTCCCCCATAGTTAACAAATATCATAACTGCAATACATAAACCTCTAAAAGTATCTATGGACTTCAAACGATTGGGATGTTTTGCTAAAGCTGTTGGTGGCCTCTCGAAAATAATTGGAGTTCCCGCTGATGAACCAATCAAATCCTGAACATTCAAAAATTGATACTACTTTTACTTAAACAATCATTATTTTTCTATATTACTATTATAAGTCTAAAGAATAGATCATTTTTCCCTCAGTTCTATAGAAAGCAAACACACAATATTTAGATCCAGTTATTTATGAAAATACAGAGCAATTTTCATATTTCAAAATTGTTCTAATAGTTAAAAATTATATTTTATATAGTTAGTTTAACTTTTCATAGTTACACTGCCCGAGTAACATTTATAAAATAATTATAATTATAACTTACTTCTTCCATTTCTGTATTCCAAGTTAATATTTGTCTAACTCTTCCACTATTTTTGTAAATACATTTGACCATATACCAAAATGTTCCAAAAGAAAATAATATAACAAAGGCCATAAGTATAGCTACAAAAAACATGGATGTCTAACAGAAAAAAAATTATTTCTCAATATTAGCTTACGTAAGTAGGCATCATCAGCCGGCTCTTTAATATAAATTTCAGAGCACTTGTTAGTAATATTTAACCCATAACGATAATGTTCATAAAGAAGTTGGTGGTACCTGCAAAAATACAAAATCCCGCTTTACTTAACCTTTCAGATGGAACATGATATGGACAGATATGAGAATTTAACTTCTTTTTTGAAAACTCACTCAATATTTTAATGAATTTATCTACCCCATCTCACTTTTTTGTTAATTAGAACATTATAAAATTCGTGGGTAATTAATAAATCAATTACAGAAACTTATTAACCATAAAATTATTTTTTCTTTGAATAGAATATTGAATATAACTGTTATAAGTTGAACACAAGAGTTATAACATTATACAATGAAAACTGCCAAATATCACAAAGAAGTAACTAATAAAAAGACATGTTAAAATAAATATTTAACATATGTGATTACTATAATAAAATAAAACCAAATATCACTAATAAGTAATTGAAAGAGATAACATGAGCAATTACTATCAGTCAAATACAAGAAAACCTATTTAGCATACAATGAAAGGTAGCAAACTTTCATTATTTGTGGGGAGTATGGGTAGACTGAGGTAAATGCTAAACTACCCCTACTACCCCTTTACTTGCTCCCTACCGAGATCTAGTACCAAATCTGTAAACTATACCTATCTGCCTGACAAATGGATGTTTCAGAACAAGGGTTAATAATCATTCAGCAATATGTTATATTTTAATCTTTACATTAATACTTTACATAATGTAAAGAAGTTATATTATGTAAACATTTTAAAACACTATTATTAGTCTATCCTGGTAATATCAAATTGGAATAATAATTAAATACCGCTAATGTACTTCAAAAAAAAGATATATCATACAAAAACCCTCTTCATAGGGCAATCCAAGATACTTAGGCAGTCTAATGTGACTCGAAAGAAATCAGAAAGGGCTATCATCAAGATGATTATTGGCCAGTGGTATGCTGCAAAGCACCTCAAAATGATGGGCATCCCGCAAGATGCAAAGGAAACTCCACTCACTGTTCAATTGCAGTCCTCTCTTTGATATTTGAGAAGACATACTGAGAAGGATTGTAGGAGAACATATTGAAATTAAGAAGGCAAATATTTGAAAGCTTTGTTTCTTAGCAGACAAAATAGGTCTCCATAATCCATCTCCAATCCATGAATTGTCTTTCATAGGGCCTGAGCTCAACTAATGAGTGCAAAGCTCAATTGGAATCTAATTCCAATAGTAAAAACATTACTTATAGCATAGAGGAAAACAAAAATATACCCTTTCACCTACTGCAAATAAATTATTTAGGTTCACCATATTCAATTTACACCAAGTAAAAAGAACTAATTACTTACTATTTTTGATACGACTGAACAGAAATTAGATAATTTTAATATTTTCGAGATATCTCTCGGTTTATATTACAACAAAGATGTACAAAAAATAGTATATTTATATTTACATTTCTTTAATTTCTTATTTCGTAAATTTATATTTACATATATATATATATATATATATATATATATATATATATATATACAAGTCTCCTCCAAAACATTTTTAACACTATTATCTCTCGGTACTTATATACTATTCTTATTTACTCTTAATGGAATTCTTTGTAATTATTAACATTTGAACTCTTATAACTTTACAGCGCTTATAATTAATTATATATTGGACATTTTCAAATCTAAAATTCTTTATTAGGTTTGAATTTCTTGAATACTGAAAATTCTTGTGATTATCTGTTGTTCTTTATTCTTTTGAAATTTAAAAACCTTGGAAATGATCACAATAGATAAGTATTAAATACTTTCTACTCACCGACATGTTATATTTGTAGAATCAATTCGTATTATTTGTATAGGAGAGCTGGTCTTAGTGGGAACAGACGTATTTTTATATGGCTCCAGAGTCGTCAACGTTTGGGGATCACACTTATAGCATTCATCATACTGATACAAGATTTGAACTACTACGTTTAGCGTATTCTGGATGTCCAAGCAGGCCTCATCATAAGTTAAATTAGGTTGCGAGTCCAAGCACTTATTTATATCATCAAATAACATTTTACACAAAATGTATAGTTATAATGTAGAATAATCCACCAAAATATTAAAAACTTAACAATGTGTATCACTCATATGTTCTTTACCTCATTTTAGAAAATTTTATTCTATCAAAACAACAGTCATCGCCCCTCAAATATCAGAAATGTTTGTTTGGTTCATCCTATCTAATCTTTTATTCATACTAACCGAGAAATAATATTTGTTATGAACTATTGCAAGAACCATCGAATATTGACCTGTATATCGATGGTTGTGAAATCAGATTACCACAGATATAAAATAAGTGGTTTGTAGATATATCACAAACCACTTATTTTATAGACGCTTTATAGGTGATTTATGGATTATATTTTATTATTGTAGGACTTTTCGGAAACTATGATACTATGATCGGGTTAACCCGATCATGAACTGAATGATAAGAAACTGATCCGAATCACGTTCACTGTTGTTCATAATCTGATTGAGTTGATCCGGTGATATACACTATTATCGTGAGTGCTTAGTGGAATGCACCCTATATTCCACTAAGCACTCACGACAATCAAGTTCACGACCTTGATCTTTCCCGTTCCACTTAGTCTAGAGCCTTATAATTGTAAATCCAAGTGAAACGGTTTGCGAGGCGTTTTAAGTGTTGAAATATTAACGAATGGCAAAGCAGATAATACTTAAGCAAAATATTAAAGAAGTTATGTTACAATATGTAACTCATTGAATTTTTTAGTGGAGTGGTTAATTAATATACATTGCGTCACAAGAATGATTCAAATTATATATAATATTAATTATAATATCCCATACCGCATCAAATAATGAGATAGATTCTCATGGTTGCAATCTGCGCCACTTGAGCTTTTAAAATTCGATCGTAGTCGCTATGTGGAACGGTCAAAAGAGTATTTCTGGCGCCGTGAACGCTTAGTGGAGTGCACCAATAGGAGGACATACTAATCATCCTAAAATTATACCGTCTGGAAATAATGAACCACCAACTAAATAAGTTTGTTAATAGACACACAATAAAAAAGCGATTGCATATTATTGATAACGAAAAAAAATACAATAAATTGTAAAATTAAATCTATGAAGGATTTCAAGGTCGGTGAGTACGTTTGTAAGAAGGTTAATAAATTGTCAAATTTGGTGGCATATGAAGTTTGGTGAAACAAATTTCAGAACAATAATTAGATCTGAGTCGTTTCTGATCAATTGTAAATAATTCAGAATGTAGGAACCACAATAGACGAAAATTGCATTATTCAGACAGCAGAGAATGTTTATGTTTCGAAAATTGAGCTACATGAGAACTGAAGATGATTTGAATAAAAAATTGGTCAAGTCTGAAAATGGTTAAGAAAATGTTATTTGTTTAAAAAAAAATAAAAATTATCTGTATGTGATACAGCTTGGCAGAATAATGTATTTATAATCTTTGCTTCGATAAATTTCTCATTTGGAATATATAGCAAGATTAGGTACTTATACAGAACAAGAAATTTCCAAATGGTATGAGAAAAGGTCATTTTTGTAATAGACATCCTATTACAATCAATCCTCATTCTGAAAACAGTAATTTCAGCATTTAGAAATCAAATCTGGTATAAAAATCATTAACTATTTGCTTCATTTTTTTTTATTATCATATCTTTTTTTTTAAACTGATGTTTGAATATTTTCTACTCTATGGCTGGGAATCTTGTTAGAAAATCGGAAAACCACTTTACAAATACCTATCCCATTCATATAATGTCATAGATGTATCTATCCATATTTTGGAATTTGTGACATTCATTTAGCCATGTTTCATCAAGTTAATTAGGTAATTTTTTCTACTGCTACCACTGGCACTAAGGCCCTTAAAGAGCTTGACCTCATCCACTATTTTCCTCCAGTCATCACAGTCCAAGGCTCCATGTTTCCATCCTCACACCTACCTCCCGAAGATCCTCTTCAACACGATCTGCTATCGTTTGGCATACTCTCAAAGTGACAGCATCTTCTACATCTCACAATATCATTGAGTTCTATCAAAATATTCTTTCTATTTCTTTTCAAGTATCAAAAAATGTAACTTTCTTAGTACATGCCATGAAATAAATAAAGGAACTTTCAATTCATATAAAAATTAGTATACAGTAAAAGCTCTTTATTCACGGGGTATATGTTCCAAAAATATGCCGCGAATACAGAATGGTAATTTGTATAGGATAATGAGGGATACGTTCCTAGGTGACAAAATAAATAAATAAATACATAAAAAAATCAATTTTATTTAAGTTTTTGAACATTTTGATTAATTATCTTTAGGCTTAGGCAACGGTTTGAAGAATTTTGTAATTTTCTCTTGCTTGGCAGTTTTTAAAAACTTCCTTCAATTCAGACTGATACAGAGCAGTCGCGTTAGCAAATTGCTTCTTAAAAATAAGGCTTCATTCCATAGATGGATCAATATTCATAAAGAAATCGCAAAACTCATTTGCCATTCTTAAACCTTCACTAAGATTTTTCAAATTAAATATCACGTTTCCAGTGCTTGTTGAAGCTTCTTCTTCAATAGGCTGTGATTTTAACATTATCTCAAAGTCGGTTTCAGTCAAATCTTCATCTTGCGATTCAAGCAATTCCTGAATGTCACTTGATTCTATCTGCTCGAACCCATCTCGTCCTATTCCATTCGCGATTTTGGCTATGTTTGGACTCATAGTTTGAACTTGCACAGATTCTTCATCATTTTCCGCAGTCAGAGCAGTCCACACTTTTTTCCAGCATGACTTCAATGTGTGTGGCTTCATTTCTTCCAATGCAATGTCAAATTTCTTCCAGCATTCCATAACATTCATATCAGGATTACATTCCATATTATCCAATATGATTCTGATGTAATAGAGCTTAAAGGCCTGTATTATTCCTTGGTCCATAGGTTAAAGCAAAGCCGTCGTGTTGGAAGGTAAAAATGACACTTTTATATTTAGATGCATAGTTCGCGAGGATGACCTGGTGCATTGTTCAAAAGTAGAAGTGCTTTTAAAGTCTAAATTCTGTTTTTTTATATAAGTTTCAACTTCAGAAACAAAACAATTCCGGAACCAGTCACAAAAAATAGCGCTTGTAACCCATGTTTTCTTATCAGCACGCCAAAACACTGGAAGGTTGTCCTTGTTTTGAGTTTTTAGAGCCCGAGGATTAAACGATCTGTAAAGCATCAGTGGCTTAATGACACAATCTTCAGATGCATTCGAACATAGCACTGCGGCTATCTCTCTATCCTTTGCTGGCTTAAATCCAGGAGCAGACTTTTCGCTTAGAAATGAATGTTTTGTTTGGCATTCTCTTCCAAAACAGTGCAGTTTGGTCTGCATTAAATACTTGCTCAGGTTTGTATCCTCCATCAGCTAATAGGTTTGCAAATTATTCTGGATATCTCTGCAGCAAAGCCACTTACCATAGAACGGAACAGCAACATTTAAAATATGTATATGTACTTCATCATTGAATAATAAGGTTGCTTTCATTCTATTTATTTACATTCTAAAAAACACTGATTGCGGCGAAGGCGGCAGATGTCAAAGTCGTCGGCAATATCATTTAATATACTTAAGGCAAAGTTTTTATAAGATCTATTTTACTTTTTTTATTAATCCATTTGACGGCATTTACAATGGATATTGGGTTGGATACCTATTGGAATCCTTTTATTATTATGTACGTACTTATAAGATCCGCGAATAAAGAAATTTTTAGCCGCGAATATAGGAATTGGGTTTCATTTTTTTACTCCGCGAATAAGGAATTTTACTGTAATTTGTGGCTTACCTAAAATATGATGAATGAGAAATGTGTAGTAAATCTGGGCATTTTTTTATTTCAGCTACAATTTCATTCAAAGTTGGTATGTTATTTATAAAGAAAAAACTATGAACAATGTGTTTTCTACTACAGAATTGCCAATATACACGATACAGATACACTGGTATGCTGCGAAATTTGACACGCCTCGCGCATGACGTCAGGTGAATTTAGAATGTTTTCTTAGCCATTAAGATTAGGTTAGAGTTGTATAGTTCTTCCAATATCAATTGCAGAAGACAGTTATGCGAGGAATAATCAATATTTGATAAATAGGCATGGCACTCATACCAAATTAAGAAATGAAAAATAATGTTTACTCCACGTATAAAATTCGGTAAACATCTAACAAACCGTCAGTCCACGAGGACTTATCAACTCCATTGTTCACCAATGAAAACATCAAATCGTAAACATAAATGCATTTCTATTGGCCGAAACTATATGTACATACACAATTTCTTCGAAATATTCCTGGCAGGGACATGGGCAAATGTAAATTCAAAATTACGAAAATGTTATCAGTCTTCAGAGCTGAGTAAAGAGATTGTAGAGCTCGTAAAGAAAGTTCTAGCAGCAGACCGCCAAGAACTTTGGAAACACTGTGTTGAACATGTTATCAAAAAGAAGATGAGTATGTGGTATCACCCTCTTTACAACCCATCATAATTCAATCAAATGATGACTCTAGTTCAGACGATTTGTTTTTTAATTTTCTTTTGCAAAGAATTTAGTTTCCTTTATGGTTTTTACTTTGAAATTTCGTTTACCCGAAAAAAAAACGTCTGGTACCCTATTTAAACCAAACTTCTTTACAGGCAGGTACATTTTACTCGTCTATTTACGTTTTATAATTAAATAGTCGGGACAAGAATATTTACTATCCACGATTATCTACTAACTCAGTTGTTATTGGTTTATGCCAAATATATTTGACGTATAAACATGCAACTATAATAAAGTTTCCATTAATACCTGACTCGAAAAATGGAAAAAAATTACTTACATAAATCAAAAGCATATTAAAACAACTACTTTACTTATATGTATCTCCATCAGATTATTTGAAAATACAATTTTTTTAATTTTAAATTAGTTACTAGTACAAGCGACCTAACTTATAGTTATAAAAGTAATCAGATTGTATTCTAAGTTTCAATTTCAATTCCGTTCACATTGACATAAATGAAGTATTTCAACGATTGGTTTAGTATTTAGTACGTCCGTGGGAGAGTCATAGACAAACATGGCTGCCGTTAGTGTGTGTTGAAATGGTTATAAGTAATGAAGTGATAAAAAGCACCATTCAAATCAAGGCAAAGGTGATAGTGATATGAGGTTTTGTTTACAAATATTTTATAATATATAACGCCCAAAATTGATTAGTAGAAATCTTTTCAAATAAGTGTATTTATATAGGTTAATCTCGCCTTATTTTTCTAAATTATTATATTCAGGTAGATAGCTAATTCTTTTTACATAACAGTAGATTTTCATTTTTAACTAATAGTATGCTGCTGTTATTTTAACAAAGAAAATAATTATATACAATATATTTTTAACTTAACTGACCTGTGACATTTGTGTTTTGATTGACATTTTATTTTAAGCATAAAAAAGCCAAACCTTATTTTACATTACTATTACTAATACATCTACTTTTGCTTCACACTATTTCTATTATTATGCTTTTACTATTTAATTGGGGATCTATTGAAAAGGTATGGGTCTAGTTTAAAGATATTTTATTCTTCCAAAACAGATGTTTTGGTATAAAAATTTTTAATTGAGCGATGTATCAATTTTTTTAACTGATCATCAAATATTTTATACAATATATAATTTTCATTTTACTTGAATATAAACTATTATTTAGCATTTTTTCAAGTCTAGAAGAATTTATTGTATTTTGGAAGTATCTACACTGCCCTCATCAATCAGTTGCAAAACTGAAGTATTTTCTCAATAAATTTAATAACTATACTCTATAAATATATAATATATTATGAAAGCAACAATATATTATTTCAATAATATTTAAATTTGATTGAAGTACACATTGCAAATTTCTTCTTAAAAATAAAAATCAAACATATCTGCAGTTTTACTGTGTCTCTTCTCTAGTAAATTATATAATTGATAATATTCACTTCTTTCCTTTGCTATTATTGTTATAATTTAATGCTATTGTTGAAATGTGATAATAACTAAGCCAAAAAATACTCATGTTAGTTAGAACAGACAAATTTCTCACTAAAACGTCTCTGCTCTACCTATTTATATTAATAAGATAACTTAGAAAGGAAAATGTTTTTTTTGTAAAAGAAAGCACCTAGAGGGAACTTTTCTGTTAGTACAATCTGATCATGAATTTCAAGTATTTTTTTTTCTAACCCACTCGTTATGTGGAAATTCTTAAACCCTAAGGTCCTACTCATTAGTATACTTTAGTGTCTAATAATTCTAGCAATTCTACTGTTTACGTGTATTCTTTGCTTTTAGCTTCTGTGCGGTCCATAGGCCCACAACTGAACTTTACCCACAACCCAAAGGGGTCCCGCACAACATATTTTATTCCAAACCTACTCCAAGGCTCAAGAGACGGTATTTAAATATGTTTTACAGTTTGGTCGAGCCATTCTGAGTCCTTGAAATCTACATTTATTCCATTTGATTTTTTTTTCCATGATCTTCAACTCCATTGTATTATATTTTTTTTGTTTTCTTTTTCAATTTAATACAAATAATATTTGATAAAATTTTTAATTAGTACTACATTTACATTACATAGATCTTATATAATATTTTTTGAAACAAGTCTTACATTTCTGTACACTTCACATAAAAGCATAAATTATTGTTCAAAGGATAGAAAATCAAAGAAAATCTTGTTTTTCCTTACTGCAAAATATAATGAAAAATGCAAAAATGGTGTTTTTTATGTGCAGTCCATGGAAAGCAATTTTTATTTCAAATAAATTTTTCCTTAAATTCAGACTCCATATACAAAAACAATTTTGGGATCAGGGGAATGTTTATCAATTTTGGTTGAGACTCAACATGTTAACTTACACTGGTATTTAAACTAATTCAAACGGCTTGATCCTATTAAGCCTTCTCACTAAATTGGCATTGTCGAGGAGTTGAATAACCTCAATGTTCCCATGTTGTAGTATCTGTTGTTCATGGCTACTGGAAAATTTGGCTGTAGCATGGTTAACAGTTTTCATATTAAGGTCCCTATGGAGATCATTGTAAGTGTAGTACCAAGGTACATTAACGATGTTTCATTATACGTTATTTTGGTTATCGTATCACTTAAATGTTATTTTTACTGGCACAGCCCCAAGTTGTATCCTTATGTCTAGGGAGGTTTCAATATATCTTTGTATAGAAACAGTTATTGTGCATGGGCACTCATTTGGAGCTCTTTCCTATAATCCAGTACATCTTTTTATATTTTATACCTAGTTCTTCACGTTTCTTTTCAACGTGAACTTTTCAGCAAAGTCTAGCATTCAGGTGTCATTCTCCAAATTGTTAGTATAAGGAATTTGAACATTGTTTATTTTTACTAGGATTTTTTGGTTTTGTTTGTTCGTAAAGTTAAAATGTTCGGTTTAATTTGTAGATGGTTATTTGAAATACATACTTTGTATCAATTGCAAAACTGTATTCTTTTAACAAATTGAAAAGTATACTCTAAATATATAATATATTATAAATGCAATAATATATAATTCCAATAATATTTAAATTTAATCTAAGTACAAGTTTTGTGTTGAAAATGAAAATAAAAAATATCTGCAGTTTTACAAGGGGGTAGTGTCTCTTCTCTTATAAATTATGTAATCGATAATATTATGTCGATATAATTTGGCATACTTAAGCTGCATTTTGTATGCGTTTATTATCTATCCCTCGATCGTAACGCTAACCTAGCGGCCAAAGAGTGAGGTAACTAAACACCTGTGAAATAAACTATCCTTGCTACCTTCAAGACCTCTGTGTAAGAAGGTAGCATAGGCAAAATGTGACTGGTGTTCTAGTAATATCAAATTTCCAGATATTTATGATCAAATACTAGATATTCATACAAAATTTTCAATAAATGGTTAAAATTAAATTAGCATGTTATGAAAAAAGGTCACAAATATTATAAAACTCTAAATAGTTTTGACCTAGCAATGTTTAATTCGTTAAGTGTCAAAGAAGTCACTATTTGCAGAATTATTATTAACAATTGAAAATAAAGACCGATTCATAAACATTACTTCCCGTTTGACGATGCCGTTTGCTAGTGACGTTCGTAGCAAATTCTACACCTTATTCATTAACTTGACGTTAACCTAAAAATCTTGTTATTCTTTTTGACATATGTACTGCTTTTTGTTTTCGTGATATTTTCTGTTTTTGTTTGTAATCCGGTATTTATGGACGATATTATGGGAAATAACGAAGAGAAAACAAGCAAAACCAACAAGCCTAATAAACAAACAGAAAGAGAAATAACCTCAACGTCATACGTCAAAATCACGTGACAAATGCAAACGAATGTGATTGCCGACGAGAAAAGTGAAAATTCGTTTATGTTGAAAGTCATCAACGACAAACGGCAACTACGAAGGTCTTATGTATTTCAATATTTTTAATTTTGTAACAGCATACATACATACAATTACTAAACTGCCACTAACGACAAGTCTGAACGCACGTGTTTAGTCAAGCGCATTAGTTTACACCCAAAATATCAAAATGCTGCGCTGAAATGAAGATACAACTTATGAGTTTGTTGATGAGTATTTGAAATGCCAGGCATTTTGGAACGTTTATAATATAAAAACAGGCAGATATTTTTCTCCAATATCTTTCAAAATAATATAGAGCAATATAGAAAATTGTCAAAATACCAGCCGTGGGGTAAACAAATGCTTTTGCCTTAAGTTTTTGTGTGGTTTGTGAACTTCATTAGTTGGATTTTAGACCTTATTTTTCCCAGTTTTATTGCGAAATTGATTCTTAAAGAGTTGATACTAAAATAAAAAATAATATTTTCTCCCGAAAACGTGGCTTTCTCGTGTTTTTCTACTATGCTGTTTTTTGCTTAGTGTAGGCAAGGGGTGAATAAAGTCTATTGAAAACCCGTGAGAAATGAGTGTTGATTCCACCTAAAGCTCTAAGTTTTTCTTTGTACCTTTCAACTACCACTAAGTTATCACTTTGCAACTTTAAAAATTATTGACTAATGTTTGATAAACATGAACGCAACACTTAAAATTAATGTTCAAAAAACTCCCGTAATTTAAGTATAAAACAGACACAAATGTCCTAAATTTTGTAAATTGCTTACTTGCAGACTGATTTTAAAAAATGCAAAAATACTAAGCTTCTGTCGTATTAGTTTCACTGGAACAGATCTTAAAAGTATCTATGAAAACCAACTCTCACTAATGGAAAAACCAAGAAAAGCTAACACGGGTGCATACGAGAAACTCAATTGTTTACCACACGGCCGGCAGTTTCACGTAGATCAGTTGATGAATAAACTAAAAAGATATTAACGAATTGTAAAAATACATTGGTCAATCCAAACGGTGACTCACCAATCGTATTACATCTCAGAAAAGTCTCAGCAACTCATACCCTGACAGATGCTCGCTTACCGAACAAGTTTTCTATGGATTATGAATCTGTTATTGGCAACAGAAAATAACTCAATAAATGCCTATTTTTAGAAATAATATGTATTACTCAAGATGATCGCTGTATTAATAAAAATCTTGATGTAAATAACATAGGTAATATATATAATAGATATGAATAGAAAAAACAAATTCTGTAAAAAATTCAACATCATCAGTAACGACGTAACCTAAGCTAATCTAACCTATAAAAATTAACTGTCTTGAAGATTTAATATAAACTTAAATTGAAATTAAATTTTAAGACGAATTGAAATCTATGAAATTGAACAAACTCAATATTTGTCTACAGTCATTTCGAATGTTGTATTTTGCATAATATGTTTCACTGAAACAGATCTCAAAAGTAATTATGGAGTTTTTTTACCACCATGAAACAAAAAAAAATTCAAACTAACTCCCACTGGCGGGAAAATCAAGAAAACTAACATGGGTACATACGATAATTCAATTGCTTACCCCACTGCCGGCAGTTTTTGACTGTCCAATTTAATACCATCATTTGACCCATGCACTAAACTAGTCTGAAGGAAAAATCATTAATGGATACTGGCTACTCGACTAAATTACTTCTACGTTTTCTAGAATATGCCACACGTAAAAATTCTAGGATAAAAGTATCAAGGAAATCTTCAAAAATACCAATAGATTAGATTTTTGAGAATTTTTCGTCCATACTTTGTAAAATATTTGAGAATTGAAATTGGTCTAGTAACATCAGCCAATGAATGTATTATATTAAAAAATGTATACTCATCAGAAAAACGAGATATATGCGTTTTGTGTTGTTCATTTAGATCAAGTTCCTTCTCAGTATTTGCTGAACATTTCCATGAAAAACTTTCTTCAATACTGTCACTTCTACAGCTTAATTTTCACCCTTCCTACTTTTATTTTGAACAGAACGAGAGATTTGAAGTGAACACTTTCATTAATTCATTTACTTCTAGATCTGATATTTCAATACTCATACATTGCAATTGCAAAAAATGTTCATTACAGAATATATTTACAAATATAAGAAATACGAAAAAGTTGTTTTCGATGGGGGATTAAATTCTCTATAAATAAAAGTTTTTCTGCTATTCACCTCTGAAATAATTTCAAAATTCAATATATTGAAAATGTATTCCGCCGTTCTTCAAAGGGGAAAACAACTACTTACATGGCTAACGCCTCGACGAATATTGAATTACAACCCCTCTAAAGAGCGTGATGTGAATCGACCCTTTTATCGATATTAACATCCCAATGGCTCGCAATTGCAAGGAGAGGATGTAACTACTGACTAGTTTCGACGTTATTACGTCTTATCAGAGCAATTTAACAACCCTCGTTCGGGCTTGAGACCCGAACTGAAGACAACGTCAAAGAGTGTCGCTATTTGGTTCATCTAGTTAATAATTCCCTAGCGAACGCTAACTGGCCGATAATATTATCGGCGACTACGCTATATTTCTACCTGACCAGTGGTTCGCAGTTTGAAATGAAGATGGCGCTAGTTTGTGCTCTTCAGATGAGTTCTAATTCAATATTCGTCGAGGCATTATCCAGGAAAGTAGTTTTTTCTCCCTTGAAGAACGGCAGAATTCATTGTACAATACATGCAAAACAAATGCTTAATACTTCTATCAAGAATGAATTTGAATATAGAATTTTGAAATTGATGAATCCAATGTTTTTAGAAGATGTAACAAAATTTATCACACCGCAATTCTTAACTAATAATTCCCAGACGATGAATACATTTTGGTGTTTAATTTTGCCACATTCCCACTACGAAAACGCTCATACTCTAGCTGGCAAAACTATGTAAAAAATTGAGGTTTTGACGCCTTGATACATATAGGTCGCAACATCAATTTTTTACCTATTTTATAAACTAATTATCAATCGGAATGGACTTGAAATCAAAACAATTTAGCAACAGAAACATATAAAAGTGTCAAAGAAATAAGAATCTAAAAACATGTATGTAGCTCTATCAGTCAAACTAATAATCACGGAGCTTTTTTGTGATATTGGATGACATGAATTGAAGTTTAAATGTCCTTATAACTAAGTAGTTCTATAGATTTGGTAAATTCGTTTTGAGGTATGTCTGTGTAGATTTTAATTTTGTTCCATTTTTTATCAATGTAATGTATTCATATATATCTTTTACAATTGTAATAGGGACATTCGTATACGACGACACCACGTTCAACTTAATAAATACATATTCATAAGCAATTATGATATTTAAAATTTTTTATTTGAAATCCAATGTATTTTTGATATATTTGTTTCAAAACATGTTTTGGAATAATTAGATAATGGGGTGAGTGGATACAATTGGTTAAAAAGGTATTTCATGTTTTAGCAATTTTGGTAGGCCAGATAGAGAGTGAGTTTTATGTATGGAACGCCTCAATTATCTCGGAAAAATTTTATAAATTTTTGTGTACGAGGGTCTTGTGATTCGGCCAGTATTATGGTGATACATTGTTGTCAGTTCTTTCCTTTTTCCTGAAAAATAATGAACTTTGTTATTTCAAATGGATCACCCTATATATTTTGTGTTTTTAGAAATTTAATAATTTATTATGGGATTTCGGTTAGGATATAAATTATTAAAGATATTTCTAGTTTCTTGTTGACTTTTACGCCTATCGCTATATCATTAAAATATCAATTGTGATCTCACTCTGTATTTTAGGGGGTAAAGCATTATGAATTTTCAATTTTTTCGAATTTGATGGCTTTGTCTTATCATCTAGTATTTTCATTATTCTATTATTATAATATTTTGACTTTCGTAATAATAGTTTTCTCGAATTTATCTGCTTTCAAAATTTGGGATGTTTGTTTTGTTTAATAAATTCTTTGGTTTTAGATATATTTTGAGATTTAATACTGCTCTGTATTTCGTGTTTTTATTTATTTTTGATATTAGTGATAATATTACAACTATCGGGTCTTATTTTATCTTTAGTTTCGTTATTTGGATGATTGGTGCTATATTTAATATTCTCCTCTAAGATATTTCTCACAGGTAATTTGTCATTAGAACTATTCTCGTCCAAAATTGTCACCTAAAGATAAAATTTCATTTGGTATTTCAGCATCAGTTGAATTTTCGATCCATTTTGATTTTATTTCATCTGTACATCAATAGAATGTTTTTTCAATAATAGGTTCTCAATTTTCTTAATATTTCTTTCTTTGCATTTTTTAAAGTTATACAATTATTTCTCGACATTTTTCTTCAACTTTTTGTTAAATCTTATTAAGAATTAATCAACTATTTTAATTGTTATGTATTTCAATTCATTTTCTAATTTCCTTATTGCCGTTGTAGATTCAATAATAGATAGTTTTATAATTCTAGTGAAAAATGTGGAATATTGAAAGCAGCACTTATTATCTGAATAACGAAACTAAAGATAAAATAAGATCTGATGCCTGTATATAATCACTAGTTTTAAAAAAACATGAAAAACGAAAAACAAAACAAAGTAATATCAAACCTCAAAACATAACTAAAACCAAAGAATTTATTAAACAAAACATCTTAACATTTTAAAGAAAGCAGACAAATCTAATAAAATGATGAAACTAATAGATTATAAGACAGCTTATAAAAAAATTAAACAAGACACTACGAATTCGTATCAAAATCAAAATAATGATCTAATTCGATTTTGGAAAGATCAACTTTTTATTTCGCCATTAGATGCAAAAATTGACAATCCCTGAAATATATGGTTTACCAAAACACATAAAACTGACTTCGACCAATTGTTTCAAGTATTCAAACTCCTCTCAACCCATTATCTAATTATTTGAAAAATATTTTTAAACAAATTTGAATATACAAAAATTCTTAGCCTACTATAGAACCAAACAAAATATCAATGTCAAAATATTTTATTACTCAACATATTCTCCTCTTAATTGGACACATCCAACCAGATCTCCACAGCTTTTATTACCTCCTCGTTGGAAGAAAATTTACGACCTTTTAAAATTTTTTTCTGGTGAATAAGGAGGGTGTTTTAGTAATTCAAACCCTAAATCACGAATTTTTTGCATGGCAACATAAGATTTGTGTGCAGGGGCGTTGTCCTGTAAAAACAAAACACCTTTCGATAGCTTTCCGCGTTTTCTCTTTTTGATTTTTTCCCGTAGAGTGATCAGTAATGTCGAATAGTAATCTCCAGTTATTGTTCTACTCTTATCTAAAAAATCAAACATGATTACTCCATGGCACTCCCCAAAAACTGAAGCAAGATTTTTGGACACCAAACTTCTTTGGTCTTGGAGAACTAAAGTGTTGCCATTCCATCGATTGTTGCTTTGTTTCTTGATCGTAGAAATGTACCCAAGTTTAAGAAGTCTACATCGTTTTCAAATCGAGCGCAGATCGAACACGATGCTTCTACCCTTGCACGATTTTGGTCAACATTCAAACATTTGGGGATCCATTTTGCAGTAATTTTTCTCATGTCCAAATTGACGTGAACTATATGATGAATGCATTCGTATGAAATATTCAGTGCTTCAGATATCCGTTTTAGCCCAATTCGACGGTCTGATAAAATCATGTCATGAACTGCATCGATATTTTCGGGGACTGACACAGAAACTGGCCTTCCCGATCGGTCATCATCTTCAATGTAAAATTTACCTCTTTTGAAGCTTGCAGTCCAATTTTTCAGGGTCGCATACGAAGGACATTGATCGCCAAGGGTATTAAGCATATTTTCGTAAATCTGCTTACCTCTTAACCCTTTTAAATACAGGTACTTGATGATGGCTTGATACTCCAATTTTTCGATTTTCACAATTTCGATGGACATCTTTTTCCTTTTAATTTATTGCGTAACTCTGGTTTACTTTTTTGGCGTGAAACTGACACTTCTAATAAGTTATTGTTCGTTGCTATGGTAACGCAATATTTTGTTTATGCGCGAAACGGGTCTAGGTTAACTAGATATTAATACATCCTCGTAGATACTACTTCAAAAATACTGAGGCTTATTTATTACTTCTTATGAATATGTATTTATTTTGTTAGATCTAGTTTCTTTATGTACGAATATTCTTATTACGATTGTAAAAGATATATTAATAAAGCGAATTGATTAAAAAATGGTAATCATGTAATGATTGTGACGTAGGACAAACATCTCACTTTTTGGAAAATAGATTGAAAGGTCATCAATACGATAAAAATATATATAAATAAAATATATATGAAAAAAACATACATTCAATTATAAAAATTCGATATTTCGTCAAACAGAACCTAATACAACATTTTGAGTGAAATATTTTCTGTTTTATAATATTTCAACGCAACTATGAATAATTCAATTCATCCTTGCTACTTATTTTTGAGATATGACAATTAAGGATGAAAAAAATTATTTTTTGTGTTCAAAACAAATTATTTTAATATTCATTGATTAATATGCGAATTGCCAATATCAAATCTGATTTTGATAAAGACCAAAATGGATCTAATTTTCTACAATTATTATTCGATAGACATAAAACGTTTAAAAACACATGTATATGTGAAAATATTTAATATAATCAATACAACTAATGAATTTAATTTGAAATTTTTTCTAGCAGACAGAAAGTTATTTTAAAAAAATAAATGAAAAACAAAAAACAACAGAGCAATATCAAACCTCAAAATATAACTAAAATCAAATAATTTATCAATTTTAAAATTTTGAAGAAAGCAGACAAATCTAATAAAATGATAAAAATACTAGATGATAAGACAACTTATAAAATAATTAATAGGACACTACGAATTCGTATCAAAAACAAAATAATGATTTCATTCAATTCTGCAAAGAATGCGAAATAATTTAAAATTCATAATACCGTACCCCCTAAAATATATCTATCAAACCTGACATTGTATCAAGTATTTAAACTCCTTTTGCCCAACTATCTAATTGTTTGAAAAATGTTTTGAAACAAATTCCATACAAAATAGATATCAATTACACAATTGAAAAATTTCAAACATTTTACGAATATGTATTTATTTCATAGTTTCTTTACTTACATATTTCTATTACAATTGTAGAAGATATATTAATAATTTGAATTGATCAAAAAATTAATAAAAAATCATAAAAGACATAGTACATTATCCAAATATTTCATTAAATTAAAACCCAAAACCAAAAGGATTAATACCTTGTACCTTGTATTGATTGCGACATAGGACAGACATCTCACTTTACGGAAAATAGATTGAAAGGTCATCAATACGATAAAAAAATAAAACTGTATTAACTAACCATGAAATATCAAGAAAAAGAGAACTTTTAGAAATAGTTCACATATATGGAAATGAAAAACTGTCAATGGTGAAAAAGATCTAAATATTTTGAGTAAAATGTTTAATTGTATTTTATAATATTTCAATGGAACTCGGAATATTTTAAATTTCTTTAATTTCTTATTTCTTCGACCTTTTGACATGTTTATGTTTTTTATATTCCGTGGTTTGTTGTTGCTGTTTTATTTTTTTTTTTCGTATTAATGATCTTTTAGTCTAATTTCTAAATATTGAGATGTCTGCCTTATGTAAATAGCGTCACAATCATTACAAGGTAGTTGAATGTAAATTTGAATTTATGTTTTTTTTTTATATTCTGTGGTTTGTTGTTGCTGTTTCATTTTTTTTTTCTCGTATTAATGATCTTTTAGTCTAATTTCTAAATATTGAGATGTCTGCCTTATGTAGACAACGTCACAATTAGTACAAGGTACTTGATATATAATATTTCTTCTGTTTTTTGGTGTTTTATATTTTAGTTTAGTGAAATATTTATGACTATCAAATTTATTGAAATAATTCGATAGTTGTTGGGAATGTCCTTGTACATATGGGAAGGAAAAGTTTTTTGATGTTTCGTTTCTGTTTTGCTTTTTAAATGATTGTAGTGTCTGTTTATCCTTTTGTTGAATATGTTGTTTATCATATTCTCACGATAATTATTTTCTTTCAATGCAGTTTTTGCTTTTTGAATAGCTAAGCGTCTAATTCAGGATCTGATCAAATATCTTGAGGACCAAGTTGGTTTCGTATACTATTCTGTTCTTATGTGTGTAGGGGGGAAGGGGGGGGGGTTGGCATCAGTTTCTGCTATTCGCCACAGACTAATTTTGGTTTGTATAGCAACTAAAATGTAACACTAGTTTATATGATTGGTTTTTATGAATTTTATGATAGAATCTAGAACCGATTTATCGTTTGAAAAAATTATTGTAGAAATATTTGGAATCCATGTTTCGTCAATTGAGCTATCAGTTCATTTGTAGGTAAAATATGATTGGTGCACTCGAAGAATATATGATTTAGGTCGGCAATTTTATTATTATTGCAAGTACAATTTGGAGAGCTCACTAAGCCAAGTCTACGAAGATGCGCCGGGGAACGACTATGATTCAATTTTATTCTTGATATTGTGCTAGAGTAATAATTACTTATGTTGGGGAATTCGAGGTGCGATATTTTTTTTTGCAGTTTAGGGTGAATAAGGAAGTATTGATTTTTAGATTTATTAGCGATATCATCATATATTTTCGACCAGTCTGATTTAATATGATTTCTGTAATTACTAATGAGATCAGAGTACTGTGGGGGATAGTATGTAACTGCTCCCGTGATAGATTTCCTGGCTTCAAAATCTGCTTTTTCATTACCTATGATCTCTACATGAGCCTTAGTCCAGATAAATGTTATATTTATATTTGAAGATCTAATGAAATATGTGAGTTTTTTTATGTTGAAAATTACATTGTTTTTGAAATGTTTGGAGGGGGATCCCTGAAGAGCTTCCAGAACTGATTTGGAGTCGGATATGATTACAACGCCTTTTGTTTTTTGTTTCAAACACCGTGTTAGTGCTTTTTCTATAGCAAGAGCTTCTGCGGTAAATATTGAACATATATTTGGTAATCGGCAGCGAAATGATATATCATTATTAGAGTTATAGAACGCTAAACATGTTCCATCGTCACTCCTCGAATCATCTGTGTAAATAATTGTGTGATTATTCAATATAGTTTCATTATTTAATAAAGGAAAGATTATGTTTGGCGTGAAAAAGATAATCTCAAATTTGCATCAATAAATTGGATATTTATATATATAGTATTTTGGGTACCAACAAAAGCATCAGCTAGTGGCGGAGAGTTTTTTTATCCAATATTTGTTGGTGGTAAGATTTTGTATATTCAAATTAGCTATGTTTGAAAACAGTAATGAACTAAATGCTCTGTATTTAATGATTTAATGAGCTAAATAAAGCCTTCTAACATTCAATGGAGGCTCTTGTGCTTCCGCCAGAATTGCATGACATGGGGAAGATTTCATAACGCCTAAATATATTCTCAAGGGTTTGTACTGGATTCTGTCGAGTATGAGTAAGTTTGTCTTGTAGGTTGATCCATATAACGTGCAACCATAATCAATGAGCGAGCGTAAAAGACAAGTGAGATGCCTGCATCAGCTCCCCATTTTGTTTTAGAAACAGTTCGAAGAAGATTCAAACCTTTCTCACATTTATCCTTCACAAATCTAACATGATTAGACCAAAGCAGTTTTTTGTCTAGGACAATGCCTAGATATTTATAATAATCCACTATAGGAAAGGAGGTATTATTGATTATTATTGTGTCTGCAAGATGAAGCCGGTGTCTCGTAAAGCACAAAACCGCCATTTCTCTAGTACAAGACTAAAATCAAGATGGTAAAACCATCCTTTGATACAGTATACTGCATGATGGAGCTCCCTCACGCATCGCTCATAAGTATTATGGGAGATTTATATGCATATATCGTCCGCGTATTGAATTATTTTTATATTGTCGTTCGTAATGTCATGCAAGTCTGTGGTATAGATATTAAAAAGAATTGGTCTAAGAATAGAACCTTGAGGTAAACCATTATTATTCACTATTCTAGGACCATGTAATACATTATTGTTATCGCGAATAAATATCTTACGGTTTTTAAAGAGTTCCAAAATATTAGCACATACTTTTTTGTCATATTCATTTTAGAGAATAGGATGTTGAGATTTACAACATCGTAGGCTCCTTTGAGGTCAATAAAGAGACATAACAAGTATTCGTTCTTAGAAAAAGATAATTGGATATCTGAGACAAGTTGTGCTAAGGCGTCTACAGTTCTTTGACCTCTACGAACACCATATTGACTTTTTGGTGCCAAGGAGTTACTTTCTATAAAAATCTCTAGCCGATTCATAATCAAACGTTCTAAAATCTTTGTTATGCATGAGAGTAAAGAAATAGGTCGAAAAGATGTCGGTGAATTAGGTTTTTTATTGGGTTTTAGTACTAACGTTATAATAATATCTTTAAATTTATCTGAATAATCTTGTCCAAGCCACCTACTATTATTTATATCTAGAAGAAATATTTTGGCTGTTTCAGGAATATTATATATCATTTGAAACTATCTATACCGGGAGCAGTATTTCGCGACGTTTTTATTGCAGTATGCAGCTCTTTTAGAATAAACGGTTTTCCTAGGAATTCCGATTTTGACTACTTGAGTACTTTTTTTTGAGTACTTTTATTAAAACTATTTAAATATTCAAGCCAAAATTTTTATAATGTAGATAGTTCTCTAAATTAGCTAGACGTTTGTATTTATTCAATGCTTTTTTCCGTTCTATAGATGCTGATGAACAGGTAGCATTTCAGCAGTATGGTCTAGGATGAAACTGTTTGTGATATTTTTTTATGGGCATCGCTTGATTTGCGGAAGTGGACACTAGTTCAAAGAATAATGATAGTTTGTCCACATTTGAAGACAAATTTTGATCACAAGACTTAAGTTTTGATTCGATAATATTTTTGAAAAGGTGCCAGTCTGCACGAGAGTCTGTCCATTTAGTTGAAGGGTTGATTAGAGTATACAAGTATACACGGTTTATAATTCCATAATTATTGGGTAGTGGTCCGATCCCATTGTATCATCAATTACTTCCCAGTGTATTTTACTTGCTAGAGGAGTTGTTATGGTTGAATCAACTGCAGATTTATATTGATTCGGGGGGGTTACTCTAGTGGAAGTACCGTCATTGAGTACCACTAGATCTAAATCGTCTACAATGTCGTTTAACATTATTCCTTGAGGAGTATCCGGATGAGGACTCCACATACTAAAATGTGCATTAAAATCTCCACAGAAGATTGTAGCCAAAGGGAATTGTTTCCAATCTTTATTATTCGCATAAACATTAGGTGGTTTGTATATTGATACAAAGGTGAGATTGCAGTTAGTTAATTCTACTGCACAAACTTCAATGTTTTCATTGAAATAGTTTTTTACTTCTAATTGCTTACAGATAATTGAATTTTTAATAAGAATTCCAACACCGCCATAATCGTCACCTCGACATTTTTTTAAGAAGTTATAACCTTTCAAGTGAATTGTACTTTGTGGTTTCAACCGTAACTCTGATAAAAGAATAACATCAATATTCTTCTCGTTTAGAAATTTTTCGAGGCTTCCTTTGTTTTGAAGCAAGGATCGAATGTTCCATTGGAAAATTTTCATATTATGGTTAATATTATTAATTGTGATGTAATCCGTAGTATTCTCATAATTTGTATCTACATTGTTGAATGTATTGCCTCTATTATAAAATATAGAATATAGATGGTCTTTAATTTTAATTTCATCCGTTGATTCTGGTTTTTGTATTAATTCATAAATAAATGAGGTAATTTGGGCTTTGTTTTGATTGGGGTTGGGACTAGTATTATATATGGATGAAATGGGAGGTGGGGCAGATTTGTTGGTCATGTTGGAATGCTTTTGATTGGAATTAGATGAAGTGGGTTGTGAGGCCTGTGCATAATGCCTGATATGAGTAGATTCGGGAATATTGCAGGTTGGTGACAGTGGAGGGGAAATGCATTTTCTTTTCTTGGATATTTTGGAGTTAATTTTAACCGAGGAGTTTGAAATTTTTGGTTTTCTGAGGAACTTGTTCGCACCTCTAGATGACACTCTTGGAAAATTCTCATCGTTTTTCAGTAATTCGAATCTATTATACGTAACTATTTTTGCAAAATATGGGTGTTCTATTACAAACTTTGAATGTTGCATTCTGGTGGGCCATTGTTTTTTTAATATTATATTGCTTGATATACTCTGGGCAGTTTCTAGAAATAGGCATAATATTTCTGATTCGCATTTTTTATTCTCATCACTTTCATCATGTTGATTAGTGCACTTTTGACAACGTTTTTTACTTTTACATTGAGTTGACGTGTGACCATAACGCAAACACTTGTAACATTGCACCACAGGGTGTACATATGGCTCTACATTAAATCTTACTAAGTTACTTTTGACTGTGTCTCGAATTTTGTTGCCTAAAAAGGTGACAATTATCATTTGCCTATCTACATAGCTGACTTGTTTTGATTCTGAGTCTTTTCAAACGTTTCACCTCAATAACTGGCCTATCAGATTCGATTTCAGTTTTTAAAGATTTTCTGAGAAAAAAGTATCGACCATGTGAATGACTCCTTTTTTTGCGTAAAGAATTTAGGTATAAATGCGATTAGGTTATTATTTTTTATCAAATTGTGGTTGATTGAAAAATTAGCAATATGAAATGATTTGAATTCTATTCTGACTCTTTTCATACCTATGGATTTGATACCTAAAATATCATTTTTAAATTCTGATGATTACCTCAAAGCCTACTTTGAAAGGAAATAACCTGCCTAAGTTTTTATCTACATGTTCAAGATAAACGAAATAAGGTCCTTTGTCAGTGTTTTGATATTTATTGTTAAAATCATATATCGGTTGAGATTCATTAGAATTTTTATCGGGCGGCCCCTGTGGGTCGCACTTGGGGTCGGACATTTATTTGATTCGAAAAATTAAAATTCTATTTGATGAAATTGAAAAATATAAACTAATTAGATAGGTGTACTTATCTTTTAGAGTAAAAACTACTAAACACTTTTTTTTAGCACCAACACTATGTTAACAATCTTACTCGTAGTAGTGTTAGAACTCGACTGTATTCTGTTCTTATGTTATTGTTAATTTTATATAATGTGACATGGACAAAACTAATTTTATTATTTTATTCGATTTCGATATGTCTTTTGAAAAATTTTCCATTTTACTGCTATAATCTGTTACATCGCCTATTAGGTGATGTATTGTTTATGTTGGTTAATTAAAGTTCACATTAATGGAAACACGCAAATTTGAAATTTATAATTGAAATTTAGAAGAATAAACTTTGAATTTTTATATCATAATTTTCAACAATCTAAGTTAAACATCAAATCTTTTATTTTCAGGTGCTAATGATATTTTCACTTGAGTGAAATGAGTGTGGGAGCCATGCAAGGAGCTTCAGGTGAAAGCCGTTTACGGCAATTGGAAATGTTGTTTCTGGGGGGCCCCGTAGTGGCGAAAGATCAAAGTTTCAGTATTGAAACCCTTATAGATATTTTAATTGTTCTTTACGACGAATGTTGCAACTCAAGCTTAAGGAAAGAGAAAACAGTATCGGATTTTATTGAATTTGGTAAGTATATTATATAAATTGATAACTAATAAACTACTCCCTAATTATTTAAATAATTATAATATCGTTTTTGGATACTCATACTTATTTAGGGAAATATTTAGTCTAGAAATGGGGATTATTTACCCGATTTGTCGGTGATCCAATTATATATATATATATATATATATATATATATATATATACATATAAACACTGAATAAATATTTTTTTGAAATATCTTCTGTTTTAAAATTAGTTTTTTTTTGATAATTTTTAAAATAAAAAAAATATTACTTTTCGACATTTCTTCAAGTCTTTATCAAAATATGATATTGACACTGACAATTTTCTTATTTATTTTGATCTATAAATCACCTTCATCATGAATATCAAAATAAGGATAAAATCAACTTAGAACTTTGTTCCAATAGGAAAAATTAATTTTTCCTTGGTCCCTACATCTCAAATATATAGCAGTAATCAATTAAATTATTTGTAGTTTTATTAGAATTTATAAAATAGAGCTATAAATTTTACTTAAATTATTCAGATCTTTTTTATCGTTTATAGCTTTTTCGTTCTTATGAATGTGAACCATTTCTAAAAATTCCCTTTCTCGTGTATTAGATTCCGTTCCAAGACTTTTTGGATCTTTATAATTGAATTTATGTTTTTTTTTATATTTCATGATTCGTTAATGCAGTTTCATTTTTTTTATTGTATTGATGACCTTTTAGTCTATTATTACTATAATTATAAATACTGAGATGTTTGCCTTATGTAAACAGCGTCACAATTAGTACAAGGTGCTTGATATATAATATTGTTTCTTCCTTTTTTTTTGGTGTTTTAGATCTAAGTTTAGTGAAATATTTATTACTATCATATTTATTGAAATAATTTGATAGTTGTTGGGAATGTCCAAGAAGGAAAGGCAAGGAAAAATGTTTCGTTTCTGTTTTGCTTTTTAAATGATTTTAGTATCTGTTTCTCCTTTTCTTGAATATGTTGTTTATCATTTTTTCCGGATAATTATTTTCTTTTAATGCAGTTTTTGCTTTTTGAATAGCTAACCATCTAAATTCAGGATCTGATAGTTGGATAGATATATCAGTCAAACTTATTATCACTGATCTTTTTTGTGACATAGGATGACACGAATTGAAGTTTAAATATCTTGAGGACCAAGTTGGTTTCGTATACAATTCTGTTATTGTTAATTCTATATAATGTGACATCAAGAATATTGATTCTATTATTTTGCTCAACCTCGATTGTGAATTGAAGTTTTTTATGATAAGAATTGAATTTTTTATTTATGTATTCAATTTGATTCTTTGGTATAGCAGTAATGCAATCATCTACATATTGGGAAAAGAATGGAATATTTGTATAAAGTTTTCTTAGGACAGTTTCCTCAAAATCTTCCATTACCAATTGTGCTATAACACTTGAAATGAAAGCTCCCATAGCACAACCATCAATTTGTTTGTTTATTGCATTTTCATATTTGAAGTCTGTTGTTGTAAGTGTGAGTTCTATAGATTTTTTAAATTCGTTTTGAGGTATTTATGTATATTATTTAATTTTGTCCCATTTTGTCATTAATATATTTTTCACAATGGTAATAGGAATATTTATATATAAAGAAACCACATCTAACGAAATAAATACATATTCATTAGGAATTTTGATACTTTTAATTTTTTCTTTGACATCCCATGTCTTTTTGATATAAAATATTTTTCAAATAATTAGATAATGGGGTGAGAGAAGTTTGAATACTTGAAACAATCGGTCGAAGGGGAGTGTCATGTTTGTGCAGTTTTAGTAAACCATACATTTTAGGGGGTAGTAAGGCATTGTGAATTTTCAATTTTTTTGCGTCTGATGGCGAAATAAAAAGTTGTTTTTCGCAAGATCGAATTAGATTATTATTTTGTTTTTGATAAGAATTCGTAGGGTCTTGTTTAATTTTTTCGTAAGTTGTCTTATCGTTTATCTGCCTCAAAATTTTGAGATTTCTATTTTTATTTATGAATTCTTTGGTTTTAGTTATATTTTGAAGTTTAATATTGTTTTGTTGTCTTTTGTTTTTTAATTTATTTTTGAAATTAGTAATAATATTACAAGTATCAGATCTTATTTTAAATTTCGTTATTTAGATAATTGTTTTTGCATTCAATATTACATAAGATATTTGTCACAGTTAATTCTTTGTCACTAGAAATATTTTGTGCAAAAATGGGACCTAAAGATAAAACTTCTTTTACTTCATCTGGTATGAGAGTATCAGTTAAATTCTTGATCCATTTTGATTTTATTTCATTTGTATTTTCAAGAATAGGTAATAGAATATTAGCTTATCAATTTTCTTGATATTTTTTTCTTTGTACTTATTAAAAAGTGATTCAGTTCTTTCTCGACATTTTTCCTCAAATTTTTGAAAAATATTAATCGGAATTACTTCATTTATTTAACTGTTATGTTTTTCAAATCATTTTCTAATTTTCTTATTAGAGTAGTTGATTCGGTAATAGATAATTGTATGACTTGGAAAATAAATCTGATTTTGATATTCATACTACAGGCGACTATTTATAAATTTTATATGGGATAATTTTTGAATTTAGAAACTTATCTTTTTTACATCTGAGTAGAAAAATTCTTCGGTTTTTCAGTTTTGTGGAGGATATTTTCTAAATTTTTCAGATTTTTTTGGCTTCAGTTCCATATGTAAGTTCAACGTTACGGTAGGTAGGCATTATTTCATCCAGGCCGGTATAAATTTCTTATTTCTTATAACTGCATTAACGAACCATTAAATATAAAAAAACATAAATTCAATTATAAAGATTAAAAAATTCTTGAAACGGAATCTAATAGACGAAAAAGGTAATTTTTAGAAATTGTACACATTCATAAGAACGAAAAAGCTATAAATGATAAAAAAGATAATTTAAGTAAAATTTATAGCTCTATTTTGTAAATTCTAATAAATTTAATATATTTGAGATGTGGAAACCAAGGAAAAATTAATTTTTTTCATTGGAACAAAGTTCTAAGTTGATTTTATCCTTTTTTGATATTCATGATGAAGGTGATCTATAGATCAATATAAATAAGCAAATTGTCAGTGTCAATGTCATATTTTGATAAAGACTTGAAGAAAAGAAAGAAAAAGTTATCAAAAAAAACTAATTTTAAAACAGAAGAGACTTAAAATTAAGAAGAAATTTTTGAAGAGGTTTTCTCAAATAAGAAATAACAGTAATTGGAAAACATGATCAACAAAACTTAGACTTATATGAAAATTTAAGAGTTACCAATGGAAAAATCCACGACACTAGTCAAATAGTCCGGGAGCTAGATGTAAATTTGGTTAATTACTTCCTTTCGACAGATAATATCGTCGCTGTAAGTGCAAAAGGTCGTATGTACAAAATATGTACTTTACAGGAGAACAAAAAACTGATTATTTATCCAAACTTTTTTCATACAACAGTATGCTGCCAATTATTTAACTTCTTTTTAAATATAAAAACTCATGGTAGGAGTTTGAAATGAATAACTTAATAATTTAGTGATTTCCAAATACATACGACGTTTTTCAACTAAATACGTAGACACTTTTTCACATACTACTTTTTACCTTTGAACATAAGATCTTTTGTATTATATATTTTAAGAAACAACTAGACAATATCAGAATGAAAATAAAATCAAAATAGAAATCTGTTTTAAGAAAAAAAATTTTACATCTCAAAAATATGTAGTCTTCAGTTAATTATTCGTAGATCCATTGAAACTTATAGAATAGATGAATAGAACTATAAATTATTTAGGTCTTTTTTATCGTTGATAGCTTTCTCGCTCCTATGTATATGATCAATTTCCAACAATTCTCTTTTTTGTGTATTTGACTCCGTTGAAAGAGCTTTTGAATCTTTATAATTGTTATTTCGTAGTTCGTTAATGCAGAAACTTCCATTCCACCCTTGTACAATTCCATAAAGTAGAACAACCGTTTCCTTATTCAGATCGTTTTCTAGCAAACAATGTTGAAAATAATTGTCATTCAAGATAAATATGGTAAATAGCAAGACGATTTATGCAAGAAACCAAGTGAAATATCGAAGTCAGAGTGTGAGCAATTTGAGTTGTCAACGGGAGTCGCGTGCAACCTTGTCTGTGTTTCACTCAAATCCAGTTGGCAACGTGAATCGCATAAGTTACACGTAACGCTGACTCCCGGTCGACTGCAGTCTCAGTCGTGTAGTTGCGTGCCGTACAATAGAAGACCGGAGGGCATTATATTATTTAAAATGAATGATCAATCTCAATCAATCAATATTTCTTTTGTTGAAGAGGCGGAGAAGCATGAAGTGTTGTACAATTACCACCTTCCTGGTTATTCAAAAAAAAAAATATGTATTCTGCCTCTGTATTGTAGGAGCAATCAATCTCACCAATTCTTAAAAGCTTTCTTTTGTCATCCTATAGAATTCTACAAACTCTGAAACTGTTTCTTTCAGTTCTTCGGCAGAAACAAACAGCCTGCGGCTTAAGTCTTTTTGAATATACGGATGATACCAATATTTCCTTCTTCCTCCTCTACGATACCGTCTGTACTGATAGTTAACTATCATTTCTTTCTCAGACTCACTACTGCTAGAATGCATTTTCAATAACTAGCACTACATAAAGTAAAATTATAGATATATAATTTCACTCGCCCGAGCTCTGTTGCCAACTGAAACCGACTATCAACCGAGAGTTGCGGACTGAAGTTGCAAACAAGTTGCACAATTCCGATTGCGCATTGCGCAGTCAAGTTGCAAAATCAAATTGCAAATGAGTCGACCCGTATGCGGGCCTTAGAGTTGTAGTAATAAATTACGGAAGACTTTTCGTTTACTAAAATATCTGATATGAAGAAGTGTCGCGTTGGTTTCAAATGATATCATCATTTAATTGAGATAACGTTAATGAACAAAACAGTGATTGGATTACACTTGGGTAGAAAATAATGTTTATAATGAGATTCCTTAAAAAATGTTTCCATAAAAAATAACTTTCCACTTGTACAGAACAGACTTGAACGTTTATACTGAGTTTCCTTTAAAATTTGCAAATAATAATGTTGTAATTGGTAGGGATGAATACATTATGATATTATTGCCTGTGGCGTAAATTGTCATAAAACGAGTGGTAGTCTTCTTCAAGGCAGGTCTTCAATTCCTGTAGGTCTTTAAATTTCTTCTCATTGCTAGAGGTTGAGCATAGAGATATTTGATTTTGTTGAACATTTCAGATATTGGTTTTGGTCTTTTAGGCAACTCTGTCCACTCTTCTTTTAGGTCTATTTTGTAATCAATGAAACCATCTGTAGCACACTTAAGATATCTGAAGTCGGTAACGTAAGGATCTCCTTTTTTTGACCCAGGGCGTATACTTTTGTAGTATCCATCACTGTAGTTAAAAACGTCTTTGTAGTTTATACTTTCAACAGTATATGGATTTGGCTTGATCCTTGCAGTGCTGATAGCTCTTACAAAGTCTGCAGGTACATAATGTTCTTACTTTGCGAGCTTTTTTTCAATTACACTATGCATCAAGTCAACTTCCGTTTGGGTATGTCCTACCTCCAAGTATTTTTGATACACAGTAACATTGTTATTTATTGCAAAATATAGAAGTGCATTAGCAATAGTTTCACACCTATTTTGGTAAGTACATCCATCACTCCACGGCCTTTCACGTTATTTCAAACATATTTTACATTGATCTATGTTCATTGATTCAAATACTGTGTGGAAGAGAGCTATCGATCCTGGCTGGACATTTTTTTCATGGCAAATTCGTTCATATTCTCTGAACAACTGTGATTTGCGTTCCTACATTGGCTCTAAGTATTTTTTAGTTGTGTTGGCACGACAGTAGTGAGACTCCATTCTAGGTAAATAGTCAAAAAATTGCTTAATGTCCTTCCTTTTTCCAGTGTAACACTTATTTTGGTGAGTAAACCCATTACTCCACGGCTTCTTTTCTAGTTCTTTTGTTAAGAACCGCCCTAATATTGAAGCGAATACATCACTATATAAGTGACCGTTTTCTTCATGCCATATATAACATGTTCCTTCATGTGGGCCTAAGTTATAAACACTCCAGTTACGTACCTTCAATTTTGTCTGGGGCGTCCCTCATAAATGTTTCAACTTCTTCCTTTGTTAGCACCTTTGACTGATTTGGATGGTAGTATACACTTTGTTTTTTTTAACTATTAAATTAGATTAAAATAATGCTGACATTCTCATTAACCATAATCATTGATTTGACCATCGAGTATTTAGACCATAATGAAGAGCTATTTCATGTTTTTGACTGAAAATTTAAGGTTTGAAAAGAATGCTTTTAAAAAAATAACTTGTTATTACTACATCAAAAAAATAAGTCAACATCACGTACTGTAACGTTTTCACTGCTCACAGCTTGCGTTACTTTTGTTGTTATAAACATAATACGATATAAACCTACCAAATTCTTTTTATAAATAATTTTCTTTATAACATATTTTGTCATATTATCTTTGAGTAGAAACATTTAAATATTATATTTCATATCTCTTTTGTAGTTTTGTACATACTTGTTGGTGACATACTGGGTTCCCGAAATTTAAGTTATTTAGTACAGTTTAATTTGTCCTTTTGTTGTACTATTTTAATTTAAACAAATTGAATGAATTCCTCTCTTCTTCTTCTTCTTCTTACGTTAGGACTAGGTCCTGTATTTTCATCAAGGGTTCGCCAGGAGTAGTTGGGATGCTGAGGACCACCTTTCATACCACCTTATAGGTGGTCGTACAGGAGGTCGAGTTGTGAATTCTTTTGAGGTTAGATAATATGACAAAATATATTATAAAGAAAATTATTTACAAAAAGAAGTTGGTAGGTTTATATCGTATAATGTTTATAACAACAAAAGTTACGCAAGCTGTGAGCAGTGAAATCTAATCTAATGAAATCAAAATAATAATAATTGTAAATTTCTTGGTCAAGTTTGCTTGTAATCTTTAAATTTCATTTTTTTATTACAAATCATTGTGCATTTGAGAATTTGAAAACATATTAAAATTTTTGAACCTCATAAACAATACAAAATCTTGCAACGAACCCTAACAACACACATTTGCACGATGAGCCGGAGCCCAAAATTTGACCTTGTAGGTTAAAGTACCTTTTCGAAGAATTAATTGAAATAATTTGTCCTACTACTTCCGCACTTTTCTCAGCAATTTTATTCGAATAATCAGGCAATTTTTTCGGAAAATATTTTTTGTATTTCCAAGACTTCAATATTTTTTTACAATGTTACCTTAGTGACTTCTGTTAATTTTTATTTTTTTTAATAAGAAGAGAATGAGGAGCTATTTTTCAGTAAAATTGTCAAATATGACTTTTTATATTTTAATATAATTTTACTTTTCATTTAAAACCGACAACGCTATGAAAAAAAACATATTATGATATACGTCCGTGAAGTTATTGATACTGTACTCGATTAGATATTGTTGACTCGGCTCCTTCGTCGCCTCGTCCATAAACATCTATCTCGTACCGTACTAAATAACTTCCCGGACTTATAACCTAAATAACTATTTTTTCGTGTTATCAAGTATCACACTTTTCGATTTTGTTTGGAAACATAATGTAGGGGAGTCAAAAAGTATAAACAAAGTTGGTACTTGTAGATTAAACTCATATAAAATAAATGTTGCAAAAGGCGTATCTATTGGTGTTTTAATTCGTAATAATAATAAAATTGGAAAAACAGGCAACACATTTAAAATATTTAAAAAATAACGTGTGATGCGAAAATTTGTCTATGACAGTCTTTTCAATAAACTTACTGTTTTCTTTTAAATAATTGCGATGTACGCCCATCAGACATAAACCCGTAAGCCTTTCTTCACCCATGGTGCTTCTAAGCCACGTTTTAACTCTTCGCAGCGTACTGAAGGACCGGTCTACGGTCGCCGTGGTGCGTGGGATAGTGCTTAAAATAATCAATGTCTTTCTGACAGCAGGGTAAAAAATGTTGGCTTCGTTGAACAGATCAACTACTTCTATGTCCTTTAATTGATCGCCCATAAATTATGCCAAAGATTCAGTTCTCCGGTGATACCCGTGTAAGTCTGTAATGCTGGTTTTGGTGATATACAAGGGATGTAGCTTACTTAAAGCAAACTCCGGAGTATTCTTGGGAGAATCATATTTCAACAATGAAATGAGTAAATCAATGTATGGTATTA
This sequence comes from Diorhabda elongata, assembly GCA_026230145.1. Taxonomy (NCBI): domain Eukaryota; kingdom Metazoa; phylum Arthropoda; class Insecta; order Coleoptera; family Chrysomelidae; genus Diorhabda; species Diorhabda elongata. The sequence goes on from CM047932.1 coordinate 19,781,534, forward strand.
TCAGGTAACGCCGCCAATATTCGCTATCATTTTCTGATGGCGGATTACTTCTATGTGTTTGCTTGTGAGCAAGACGTGGAGCCGAAATTTCTATGTTCAAATCCATTGCAACAGCTAGCGCTTTTTGAAGCATTTCATTACTTATTCTACCAGGAAACTCGCGGTCATTTCTGAGAATGTCCTTGATATTTTTGATGTGTTCCCCCACCGAGATCATGTCGATCGATTTAGCTTGCAGTGCGTTAACTACTGGTTCTAAAACTGCGGAATATTTGGCTATTGTTTGTAGAGCAACAATAAACACTGGTTTTGTATCGGCTGAATGCAACTGATATCCAGATTTTCTGGTGGCATAATTTCTCTCTACAGATAACGTTTCTAGAGATTTCACAAGCTCTGGAAATGTTGAGAAAACTTTCTGGTTGATTTATATTTTTCGGACCATCTCACACAATCGTGATAGGTTCGGAGCGTAGTTTCGACGTGTAGTCGATTCTCTGAAAAACGATGCATGCTTTCGGCAGTCTTCATACGTATTTTTAAACTTTAAATATGGCCTGAACATAAATGATCCCAAAATTCCTCTCACAGTGCTGATGGGCAGAGGGAACAAAACACAATGGCTACAAAGAGCGCCTTTTAGTCGCTTGGAATATTCTAGCCATGGTGCATATTGATCCAACCAAGCATGATTAAATTTTCTTTTCAAATGGCTTGCATCACTTTCAAAATCGTAATTTCTGGGCGGGATCCAAGGATTTGGATCTTTTCCGTCGATAGCTGGGTAGCCAACCCAACATATCGACCCAGATCTGCATTTTCACGATAGCCATCGTACACTACAATTTCAGGATCGACGTTGACATTATAAGTTTGTTGGGATGTCGATGGAGAAGAATAGTCGGCAACAGATATATTTACAGGTTCTACTGGAGAATGTGACGCTTGTCCAATGCTAGCATGCAATGATCTTGGCATTACATGAGTCGTTTTATCATGGTTATCATTTTCATCGCTTCCACTGCTACTTTCCCGACCTTTTTTTTTTCTTCTTTCGCGTATTGTCCTTAAAAAATGGATACACAAAATTACTCTTACGGCGTTTAGGCATAGGACGAAAATAAAGATCAAGATACCTATAAAAACATCACATTCAAATATCATTTGAATTTCGTGGGAGATTTAATTTATATTGCGTCGCTAACAGTATAATATATCGAATGTTGTAGAATATTTAATTATAGTTAAAAAAATATTGAATCAAAATATCTGACTGAAAAGATATTTTGTTTCCAACACATTTTGTGCAGAGTAGGTAACAAGTTTTTAATTCCCACTTGCCAGGAAAATTGACGTTTATTTTATCTTCTAGGGGGGGGGGCAGCTGCCCCTACTTGGGTACGCCCATGCCTCACAACCTTTACCTGCGGTAGTAGGGATAAATTGCCATTATCAAGTATCATCGAACTTTTCGGAAAATCGATCAGAATTACGAAGACGACCAAATTTAAAAAACTTTATATTGCTGAACAGAGGACTAAAATCCTTTTCCAGCAAGGTGCCACAAGACCACCTTTCTTATTTAAAATTTTCGACGGGTTGCTTATAATTCTGTGGGGGTGCTGGAGAGGGATAATATTTTCATACTCATACTAATTGTCAATTTAAGAATAAAAATCGACCTATTTCAGGTTTTTTTCACATAATGCATAACGGGTGGCGCAAAAAGAACGCATGAATTTGAGTTGAGTAGTAGGAGTGGAGGAGCGGGGGCTGGTTATTTTGTAGGTTATCGCTGTTGAACATTTCTTCAAAACTAATAATATGTTATAACTGTTCAACGGCTTTTTCTCACAGAGTTCAATGTTCGACAAAATAGTTCGTTAACTGATCGCAACACAACTGGATCAATTATGAAGCAGAAGTCGTCTTCGCACGCCGCGAATTCCACGCGCGTCGGTTCTTCAAAGTCCTCGTCGCTTCACTTAGCGGCGCGCTCCAATTCTGAACTTGTCTCGACGACGCTCGCTGCAGCGCGTCCTGAACGATGATTGTCAAACTTCGAAGAAAGATTTTTGATGTGTGTCGATGCGGAAGGACGGCATCTGTCTGAAGTAATCTTCTAAAAGTGATCAGCTCACTACAAACAGTGCATATCGATGTTCCAATGAACAAAGTCATAAAATTGGATAATCTAAATATTGTATTCATGTGAGTCCATTTTGTACGTAATCAAAATAAAGCAAATTATACTGGTTTGAAATTGGACCGCATAGCGTTAAAACATTTTGAAAGAAACAATTTATTTCAAATGATGCGTTTTAAAAAATACCTCAAAAAATAAAGCAGATATAGTTAGATATTTTTTTTATTTATTATGCTATTTTTTTTAATTTCTGTTGAATAAAAATTACACCTACAATTATTGTCGGAAGAAAATCGCAGTTAAGAGCGAGAAACGTGTTTCTGAAGCCCTTTAATCTGGAAAGTATTGAAATCGATTATGTATAATATATTCGATTTCAAAGGACTTATGGCTATTAAAACTTTCTGTGAAATGGTTTTTATTTTGATGTCACAACTATTATATTAGGGCTTATTTTAAAATGGAAGTTGTATATTGCCGCCTTATCTAAAAAATTAAGCTCCTCCTGTTTTGCGTTGAGATCAGTTTCCAAAGAACTGAACCTCTCCACCTCGTTAACAGTTTATTATGCACTTATTGAGTCGTATCTTCGATATGCCCTTCCTTTTTGGGGTACGTGTTGTGCGACTCAATTTGAGCAAATCTTCAAACTACAAAATTAAAAATTCTGACTCTTCCTTCCTTATTAATCTCTGAATCCGTTTGCGTAATTCGTAAGCACGCTTCTCCAATTTCAGGATGTTGCACGGCTATCCACGGCTATCGAAGCACGACCTTTCCCTACCTATGTACTTCATGTTCAGAATTAGTTATCGGCTTAATATTTTACAATGCAAAAAATGCACAATCACTTGCAAATTGAAATCAAATCGATATCGATAGCGACTTCTATTTTAGTAATAATATTTAATTCCTGGCATGCTGCATGAAGGTTAAATTTTCTATTGACTTATATACTAATTATTACCTATTCTTCTTCTTCTCATGCCGTCTTCTCATCCCTCGCAACATGAAACAATTCTCAGACGCTGAGCTTTGTCTATTCTCTTATGTTACGGAGCTAGGATTTCTTCTTCGTGCCGATACCTTTCTTTCCCTCTACTCTGCCCTGAATTATGTTCTGTAGCAGTAGGTATTTGTCGTTGCGTAAGATGTGTCCTATCTAAGATGTCTTTCTCATCTTAATAATTGTCAACAGCTCTCTTCTGTGACCATTGCGTCTTAGTACTTCGTCGATGATTCTGTCAGTCCAGGGTATCTTCAGGATGCCTCTATAGAGCCACATCTCAAATGCATCAAGTTTTTTGATCATTTGAGCTTTCAAGGTCCGAGTTTCCACTCCGTACTGCAGTACTGACAACACATAACATTCCATGAATCCTATTATGACCTGGAGGCTTACATTTCATAGTGGTTTTTTTCTGAATATTTAAATTTTATTATGTTTATCTTTATTTATTTATTTTTATGTTTTTTTTTTAGTTTTTAGCATTTCTCTCTCAATCTCTCTCTATAAAAACAATAATAAAAATATAGAGAGGCTTAAACCAGCATAAATGTCCTTGTTACGTTGTTTCGATGAGTACATCTATAGAGTTAATTTGTTGACGTCTTAAGCGTGAAATAAACCATCGAAGGTGAAAAATAACCTTAAAAAATATATTTATTTCTTTTTACTCTTAGAAAATTCCCGACAATAAAATTTACGTTTAATTATATGACAACTAGTCAACTACTAACTGCCGGACATGTCTCTAACACAACCTAGCCTAACCTAACCTATTCTATCCTAACCTAACCTTACAAAAATTACTAAATTTTCATTTTATCTATCCATTTTTCGTGAAAAAAATGCATTTGCATACTTTTTACACAAAAACTCTTCTGTGCATGCGTCAATCATGACTTTTTCACACACAGATAAATCTTAATAAGATCTATCGAACAAAGTTATCCATGGTTCTATATCTGTTGGCCTTCCTGAGATAATGGCCACTTCCGGTATCCCCGGAAATAAACTTTTCGGCATAAAATAGATATGATAAATCGATTTCTCGTATCATCAATAGTTCATGTATAGAGTTTCATAATGATCTTTGTGAGATGGCTTATCATTCTTGTGCCAACGAATTATCTAGAAATCTATTTTATATAAATAAGCGCTAATTTAGCAACCAGAGCCAGTAAACAATGTCATAGTAAATGCTTCGGAATAGTAAAAAGTAAATGGTGCATTTAAATAAATTAGTAGGTCAAGAAGATAAGTGTTTATCAATAATTGTTAGTGGATAGTTTAGTATATTTAGGCCTGGTTTTTTCATTTCCTAATAAAGTCCCTACTAATTATTATTTACCGAATAACTAAATATTCGGTGTCTTCTAATAAAGTAAACCTCCGAGTAAATCTAACTATTTGCCAAATAAGTTATTAGACAGCCACAAGTGTCAATTAAAGAGTTTAGTAGAAACCTAACCTAAAATATTATACATCAAAAGTGATTTTTTAATTTATTATACTTTATTTGATTAGCTCATTTTTGCAAATATTCGTCATACAAATAATTAAATATTTAATATGGATATCTTCAAGATTTGGATGATTTGTTTGATGAAGAATTGATTGAGAAAATACAGAAAATTTCAGAACAAGCTATTCCGTTCGTTATAAAATTGATCATTACAATTTTTTGACCGTTTTCTTTTTTCTTCCCTATCAATTATTTTCAATATAAACTACAATTTTCAGACCAGCAAATATTTCTCCAACTAGCGACTACTTCAACATTAACCTCAATAAAACACGTGCAAATATAATCAATAGAAGAACATTTTTTCGCTCAAGGTTACTAGAATAATAGAAGGTTTGTGACATGCGCATGTTTTTGTAAACAAAAGATCAGCTGCTAGAACACCAGCCACTTCATTATGTTTACATTTTTGTTTTGTTTATATTTTTATGTCAACCAAAACATCACTAACATTATGTTCGAGTTATGAGGATGTGTGTTATCTCTTGTTGATCTGGCTATACAAAGAAGAACCGGTAACGTCACTTGTCTACTGCGCATCTTGTTATTATCACAAACCTTCTATTATTCTAGTAACCTTGTTTTCGCTTATTTGTTTCCTTATTCAATACATGAACGATTGCTGTATATGCCTCTTTCATAGTGTTATTTACCAACAGTATGGAGGGTAGAGGTAAGGAGAACCATCTCTGCTACTGAAAGTGTTCATCAAATTCTTTATATTAGGGATGAGCTACTATCGCAGGAGTGTAAATTTTAAATAAAGCGACAACTGTACTCATTTAAAAAATTTTAACACTGCATATTCAAATAAGACGGACGGAAGACTGAACTGAACGATCATATGATATCTCGTCCGACAGGAGCGCCATTCTGGCCAAATTTTGAATTATAACTTACCATCTACAAGCGGACAGTTTTTAAGCTAAGCTCCCATATGAGATGGTACACATTACCTCTACCCTCTGTAACCAACAATAGACTATTTGTTAAATACATAATAAAGTGACAAATACTTATTAGTTCGGATTTAAACCAACTAGGGTGAAAAAACGGTTAACATTTATTCGTCAATTAAAAGTTATGTGGCTAATAATTATTTGGCACTTTAATTAGAACGTAAAGAAACCGGCCCTTAGTGTTAGTGTTTAAATAATGTCTGTAAGATAAACCGTGTGTGTAAATTCACCCCACTGTTTAGAAAACTGTTTAAATAAATAAGATCATTACAACAAGTAAACACTAATATCAAAGTAAGAAATAAATTTTACAAGCATTTATCAGATATGGCTGTCTATACTTCAGTCATATAACGAAAACACTGACTGCAACATCGTACATTATAGGAGAACAAACGAAAACGTTTCAATTTGTCTCACATATATTTGCATGATTTTTGTTCCAGTACAGGGTAAATACGTAACTATTTTGGATATTTAGTACATATCTTTGTTGATTTGACTGTTTTTCAATTTAAATAGTTTTGAAACCAATAACCACTAGTCTTTTTTTTATTTTAGTTAAGCCTGTAGCCACTTCAGTCAAATCCTTGAGGTTAACCCGCGACGATTTCGAAATAATAAAGGTGATAGGTAGAGGTGCTTTTGGAGAAGTATGTGTAGTGAAATTTAAGTATACCGAAAAAGTATTCGCGATGAAAATTCTCAACAAGTGGGAGATGCTCAAGAGAGCTGAAACAGCATGTTTCAAAGAAGAACGTGATGTTTTAGTTTATGGAGATAGAAGATGGATAACTCATCTGCACTATGCATTTCAGGTAATAGTTTTCAATACGAAATATTGGATTTCAATACAATGTTTCGTTTTTGCTAAAATTACATTCAAGAAACTTATCTAACCCACACAACCATCTTCCATAGAGCAATTTGCTCTTTTATTCCACTATATTTTGTCTAATTTATTTTGTGTAGTTCGTTCTCCCTCAATTTTGTTTTTATCATCTGTTCAATCAATTTTAATTTTTCTCAGTATCTTGTTCTCGAACCCTGTTATAGAAACGATGATGTTGTTTTGTTGGTTGTGAAAATTGTGTTCAATATGAGCATTAGCCTCTATTCTGTTGAACTTTGGTAGCTGAAGACGATAACTCGGTTATTGAACCAGGCGACTCTGTAATTGAGGGTATAAAACAATGTTCATGATTAATTTAACCAATGTTTCCTCAGATTTCAACGTTTCTGGAATTTTTCTGTTAGTTTTGATGACTTCTACATTTATCTTACAAATATTGAGATGTTCATCCTATTTATAAGACATTACATTTATTATAGCAAATCTCAAATATAATTATTACTTCCTTTATGTTCCCTATTGTAGAATTTTGTTGTTAAACTGCTCGGATGAGACGTAATAACGTCGAAACTAGGCAGTAGTTACAACATCTTGCAATTGCGAGCCATTGGGATGTTAATATCGACAAAAAGGTTGATAGACATCACACTCTTCAGAGGAGTTGTAATTCAATATTCGTCGAGGCGTTAGCCATAGGAGTATGGTGAATCACTCCTCATTGAATTTTCTTGGCTTACTAACCAACCTGTTGCAGCTTCTTGCTCCCTTCCCTCGGTATCTTCTTCGAGATTTTTTTCTCCATTATTCGAAGATCCTCCTCGTCCTTCCCCGACAGAGACATGGTTTCGGTTCCAAACTCAATGACGGACCTAATTTCTGCTCTATTTTTAACTTTGTGTTCTTTCTCACGTCTTTACTCCATTACGCTCACTTTGATTCTCTCTGCCATTTTTATGCTTCTATTATTTGCCTTGCTTATTGTCACTCCTAAATCTTCAACTCTTTGGAATTGATATCCTTGTCTTTATTTGTCATTCTTTTAGTCACCAACATGTCCTTTGCTTTTTGAACATTCACCTCCAACACCATTTCACCAGCTTTTTCCATCAACTACACTATAAGTTTTTAAGTCCACAAATATAACTTACAGGTCCATTCTGTATTCATAGAACTTTTCTTCAGTTTGTGACATTACATGCCCTGCATCTATTGTAGATATTGCGGCTCTAAAACCCTTCTGGTAGTCTCCTAGTTTTTCTTCAATACACCCTACTAGTCTAACTCTTATAAGGGTGCTCAGAATTTGTGTTTAGTGTTATTGGTTTATAACTATTGCACAGCTTGTGGTCCCCCCTTTTCAGGATTGGAATCATCAGTCCCATATTCCATTCTGTGGGCATATTGTTCTTTTACGATCTTTCCTTGTTTATTAAATAATATGTAATGTCATCTACTCCTGGTGCTTTGTTCTGTCTCAGCCTGCTAACTACTTCAAAATATTTTTCATGTGATGGTGCCTATTCGTTTCCCTCTTGGTTACTTTTTTGTTATTCTCTCGTTTCTCTGGAAACGGCTTCAAAGTATGTTTCCCATTCCTTCCTTTATATTCTCGATAATGCCTTCCTGAGCATATTTTGAGCCCTGATAAAGGGGAAAAGTTTTCTGCTGTCTGCTATTACCCCCAATTTCCTCAAGTATAGCATTTATCAACTGTTTTTTCTTTCTCCTGTAGCATTTTACTACTTCATACTTTTGATATCTGTATCTCGCAAGCTCGTTTTCTTCTTTTGTTGTGAATCCATTGCAGCCATGTCTGTTTTTTTTTCCTGGTATTATATGGTATATATAATAATTTAAAACCTCAAATATCTCGGAAACGACTAAAAGTTGGAATAGGATTATTAAATACAATTTGATTTCATTTTTTTTAAAGACTTGGCAGGATAAAGAAAAACACTTTTTTATTTCTTAGTGCTTGTATAAACGGGTCAAAATAAAATTTAGCCACACCTGCATCTCTAAAAATTTACAGAAAATATTTAATATCTGGAAAATGGTAAGGTTTAGGTATAGGGAGGTATATACATGAATTTGCCTTATTTTTTACCTCTGAATGCATTAAAATAGAAAAAATCGGGTGGTTCTATTTAAGAAAATGAAGAAATTTGATATTTATGACGTTAAACTTTGAACACTTTTTATACACACCCTGTGATGAAAAAGTTTTCAACTTAGATTCAAATACGTCTGACCTTGCTAAAAGCAACTGAACAGAAACTATTTTCATATCTTTAAAATAATTTAGAAGGGCCAAAAATAGTCAAATTTTTTACCAAAAAATTGGTAATTCAAAAAGTATACATTTTTTGGAAAAAAAAGTTTTTAGATGACAAAAGTATACTAAAATTTTACGTAGATTTCAAAAATATATAGGGAGTTCCGTTTAAAATAACAAAGTTACAGTACAGGAAGTTGCCCTTCTTTGAAAATATTCTAGTTAAAAAGATCGTTTCGGAAAATCCAAACGTAGAAATTTTCATAATTTTACCATGAGTATTTTGCCATATATAGATATTTTTAACTCGTCGTGGGACACCCTGTATACTTACCTAAAACCCATAGCTTATAACTCACTGAATACAAAAATGAGAAACCTTCTATTATATGCAAATACAAAGAAACGTATTTTTTTTTTAAATTTTGGTAACTGCTCAAAGTTATTTCATATTTACTTCGCCCTTTAACAACTAATTAATATCTGTTGTTAATCAACATTTCTCGTTTAGTTTGTATTGAATATAATTTTTATTTCAGGACGAATCTAATTTATATCTTGTTATGGATTATTACTGTGGTGGTGATTTGTTAACGTTATTAAGTAAATTTGAAGATCGTCTTCCAGAGGAAATGGCTAGGTTTTATATAGCTGAAATGGTCTTAGCTATTGACTCAATACATAACCTCAAATATGTACACAGGTAAGTCTTGAACTCATATCAACTAGGGGAGGGCCGCCTGACAAAGTGGATACCTTAAGGTATTTAAGGATATTGCAGAAAAGGTATATAATACAAAAACAAAATAATTATTACAAACCAGTCTTTATTTATTGCTATTACAAATACGAACATCAGTTATCACCATTAATATTTAAACAATAATCAAGTGCACTTAAAATTTAAAAAAGTACGAAAATATTCGTTTAGCCCGGTACCCCGGGGATCAGCTAATTCAAATGGATCCAGAACCCATGGTCTAGTCAAAAGGCTCTGTGGAGATGGATAGAAACACATGGCATGAGGCAAACTAGAGCATATATAGATGGACATTTTGCCACTCTGAACAAACAACTGTTTCACTTAAATAGACGCAGAAAGGACTATCTGATATGCTATCTTCACACTATGAACATCATGGTCAACCCGTAATGCCATTGGTGCATGCAGACCATTTCATTTGTGATTGCTTAGTACTCATACATGCGAGATAAAATATTTTGTTCAAGCCTCATAGTTTGCCTGTGACATCAAAAGGTACAAGCCAAATTGCCTAATTGTCCATTTAAAGTATATATGCCTTTGATAGTTTTGAGTGGAGCACGACGTATCTATCAGAAAGCTCAATGGTCCTTGACCGTCCCCAAACATACTATGGACTATGAAGATTACGCGTATGTGTGTCTATAGGCGTGAGTGTGACTGAGACATTTCAAAATTCGATTCATTCTTGCGATAATCTGACATCCATTTTTTATAACGTATTTTATTTCAGGGATATCAAACCTGACAATGTCTTATTAGACGCTAATGGTCATATTAGATTAGCTGATTTTGGAAGTTGTTTAAAGCTAAATCAAGACGGATCTGTGCAGTCAAATGTAGCAGTAGGGACACCTGATTATATATCACCTGAAATCCTCAGGGTAATGTTGAATTCAATCTATTTTTAATATATGTGTTTAATTTAAAAATTACAGGCGATGGAAGATGGACAAGGGAGGTATGGACCAGAATGTGATTGGTGGTCGTTAGGTGAGTTAATGTATTCAATTCAAATCTACAAAGGAAACTGCATTTTAATATTAACAATATAATAGAAATCTATATGTAGAGCAATTTTGTTTTTGTGTTTATTGATTTAATTTATTTTAGATATTGCTAGGAAATTTTCCTCTAACTTTTTTCATTACTTTCAACTCACTCATAAAATTTGCAATTTACAGTGCATTCTAACGAGTCAATGCGTGGTAGAAAGTTTGCCCTATCGACTATTTATCTTTGGTTGAAATATAACTCAATAAACGGGGCAACGACGAATCTGATTCACTTACTATATTGGGATCAGCAAATACACTAATGGTAGCAAGTTGCTATCATATCTCTCAGTAGTCTGCTCGCAAAACGGGCTCTGCGGAGATGGATGGAAATACCTCGTAAGAGAAAAACTAAGGCACACATAGATGGCCCTTCTAATTCCTTTAATAAACAACCACTTCACTCCAAAAACTTTACTACTGACCAGCCTTATACATGGACATGGTTATCTAAGACTCCATCTCCGCTCTAATAGAAATCACGGATGATCTGGATTGTTGCTGGTGCATGGGGGAGGAAGAAACTGCAGACGAGTTATCCTTGTTTAAGTTTTGAACAAGCGGTTCTGTTTGTCTAGTTATGCCGAAAGTTTCAATTCAAAGTCCCTGATTAGCTTTCCAAAGGACATCGGCATTTGTTAGTTTTAAATTCGAGTTGCATGAAGATTTGGAATTGAGCATGTCTTAACCTTATCTTCAAAATGCTTATGTGCTTATTTCTAAAAGGTGAAAAGTACCTTTATTGCCAAAAATCAATAAAATCATAAGTATAAGCATTTAATGAGTAGAAAAATACTTTTCAGATATGAATAAAAGTTGTTTTATGCTTTAATATAGTATTTATGATTTTTTAACTCTGTTGATGTATATCATCCCTTATAAAGCACTCCCGGTTAATATAGAATTAAAAAAAATATTTAATTACTTTGTGTACCTTACTTTTATTAAATTGACTCTTTTACTACTATCTTAAATTGATTAAAATTAGAAATGCATATGTTGTGTAGTTTTTTTGTTATACAGGTATATGTAGATTTTAAATCATATTTTTGCCTGTTATAAAAAAATGCGAATTTCCATACCCATTAATGTTTAATTATTAATTGATATAGATAATTTTCTATAAATAGAAATGTGTTGTAGGTGTATGTATGTATGAAATGTTATTTGGTGAAACGCCATTTTATGCAGAAAGTTTGGTCGAAACTTATGGAAAAATTATGAATCATAAGAATTGTTTTGATTTTCCAACGGATGTAGAAGTAACGGACGCTGCCAAAGATTTGATTAAAAAGTTGATCTGTAGCCAAGAATTTCGCTTGGGACAACATGGTATTGAAGATTTTAAGGTAACGTATCCTGTTGTTTACGAAGTAATTTTAATCAAAAAATTTTTCAACAATAAACACAAGAGTTTTTTTTATTGGATAAATTTCTTTTTGTAACGAAATAATTTTGCCAATCAGTAATTTTAAGAGAAAAACTCGATCTCGAATACCTAACGACATCAAAGGGTTGAAGCCAAAGCGTCTGATCGGCTTCTCAAAGGACATCGGACTTTGGTAACGTCAAGTGGGGTACGACGAGCCTATGTGCTCAACGGCTTCACGGCCACCCACAAAATAATTGTATATTTTCTCAGGTCATCTAAGATCATGGAAAGATTGGTCAAAAAGAGGCTTTTATCATTTCTGTTTAAATATAAAATACTTACTATCCATGAATTTGGGTCTTTAAGTAACAAAAGCACAAATGATGCTATATTCTCCCTCCTAAATAATGCCTACTCTAGCCTCTAAAAAGCCATCACTCCACTGCAACAACTTTTTTGTGATTTCGCATGGTTTAAGTCATACCTTACCAACAGAAGTAAGGGTTGATACAACGATATCTTCTTTCAAGACAATGGAATATGGAGCGCAGAAAGGCTCAGTACTGTGACCTATTTTGTTTCTTCTGTCTATAAACGACATCGCCTTTGTAGACACTAGCGGTAAAATATGTCTTTCTGCATGTCACATCTCCGATACGTCCCTCCTTTTTTGGGTACGTGTGGTGCGATTCAATTTGAGCGAATCTTCAAACTGCAAAAGAGAGCTGTTAGATATTTATTCGAACTAAACTGCAGGGACTTCTTTAGAAGATTAAAAATTCTGACTCTTCCTTATTCATCTTTGAATCCGTTTGCTTTACTCGTAAGCACGCTTCTCCAATTTTAGAAATATCGTTGCACGGCTATCTACTTAGGAACGCGGAGCACGACCTTTATCTACCTACTCCACGTTCAGAATTAGTTAAGGGCTCAATATTTTACAATGGAAAAAAATGCATAATCACTTGCCAATTTAAATCAAATCGATATCATCTTTTCACGCATTCCGCAATAATTTGAGGGCATATTTACTGGAAAGTGCCTTCTACTCCGTGATCGATTTCTAATAATAATACTGCATACTGCATAATGCTGCATACTGGTATAATTTTTGCTATATGACATATACTAATTATTACCTATTACTATTACCTATAATTTTGTTTCCCATTGTAGTTTGCTTTTGTATATTGAAATTATTTTTATTATTATTATAAGTATATATACAGTATATTGTAATATAAGTATTACTTGTATCTTTATTTAGTTATTCTATGTTTTTTTTTTCCATTTTTTTCAAGTTTTTGTCTTCAAATTGTAACAATTTTTTGACATTAAAGCATTTCTCTTTTACCCTGTAGGATGCGTATCATGTCAAATATATGTTTTTGTATATTTGGATGTGATATTGGTGAAATAAAAAAAAAATATGCCAATGATGATAATGAAAATATGATATTTTAACTCATAGCTTGCCTTTGTTATCTTGGTAGAAGTGGTAATAACTTTTTACTGTAAAATCAAAGGTATATTATTATTTAACATCAATGTGGTCAGTATAGACTCCCGTTGATATTTACAGAAAACTAACAAAAATTGTTGAGTTATGATTTTTGTTGACTATCTGTAATACAAATCATTGAACATTTATATAAGCAGTGAGTTGAAATGATATTACTTTAGTAATCTGAGGCAGAATGTAAAATAGTTCCTTCCGATAATCAGTAAGCTGTTTTTTCCTTTCTTACAATTTACGTATTTTATAGAATCATCCTTGGTTTGAAAATTTGGACTGGGATGGCATTAGAGATAGCACAGCCCCCTATATACCTGAAGTTTCTAGTCCTACTGATACTTCAAATTTTGATGTTGATGATGCGGATATTCGATTATCAGATGTGTTACCACCGACAGCGAATAATGCCTTTACTGGTTTACATCTGCCGTTCATTGGATTTTCGTTTACACAAGGAAGGTATGTCAAATAAATGAAAAAAATTACGCCCGAAAAATTATGGGTTTTTGCCATTTTCAAATGGTTTTTAACAAAACAAACTTCGTTTACTGGATTTCTAAAAGCTAAAAGATGTTTTGTGATTACATTGTTTTAAAAGTATATTGCAAGTTGAAAATATAAGAAACGGATCATTTTTTGAAATAGAGTCATTAGTGTAAATCAAATGAAAATAAATATTTTGAGGTTAATTTATTTTAAATTTGTTTTCGGCCTGTATCAAATAATTTTGTGATCTTTCTGTAGCGCTTAACAATTAATAATTAATACTAAAATTAATTTCTTTGGAAACCAGACACTTACTTACTCTAACTTTCTCTGTCTCATGGCTATTTGAGGGACAATTTATAACCCCCTGAATATCAATTAAAAAATTTCTTTGGTTTGTAAATAGCAGAAGAAATACTTTTCGTTTAACTTTAACATATAATAACTCATAATAAACATACCTCGTTAACATACTCGTATATTCAAAAATTTTTTCTTGTGATGTATGGCTTCAAACAAAATACAACTTCAAAATTCTTACACCAAATACTTGTTTCTTCTCTCATCCTTTTACTATTTTCATTCCTCTTTGAGAAGCAAACAGCACATTGTCGACTGGGATCTTTTTTTACATCATTTGGTGGAATGTAGCTAACAAAATGGCGAGCTGTAAGCCTGAGTGGGTTAGGAGTCGTGCGTTGTGTTTCTTTTGGAATTTTAATAATTTGAGGCCGCTGCATGCGGTATTCTTTCCGAAACTTTGGAGTATATAATGTAGAAGTTCCAGATATCTTTATCAATAGATAGTTGTAAAATTGTCTTATAGTATTTATGTTTTTGCTTTCTAGTGGAAAACTAAAACGATATTTCCTGATCAGAATGATGAAATCCCCCATAGTATCTTTGTAATCTTAAATAACTTTGGGTTTTATAACTTCTTTTCCACATTTCTGTCTCACCATTTTTGTTGCTAAATGGGATAGGAGTCGTGCTTGGCTTTCCTCTTGGAGTTTGAAAATTTGTGTTGTTGCTTTTTAGTGGAAAGGTAAAATGATATTTCTTGATCAGAACGATCAATTCCCCTCTTAGTATCATTGTAATCACAATTGTTGCTAATGGGATAGGAGTTGTGCTTGGTTCTCCTCTTGGAGTTTGAAAATTTAAACTCGAGAAAATTTTTATCTCAGAAATGTAAAAAGCCTAACAATAGCCGGACACCGCTTATTTTGACTAGACTCGTAATCAAAAAAGCTACCTATGTCTAGCTTCATCCGGACGCCTGGCAACGCTACTCTCACCCCATTATCTAATCAAATATGTTTAAAAAATTATACCAAAACTAATACTATATCTAAAACACATGGGATTTAAAAAAAATTGAAAATTAAAAATTCTTAAAGAATGTGCATTTATTTTGTTGAATGTAATTTATATAAATATAATCCTGTTACAATTATAAAAGCCAAATACTGCTTCACAAATAGCGAGTTATGGGCAGGTGCGTTGTCCTGATGCAAAATCCACGAATTGCTCTTCCACAACTCAGGCTATTTTTCACGAACTCGTTCTTGCAGTGTTGCCATAACTGTCAATTAAGAAAAACAAATAAAAAGGTCTCAGAAGTTCTTATTTTGGGATTGTGGCAAAATTAAACACCAAAGTGTACTAACTCTAATATATTCCGAGCTCGAATACTTAAGTATTCATCGTCTTGGAATTATTAGTTAAGAATTGTGGTATGATAAATTTTGTAATATCTTTTAAAAAATATTAGTTTCATCAACTTTAAACATTCAATATTCAAATTGACGCTTGATATCATTAATATTTGTATTCCATTCGTTGCTTTATATTTATGGTTATTCTGTGTAATGACTCTTAGTATTGTTTTTTTATAACATCTATTTTATATTTTTAAGCTACCTTTGCGATTTAAGTAATTTGGCGGTGTATGTTGAGACAAATTTAATGGATAAACACAATCAACGAAATAAAAGTGATATGATGGCTACGGCCACAAACCAAGAAAAGGAAATAGAAAAGAAAATGTCTCCAGATAGTACAAGACGGCTGCAAGATGAAATTAATACGCTAACAAAGAGAAATTGTGAATTGGAATCTCAATTAAGAAGTTTAGAAACGACTAATTCTAAGGAATTGCATATAGATTCGTTAGACGGTGCTGATAATGGTAAATAAATTTTTTTTATATGGGGCTTTTTGTTTTAACTTATTGACTGAATAATACATGCCTATTTCTGTTTTTTCAATTTCGATAAAAATAATGACCTATTATTCTGTGAAAGGAAAAAAAGGATATTTCAATAATGTCTGATTCTGCCAATTTATTGATCTGAAGAAGAAGATAGAATCTTCGATTTTAAGCCTCGTCTGGGCTCGGGTAAATATGTTGGTTTTTCCTAAAACGTGTACTAGGTAGATCGAAGAGGATTAAGTTAATCGCATGCTAAGAGGAACTTAAGAAGGTTTTAAAAGATGCTTTGGAATTCCCCAAAAGAAGATCACTTGGAATTTCCGGAGTCGAAGGATTATTGTTTTGGGGAAGTGTGTACGTGTGCTTGATCAAAATAATGAGCTCTTATTCTGTGAAAGGAAAGAAATTATATATCAATAATGTCTGATTCTGTCATTTGATGATCTGAAGAAATTTGCCATATTTCACATATCCTAAATATATAGAATAAGAACTATGGACGTTAGTGTTAGGTCGATAATGATGATGAGGTAGCACAATAAACAAAGTTCGATAACTACTTAAACTCACTATATATATATATATATATATATATATATATATATATATATATATATATATATATATATATATATATATAGACCGCCCGTGTCCCATCTCTAGGAGTATCGTAACTCCGCTGATATGCAGGCGTTCGAGACAGAATGAACTTTTCATCGATTTAAAACATTTCGCCTAGGTTCTTGTAATTGTATTGGTTTTTCCTAAAACGTCTACCAGGTATATTGGAGAGAAGAAGTTAAATGCATGCTATTAGGAACTTAAAAACATTATAAAACAGAGATGCTTTGGAATTCCTAAAAAGAAGGTAATTTGAAATTCCCGAGGTCGAAGGATTATTGTTTATTGGCGAAGGTCAGATTTATTTATTAATAGACGAAAATATTCAAATTATGCTACTTACTAATTGTTGATAGAAATTTTAACGTGTTTTTCAGCAGTGAAACATAAGGAGTTGGAGAAACTCGTTAGGATGCTGAAACAAGAAAAAGATGAAATATTGAAAGACAAACAAGATCTTCATGAAAAATTGAAATTTCAGGATATAGAACTAAAGGATGCATTGGCACAGAAAAAATTAGCCATGACTGAATACGCAGAGGTTTCAGACAAATTAGCAGAACTTAGACAACAGAAACAAAAATTATCGAGACAGGTAAACTAAATACTAAATATGTACCATCAATCAATAAGTCCCCAGATTGGCGGTTAAAAGTGAAAAAAATCACATTTTTACCTTTCAAACGAATTTTTTAAAGTAGACAATTCCGAAGTTTTAACAAATAATTAAATAAATAATTCTGTGGTTTAATCGTGCATCGTTGTTCTAATGGTAAAAATACCGTTGAGGCAAAACCTTGACTAGAAAATTATTGTGCTTTTCAGAAAAATCTATCTGAATTAAACGGCAGTTATTTTAATAGACTGTCCTCGATAAAACCGGCTGAAAAATTCGGCTGGTGGCAACATTACATCCTTTGGGTATATACATGGTATATTTTTCATCAAATATTACCTGGAAATGGGTAAAATAATTAACGTTGATTATTACTGTAGATTGAAAATAAAATTGCCAAAAAAATGGCATTGATTTTCTAAAAAGGCCATACAAAAATCAATTTTAAAAATGACATATTAATGTTGGATAATTATTGAACTGGCTAAGGAAATAATTTTGTGGAGTAATTCAAAATTTTACTATAATTCTTATTTTTTGTTTATTAAACCGAAGACTTATTAATCGATGATAAAAAAATTGTATTTATGGAGTATTTGAGAATAAATTAACCTTCTTTCCATGTAGGTTAGGGACAAAGAAGAAGAATTGGAAACGGTAATGCAGAAGGTAGATTCCCTACGAAACGATATAAGACGTGCAGAAAAGTTGCGAAGAGAACTCGAATCTAGAGTTGAAGAATCTCAAGCTGAAGCAATTAAAGAAAGGAAACTTCGTGAACGGTCTGAAGAATATTGTAGACAAATGCAAGCAGAATCTGATCGACTTAGAGTAAGAAGTGAACATGGTCCCAGGGATCAACAAGATTCATTGAGGTTAAAGACGGAATTGGAAAAATTAGAGGTAAGATCCAGATTTCAAAAATTGTAATTAGTTGCAACTGCAAAAGTGCAATTGGAAATAACAGATTATCTACTATTACTTCTCTAACTTCAATTTGACTATAAGATACTCAAACAAAGAACATAAACTGCATAAAATGCTAAAATATAATCGTATGTTCGATCCGAGGAGTAATTTTGGTCCAATATTTTCAATACAAAATCCTGAGAATAAGATAACAAACCTGAAAATGTTTTTGAGAAAACTTTGACCATTTCTAAATGAGAAAGGGGTTATCTCAACCGTTTAACATGACATATACACTGGGGTTAAAACCTTAACTAACCTTTGATTTCTATACATTACTCTTCGAGTTCACTGTTTTCACTATCAGAATTCACTTATCACCATCATCTGAATATCATCTTCATCAATAATAATGACAATAATAATAACAAGCTAAGTTACTGGATCACAAGCAGGCAAAAGCTAGAATCCAGGATCAATACACTAAAAGAGTGAAGTCACTTATAAAGTCCAAATTAAATGCAAGTAACTTAGTCCAGGCTATACCACGTCCGTTTTAACGTACTCTTTTGGAGACAGACCTCTAGGGTATTCTGAGGTTGACATGAACAATGATGACGAAGAACAACAACATCCACTATCTGAACAACATTATCCCGAAAATAGGGCTTGATCGGCCTTCTCAACTTGCACTTTTAACTGGTAATGAAGCTACATGAATTCTTTCGTATAAATCAGGAACCTCAGCCCTACATCGGATTATATCCAAGGCGGATAAGGATTACTCACCCCTCAACCTCGCATCACCAGAATCTGACTTGGATATAATATGGGACAACGAGAAGCTGTTAACAAAGAAGCTTCAAACAGATGGCTTACTAGCAGAAATTTCTTTCCAGAGACCGAAGGCTTCATGATTGCTATCCAGGATCAAGTTATTAACACGAATAACTACAAGAAAAATGTTATTACGAATCCAATTACTCAATCAGACATATGCAGAAAGTGACAACAAACATCAGAGACCATTCAACATATAACATCTGCTTGTAGTGTGTTAGCTAATACCGACTATCTACACCGGCATAACCAAGTGTGCAAAATTATCCTCATGAAACTGACCAACAAGTTCGGTCTTCTCAAAATCAGCTGCAGAAAGTGCTTGAAAATGACCCTACTACAATAGGTACATTATCACCGACAGACAGGTGACGAATAACAGACCTGATATCGTGGTGGTTGATAGTCCTTATCGATGTAGCTATATCGAACACTCATAATCCTCTGAATATTTTGTATCCGGGATAGGTAAATGATACCGGCTCCAAGCTGAATAGTTTTTCCCATAATAATAACAATTCCATCTATTCTTACATCTTTGTAAGAGAATCTTTTTTGCATTTGCGAGCATGTTGGTAACGACTTTGCCATTCTAATAATGAAATAATGAAAAATTGTTGAAATAAGTTATTGCAGAAATTTCCAGATCTGACAATCTAAATGTGGTGGTTTGGGTTAAATGAAACCCAAACAGGTTCAATGGGATTAAGATCGAGGAGATATGGTAGCAATCTCAATGTATTGTAACCAAATTTTGTCGAGTTCAAAAGTCTAAAGCCTCAGCTTATACATCTATATAATATAATATAAATCTACCTTTAGCCAATTATCTGAAAATGACATATTTTGGGAACAAGCATTTGGTCTTTTCAAAATGCAAATGTAGGAGATTTTGCAGACTACCAATTTACTACAATGAATTATAACATTGGTGAATTTAAAATGAGTTTGGTATGAAACTGTGATGTCCCCAACCACGTGATTCATCTTACTGGTTCCGAATGAGTTTAGAATGTCAATTGTTTTATTCGATGTAAAAAGAAGTATTGATTTACCATAATGAATTTGAATATGATTATTATACTATATTAAAGAAAATCATTTTTTGTAGATGAAACCCCTTCGTTACTGTTATAAGTCGCAAGATTTTTTTAATAAGTGAGAGAAGAATGAATGTATATTTTCTCCATGAAGATAATAGATCCACCCTCCTTGAGATATTATTTTATTCTTCGTAAAATCATTGTCGTCAATTCTCTAATGTTTTTTCGCTTATCAAAAGCTTGCGGTTAATTTGTTAGTTAATTTCGCCTCATCAAATACCTATATTATGTATACGATATTATGCAAACTGTCTTTACCACCATCTATCTTGTAATTTTCTGAAAGTATATGGATTCTGTCACCTATCAATTTAGAATAATATTCACCAAACGCTATTGACCCAACTAAAGTTTGTTCGGGAATTGGTTGACGAGATGACAAAAGGGATCCAAAACTTCTGGCAGACCATCATCTGCAGATACAGAAGAGCGACTAAATGGCAAATTACGTATTTTAAGCCAAAATGATGGGAAGAAAAAAGACTGTGACACTTGTACCCATAAGCCTGGACTAAATATGGTGATTGTTTCGAACGTTACCATACACTAAAACATAAAACGTAATTTTTTCATATTGCGTATAAATTTATTTAGTGATATTTATTTAGTGGTAGTGATTATGGTAAGGTTAGGTTTGATTTGTGTTTCTATATTCTTGAAATTTATTATTTTTGTAAGCAATTACTTTTTAGTTTTTTTTTTTAGTTAATTATTTTTCATGTTATAATTGTAATAAATTATTGTGTTTAATTTGAATAAACATCTGTGTAAAAAAATCCCTTATAAATAAACATTCCGAGTAGACAGATAAGTAGATAAAATAATAGTCCGAGTACAGTGTACTCACAAAAGACATATACGTCCACGTAAACCTATTTAATTGCCAAACTAATTTTGACATCTAATTTAAAAAAAAAATAATGATACCGTACATTTTTCCAAACGAAGAAATTGTTTCAACTTTAATACATAATAGCCTTCAAAAATATCATTTTAGGTCCAATATAACGAAACTTTGACTCAACAGCAAGCAAGATATAACATGGAATTATCATCTCTTAGGGATCAACTTCACGAGGCTGAAACTCATAGAGAACTATTAGAAAGAGAAGTAAGTTATATTTATATTCTTGTATTTCTAAGTTGGGATTGTTCATTTGTAATTGTATATTATGTATCTGTTTTGTTTTATATT
This sequence comes from Diorhabda elongata, assembly GCA_026230145.1. Classification (NCBI taxonomy): domain Eukaryota; kingdom Metazoa; phylum Arthropoda; class Insecta; order Coleoptera; family Chrysomelidae; genus Diorhabda; species Diorhabda elongata. The sequence goes on from CM047932.1 coordinate 19,802,986, forward strand.
AGGTTCATATTCTTAAAGAAAAACTGGAGAAATCCAGAACAGAAGCATTAGCAGATTCAGATCAATTGATTGCTGATCTAAAAAGCAAGCATGATAGGGAAAAATACATTCTCTCAGAAGAAAACAAAAATATTTCTTCAAATGTAAATTTCGTGAGTTTTACTTATATGATTCATGAGTTTTCTATTTTTTTTCCAATTAACAGTTTACTAACCTTTCATTGAAAATTAACCAGCTAAAAATTTATAACTAATACAGTGGAGGATAGTATATAATATTATAGTAAGCTATTTACACCAAATTTACTTACAATATGTTAGATGTTGAATTATTAAACATTTTTAGTTGAATTATAACAAGAAAATATACAGAATATACCATGATGAGCTGTGTTAACAACGGGCAAATTTTTATGCAGTTTTTTTATGCAAAAACAAAGCACAAGAGTAGTTCGAGTAGTGCCTGCTGCGTGGAGGTATCTGCGGATAATGATCTTAAACTCCTGAAGATTGTAGTGTTCCCCAAAGACGTGCCTTGGTAGCTGGTTCCTCAGGCACTTCTCCGAAGAAAGAATTTCCGATAAATTGAGTCTTGTTGTTCATTATCCAAGTCTGCCTGTCGAGTATGTCCCGTAAATACTGCTCTAGGTCAGAAGAGTGTGGTAGTTTGCTAAAACAGTGTCATGTTCTATGTTCTAAGCCGTCCTAGTTTCTGGTCAACTCTGGATTGCATATAAGTCGAATTGCTTCCTTCTGTATTGAGTCGAGCATCCTCAGGGTATAGTTTTATGTTTTATCCTTGTATATTCTTAAGAGCCTTTATACCTCGGCACGTAAAGTTTTCATACGTTTCTTTAAAGATATTAGTGGGGTACAATACTTTTGAAAACTCGAAATAAAAAAGAGTTGATCAAAAAGCTTTGAAATTTCAAAGTCCAATTCCGAAATTATTCTCACAATATTATGACAATGAAAAATATCCGGTTGGTATTTCTTTTTATTCCTGTCCTACCATTGAAACTGCATTCCCACTATATATTAATATGCTCTACATGACATGTGGGCCTAGGGCAAGAATGGCTATATTACATAGTTTCATATATTGTACAGGGTGGTCCAACGAAAAGTTTCCTTTTTTTAGTAATTAAATTCAAAAATGTTCGGAAAAGTCGATTTTGCTTTTGAGGGGGGGACACATTTTAAACATATTATTCGATGTGCGCCTTTAACCCCTTAGTGGGGGCGAGTAACAATCCTAAAATTTTAAATGGAAAGAGGGGTCGACTGATATATCATTTAAAAGGACACAAAATTGTCTTTCTAATGATACCCTATTTGTTGAATTTTACTAAAACAGTTAATGCGAAAACGGCGTTAAAGACATTAAGCCGAAAATTTTGGTATTAATGAAAAATACAAATAAGTTTTAATTATTACGAGTGAAAACAACTGCAATCGTTAGTACATTCTAATGTTTGATATTTTTAACATGCTTTGTAAAAAAAAGTAAACTAGCCGTTAAATTGATTTATTCAAACCTCTCCTTCTAATCCACGGAGGTGCTCCATCTTGCTGAAAATGAAGCCGATCAGCAGTATGATTTTGGTCATCTTCAATTATTTGTGTTATTAAAGGATCAATTGTATCTTCAAGCACGTTTAGGTAGACTTCACCAGTTAAATTTCCAGGAATAAAAAGTGGTCCTATGATATGATTTCCTAATATGCCACACCAGACGTTTATTTTTTGAGGATGCATTTTTCACACAATATTTCTCCATTCCATTATTATTTTTATTACAGTCAAACCATCGCTTCCTTGGTCGGCCCGTCGCCCCTTTTTCTTTTTCCCTATTGGTCTTCTTTGTAGTACTAATATTGGCATCCGTTCCTCCAATTTTTTATTAGTTCTTCTGCTCCAGCCCTCTTCTGTGTGTACTTAATCAGATTGCTTCCGCTCCACTCCAGAATGTTTTCAAGATCGGTATTGATGACGGTGACAAGATGCATACCTGGAGAACACCAGCGTTATCTGAAACCTTTTTGAGGTATGTCCATAGCAACCTGGATGGATCAGTCTTTGTAAAAGCTACTAAGCTAGTCAATAAATGAGTACGACAAACTGTACGATCTTAATTTATCTAGAAGGTTGGCATGCCAAACTCTGTCAAAAGCCTTCGACATGTCCAGCGTGATTGTTTGGGATTCCTCAATTTCTCTTTAGCTTTAGAATTTTCTATCCTTTAATTACAATTTGAAGAAAACAAAGAGAGTCAGGTTAAAAATTTACCATGAATTGCCTGAATCTTCCTAAATATTTGAACAACCCTATACATTAAACGATTTTTATTAACACTAGAAAAAAAAAGGGATGGTCGAATTCCCCGTATTTGAATATCCAAATATTGTTTCCAGTTTTTTACGGAATCTGTCAGATTTTGCAAAAAAATAACTGAAAATTGAGTCCTGCAGGTGTAATATGATTCTAATTAAATTATATTGAAATTAATTGAAGAATATAAAAAAATATTTTAAAAAACTATAAAAATTACGTTAGGATCTACTTCTGCTATAATCAGAAATTGTAGAAAATGAACATGAAAACTCGTGTATGCATATTAACAAAAGAAAATTTCCAATAGTTTTCAATATATATTTCTACTCAGCTCATTGTGATATGCTCTGTTTATGATTTAAGCATAAACACATGAAACATGATAATTGTAAGAAACGTACTTATCTTGTATATTTTTTCAAACTCTATCAAGCCATTGAAATGTATAACGACTTTTTTGATTGATCATCAATTAACAATTCAACAGAGCAACAGGATAAAGTACAAGAGTTTGAATACCTGGGAGTGAAGGTAACAAGGAAAGGAGAATAAATTTAAGAATTCGAGGAAAAATCGACAAGAGGCAATAACACAGTTGGTGCTCAAGGGAACCTATTAAGGTCCAAAGTTATCTCAAGGGTAGAGAACCTAAGAATTTACAGGACGCGTCATGAATAAGAAAGAGGAAAACAGACGGAAAGAGGAGTGTTGAGAAAAATTTTTGGATGGATACGAGTGGAACAATATGAATAGAGAAGAAGAAACAATGCAGAGATTAAAAGATTATATGATCAGGCAGAGATCGACTAGATAGTAACGGCAAAGACTGCGTTGGTCGGGGCATATAGCCAGAATGAAAAAAAAAACTGTGGGGGTAGCCGCAAAAAGAAGAAGAGGGCGTCCACGTAGAAAATGGCTAGATGCATGCGAGGTTATCAATCTCTGTGAATATCTTAAGTTGAATAATAAGTGGAGTTACGTAAATTACACAATACAAGGACATATAAGCCATAATAAGTATATCCTCGAAAAATCAATTTTTAGAATATAGCAATGATTACAAGAACTTAAGTCCTTGTATTGTGTAATTTACGTAACTCCGTAACCGGCGATCTGAGTTCTAGAAGTGAGAGAGGGTGAGTTTTTAAGGGTGAAAAATAGTTTATCTCGATTTCCGAAAAAACTACAAGTTTTATTGAAAAAGTTAAATTGCAAAGTTGTAGGTAATGAGAAGATCTACAACTTTTGTATTCTCAATTTTTTCAAATAACCTCAAAATTTATGTGAAAAATTCAAGTAACCAAATTTTGATTTTTTATGATTTGATCTTTTTTCTACGAAATTTGGTGAATACTTACCTTTTCATGTCCCAAATATACTGTAATTTATTTGGTTCCAAATATTTATTTTTTCGTATTATTTTGACTTAATATGAAAAAAACAATAGAAAATTCTCGCGTCAAAATATCACCTTTTTTCAAAAAATCAGTGTGCTTTTCGTTCGTTGAAATCTGTACTTTATGATGGTTTGAAAATATAAATAAATTACTCTAGTAAATGTTCTCAAAAGTTGAAAAAAATCGTAAGAAATTCGAATTTTCTTTTCAATCATTATATACAATTTTGAGCTATTTATCAAAATTTACACATTAATTACTCAAAAAAAAAACGTGAGATTACATGATAGTTGCAATTTTTTTCAGTAAAAAATTTTATTTATTAAATTCTTATTACATTCATGTCATAGGAAACTCGTAAAATATAAATATTCTATTGAATTTATATACTTCATTCTGATTACATTATTCATTATAATATTTTTACAAACGTTAATCTTGTTATTTACCAAAACATTATTTAGATTTCTAATTAACTATCCATTAGTTTTTATCTCCTTGAAGGCATTTCCTCATCGTTAGATTCGAAATCTTCAAGTCCATCACCTTCTTCGTCTCCAATATTATTTCCAGTCTGCATTGGTTTTTCATACACAATTTCATCTAAATCATCAACATCCTTGTAGGTTTTTTCTTCCATATTGGAGCAATTTTCAGAACCATGACAATTTGAGCATAAATTTGTGCATTTAAAAACCATGTTATCGTCAACCACTTTTTATACAGTTACATACAGTTTCACAGCTGCAGCAAATAGTTTTAAGCAATCCTTCCGGAATTAATTCCTATTCTGTGAATTTGGGCATAATGCCACGTTGATGTTTCCAGTCCCAATCTGTTGCTGTCTGTCATTCTTTACAATAATATGCCCTGTGGGTGGGAGATTTGCCGAAATGAAAGATGATTTAATTTTTTCCAACTTGATCTCAATTTATCTAAATCTTAATTGATTCGGTGTTATTTTTTCATTTTTACATTTATAAATGGATTAGATGAACTACGAGGATGTATTGATATTCTCAAAAAATGCAACCAGCAGCTACTTCAACTAAAAGTGGGGAACGTAGTCGTAGAAAACCTTAGACAATAAACCATTTTTGCAAAAAAAAATTATCTAACCGAAAAACAAGGACAAAATAATAAAAACTCTAATGAAAAGATTAAGGTCACAAATATTTTCCTGTAAACAAGTAGAGGAAGATGCTGATGCTGACATAATAAGACCTCGATAGAAATTGTTTGATATACTAATGAAATTGTCATTGTTGCGGGTCGAGATATTGATCTTTGATTTTTTAAATCATTTAAATTCAAATAATATTGACATTTCTTTTCTCAAACTAGGTTCTGGAATGTGGGGATCTATTTTACATGTTTAAATTCTCCAAAAATATTGTTGCATTTCCGCATTGTTTTTTTTTTTCGGTTGCGATACAACATCTGGATTTGCTGGAAAAGGAAAAAAGTATCGTAAATTCATTATTAGATGCTAAAAATTTGGCTAATGTTTTTTTATATCTCAAAGAATGAAAGAAATATATAAAAAAATGGATTATACGAGGATATATTGAAAAATTCTTAGCCTACTATAGAACCAAACAAAATTTCGATATCAAAATATTTTATTAATCAACATATTCTCTTAATTGGATACATTTATTACAGCGAACCTGCAACGTCACCGACTATCCCTCCCATTCTAATAGCAGTGAAATTAGTAGTAATAAATATAAAGATCACATGACACCACTCCAATGGGTACCAGATGAGTACAAGCCATACTTCCAAACAATGGTACATGGTGATAATAAACTTAATTTTCTGACTAGAAAACTTTAACGAGTTAAAGAAAATCTTGCTCTGCTCCTCATTTATTAAACTAAAAAGTTCGAATGATTTTTAAACAAAACTTTCTGTTGTAAAAAGTTTTGAGACAACATCAAGCTAGTAAATATGTAAAATAAATCATAATCAATCCAATATTTTACAATTTTTGAAGAAAATCGTATTTTTCATAATTGTGATCAATGAGTATAATAATTAAAATGTTTGGGTTATAACTTCTACAAGGTTATAAGGGTTTTGGAGTTTCTTGTAAAGTTGGTTATTAGCGACATTCCTCTAGTACATCTATTAGTTGGTGGTGTACTATTAATTTCAACCATTTATAATACATTAAATTTGTCCCAGACATATGTTTTGCATTATCCTTTGAAGACATTTTCCTATTTTTGAATGTAGGAGTAGAATGTTTACGGACGTAATATGTTCATTAAGAATCCAAGAGGTTATTACACAATAAAAACCCTTTCATCTCATGTAATACAACAGTTGAGAAAACAGATACGAAGGTTGCTACTTAAGTTTTGAGATATGGCAACACTGATGTGAATATGTCAAATCTGACATTACCATAATAAAGTTTGACTACGAGTGCTATTTGAGATCTTTACAGATATTTGAAATATTCACAGTGTTTCGCTGATATTCCAAATTCAATCGTGGTGTCAAGATTTGTGGGATCGGCATGCTATCTCCTTCAGTTTCTATATTCTTCATTTTACTGAAAAATACTAAAGAATTCTTTATGGAGAAATTATCTGGTTTGATGGACAACTTTTCAAACACCATTGCTAACCATTTTTTATATAATACTATAATCGAATCCTTCAGTTAACACTAACTTTATGTTGCTTCTAATTCATTAGTAATTTGTATATTGTAATTTTTAGCTTACGGAATCCATGAATCGTCTTCAAACAGAAAAGAACAATTTAGAATCGGAATATGAACAACTGAGAAGCAAACAAGAAGCTCTGGGTCAGTGGGAATCTCAGCTATCTGAAATTATTCAGTGGGTTAGCGATGAAAAAGATGCTAGAGCATATCTTCAAGCTCTAGCAACCAAAATGACTGAAGAACTGGATTATCTTAAACACGCTGGTAAATAGAATTTTTATTTTTTACTTACTGTTTGCAATGTAAGTATAAAAACCCTTATTCTCAAAGTTTTTAAATTATTATATACCATATTGCTTTTAATTGAGTAACATCTTTATATACTCAATACCATTGTTGGAAAATTTCGTATTAATGCGCTAGTTTTATTTTTCATTTTGAACGTCTTTTTGAATCACATAATTCATAACAAAAAAAATATCATAATTCTATTCTCGATTAATTATGAATATATAAATATTCGATGGCTCGGAATGTATACATTCCCAATACAGTTCACTATTTGTTCCCGGGGGTGGGGTATATATATATATATATATATATATATATATATATATATATTTATTTATTTATTCTGCAAGGCCGTAACAATTTCCAATTTAAAAAAAAAAAATATATACAACATAACAAACGCTTAAGGTACTGTTCTATTAAGTTTAAGTATTTCTTTTTGTATATAATATTTGAGTTCACATTTCCATATAATTTAGTTTTATGAATGTAATTACGAGTATGAATGAATGTTTGTAAAATAAAATAATTGTAATAGCTAGTTAAGAAATTGTATATTTTGAATATTTTATTCATTATAAAGAACAGACCCGGTCTTAAAACTATTATCATCTGACCTTATAACCATAACAATTTATCGCAATAAAATTTTTTATTTTGACCTCACAATATAATACCCTGAGAATAAAAAAATAATAATAACATAATAGAATAAAGAAATTCAAATAATTATTAATGGCGCCCAAATTAAAATCCGATTTTATTTAAAAAAAAAAAATTATAAAAATAAACATTACACATTATCATACCATAACAATAATGGCGCCCAACGTGGGGCATATATAAAAATTGGGCATAAAAAAAAATTGGACATAACAAAATTTGGCATTAAAGAGTTTACAGTAATAACAAATTTAAACAAGAAAAATGGAAAAAGGAATGACACTCAGAGATGGAAAACAAATAAGAGCAGAAGGAGAATCAGATGAAGAAGAAAGGAGACATGGAATGGGTGAGTTCCAAGTACATTATATGGAACAAGACCATAATGAAGAAACAGAGAGAACTGAAACAGAAGAAATGATAGAAAATCAAACAGCAGAAAATTCATAGAAAAAGAAAGAGAGGATGGATATAATGAGTATGTTCCAGATTATGATAAAAAAAATGGATGAATCTAAAGAAGAAATAAAACGAGAAATGAATACAAATAGTCAAAGAATGGAAGAGAAAATAGAAGATATGAGAAAACAATTGGAAGAAGTAAGAAGCTATGCTGAAAACAAAATACAAGAGACAAAACAAGAAATTCGAGATGAAATATTAGGAAGATTAATGGAAGTGGAAGAAATACAATCTAGAGAAATGGAAAATATTAAGAAAAATGAAAATGAATTAAAAATGGAAATAGGTGGGAATAGTAAGAAAATAGAAATAAATACTGAGAAGATAAAGAAATTAGATAGACAAATAATGAAAACGAATAAAAATATGCAAGATATGGAGGAAGAGATGAACAAAAAAATAAAAATGAATTTTAAGATAGCAGAAGAAGAGAATTATAAAACAAAAAGGGAATTTAAAATGGAAATAAAGAACATACAAGGAAAAATAGAACAAATTGAGAAAAAAGGAATGAGTATGGAATATGTTGGAGGAGTAAAAACAATTTATGGAGCAACTAGTCAAAAATTTGATGGAAATATTAAAAAACTGATTTTATTTAGAAAAAAAAAATTTATAAAAATAAACATTACACATTATCATACCATCATAGTGAGAGAATAAGAGGAATCTTCCATGTTAATCAGTTATATAGATTTTATACATAAAACGAAAGGACATGACTGATAAATTTATTGATATTTCATTAATACTAAAAAAATTATAACTGGGAATTTATCACAAAATAATTATTGGAATAAAAGACAATAACTGAGAACAACTTATAAATAAGAATTAAAATTTGGTTTTCTTATTTCTTTTATAAATAAAATAAATCAAGAAAACAAATTTTGGGAATATTGTTATGGTATAAATATATCCAAAATAAATTATTAAATAATAATAAGATATAAATAAAGCAATAAGTTCAGTTCTGTTATTCGGTTACTTAGAGCAGTTTATCACAATAAAATAAATAACATTCTTTATATTAAGTTTTGGCCAACACTATATTCTAAATTATTATTTAATTTTGACAAATCCTGTATAATCAAAGAATTTATTCCATAAATTGACAGATAAAAACAGGAGCACCAACTTCAAAAATTTGTGTGACATACCAACATAAATTTTAAGGTTATAAATGAAAAAATATAAAAATTTTGACAACTGCAATGATAAAATTAATAACGTAGGAATGAAATAAATACAACAAAGAAATTATAGAATAATATTATTTGAATAAAGTCACAATAATTTAAAAATTTAGAAATGACAATTTAGTAACTAACTTTTAAAATAAATATCATTGGTTAAATAAAAAAAAAAGAAAGAAGGAAGAAGAGAATCAACAAGGGGAATATAAAAAATTATTTTTGAGAAAGAAAAAGAGTAAAATAATTTTAATTGAAATTTAAAAAATTAAAATCTTGATAAAAAAGGCATAAAATATTCAAAGTATTGATAATTAATAATTGTATAAGTGTAGTAATAAGAAATTAGTGAAAACAATTAAGTAAAGTGAGAATACTCAGAAAGGGACAATTTCCAAGATAAAGAAGTTGTGAAAAGGAAAAGAACAGGAGTGGAACTACAGCGGAGTATCCGTTTATTCTGCAAGGCCGTAACAATTTCCAATTTAAAAAAAAAAAAATATATACAACATAACAAACGCTTAAGGTACTGTTCTATTAAGTTTAAGTATTTCTTTTTGTATATAATATTTGAGTTCACATTTCCATATAATTTAGTTTTATGAATGTAATTACGAGTATGAATGAATGAATGAATGTTTGTAAAATAAAATAATTGTAATAGCTAGTTAAGAAATTGTATATTTTGAATATTTTATTCATTATAAAGAACAGACCCGGTCTTAAAAGTATTATCATCTGACCTTATAACCATAACAATTTATCGCAATAAAATTTTCTATTTTGACCTCACAATATAATACCCTGAGAATAAAAAAATAATAATAACATAATAGAATAAAGAAATTCAAATAATTATTAATGGCGCCCAAATTAAAATCCGATTTTATTTAAAAAAAAAAATTATAAAAATAAACATTACACATTATCATACCATAACAATATATATATATATATATATATATATATATATATATATATATATATATATGGTTCATGTAGTTAAACATTCTTCAGCGAACGCTAACTGGTGCGATCCTCACTTCCAACTGCGCACCACTGGTCAGTTACAATTCGACGATAATTCTACGCTAGAAGAGAGAAGTAATAATGACAAAATAGCGGCACTTGAAGAAATTTGGGATATATTAGTTGATAAATGCAAGAAATATTTTCAACCATACGAAGCCTTTACAATTGATGAGCAGCTAGTTTGTTTTAGGTTTTAGTAAGTGTCCTTTTAGACAGTTTATAAAATCAAAACCGGGGCGTTATGACATGAAAATTTGGACAACCGCAGACGTGAAAGTATCCTAACTAGCTTCAGAACAAAGTTTGTCATCGTCATTTTACGTAGAAAGTAGGTGAACGATTCTGTTTTTTAGGAATGTAACATTAATGATTCTGGAGACCTGGAGTTACCTTAAGCAGCGGCAGTGTCGGGCTTATTTTTGCGAAGTTTTAAATGTTTCTTTAACAAGTGATATGTAAGATGGAAGATTGTAAAATAATTGTCTTTTATTATACCGCGCCAGCTACCGTAGTATGATTCAACCAAATCTGATACAACACGATATCTTAATTTCTTTCTGCTTCTCGAGTCGACAACAAAGAAACGATACATTCACGTCTGCGGTTGTCCAAATTTTCATGCAATAACGCCCCAGTTTTGATTTTATAAACTATCTAAAAGGACACTTACCCCTAAAACAAACTAGCTGCTCATTGTAACGGCTTCGTATAGTTAGGTTAGGTTAGGCATTTACCAACGAACATATTCCAAATTTCTCTAATTGCCGCTAATTCTTCCTTCTCTCTTCTCGCGTAGGTCTTCGAAGTATAAATAGCCAATTATTTGCTCAAATCTATCTCTAGACATGACTGATGTGTGGGTACGACAGCTTGAGGTGTGGGTTCTTGATCTGAATCTTCTTCACTTTCTTTTTCTATATTGTACTCTATTTCTGAAACAAGTACATTGATTTCGTCCTCATATTCTTCATCCGATTCATAGTCAATTCCGAACTATCTGTATTCGGGTTTTCAAATACCTCTTCATGCTCGCGTTGTCAGTGGTCTACGTCTTCGAAAACAATCCATTCTAACCCAAATCTGCAAAAAGTCTCGAAAATTCATAAACGTATCTCAAAATCAAAACAAGAAAATAAAAAAATTTATACATATTGAAGAGAAAAAATATTAAAAAAATAATAAACATAAATCAATATAATTGTGAAATAAATCAGCCTTCTATAATAAACAAAAAAAAATTTGATCCCACATGATTCCATAAGTTAACATCTCTTCGACCTCCACTTCCATTAAATGATGCTTCCCTCGTTAGTGGTAAACTGCTTCTGGAGTACAGTTCACCCCGTACAATCTTGTAAAAATAAAAGATACAGCAGCCAAGTATTTTTTATTTATTTTAATTGCTGAATACAAGATGATCAAGTTCATTCATTTTATTCACTTGGAGCTTCATTTGTTCCATGATAGTACCATTGATACCAGTTTCAAAAGGTATTCTTGATAATATTCTTTTCAGTGTCAAAACTGAATGCAACTGAAAATAATTCGATAAATACCTATACAACCTAGGAATTCTTTTGTACATAGAAAGAGCAAACGTTTTATCCTGTATAGTCCATCGTTTTCCTGTACCTTGGTTAATATTTTGGCTAGTGTATTCCGATGAACTTAATATATAACCATTTCCTTAGGTGCTAAATTGTTCTTACTAGCTCCAGCTACAGTCAAAAAACCAGATTTTTATTTGTCAAAACTAGTAAGTTTCTCTGTACCAATGAAATGTGAAAATTCACTTGAAAACTCCAATGACTGGAAATGAATACAAAAAAATAAAATGTATGAAAATAAGAGGAAAACCAGAACAGAAAGCAAACCAACTGAAAATTAGCAAATACAATTTTGAAACAGTTTAACTATCTATGAATAACGTTGGGACAAACAACCAGAAAAAGGATAAAGGATAGGATATAAAAGGGCTATCAAGCCTATGGAAAAAACAAAAACCTACTTAAAAAACATAACCAAACAAAACAAAATAAAAATGTACAAAACCCTAATAAGATCAGTAATCACGTATGCAATGGTAAAACAGTAATAAACAAAAGAGAAGAAGAACTTAAAAGAACAGAAAGAAAGATAATGAGAACTATAACAGGCTCAAACATAACACAGGAAGGAGAAAGAAGAGCAAGGAAAAACGAAGAAATAAAGAACTGGGCCGGGCATATAATGAGAAGAAAATCAATTGAAATGATTAAAAGAATGACGCAATGGATCCCATTGTGACCAAGGAGAAGGGACAGGCCGAGAAAAACTTGGAGAATCGAGATATAAGCATATAAGAGTACTCAATATAGAAAACTGGAGTTCAAAATTCCGGAATCCAAAAGAATGGAAAATAATAACAAAAGCAGCCAAAACAAACGACAAACTATAAAGAATATAAAAATTAGAAAACGAGGAGTAATCCACCTCAAAAAAAAAGGATGATACATAATCATTTCCCTAGGTGTTAAATTGTTCTTACTAGCTCTAGCTACAGTCAAAAAATCTGATTTTTCTTTGTCAAAACTAGTAATTTTCTCTTTACCAATGAAATCTGAAAAATTCACTTGAAAACTCCAATGGCTCTTCCATAGGTAACTTGTCAAATGTTAAGGCATGATCGCTTGGACTATCAACTTGATGCTCCTCGACAATCATATCAGTCTCTACTATACCTGTATTTTTAGCATATGAATCTTTTTGGTTTAGTATACAGCCCTGAACTTTCGCATAACTGTGATCTTCATAAATGGATGTAGACAATGAAGACAGATGAGAGGTAGTAATAGATGAAATAGCGATAATTTAGTGTTGAGCATTGTATTTTCCAAAATTTTTCCCAGGAAAATATTTACATGTATACTTGACTCTGTCACCTACCTTCAAGTCCACCCTGAAATATTCAATGAAAAATTACAGAAAATATTCTCCATTCAAACCGATTTCAATAAGAAATCATAATTATAAATTACATTTCTGATAATATTACTTATCTGTGTACCGAAATCTGATGGAAATGTGGAGGAAATTCAGAAATTGATGACGAATGACATGATGACATTGACAGTAATGACACATTTTTACTACACTAGCGTCACGATTGGTAGGTGGCAGAAATAAATTTGTGTTGCCGAAATTTATATATAAGATGACCTTTTTGGTATGTTCTGTGTTAACACATGATAAGCTTTGTAATTTTAAGCACATATCTAGAGGCGCAGTTGTATTTTGTTTCAAAAATATTAAATCAACATTCAAAGGTTAAAGAGAAACTTCACCGAGCCAAAAAAAGCGCAACTGCTCTTTGGCTAATTTTGTTATTATCTATACAAAGTAAGAAGTAAATATATTTAAAAAAATTTTATACCTATCATTTTAGTACAGGATCCCATCGCTTGATCCTGCAGGCATCTGTTTTTTTTGATGAAATTAATTTTAAAGGAATTTTGAGGATGTATGGAATGGATTAAGGATAGATTGCCTTGTAAAAATAAGCCGCAATTACCTGTAATTAATTTTAATGTCATTAATATACTAATATGACTTGCAACAAAAATCTAAGTATGCAGAACATAGAAAAAACAAATAGAAAAACTCCAATTTTCTCTAAAGATTCTGTATAAAATGTTTTCAATGAAAAATGGGTCTTTCCCAAGCGATGAAAATTGTCATTATGCCCAAAAATTTATGTTTAATAAATAATAGGTGAAAAAATAATGAAACTTAATTTTCACAACTTTATACTATTGTTAAGAGCACGTAACAATGCGTGCATCTTCTCTCTTGCGCTTCCACTTACCTGGAGTGAGAGTCGTTCACAAAAATCATGGCAACCTCTGTTTGCGGTTATGGTGCAACTGGCAACCATGAATTTTCATGTTCAATGTATACAGTGCGGTCGTAAAGTATGGAATAATAATCCAAGAGATATTTTCAAAAACCCTCGGACACGTCAATTTTATTTTTCGACGAGGATTTTTTTGAAGAAAAAATTAATATACAGGATGTTCTCAAAAAAGCTGGGCAGGTAGCAACTTTGTTTTTTTAAATAGACGCCCCCAATTTTTTTTACATTTTCGGATTCCTTGTAAAATTCTAAGCATTTTTCATGTGACACCCCCTATACCTAACTTTAACCGTTTTGAAATTAGAGCGTGTTAAAAAAAAAATTCGCCTCGATATTACATTTAAGTCAAAGTAGGCCATGAGCAGCTGCAAACAAGAGAAAAATTTATACGAACTTAATAGAATCCACGGGTTTTCAGGTAACATTTTTTAAAAATTACGATTTTTACACGACATTTTAACTCTAATACCTAGTTTGCATAATTTGATTTTAACAAATGTTGAAAATGTCTTCCATTTGTTAACTGGCAATAACCTAACCGATTAATAAATTCATTCTGGACATTATTAATGACTTGTGGTGTGATACGTCGCATTTCTTGAGTAATACGATTTTTTAATTCTTCCATATCTGCAGGTTTTGTTTTAAAAACTTTTCCTTTTATGGAACTCCACAGAAAAAAGTCTAAAGGGGTTAAGTCCGGGGACCTTGGAGCCCATTCGATCGCCCCCCTTCTTCCAATCCACCTATTCAGCAAAATTTGATCTAAATATGCGCGAACTTGTGCATGGTAATGTGGCGGTGCGCCATCCTGTTGGAACCAAATGTTTACATTAGGTAAATCCTCTCCCGCATATAAAGTTGCTAGGGCTGGTAGAACATCGTTATGTAAAAGCTGCAAATACCTTTCACCAGTTAAACTTTCTTCAATGAAAAAGGGCCCTACAATACTGTTTCCTACAATACCCGCCCATACGTTAATTTTTTCCCTATACTGAGTATGGCCTTCGAGCATCCAATGCGGATTTACGTCCGACCAATAACGGTAATTTTGCGTGTTTACTTCTCCATTTAAATTAAACGTAGCCTCGTCCGAAAACACAATATTTTTCACAAAGTTTTCATTCTCAAGGCACATAGCTTGTAAACGTTCGCAGAACTCGAGACGTCTGTCATAATCGTCTTCATAAAGTTCTTGAAGGACTTGCATTTTGTAAGGGTGGTATTTGCTTTTATGTAATGTTTTGATCACTGCTGTTTTACTAACATTTAATTCTGAGGCTAGTTCTCTAGTTGTAACATGCGGCCGTTCTTGGACACTTAATAAAACATCCAATTGTGTTTCTTCTGAGACAGATGGTCTACCAATCTTTGGAGCATCTCTTACATGACCATGACATTTCAATCTTACTTACTGTTGATTGCGAAATTGGCCATAGCCAATCATGATTAAAACTTTTATCTTTTGCGTCTCAGTAAGCCGCATCTTGATAATAAAATTAATTATAAACATGTTTTTTCAAAAAGAAAAAACTATTGCGACCATGCAAAAAGATACTTTGATAGATATTTAGAAATCGAAAAACACTTAGGCAATATCGAATTAAAAGCAAAATGAAATAAAGTGCTGTTTTGTGTCAAAAGTCATAGCCTACTTATAATTTAATAGTAAATTGTTCATTCCTCTAATTTCAAAACGGTTAAAGTTAGGTATAGGAGTGTTACATGAAAAATGCTTAGAATTTTACAAGGAATCTGAAAATGTAAAAAAAATTGGGGGTGTCTATTTAAAAAAACAAAGTTGCTACCTGCCCAGCTTTTTTGAGAATATTAATTTTTTCTTCAAAAAAATCCTCGTCGAAAAATAAAATTGACGTGTCCGAGGGTTTTTGAAAATATCTCTTGGATTAGAAATTATTGAATTTATTCCATACTTTACGACCGCACTGTATAACACTTTAATTTTGCATGAAATTTTTTTAAAAAAACTGGTGAATGCAGTTAATTAACAACAATATACCTGTTTACACCTGGTAACCCTAATGCTGCGGCCGACTGAAAGCTGGCAACCATTTTTATTTTGATTTGTGACATCATTTTCTTTCAAATGCTGTAAAATTTAATTTTAATAGCACAGGCATACATTATTTTTCCTCATACCTCTACCCAAAGTATGCATGTCTTGGCCTCATTGTAGGGATCAAAGTCGTACTTTTCCACCCAAAGAGTAAAAGTGATGTCATGGAATGGTGCTAATAATATGTACATTTAAAGAAAACATATATCGCAGATCAGATACGTTCATTTGTCCGTTATAGAGCAGGAAACTGTATTAACCAAATGGTTGGGAAAAAATACTGTTAAATTCCTAAAAAAATTGCAGAATTTTTGAAACTGCCTAATTCCCTAAATTATACCGGGCGTTGTTTCAGAAGAATTTTCTTTTCACAAATACGCTTTTTTAACATGACAAAAAAGCGTCAAAAGAAAAGGTCATGTCATAGGGTATTAAGTTGCCAAAGATCAAATCAAAATAAACGCTTATTAATATGCCAAAAATTCTATTTTTCATCTATGATTTTTAACATAAAATTGTCGTACCCAATCTCCCAAGAGTTTGAATTAATCTCCGTAAATTATTTCTCGGTAACAAATTTTTTACAAAAATTTCCCTCGGCCAGAGCCTTTGGACTGCACCTCGAAACAATTTCCGAAAATGACTCGAGCACTAGGGAGATTATAAGTGATAATTTATGGGTAATATTTGCTAATATATCAAAATTATCACAATTTTTTTTTCTACTATTAACAGCAATCAGAAGACATTTTCTATTAGCTATTCTGTTGGCTATGGACCTATAGGTTGGTCTTTGGAATGTCCTGAAGAGACTTTTCCAGTGAGAAGGACTTTTGCACTTTATTTGAGATCAATTGGCCAGCTTCGTTTTAGTCTTCTGTTGTTTGGCTGTAGTAGTAGATTAGGATGGCTGTCTAGCTTTAGGTAGTGGTTATGGCTTCTTTCTTATAATGTCTCTTGTATTGTTGGTCTTGATGGATCAATTCTATTCCGTAGGTCCAATTGGGTATGATGACTGCCTTATATAATAAGATTTTATTTTGTAGGTTGATTTGCTTTCGATTCTTGGCGTGATGTTTCCTCCAATTGACTTTAGAGTATAAATGTAATAATAAGGTATTTGACCCAAGAAGTAACGGGTATCACTATGTTGTTAATGGAGGACATTGGCTTTTTCTTAGGTTAAATGTTATGTGCTGGGATTTGTTTTACTTAATTTGTATTCTCCATCTTTCGATCTGGAATAAGTGGTCGTGGCAGAAGCTATTATCGGATCCTCATGTATAGCCAGTATCACTGTGTCATCAGCAAACGTGACTGTCTTAGTCATAGTGTAGTTTGAGGTTGGAATGTCAGAAGTATACAGTGTTTTTCAGATAAAAGTATCCACCTTTAATAACTTTTGTAATACTGGTATTTAGAAAAAATCCAAAAACACGTCAATTTATGTTGGAAGGGGCAAGCATTATGGCTTATTTAAACTTACTGGAAAAGCCACCCCCTCACCCCTAGCAGCATCCCCTTTATTTTTTTAAATTATTTTTCATATTTTTTATGTAAAATTTGGATACTCCTCTTTGAGCTGATTTCAAAAATGTATAATACTTGTAGGTTAAAGTTGTTAGTTTATGAGATAAACAATTTTTCTTTTAAGAGCACAAATTTTACTTATTATTTACTTACACCTTATTTGCCTGTACTAAAATGGGTTGTACAACAGTTCAAACTCTTTAATCTTTTCAACTGTGCTATTTATTCTACTTAAAAAATCCAAACAACAAAAAACTCTACTTTTTATTAAAGTTTGACATTGTCAACTAGAATTTGTAGTCACTATTGATAGTGTAATTTGATACATTATTTATTTTGTTTCTCTGAAATGGTTTACTCTTTGCAAGAAAGAATTGAAATTGTAGGTTTATACTACCAAAATAATAATTGCGCAAGAGCTGCTGCTAGAATATTTAACGAATTACATGACGGAAGACATGCAACTCATAAGTATGTAATTCAACTGATGGAGAAATTTACCACAACAGGGTCTGTTTGCAATAAAGTGCATAAGCGAGAGGGTCTCGTAAATAACGAAGCAATCCAAGTGGCAATTTTAGGGCAAGTCAGCTTAGAGGCTCAACAACCCCAATCGTTGTCAACAATAAGTAGAGCGATCGGTGTTTCATCTTCTACAGTTTTCCGAGTTCTACATAAATTCAAGTACCACCCATACAATGTTAAGTTGGTGCACGAGTTGAATGAAGATGATTTTGATCGTCGTCTAGAGTTTTGCGAATCAATGACGCAAATTATCAATAACAATCCACAATTGTTAAACAATATTTGCTTCTCTGATGAATGCTCATGGTCATTAAATGGCTTAGTAAGTAGGCATAATTGTAGATATTGGGCTGAAAGTGATCCACATATTATGCGTGAATTCCAGAGATAACCTTTCCGAAGATTTACTGGTATTTCAACAAGACGGAGCTCCCCCACACTATGCTATGCCTGTCCGACAATTTTTAAACGAAACATTCCCCGCTCGTTGGATAGGTAGAAGGGGGCAGATGATGGAGTGGCCACCTAGGTCATCGGATTTAACACCCCTAGACTTCTTTTTATGGGGGTATTTAAAAACAAAAGTTTATGCTACCCAACCAGAATCTCTGGATGATTTACGAGAGAGGATAGAAAATGAATGTCGACAATTAAATCCAGCCGTATTAAGCAATGTCAGGGAGGCATTTCAAAATAGATTATACCATTGTAGGGAAGTGAATGGTACTCATTTTGAACACTTATTGTAACTTCATAATAAATAGCACAGTTAAAAAGATTAAAGAGTTTGAACTGTTGTACAACCCATTTTAGTACAGTGCTCTTAAAAGAAAAATTGTTTATCTCATAAACTAACAACTTTAACCTACAAGTATTATACATTTTTGAAATCAGCTCAAAGAGGAGTATCCAAATTTTACATAAAAAATATGAAAAATAATTTAAAAAAATAAAGGGGATGCTGCTAGGGGTGAGGGGGTGGCTTTTCCAGTAAGTTTAAATAAGCCATAATGCTTGCCCCTTCCAACATAAATTGACGTGTTTTTGGATTTTTTCTAAATACCAGAATTACAAAAGTTATTAAAGGTGGATACTTTTATCTGAAAAGCACTGTATATCAGGTACAGGACTGGCCCTAGAACGCTACCTTGTGGAACTTCTACTTTAATAAGTTGAAATTCAGAGGTATCATCACTAACTTTTGTTCTGGAGATTCTATTTGACATATATGACTGAAGCAGAGTGTAGTATGAATTGGGTAGATAGATTTTGATTTTATTTAACAGAGCTACATACTTGGTTAACATCCAGGAAAGCTGCCGAGCAGTATGTTTTTCCCTCTATACCTGTATTGATGCCATGCACTACCCGATGACACTGTTCAACTGTGGAATGTTTGTGCCGAAACCCGAATTGGTAATCTGGAATCACATTTAGGATAGAGTCTATACGCTGTAATACTAACTTTTCTAAAATCTTTGATAATGTTTAAAGCAGACTGATTGGTCTGTATGATGTAACGTCCTGTAGCTGGTTCCCTAGTTATGGAATGAGGATAATTTCAGATTTTTTTATCTCCTTGGGTCAGTAGTGTAATCTGAATATGGTATTAAATATATATGTTAACATTACTAAAGCTTTAGTGGGCAGCTCTTTTAGCATTATCGGAGTAATCATACCTATTCCTGGTGCCTTTTTATTTTTTAAGGATTCATTTTTTTCTTTTATTTATTTCGAGCTTGTGAGTTTTATTGATGTTTGGTCTGGATTGTTGAGTGGAGTATTAATTAAATTGTTATGTATAGGGAAGTGACTGCTTAGAGTGAAAACATTTTTTTCTTTACTGCTTCTAGCCCAAGTGTTTGCTTGGCCATTTTTAGTAAAGAGGTTAGTGTTATTGGTTTTCTTGAGTATTTGATAGGTTTCCAGATGGAGTCATCGTATCGGTTAAGGTTTGTTAAGAATGGGGAGTAGCTATTGTTATGTGCCTTTTTCATTTTTAGCTTGAATCCATTACTTACATGATTGAACTCTCTTTTATCATTTGGGGTATGACTCCGCTGCCAGTTTGCTCTCCTGCTTTTCTTTTTAAGGGAATTAACTATTTTATTTCAATCAGTATATTTATTGATTTTGTCTGCTCTTCTATCCAGGGAGTAGATAAATGTGCCGCTTCTTGTATTGTTTTGATTAGTTTGACGCATCTTCTATTTCCTCGGGATCTTTTAGTCCTATTTTCAGGTTTATTTTATTTGTATATAAATTAAAACAATAGTTAATAGTTAAAAATGGTTGGTGTAAATATATCATTAAACTATTTGATTTACTTTCAGGCGTATCCACTGTTGTCTCTGGGGCAGATAAAAATTG
This sequence comes from Diorhabda elongata, assembly GCA_026230145.1. Lineage (NCBI taxonomy): Eukaryota > Metazoa > Arthropoda > Insecta > Coleoptera > Chrysomelidae > Diorhabda > Diorhabda elongata. The sequence continues at coordinate 19,823,430 of CM047932.1, forward strand.
GAGGAATCGAAGATCTCAAAAATTGGATAAAATGGAACTTTTAAACCTGCAAAGTTCTTTACAAAGTGAAATTCAAGCGAAACAAGCAATTAGTGAAGATTTGAGTAAAACTCGAGAGGCCTTATTAGCTGCTCAAAAGTGAGTGCATGTAAATATATTTTTGTTTTGTTTGAATTGCCCTGCAAATGAAAGAAATTTCAACCACGTAATTAGTACAAACCTAGTATCAGAGGCTTTTCTAACCACAGAAGGAGTAAGATAAGATTGTCACTTGAGTCCATTGCTTTTCAACATATTCATGAAGTATTAAATAATATCTGCTCTGCCAACTCAATCAAAGTGTACAATGGATTTAATAACCTGCAAATGCAATTTCAAAACGGAATCAAATAAAAAAAGGGAATTTTCAGAGATGATTCACAATCATAGGAGCGACAAAGCTATCAATGCTAAAAAATTTGCATTTGCTACCTCGAATCATTGCCGCTGCCGCTACCATATTAGAAAAATAACGCTCAAAACCAGTTTTTTGACAATAACTCCTTTCTATATATTGTAAGTTGAAAATAGCTATGTAATAAATCAAACTAGATAAAATTTTCAACAATTTATGTAGTAAGAGCGCCGCAAATGCCACTCCCAACACGCGTTGTGGCCAAATCACTCATTTCCAAACCACCATAAGGTAGAGGAAGTGGCGCGATTTTCTTTTGTGATACCCCCAGTAGGCCTAATCCACTTGTAATGCACTGTTACAAAATTTAACGCATTTTCCTTCCATTCTCTATTCTTGATGGACCAGGTTTTGCAATTTCATCATCTTGCGAAATGTCACAAATAGACATTTCTTCCACGTCATTCACGATGGAATCAATAGCTTCGTTGCTGTCCTCCTGTAAAACGATGGCTGCTTTTGTTGTTACCATACGCAGACGTTCGTCTGTCTTGCTATTTTTTTTTTGTTCGTACCAGGCTTATATTAATAACTGTGTTTCGGAAACAAATCACAAGAGCATTATTCGCAGTTAAGGCAATCAAATATCGTCACCATATAGGGTTCAAGAAATAAGAAACTTAATTCATTTATATATAAGATCTTTTGTATTTTATATTTTAAGAAATAACTAGACATGCGACTATTAATGAGATAAATTTAATGTACAAAACAGTTACAGTTAGGTAGCAAATAATGTTTATAATGAGTTTCCTTAAAAAATGTTTTCATAAAAAATAACTTTCCACTTCCACAGAGCAGACTTGAAAGTTTATACCGAGTTTCTTTTAAAATCTGCAAATAAAAATAAAAATGTTGTAATTGATAGGGATGAATACATTATGATATTATTGTCTTTTGAAAATGACATTTTTTAAGTGTGGCGTAAATTGTCATAAAACGAGTGGTAGTCTTCTTCAAGGCAGGTTTTCAATTCCTGTAGGTCTTTAAATTTTTTCTTATTAATTGCTAGAGGTTGGGCATAGAAAGATTTGATTTTGTTGAACTCTTCAGATATTGGTTTTGGTCTATTAGGCAGCTCTGTCCACTCTTTTTGTAGGTCCATTTTGTAATAAATGGAACCATCTGTAGCACACTTGAGACATCTGAAATCGGTAACGTAAGGATCTCCTTGTTTTGACCCAGGGCGTATACTTTTATAGTATCCATCACTGCAGTTAAAAAAGTCTTTGTAGTTTAAACTTTCAACAGTATATGGATTTGGCTTGATCCTTGCAGTCCTAATAGCTCTTACAAAGTCTGCAGGTACATAATGTTCTTGCTTTACAAGCTTTTTTTCAATTACGCATCGAGTCCTTCAAGCGTAAGTTATAAACACTCCAGTTATGTACTTTCAATTTTGCGTTACTTTAAACATGTTTCACATTGATCTTTCTTAGGGAGAAAAAATTTTATGTTCATTGATTCAAATACTGTGTGGAAGAGAGCCGCCGATCTTGGCTGGACATTTTTTTCATGGAAAATTCGTTCATATTCTCTGAACACTTGTGATTTGCTTTCCCACATTGTCTCTTAGTATTTTTTAGTTGCGTTGGCTTGACAGTAGTGAGACTCCATTTTAGCTAATGAGTCAAGAAACTGCTTAATGTCCTTCCTTTTTTCACTGTCTTCTAGAGTTTGTCTGAACATTGGAACCTGTAACAGAAATTAGATCATCATATTCTTATCTTCTTGAGATAAGGGGTTGTCCAGGGCTGCTTTCATAACCCAAGCTCTAACAGCTTTTTCACCAAAAGAGAAAGTGCTCAGAGAATTTTTTTACGTACCCTTATTCTTTTATATCCCACTTTAAGATGATGTTTAAAAGATATATTTTTGCGAGCATTTTCAATACCAGTACTCCCACGCCGAAAATCTGGTATGGATTTGTCTACCAGACCAACAATTGAAGCTTTCTTTGCTTCCCAACTTTTAATCTCCTTGCAAAAGTTTTTGAAGAGCTTTTCTCTTTCCATGTCCTTTACTTTTACACAATCAAACATCTTTACACTTTTACAAGTACACCGCACTTTTAACTTTCTTTCTTCTTTTTGAACTGCATGTTCATACTTACCTTTCTCTTGTTTTTTTATTCCTAAATATTTATTCCCTCTCCTTCTTTTAGCTGCATTTGAATTCCTTGCCCACTGATTAGATCAATGTCTTCACCTCTCTTTCGCTTTCTTTTAGCAGGGACCAAGGCTTCTACTATATTGAAATTGTCCTCACTTACTTCTTCCAAAGATGCTCTTAAGTCAGGTACTTTCTCTTCCAATAGGTGGTTCTCATCCTCATCAACGGCTACACTTTTTTGGACTGATCTTTCTAATTTATTGATGTTCTTGACTTGTTATCTTCCAGTACTTAAATCAAACAAATATAAGATTATTTGCAATAACAGAAATCAACTGAAAAAACATACACATTTTTTAAACTAAGTTATACGAGTAGATCTATATCCCTAAATTGTTCTTTCCGAAGCCGGTCCTGGAATTTAGCTAATACCAGTTGATTGCTTGATAATAGTGTACTGCATCATGAAAAAATTTAAAAAATAAAATGAGCTGTGTAAATATTATAGCCAATTAAAATTTATAGTAAATTTCGCAAATCGTAAATTAATAAAGAAGAGTAGTTGACACTTCTTAGTAGCCATATGATATCCTTTCTGAGAGGAAGGAGATGCCTCAAACAAACATTAGTCAGCTCTTTAAACACCTTTAATTTATTTTCTGAGTGCATGCTAATGAAATATCTTGCAAAAATAGTTTTCCAATTTATGTAAATTTATGAGAAAACGCAACATTTGAATTCTCAGTATCAACAAAAAGTGTCATTCCCTTATTATATTTTTAATAGAATTTTTATAATACTTATTGCCTTTAAGGAATTAAAAATCTCTAATCTTCCGAACCTTTTAGGGAACTTAGAGAATGTAGACAACGAAATGAGGCCTTGAATGTAGATTTAAAACGAAAAGAAAAACAGCTTAAAGAATATCAAAATCGCATAGATCCTGAAGGATGTAAGTATCATATAATTTATTCTATTTATTCATTTGTTTGATTTTACTAGTTATATATTCATATATTTTATTTCTTAATTCTACAATCACATACATCTAGATAAAATCAAGCATATTGTAACATTGTAGTCAATAAATTGGTTACTTTCACTTTGGTCATCCTCTTTAAAAAAACATACAGTTAGTGTGACACCCTTGTAATTGACTAGTCCTAGAGTTTGTTTATGCTACTCACTATGTAGATACAATCTTCATTCAATCACTTATTTTTTAATGATAGTCCAACAAATAAATATACTTTTCTATACCAAAAAGATTAGTTGATAACTACATTCCAATAATATCATGTGGTCCATATGTATGGTATAAATTCAATTTTAGCATTATTATGTACTATGTGAAAAAAACCTGAAATAGGTTGATTATTATTCTTGAATTCATAATTTACAGTATGAAAATATTATCTCCCTCTAGCACCCCCTCGAAAATTTTGGAAAGGCTTTTCCGTCCTGTATTCAGCAATATAAAGGTTTTTAAAATTTGGTGCAATCATAACTGAGAAAATTAATTTTTCAGATATAAAATTTTTATAATGACCTATCACAGTTAAAAATATACTTTACAATTAAATTAAATGTTCAAAATTACCACCAATCACTTTTTGACAATAACCGAGGCGATTTTGAAATTCTCCTACATTTTTTATGATCTCAGGGGTTATTTTGTTAATTTCAGTTGATTCGGGAGTTAAATAAAGATGATCCGGCTAGAAAGCAATAAAGTTTTACCTAATAGGTGAATTGGCAGACGTAGAACGATCGAATGGCCGGCTAGATCTCCCAATTTGTCTCCTTTCGATTACTTCTTATGGGGTTATTCAAAATCTAAAGTATATGTTATCAGACCAGAAAATATTGCTGATTTAAAAGTTGGAATAACGGAAAAAATTAACAAAATAACCCCTGAGGTCATACAAAATATTGTAGAAGAATTCCAAAATCGCCTCGGTTATTGTCAAAAAGTGAGTGGTGGTCATTTTGAACATTTAATTTAATTGTAAAGTTCATTGGAAAATACAATCTAAATATTATGCAACATTATTATCTTCATTCTATGTAAAATTTTATGATCGAGACATTATCAAAATTTTACATCTTAAAAATTAATTTTTTCAGATATGATTGCACTAAATCTAAAAAACCCTCTTTCATATTTAAAATTTTAGAGGGAGTTAATATTTTAATACTGTAACTTGTCAATTCAAGAATAAAAATCGACCTGTTTCAGGTTTTTTATTTCACATAGTATTTGAATTTTTTCTATACAAATGGACCGCATTGTATAATTGATCAAAGCCAATTTCTAATACATCACTTAATACAAAATGATTGGTATGCAATACTTAATAAATGAAAAGTTCATTACAAATATATGTTTCAATGTATTAACCAGAACGTGAATTAGAAGTGGATTGAATTTTATTTTGATCATAACGTGAATACTTCAATTTTTAGGTTAGGGTAAGTCGAGTCAAGGACACCAAAAATGACAATTTTTTCGTAAATGACGTTTTATGTTGCATATGATATGCTACAAAGAAAAAATATTAATTTCTAATCTTATTTATACTGGCTTTAATCTGATATAAAAAACAAACGGTCTGAGTAAAAAAGTAACCACTTTACTGTAGTACAGTGTATATTAGCACTCCCAGTTGGGTAGTAATAATTTCTGTGTATTTAGTCAATTCATGGCTGAAACAACTGCCCTTGGTGATTGGAATAACTTCATGCTTCTGGGGAATTATGTTACTCTACATGCGACTATATGGTTGAAACAGTGAAAGTAATTAACTTCTGGTGGCATTTCTGAACTACTTATAAATAAAAACTTCAAAGGTCAAATGTAAATAATGTGTGAAATGGTGTTGTAAATATTTTCATATAATATGGTTATTGAACAGGATAAATAGAATTCCTAACAAATCTAAAAAATGTTTCATATAGTAAATAATTCTTAGTTACCTTTTGATCAATTTAATAATAGACAAATAAAGAGAAACTATTAATGATAATTTATCAAACTGGCTGGAACACTCATAAAAATGCAGCAAGAAGGAACACGGTTTTTATTATTCTTAAAAAACTCTAGTTTTCTTTTCCAATTAGTCCATTCAATCAGGAGAAAAAAGTTATACGATTATAGATTTGACTTTCACTATACATATTTTTATGAAAATTTGGAATAAGTTTAATTTACCCTGTAGATCATTTTTAACCATCGGATTTTTATTTTAAATGGGTGAAAACCACCCTTTATACAGGACAATTAAAAAAGATGAAAAAATACCTTGCATGAAATAAAATCAAACTTCTCTATTTAAAAAAGTATTATTACAGATCGTGGAATATAATTCTTATAATATTTATCATTTTTCAACCCCTATAAACTACCCTTAATGATAACATTATAAATAAAAATATTTTTTTTCAGCCTTTAGACGGTTTTTTAATGCTCCATAATAAATAATAATACGTAGTGGTCCAAACATTAATTCATAATATTTTCACCCTTAAAAACAACCCTTTTATCATGAAAAAATAACGTAAACCCTTTTTTGTTGTTTACTCTATTTCTCAATAATTGAAAGGAAAAATTAAAATAATGTATATAATAAATGTTTTATTAAATGGATTTTAACATTATGTTTCATCGACACTTTCGGTTTCTTCCTCTTTTTCGTCATCTTCATCTGTGATAGGGAGGCAATTTAACCAACTGTCACCAGAGCATGTTCTACATGTCAAATTGCAAAGAGTCCAACTTTTCGACAACTGAAAATTGTGCGGCATCCTTTTTTGCAGTTGCAAAATATCATCTTCAGAAGTTCTTCTGGTACAGGTTGAATGGTTATTTCAATTGGTTGTAAAGAATTTTCTGTGTTAATCGATCCTCAATATTTTGGAAGAAAATCTTTCTTTCCTAGCCATATTTGAATTTGCAGGAAAACTCGTTTTAGATGCTGATGACAGAATTTTTCAGGTACTACTTAGATATTAATTTTATGGTGCGCTGTCCAGACTTACAGAGTGTTTGGTTCTGCGCCCGTACACTCCTATTCCAGTTCCATCTACTGTTTTTGATTCATCCGTATACCATGGCATTTCTGTTCATTTTTTGTATGGTATGTTGGTCTCACCTGCTTTCACAGTTTATTATTGAGGTGAAGTATTTCTCAAAGCTAAACTTTTTCGATGTGACGTCCTGAGCCATGTTTCAGATCTGGTCATTATCTATTTAAGGGTTTTCTTTGATGATTCAGTCTCTGAACATTCTAAATGATGTTTTCTCTGCCACGATTTCCAGAACTAGGTGAAGAGGTGGTAGATTTAGAATCACTTCTAGTGCAGCTGTCGGGCAAGATTTCATGGCCCCGGTTGCACATAAGCAATCAAGTTTTTCTACCTTTGAAAGGTTGTTCCTCGTGGTATTCAGACTAGTTCTCTAGTACTTCAAATCAATGCCCCATATGTGTTGATAGGTCTCACAGTTGGCGTGTTCATCCACCATAGGATCTTTGGGTTACAACCCCAATTCCTCCCTCCGACTGAGTGTTAAAAATTGTTGCAAGAGGCCTATGGGAATAATTCTCTATATTGTACGCGTGTTTTTGAGTGGTGTAAGCGTTTAAGTGAGGGCCGAGAGAACAAATCAAAATTCCAGGCAACGTTGATCGTTTTTTTTTCTCAATATTATCGTGATGACTGAATTGGTTGCAGAGGGTCAGACTGTCAATCAGACTTACAATTTGTCAGTTTTGGCAATACTGCGAGAATGAGTTCGTAAGAATTGGCCCGGTTTTGCAGCAGTACAACGCACCTTCCCATAATGCGCTATCTTTGAAGCAGTATTTGTCCAGTAAGCGCACTCCAGTGCTCGAACACCCGCCGTACTCACCAGATTTGGCACCGTGCGACTTTTTTTGTAAGATCTGCTTTGAAGGGGTCCGATCAATGGAAAAAACGTATGGAAAGGTGATGGCGAGGGGAGGGGAATATATTGCGAATATAGAATAATTTTTATAATAAAACCCTTTTTCGTAACCAGTCTCGTTATTTAGTAGCCAGACCCGTACTCCACGTTACGACAAGCTAGCTTTAGTTTTCTAGCGAAAACTTTTTTAATTTTATAGTTATGAAATTGATTCAAAAACTATTTTATAGGAAATTCCAAATGCTATAATTTCTCGTAATTCGAATACTACATGATTGACCATTTTTTAGAAACTCAAGGTCAAAGAGCTCATGAAAAGTGGGACTGGCTTTTAACTACAATCTTTAAACTGCATATCTTTTTTATTTTTCATCATACATTAACAAAAAAAAGATCAAATTGTTAAATAAAAAAAGATTTAATTACTTTTATTTCTGATGTTTTTTTGTTACTGCTTTATTTTTGAAGATATTAACCAAATTTTTTTTTTTAATTCGAATAATTTTTTTTCAATATTACTTAAATTTTCAAAAATATTGATTATAACTTATTTACCACATAGTGAATATTAAAATACAGTATATTACGGAGTGATTATCTTTAATTTTTATATTCATGGAAACTTCATTACTTTTTGTATTATTTTTTTTTTGAAAAATTTAAATAAGAAATTATTGTTATAACTTTTTTTATTTCTATCCAAATGATATGAAATCAAATCCATTGATTTTTTAATTTCCTTAAAAAAATGTTCAATACATTTTTTTATATTTGATTAGTCTTGAGATCGTAGTTATTATTTTGACAGTTGTGGGATAAAATTATCATTAACTAACCATATCTCAGTTATTTTTGCACATAGATAACTAAATTTAAGTTAAATTCATTTATTTTTTTTTGACAGGCTCCAACTTTATTTCTTCCATTTTTTTTGTAAGTTGTACATTTTCGAAGTTATTTTCAAAAAATCGTCCCAAAATTCTCTTGCACGAAAATCGAATATTTTCAACTACACATAATTTGAGAAATAATCGTTTAAACAAATATTATCATAGAATTCTTTTTTATGGAATTACTTTTTTTCCATTCCTGCTTTTATTTTTAAGATTATATTTTCCACCCCTAGATTGGGTGGCTTCAACCCATAGAAAATTCGAGGTGTAGCATATTTTTAAAATCGATTCTTACATTTATTTTAATTTAATGTTACACTGCCGGGACCAAAAATCTTTGGAAAAACTCCTGATTGACTGGACTAAATGAGTTATAATAGATTTAGACTGAATGATTTTAATTTTTTCTCGTGACATTAGATATTGTAACCAGTGATAAATTACATTAAATTCCCGATCTGATAAAAAATACAAAAGTTATTTAAACACTTTTCTTGAAGATCGATTTACCTTCTGAATTAAGATAGGTGCTTATTTTCTCAATTTAAACGATCCAGTTGGTCTATGTAACGATCGCTATTGCCTTCTCAGCATACAATTATCTCTAGTTCTTCTCTCTTTCTTAGCTTATCCTATCAAACACCAAATGATTCTTCTATATAAAAAAAATTTCGTTACAGTTAAGATTTTTTTAAAGGTACTGATGACAACATACATGCTAATAAATATAAATTAAACTTTCCATAATGTTTGTGAAGGGCAAAAGATCAATCAAGAAACAATAAACATTTTGGAATCTGATACATAAAAAAATATTTAGATAATTTCTTATGGCAAACCATCGAAAAAAATGAACATATGGTGGGCTAGAAACAAAGGAAAATCCTTCAGTTTATGGAAATTACATGAAATTTGAATCCCAAAAAGACAAATAATATAAAATAAAAGTAATATAAAATATATTACGTAATAGGAAATTCAATATTTCAAAGCCTTGAAATTTTCGAGCTAGAAAAATCATACTTATTGTAATGTTTCAGTACTTTGGAAATATTTTGATACTAGGGCTGGTCCCTTTGCTCAACCCTTGACTCACTATCAAAATAATTATTTATCATCATATCTCATTAAAACCTATGTATATAGATTCATTGCCAAAGGGTGCCACATTTACAGGTGATGATTATGTAAATTTAGTTTCCAAATTAGATGAGGCGTTAAAATAAAAAGGTTGGAGAAAGTTACGCAAAGGATAACGCGCCCAGTTCCATATCCGTTATTGAAACGGCACAATCAGCTAAGGAAGCTTCTATATGTTTATTCTTCTAAATGTTCTTGATTTTAGATCTCTTCTGTTCCAAAATATTAGTCCAAAACGTCAATATTCACATGTTATTTCAAACTGTTTTTCATAAAAAAGAGATCTAAAATCAAAACAAATCATCAAGAAAAACATGAAAATATCTAAGGAGTAAAAAAGTTGAAAGAAAATTAATCATTATATGAGCTTTTTTGTAATAATTGTGACGCTGTTTACATAGAACAGACATTAAACACATTTATTTATATAAATTTGAATCCCAGTCAAATACAAAAAGAAATTTTTAGAAATGTTTCACTTCATAGAAACGATATCAATGATAAAAAAGACCCTAAATATTTTTAGTACAAATTTTAATTCTATTTTGTCATAGATTTTTTTAACGTTCTCTACAAATGACAATGAACCCGCATTCAAGACATATTTCCATACACTCAGGTTTAAGCATGAATATTTTTTAGATTTGTTCATTGAAAAATAATTACAGTGTTTTTTTTGAGTTTTTATCCTAATAAAATTATCGAAACAAAAACTACTAGTGCTTCAATTTTAAACAGCATTTCTCATAGTGAAGACTTGTAAATGTTTACATGCAGCATCTTTAGGAATATCGTCGTTCGGCAAACGTCACGTTAAGGGTTAGTCTCGGCGAATGTTTTAGCTATGGCCTTATTTTTAATACGCAATTTGGCTTGCGGCTACGACTGCTTTTAGTTAAGAGGAACCTTATTTAAATTGTGTATATAGTGATATTAATTAGTAACCGCAAATATTAAATTTGAATGGTGAGACTGTTGCTGATGTATTTGTCAATAATTATATATAGTGAGTTTTATGTATGGAAACGCCTCAATTCTCTCTGAAACGTTTTATAAATTTTTGTGATACGGCCGGTATTCTGGTGAAATCTACATTGTTGTCAGATCTTTCCTTTTCCGGAAAAATAATGAACTTTGTTATTTCAACTAGATCATCATATAAATCCTTAAGAAATACTGATTATTTTTCATATAATATTCTCTATACCATATAAATGCCATAAGTTCGAAGTTATAGCTACATTTACAATATCTCCACCAAACTTATAATAAATATTTTACATTTAGATGGTTACGATTGGATAAATTCGTTTAATTTGAATATTTTTTAATAATTTATGTGCTAAAACAAATCTCATAACAAGGTCTAGTGTCAGTAAGTTAGTAAAGAGTTTAACGAAACTGATGCAGTAAAATATTTATCCAATTCATGGCGCAGAAAACCAGAACAACTGGAGACAAAACTTGAAATGTTTGTTGTATGATAGAAGTATCTCTGTGGTAATTCTATCTTTTAATTCCTGAATATTGGCAGGTTTTATTTTATAAACGATGTTTTTAAGTGATCCCACAGAAAATAGTCTAAAGGATTCATGACGGGTGAAAAATATACAGGGTGATCCATTTGATATAACAAAGTTCATTATTTTTTCGGAAATAGGAAAGATCTGACAATAATGTTAATACCACCATATGGCACCATAATATCACAATACCCTCGCGGACAAAACTTTATAGAAATCGTACAAGCCGCTTTCGAGATAATTGAGGGGTTCCATACATAAAACTCACTCTGTATACAGTGCTAATCAAAAGTCCTCTCTGCCTTTTACTTTTGGATTGATTATACATCAACTATTGAAATTTGGAAACTGAATAGATGAAGTCACAAGGACATTGTAACCAACAATCTAATCAGAGATACTAATCAGTCTAAATCAGTCCAAATAGAGTACAAACCCTCCTGTGAACAAATAAATTGCCTTCCATGCAAATTAAAAATGATTTATTAACTCTTGACGACTATGACTGAAAACTGATAATTTGGGGAAAAAAGTATACAAATATAAACCAACAGCTAGACCATGTCAAAATAATTATATCCTGGTATAGTACCGGACCTCGCACATTTTGATTTTTTTCTGTTTGGGTATCTCATATCAATTATTGATTATTTTCGAACAATGTAGGACTATTTCCACTAGACGCATTTTAAAAACGATAACTCATTGTCGGGGAGTAAATGGAGCTCACTTCAATCAATTATTTCCGTACGGTTTAGGAAATATTTAAGGTTATTTGAATTTTTATCATTATATTTAGAAAATTTGACAAAAGAAATTTTTAAACGCAAAACTTAGGTTTATTGAATTTTCCTGATTTTCTAGTCTACATTCATACTGGTTATTACCTAAATCGTGAGGAAATCAAATAGGTCGGTCTTATGAAAGTAACTTTTGTTTTTACCACTAAATCAAAAAACGCAATAAATAATAAGGTGTTCCATTCAAAATTCCAAAGATAATGTCGATATTGAAAAATTGGAATACTCTGAATAATCCAAAAGTCAATAACCTAATACAAAGATCTTTTGTAATTAAAGTTTTTTGATAAATCTTACAGATTTTGAAAAAAGTATGAGTTGGTGTACAATTTTTTCATTAAACTCGTCGGTAGAAATAAAAAAAAAAGATTTTTTAATTAATTATAGCCTAGTCAGGATACTTCAAGCAATCCATTTTTTCAATAAATACTAAATTATAAAATTATTTTCATCCATTAACCAGATGGGTGGAGGTCGATTTTACTTCGGATCTTAGACCATATAGCGTGTCTCAAAAATACCCACACCTCCTCATTAATCTTTTCATAGTAATCGCCAATTGTTTTAACACTTAAATATTAATCCACTGTTTTGAAAAAATTCGCTACCGCTTCTTGTATGTCTAACCATCAACCAGCTACCTTTTTCATGCCGCTCTCTAAGTATTGTCATTTCATTTTCTTCCGATTGTTTGTTTTTGGTGCTTGCATTTTCCTGTGAATTTCGCTTTCCATTAGTACTTTATATTTTTATTTTTAACGTGAAGAATGCCCCCCATTTGTTGAGTAAATACATTGAAAATTCCGTCGAAATTTCAACCAATGTACTAAATTTGCACATTAATATGAACTGTAAAATAATACAATTATTCACTGTAATTATTATACATCAGCACCACGTATTTACAATAAGTTATGACCTCAAATGCAAGAAATAAAATATTTAATGCTTGGACACGATTGTATATAATTTATCTATGAATAAGATGATAACCACAGCAATTTTCACAGGGTCGCCAATAGCTGCAAAAAAATAATTGGTTTGAAAATATTAAATTATTTCTATTCTATTGTGTATTATAATCAGAGATCGTGTTGGGGACGTGTTGCACCTTGTTCGAAAGAGATTTTAGTCCTCTATTCAAAAAGTTTTTTTTCAATTTGGTGCAATCATAACTGAAAAAATTAATTTTTAAGATGAAAAATTTTGATAATGGACCGCATTGTATAACATTCTTTAATCTACTTTTTACAGTGGCTCCTATACATATAAACAATAATATTTAATTGATGTATAATTCAAATCAACAATGATTTTTTCTGTTTATTTCTTTATTTATTTAAAATTGGAACATTTATTAATATTATGCAGTTCACGATTCATATCAATTGTTTGAGGAACCCTCTTAACTCTTCTATTTTTCCTGTTGGTTACTGCTTGGAGTGCTAATATATTGTTTTGCCCTTTGATTTTGATGCATAGCATTTTATTATGTTGTAACCTTTAGGTATTTAACATATTTAAGACAAACTCAAGATGACACGCTTTCAAAATCAGGATAATTCTAATTTATTAAAAAATATCAGCGAGTATTCATATTCCTAGCATTTAGTATTCCACGAATTACCACCTGTTTGTTTCTGAAACCGCGGCAATAGCTTGTTATCTGGAGTCTCAAAGGGCTTCGTATAATTCTCTACATCTTCCTTCAAATGTGTCTCACTGTTACATAACTTATTTTTTAAAAGATCACACAAACTTACTGTGGGATTAACAATAGTGTATCCAAAATTGAGAAAATTCGAAGCCCTGTTTAATGCATATTTTTTTTGTATTTTATAATATAAACTTCGTTCGCTCTAGTTTAAATTGATAACATCTAACAGCTAACGGAGTTTAAAGTGTGTTTTCTATAATACTTTTTGATGAGTGATCAACCACTAAATTGGAAGATGTTTTATTGATTATATTATTTTACAGTTTTAGAACGACCTTCTTCTCAAATGTCATATCTGGATCATTTTTTAAAAGAAAGCAATTCATCGTTACAACAGGTGAATGCATATGATAACGTACCCATTCAAAGTTTATTCAAGGGTGGATCAATCGAATCAGAAGAGGGTGATATTGAAGACAACAGGGCGTTAAGCATGACAAGCTCCAAGAGTAATTTATCAGAACTTAGTATGGTAAGGCTTTATTGTTCAATGGCAAATGAATCATAGATAGTGGTAAATCGGAACTGAAAAATTACTAACTCTTGAGTAATTACCTGTGATTTCTGTTGAGTGATTACAGATATTTGTGATGCTGGTGGATTTAAGCTAGTTATTTATTAAATTTATTTTAAGGAAAATGTAAAGATAATTTCAATAGATATGATCAAATAACGGATAAAATATCACTGACCGACAAGATTTTCATTAACACAGGCGAGAGCTTTATTTTTAAAATGGAAATACTCGTCTAATAACACAGGTCAACGATGAAAAAAATTTTTTACTGAAAATACTTTTTTCTTATGTTTTTTAGGTTGCTGAATCCAAATATGATGCTTAAAAAGCTGTATCACCCACCATTTATTCATTTTTTATAGTTACTTTTATGAAATCAAGCAACATTTTTATAATTTAACAGCTTTTTTATAGTTAAAATAAAATTTAAAAAATAGGTCTAATGAACCAAGACCGACTCCATACCTATCTAGGGGTATTTAATGAACGAAGATGATGTTGGTAGTACTGCTGAAACACATGCTAAACAGCTGGTGTTTAGTTTAGTTTCAACCTAACCTCAGTTTCACGTTTCCGTTTCCTGTATGTACATGTGCTCAGTGCAATGCCTAATCGCGGTTGTAAAAACTGTGCTGACTGTTTTTGATATATTTATGGTGAGTTGGTTATTAAAAAACACCAAAGAAACATTACAGACTTTGTAAAAAAGGTTTATATAGCATACTTTGGAACTAAATTTGGAAATCAGTTTAAATCTAGGGCGCTGCATCAGATTTGTTATGTATGTGTTAGGGACCTTAGAAAATGGCGAAAAAAAGAGAGGAAAAACACTTCAAATTTGCTGTGCCTATGATATGGAAGGAACCAAGAAATCATCCCGATAACTGTTACTTTTGCAGTGTTGGTATTATTGGTCATAATTCTAAAAACAAGAAGGTAATAAGCTACCCTAACCTTCCGTCCGCTATCCGACCAGTAGGGTACGGTGTAGATTTGCCGGTTTCTGAACCACCAGAGGACTTAAATTCTATTGTAACAGAAGAATTTTCTGATGTACAGTCGGAGTTAGATGAACACGATGAAGAATTTCAAACAGAAAATGTAGAGCCTAAATTGTTTACTCATGTCGAGCTTAACGACTTAGTTAGGGATCTGTGCTTAACGAAAGAAAAAGCTAAACTGCTTGGCTCTAGGTTAAAAGAAAAGAACTTGTTGGCGGCTGGAACTAGCGTTCATGTGTATAGGAAGAGATAATAGCAATTTTCAAAGTATTTTGAACAAGAGGGTGATTTTGTGTACTGCTCAGACATTCCTGGTCTAATAAGTGAATTTAGAATTGAGTACAAAAAAGAAGACTGGAGGCTGTTTATTGATTCATCCAAAAATAATTTGAAAGCTGTTTTACTACACAACAGTAACGTGTATGCTTCTGTACCTGACATTACGGTCTGTACGGTCATTCTGTATATATGAAAGAGAGCTACGAAAATCTAGAAATAGTGTTAAATAAAATAGGTTATTCTGCACATGGTCGAATGTTATGTGGTGATTTAAAAGTAACGTTCATGCTCCTTGGTCAGCAAGGTGGTTTTACCAAGTTTCCATGTTTCCTGTGTGAATGGGACAGTGGAGCTAGCAATCAAGATTGGTGCAAAAAGAAATGGCCTGCTAAAGAATCTTTAAAGACTGGCGAAAAGAACATTTTACGCATAAACCTTGTAGACCCCAAAAACGTGCTCCTACCTCAACTATATATTGAGTTAGGCTTTGTCAGAAATTTCCACACCTTTCAGAAGCTAAATTGAAAGAAGGCGTTTTGACCGAACCTGATATTAGAAAAATTATGTTTGTCGTTAACTTCGATTCCATAATGACCTCAAATGAAAAAGAAGCATGGGTATCCTTCAAGCAAGTTATCACCAAGTTCTTGGGAAATGAAAAAACCCAGAATATAAGTCTATTGTTGCCAACATGCCAAAATAGTTTGAAAAGTTAGGATGTTTGATGAGCCTGAAAGTTCACTTTTTGAACAGCCACCTCGATTACTTGAACGTTTACACCAGGATGTTAAAGTGATGGAAAAACATTACTAGGGCCGCTGAAACACCAACAAGATGGGAGATTACTGTTGGTCATTTCACCGAGTTCAGCTAGCGAAACATCGCAGAAAAAGTTACACAATAAGTTCAAAGAGAAAAGGGAAAGAAAATATAGACAAATTTCAGTTGACAAGTAAACCCTGTATTATCACATTACTATACTGTAAATACAAACCATTTTTATGATGTAACATAGTGTTTCATTGATTTCTCTATATACCGTACAGGGGTATTAGATTATAAAAAAATACATATTGCTTGGAACTATGGGTGATACAAAAAAACTAAAGCCAGATTTGGACTCGGCACATATAAATCTATAAAGATCAGCTATTAAAATAAAAAAAGTTTTCAAACAAAAGTTTTTTGTTCGCCTGTGTAATAGAAAAAATATTTATTAAGCTTTAACACGTACCACTTTTCTATAGCTTACTTATCCATGTTTACGGTAATTTTATGGCCGAAAAAATACCAGAATAATAAACATAAAAATAACATTAGAAATTAGTATTCTGTTGAGTTTCATAGTAAGTGGTTCTCTGTTCATAGTGCAAAAAACTTCTCTTGACAAATTTTGCTATATTTGTGAAAAATTTATGGGGAAATCGCAAGCCAGGAAATTTTCCGAAAATGTGGAAAAAGCCTATTCCAAATATTTTGGTACTATAATTGGAGACCAAGACAAGCAGTCTGTAGATTTAATTTGTAGGCATCTTTCACTTTATTCCGGAGTTTGATATATAGGTGTTCGATGTTTGTACCATAATATTTTAGCAAACCAGGCAATAATGGTGCATTTTCCTACTACTAAGACCATATATCACTTATAAAGATATGCTTTTTGACTATTAGTACTTACGAATAAGCTGAAGTAGTTAACCCCTTAAATTTTATTACCTATTATTTACTTGAATCTCACTACATTTTAGCATGAATCTCAATCTCAGTCTCCTTTGAAACACAAAGCTCATCAATTTTTGGTAAGAACGTTTTCTAGTCCTACAAAATGTAGTCATTGTACTTCATTGATGGTTGGTCTGATGAGACAAGGAATGGTGTGTGAAATATGTGGTTTCACCTGTCATACATCATGCTGTCAACATGTTCCTGCAGTATGTCCTGTACCTCCAGATCAAAGTAAGTAATTTGAAAACCAAACTAGGTAGGTGCAATTAAGGTTTTTTCATTATGACTACGAACATATTTATCGATAGATATATTTTAAATATTCTATGTTCTCTTGGCCGGTTTTCAATCCACGAAGATGATTGAAAATTGCATATATAATTACACCGGTCTACAACACACAAAAGTACTTCTGAATTTGTTTTTGTGATTATGAAATCAATGAAAGTATATAAAAAATCCACAAAGAGATGATTTATTAAAACATATCAAAAATCAACAGGCTTAAAATCTTTCATTCTAAAACTTGCGTTACACCTAGACGTACATATAAAAAAGCTCGTTTGGACCAAGAATTGAAAAGTATTGGTGCATTTGGGATTTTTAATAAGCATGAAGTATGGCGTGTTAAATATACTTTGGCCAAAATTCGTAAATCTGCCAGAGAACTTCTTACCTTGGAAGAAAAAGATCCAAAAGTGGAGTGCTTGGCTTGATGTAAACAGAATGAAGCTCGATTATGTATTTGGTCTGAATATTGAAGATTTTTTGGAAAGACGTCTTCAGTCACAAGTGTTCAAATCTGGTTTGGCCGAATCTATTCTAATCTAGAGTTCTAATCAGACAACGTCACATCCGAGTGCGCAAACAAGTTGTGAACATTCCATAAGAATAAATATTTTGATAAAGACTTAAAGAAAGGTCGAATCGTCAAACTTTATCTTTCTTTTAAAAATTATCAAAAAAAAAACTAATTTTAAAACAGAAGAGACCGAAAATCAAGAACATTTAGATGCATTAATATATCAAAAGGTCTAAGAAATATTTAAACATCCAAGTGTACCAACTTTAATATATTCCGGGCTGAAATTATGATCAAGTACAATATAAAAATATGTATTTTCCAGGTTTGTCTCGAGGTCACTTTTGTTATAATTTTTTTTTCCCGAAGATGTACTATAATCGGCTCTCGAGTATGGCCATTCTTATTGGGACACCCGTTGCAATATCTGCATTATTGTGTGCTAAATGATGTAGTTTTGGATACTGGATAGAAAATAACTCTAACTAATAATGCGTATAATTCATATTTAAACTCAACAAAAATTGACCATATGATGGTGCATTCTAGGTGATCATATAATTAGACCATAATTGAGGAGAATTATTTTTTATTTTTGCACATTTTCTGTTTTTTAGTTATATAGGTTTCTTGGTAATATGAAAAAGTTTATTTTTTTGTTTTAGCAAAAAGGCCACTTGGAATCGATCCCACAAGAGGTATAGGAACTGCTTATGAAGGTTATGTTAAGGTTCCAAAACAAGGGGGTGTAAAAAAAGGCAAGTTTATATTCGAAACCTCCTTTCAAGTATATTGAATCAAATTATTTTAGGTTGGATCAGACAATTCGTCGTTGTTTGTGATTTCAAACTATTTTTATATGATATATCCGCAGATCGTAATGCTTTACCTAGTGTTCATGTAGCTCAAGTCTTGGATATGCGAGATACTCAATTTAGCGTATCTAGCGTTAAAGATTTAGATGTTATACATGCAAATAAAAAGGATATTCCATGCATTTTTAAGGTAAATGATTCCATCATTAAATAAATGATATTGTTAGATTTTACATACATTTGCTACATTCCATTTAAAGGTCACAACTTGATTTATTCTACACTAGAAATAATTTAATTAAACCGAAGACTGGAAAATTGGAAATGGTTAAAAGTATTGTTTAAAATATTGTAGTCTAAAAAGACGAAGTTTTTCATCATTGTTACATTTTCCATATCAACCAAAAGGGTAAAAGAATTTTCCCAGAAAAGAATTACTTGGAAGTTTTGATCAACTCTTTACAAATTGTTCTGGAAAATATAATTCACAAGAAATAACTTTTTTACAAATGACGAGAGAATACATGAGGCGGTTAGAATCAAAATGCACCAAGTCCAACTAAAGACATTTTCGGAAAAGTCGAAAAAACTGTCACAAACAAACCAATTATAAGAAATTATTGAGTTTTTGGGGAAAAACCAAAAATTTTTACTTTATATCAAAGACAATGTATGATTGAGATCCTCATAATAAATATTCAGACAAATTTAAAATCAATATTTGGATTTTTCAGATTTTGATACTAAGATTGGGATTTGGCGGAATTTGAGACAAAAATAAACTTAGGTGCAAAGAAGTTGAGCTGTAAAAGCTATTGTAATTGTAATTTTAGTAAAATATATCTTTAGTAAAAAATCTTGACTTTAATTATTAAAAAAATTATTGCAAAGTGTCATAAAATAAAATTTAACGTTTTGTAAAAAGTGAACAAACTCTTTGTTGTTATACTAGATCACACAATATCTTTATCAATTTCCTCATGAACAATAATGTTTTCATCTTCTTCATTGTTGAGACCTTCGGCTTGTTCTTCTTCGGTTTTCCAAATTTTGATAAAATTTTAGCGTCTCGCGGTTTCTCCACCTTTGTCCCAAGTGCTTTATTAGTAGTTTCGCAACATCCCTTATTTTTCTAGCTTTACGGCTAACCTCCTTGTTGATGGCTTTTAGTTTATGTGAGTCATTAAACTTTTGTTGTGTGACATATTTTGCTTAACAAATTTCAGTGCTATAAAAGACTTCACCCTGGACCACAATGTTATTTTTCTTCTTGTTCTTTACTAGCATAATCTTTTTTGATGGATTGAACTTGATGTGCCACAAGTTTGGTTCTTTTTGCACTTTTTCAGAGTCAGTTTTTAACAAGGACAGTGACTCTAACATGATGTCCTTCTTTTTCAAATCTTTCTCAATCAATCCAAACACCCTGTAGAAAATAAAGCATAAAGCGTAAACAACTCGCAGAGTCGCATGACGAAACTAGGCGATCCTATTGGCCGATTTGGATTTGTAAATTGAAAATGACCTCAAAAAACACTAGGATTTGCTACAAAATAACAGTTGTACTGAATTCAGCATGGACATATGTATAAGAAACAAAATTATATTATAACTTCGAAAAAATATAAACTTGACGGTTTTTGATCCTAGGCACCACAAATGGCCAGTAAGGTATCAATTTCAACTTTAGAGAAGAAACAAAAATTATATATTTTACACAGATTCAATAAAAGGAATATGATAATAAAATGAAATAGAAAATCACAATCGTGCATTCGAATGCTAGTACACTCCTGGCGGGGGTGTATTAGCATTCGTACTCCTCGAGAAAATAAAACTGAAAGTTGCAGATTTTGTGTAAATGAGGTTGAAACGTCGGAATGCAATGTATAACTTCATATGGATCGACCAATATGGAAAGTAGATAATTACCCTCCATGTTTTCTCAAATAATGCTCTCTAGATCTGTATATAGAACTGTAGCCCAGTTATAGAGAGAGGACACGATAGATCTTTTTAGGTTACAAGGCATGTACCCCTTAGTCTTCTTCCGATCTAATTCGAGGATTTGGAATTATTTTTTTTTGTCAGAAACAAGTTATTTTCAATTCCTCTACAGAAATATAGTATTTTCACATAGCTAATCATAGTAAGCGTTCACAATATATATAATAATAAAATATTAATTTTGTAACTAGTTGCAGATAATTTAGTCTTGAATTTTTTATAATTTGGTTATTTTTACTATAGATAACAACTTCATTGATGGAACCTCCGGGGCCTCGAAATTCAACATTAATGCTTGCGGATACAGAAGCAGAAAAAAATAAATGGGTAGTAGCTTTAGCAGAGCTCCACCGTATAATGAAAAGAAATAATCTCCCAAACACTACAGTTCTTGTCGCTAGAGAACTTATAGACACATCTCTTACTTTATTGAGAAATGCATTAACTGGTGCAATTATAGATCCTGACAGAATAGGTACGTTCCTATAACAATCTTTTACGAGTAATCAAAAGCAATAATTTATTGGTATTCATTTGACAAAATTAATATTTTTTTCCATTTTATGGTTGCCATAATAGGCATAATTGTAATGTTCTAATTTCAATGGTATTTGATATACAAAATTATTGATAAGTTAGGCTAATCTCGAATTATTTTCTCCTTCCATCACTTCACGGATAAGTTAGTATTTAATATAAGAATGCACCAATTAAAATTTAGTTTTATATTCGAAATTCCGTCTTCAAAAGCATGTGCAATTTTTTGAATATTGATGTCGAATTGATTTACAATTTTATCGACAAAGCACCACAATTTTATATTAGATAATATAAAAATATAAAATAACAATTTAATTTAATATTATAGTAATTATAATATCTTGAGATGGTTTGGAAGTATCCCATATTAGTACGTGAATTGTAACGAAGTCTTTACCAGCTATATTATGAGCGGTTTCTTATTGGGAACGTGGCAACGAAACACCAAAGTGAACTAACTTTAATATATTTCCCAAGCTTTCGAATACTTATGCATTCATCGTATGGGAAATAATTAATTAAGATTTTCGGTGGTATTGAATTGTATTAATTCTTTTAAAAATTTTTAAATTCATAGGTTTCACAATACAATATTCAAATTGACGTTGATAGAAATATTTCTATAAGATTCTAAAATGAAAGGAGCGAGAAGAGTTAGAATTTTGTGTTTTTCAAAAAAGAATATGCAATGCGTTCTACTACTCAAACCAAAAATATAATAAATAGCTCTTTTTGTAATTTGATTCGAAGAGGTGCAAACTACGAGTAGTAAGTTGTTAAATTAGTACGATAATCGAGCTGTTCAGACACAGATTAAATCGCAAAACAAGCAGAGGATAATTTGTTGCCACACAGGCCATTGAAAGGCACTGTCAATATGTAGACCAAGAAACTTGATCGAATTTGAGGATCGTATTAAGCCATTGTTGAGTTTTAGAGCTGGTAAAACTCCTTTATAGGATAAAATTAAAGTTTCTCAGTGTTTAAATAGAGACCGTTCGCGTCAGACCAGGACTTAATAGTAATGAGATCTTTGCCTATAGTAGAATATAAAGCTTGTATATCTGGACCATTCCAGGTTACACTGGTGTCATCTGCGTATAAAGTGAATTTACCATTAATTCGTAAGTCTGTGACATGATTAATGAGTAGCAAAAAGAATGGACCCAAAACTGAACCCCGAGGTACAGCAATGCTAGCAGGCAATTTCTTTGAAACTTTGCAATTAGCTCTTACCAATTGTTTTCGACATTTAAGGTAAGATACAAACCAATTTAAGAGAACACCTCGGATGCCATATTATTCTAGTTTAATAATCAGAATTTCATGATCAATACAATCGAAGGCATTGACGAAATCACAAAAGAAAACTGACGCCGTATAAAATTTATTGTTAAGTGAGGTAGATATTTCATTAAGAACAGAAAACATAGTCATTAGTGCATTTGTTAGGTAGGAAACCAAATTGTTGAGTTATCAAGATTGTATGTATAAAAAGAAAGGATAATAGACGGTTTTTCATTAATCGTTCAATTATCTTCGATGGGATTGATAATAATGCAAAAGGACGATAGTTAGTCATGTTATTTTCAGCTAGGGAAAAGTCCCTTTTTAAAGATTCGTTGATTAGAGAACATAAAACGTTAATCATTACTTTTCGAAAATTCAAAAATAACTTAGCTGATAATCCATCGTTGCCGCAAGAAGTTTTATTTTTTATGCTGAAGATGGTTTTTTCTAGCTCAAATCTATCTCCATGTAAGAATATCTTGAACTATTTTTTATATGCACCAGTTTTTAACGCAAAGTTTTGGATAAATAATCATGAAATTTAGCGAATGATTGGATGGAAACTCTTATTAGTTGAAAATACTTCCAAATTACAATATTATTAAAAGTATTTCAAATGACATTCTGATGCCAGCTACTGATACTGAACAAAATATAATGAAAATTATCAATATTTTCAAACGTCAC
The DNA here is from genome assembly GCA_026230145.1 of Diorhabda elongata. NCBI lineage: Eukaryota > Metazoa > Arthropoda > Insecta > Coleoptera > Chrysomelidae > Diorhabda > Diorhabda elongata. The sequence goes on from CM047932.1 coordinate 19,846,677, forward strand.
TTACCTATTTTGACCAAAGTACATGAAAGAATTTCCTATTAAATGTTTCTTCACAATATGTGATGTTATATAGATATTGAGTGTTTATAATCGGTTCATTACAAATAGATCAAGTTATATAAGTTATTTATTCTAACCATATATATATATATATATATATATATATATATATATATATATATATATATATATATTGTTGTGGTATGATAATGTGTAATGTTTATTTTTATAACTTTTTTTTTAAATAAAATCAGATTTTAATTTGGGCGCCATTAATAATTATTTGAATTTCTTTATTCTATTATATTATTATTATTTTTTTATTCTCAGGGTATTATATTGTGAGGTCAAATTAAAAAATTTATTGCGATAAATTGTTATGGTTATAAGGTCAGATGATAATACTTTTAAGACCGGGTCTGTTCTTTATAATGAATAAAATATTCAAAATATACAATTTCTTAACTAGCTATTACAATTATTTTATTTTACAAACATTCATTCATTCATACTCGTAATTACATTCATAAAACTAAATTATATGGAAATGTGAACTCAAATATTATATACAAAAAGAAATACTTAAACTTAATAGAACAGTACCTTAAGCGTTTGTTATGTTGTATATATATTTTTTTTTTTAAATTGGAAATTGTTACGGCCTTGCAGAATAAACAACTTCTTTATCTTGGAAATTGTCCCTTTGTGAGTATTCTCACTTATTTCACTTTACTTAATTGTTTTCACTAATTTCTTATTACTACACTTATACAATTATTAATTATCAATCCTTTGAATATTTTATGCCTTTTTTATCAAAATTTTAATTTTTTAAATTTCAATTAAAATTATTTTACTCTTTTTCTTTCTTGCCAAAAATAATAATTTCTCCCCCTTGTTGATTCTCTTCTTCCTTCTTTTTTTTATTCATTTTTTTTTATTTAACCAATGATATTTATTTTAAAAGTTAGTTACTAAATTGTCATTTCTAAATTTTTAAATTATTGTGACTTTATTCAAATAATATTATTCTATAATTTCTTTGTTGTATTTATTTCATTCCTATGTTATTAATTTTTTCATTGCAGTTGTCAAAATTTTTATATTTTATTATTTATAACCTTAAAATTCATGTTGGTATGTCACACAAATTTTTGAAGTTGGTGCTCCTGTTTTTATCTGTCAATTTATGGATTAAATTCTTTGATTATACAGGGTTTGTCAAAATTAAATAATAATTTAGAATATAGTGTTGGCCAAAACTTAATATAAAGAATGTTATTTACTTTATTGTGATAAACTGCTCTAAGTAACCGAATAACAGAACTGAACTTATTGCTTTATTTATATCTTATTATTATTTAATAATTTATTTTGGATATATTTATACCATAACAATATATATATATATATATATATATATATATATATATATATATATATATATATATATATATATATATACAAGCTGCAAAAGATATTTATTATAATAGAAGACTCGCCAATTTTCATAATGTCTCTAAAGAAACATGGTCCATTGTGAATGATCGAAGAAATAAGGTTCCTTCATCGAGCATAATCTCTACTTCATCTGATAACCTCAATAATTACTTTGTGAATGTAGCCAAAGATTTATCGTGATCTATTTTCATATCTCCCTGATGCTAATGCTAAAGCAGGCTTCTCCAATTTCAGAAAGGTCGTTGCACGACTATCTATTTAGGAACGCGGAGCACGACTTTTACCTACCTACTTCACGTTCAGAATTAATGAAGGGCTCATTATTTTACAATACAAAAAAATGCACAATCACTTACCAATTGAAATCAAATCGATATCATCTTTTCCCGCATTCCGCAATAATTTGAGGTATATTTACTGGAAAGTGTCTTCTTCTCTGTAAACGACTTCTATTCTAATAATAATAATATTTAATTCCGGGCATGCTGCATACTGGTTTAATTTTAGTATTGACTAATTATCTCCTATTACTATTACCTATAATTTTGTTACTCATTGTGGTTTCCTTCAAATATTGAAATTTTATTGTATTTGTATGTTTGTTTTTCAGTTTTTACATGCTTTTGTTTAGAAAATTATAACAATTTTTTGCTAATAAAGCATTTCTCTTTAACATATTAGATTCAACATATATCATTTATACCTATTTTAGTTTTAGGCACTGAGGATGGTATGTACTGCATAGATTTAGATAGAACTGAAGTTGCAAAGATAGGAGAAGGAAAGAAAATTTTTCAGTTAGAATATATAAGTGAAGAACATCTACTAGTAGTTGTAAGTGGAAAACAAAGACAAGTAAGGTTAGTTCCCATACGCGCTCTGGATGGTGATGAAGTTGAATGGATTAAAGTTACTGAAAGTAAAGGATGTTCAGTTCTTACAGTGGGACCAGTACTAAGAGCCCCACTCACATTTTGCCTTTGTGTGTCAATTAAAAAACAGGTTAGTTGATGTACGCCGATATATATATAATTTAGAATCAATTTATTACTTTTTAATACATTTACAAGTGTCACAGGAACAAGAGGAGTTCGAAAATTAACCCTATATTTTTTTGTAATTTTTAGAATATTAGAAGTAAAGTTTTACTTTTTTTGTTCCCTTTGAAGATTTTCAAGGATCGTTTTTTCGACTTCTTTTGAGATGTTTTTCAAGCTATCGACCTCCTTTGAGATGCTATATTTGAGTTAATTTTATTCTCAAACTGCTTTTAAATATTCTTTGTAAACTGATCCCGAAGTTTCTCTCCCTACTGCGCCATCAAATTTAACAGCTGTTCTCTATTTTCTAGAACTCTCTTTTCTACTTTGTCTATATTGTTGTTCATTCATTCTGCATGCTCATTTTATCTTCCAATCTTCCGAACATTTCCTTCATTAAACTGACTTGATTTGCATCGCTGGTTGATTGCTCGATCGTGCTTGGTGCAAATTTGTAATCAAATTCAAACGTAGATACATCTTCCCCTGTGTCTTCTGCAAAGCTAGCACTAATTCTGCCTTGAGTACTTTTCAACTAAGACCTTTTTTCTCACATTCGATTTTTAATTTGTCTAATTGCACCATTTCAAAACTCGCACACTTCTGACACCAATTGTTAGGTTATAGTTGAGTCTAAGGTTTTTCTAAGACCTGAAACAAATGTGGTTTATGCTTGCTGTTGAAAGAATTGTGTTTTATTTCGAATAAAAACAGGATCATTACTTATGAATCTCATTCCAAATGATATTTTAAAATTCTAAATATCTGTGATAAAATTGTTGAAGTTGTTAATTGGAATTATGCATTAAATTCACTTAATCTCGAGTAAGAGAATTTTAATTTTTCTTATCACCGAAATTTTCTATAAAAATCGTGTTTGATTCCTTCCAATTATTGTAATTATATTATTATTAACTCTACTCTCTATTTTTGACATAATACTTACGATTTAAGAATTTCCTGGCTAATTTAATGAAATCATAGTCATTGGAATTTCTATCAAAATTTAATTTTACTACTATTCATGTTATCAAAATGCATTTAAATTGTTTCCTTCAACACCTAAGTTTGAAATTAGGGTTTTGAAATGAAATGAAGATCAATTTCACTTTTCAAACTTTGGCAAAGATGAACGTCCTTACAGGAAGATCTAATTTATATACAATGCCGTCCATATGTATGGAATAAATTCAATTTCATTATTATTATGTACAGTATGAGAAAATCCCTTGTTGGAAAGGGATTTTAGTCCTTTGTTTAGCAATAGAATGTTTTTTTAATTTGGTGCAATCAAAACTGAGAAAATTAATTTTTAAGTGTTAGGTTTAAATGTGCGTTGTATAGAGTTTGTTAAATAAAATTATTTATTGGAACAAAATGACTACAATAATTCTTTATAATAATAACTAAAAACTTAATTCACTCTGTCGACCATGCTTTCGACACCACCTTCAGTCTATCTACTCAGCTTCCCGCTCTCTTCTTCTTTTTTGTATATGAAACACATTTTTCAGGTTTGACCACAGACCATATTGTTTGTCAATATTAACACCCTCCCTCAAACCCATAAAATGTGAGGAATGAATTTAAAACATATAACACTTTTTCATCACAACAAATTTAACATTTTTACAAATTTAGTAAACTTTTCATTTGTTAAGGCTTTAGTGAATACATCCGCTAGTTGCTCAGTAGTACATAAGTATTCAATCCTGACAATATTTTCATTTATTAAATCTAATACAAAATGTAACTTAACATCTATGTGCTTACATCTCTTGTTGTTTTCAAAATTTTGCAGTAGTTTAATGGCACTTTGGTTATCTTCAAATAAACAAACTGGTAAATCTAAAGTAAGATTTAAATCTTCTAACAAGTTTTTAATGTAAAATAGTTGACATGATGCAACACATACTGCCACAAATTCAGACTCTGTACTTGACAATGTTACAAATGGTTGCTTCTTAGAGCACCAAGAAATAATATTATTGAATAGTTTAAAACAATAACCACTTATAGATTTTCTATCTAAAATATCATTGGCCCAGTCTGCATCACAGTATCCAACTAATTTACTGTCACCTTTGTAAAAATGCAATTTACAATTAACGCTAAACTTTAAATATTTGAGCACTCTTAGAAGATGTTTGAAATGTTCGTCACTAGCGCAATCTTGAAACTGCCCAAAGAAACTAATACTGAAACAAATATCAGGCCTTGTGCCCATCATTGTATACATCAAACTCCCCAAAAGTTCTTTATAAGGTAATTTTGTTTTTTGACTTTCTTCACATCTTTTTAAATTCAAATTTTTTTCTTTTTTGACCTTCTTACAATTTTCTACATTGAATTTTTTTTTTACTAAGGTGTTGATAGCAGAAATCTGATCTAAAGTCATGACTCCACTTTTCTGATTCCTCTGTATTTTAATACCTAAGAAATCAAATTTATCATTAATACTTTTTTTTATTTTGAACGTTTGACATAGCTTTAACTTAAGTTGATTGAGAAAAGTAGAATCATTGCAAGCAATCAAAATGTCATCAACATACAGAAGTAAGTAGCATCTTATGCTTTGATCAAGGAAACTATATAAGCAGTAGTCAGATTTTGATCTTTTAAAATTCAAGTTTACCATTAAATCATTGAAGGTTTCATTCCAAGCTTTGGGTGCTTGTTTTAGTCCATATATTGCCCGATTTAGCATACAAACCTTATTTTTATCAGCAACTGTTACTTTAAGACCTTCAGGTAATTCCATGAATATTTTCTCTTTAACTATACTATGTAAGAAAGCGTTTTTTACATCCAATTGTTCCAAAAGTAAATCATAGTTATTGCAAATACAAATTAGGATTCTTAAAGTGGAAAGCCTTGCTACTGGCGCATGTATCTGTCCAAACTCATTGAAATTATTTTGTTCAAATCCTCTTGCTACTAATCTCGCTTTATAACTAAAATTACCTGCACCGTCATCCTTGATTCTGAACACCCATCTGTTACTTATTATATCCTCATTTTCTGGTCTTTCAACCAACTTCCATGTGTCATTATAGTTTAATGCATTTAGTTCATCTTCAATAGCTTTCTCCCAGCTTGGCCAATTTGAAGTTTTCTTCGCTTCTGTGTATGATTTCGGGACATCTGATATTTCGGAGATTAATGCTAAACAACTTACATCTAATTCAAAGTCATTGAATCTTAATGGTAACTTCACTTGTCTTTTAGGCCTTTCTTCTTCTGTACTATTTTCAACATTTTCAAGAATATTTTCTCTTGATTCTTGAATTCTCTCATTTAAACTAAGATTTTTTACTTCTTTTTCTTTACTATATTCATCTTCAAACTCTTCATTTTCAGCTTGAATATTACAATTTTTGTTTTCTTCTAAAGAGAAACAGCTTTCATTGAACAAAACATTTCTGGAATGTATTACTCTATTTTCTTCTTTATTCCAAAGTTTGTATCCATTTTCTGTGTATCCTATGAATCTGCATTTTTGACCTTTTTCATCCAGCTTATTTCTTAATAAATCAGGAATTCTTGTATATGCAATACAACCAAACACCTTCATATTAGCGACATTGGGTTTTTTATTGTAAAATAATTCAAACGGTGTTTTATTTTTAACTAAGCATGATTGAGTTCTATTTGTAATATAGGCGGCTGCAAGGATAGCATCTTCCCAAAATATTTTGTCCATGTTTGCTTGGATTATCATAGATCTCGCCTTGTCCATCAGGGTCTGATTCATTCTTTCAGCAACTCCATTAAGCTGAGGAGTATAAGGAGGAGTGTAAGATATTTGTGTTCCCTTTACAGAACAAAAATTTTGAATATTTTTAGAACGATATTCTCCACCATATAATTTAGGATATCCTTCTTGTGCAAAACAAAGATGCTACTTTTGCTTCATAATCTTTTAGACATCTAAATACCTCATCTTTATTTTTGATAATATAAACCATTACAAACCTGGAATAGTCATCAACAAAAGTTACAAAATATAAATTATCAGTTCGAGAAACTGGTTTAATTGGACCACAAACATCCGTGTGTACAAGCTGTAATACTCTACTTGATCTAGATATCTTTGAGTAGTACGGAAAGCATTTTTGTTTACATCTTACACACACATCGCATATGGTCTCCACTTCTGAATTTTCAAACTGCATCCCATCCACTAAATTCAAGTTTTTAATTTTTAAAAGTGAATTGTAATTTAAATGACCATACCTGAAATGCCAAAGTTGCTTATCTTTACTGTTTGCAAATTCATTATTGTTATGCATAAAAATTATTTTATATAAATTGTTACATCTTGCGCCTTTAACAAACACAGTTTTTCCTTTCTTTATAATGATTTTACCATCGACACAAACAATTTCAAAACCGGCTTTTTCTATTGAAGAGATTGATAATAAATTCACTCTTAAATTTGGCACACATAGTACATTTTTTATTGTTATCAGCACATTTTTATTTTCTACTTTACTTACTACTTCAATGTCTCAGATACAAGTAGCTTCCATGAACTTACCTTCTTCTGCCAGCTGTATTATTTTAGGTTCTGTGAATCTATGCATATTCACCAACAGATCTTCTCTATTGACATAATGGTGTGTTGCTCCTGAATCTGCATACCATTCTGTCTTGCTTGTCTGAAAATCTGAGATTGCACAAAAAGCTATAGAATTATCTTCAAGTTCATTGTCGACCTCTGTTTTGGAATAACTAGCTCTATTGATGTCTTGACTCTGTTTATTATTCTTATTTCTAAAACACTGCTTCGCCTTATGTCCCATTTTACCACACACATGACATTTTATACCACAAATACTTGCAGAGTGCCCCATTTTACCACATTTAAAACATTTCAGTACCTTTTGCTCTGCATTAAATGAAGAGGGCACCTCGCCAACATTTTTAAGACTTTTATCAAACTTTTTATTTACTGAAAACTCTAGAAGCCTTTGTTTGACAAATTCTAGTTTGAGATCATCATCTGACATGGTTCGTAATGCTGTAACTACATTTGCAAATTCTTGTGGCATTGACAATAATAAGAAACATGACATATCAGATTCTTCAAAAGAGCTTCCTAAATTTTTGAGTTCTCTAAAAACTCTGTCACATTTTGAGAAATGATCTTGCATATTCTTCCCATACTCATATTTCAGGCCAATTAGTTCTTTTAGTAAATAAAATTTGGAACATATACCTTTTTTACTAAAAATTGACTCTAATTTTTGTATCATCTCATATGCTATCTCTGTTTCTTTCACATATTCTAGGTGAGTATCTGCTACACTTTGTATAATCACCATACAGGCTTTGTTATTTTTCTTTTGCCAATCATCATTCCTATTGCTTTGTGGTAATTCTTTTAGGATATCACTTAAATCCATTGCTTTTAATACGGAATTTAACCGAAATTTCCAATTATCAAAGTTATCTCCATTAAATGGAATGATTCCATGTTTATTTTCCATACTCGCCATTTTTTCCTTTTTGTTATAGTAACCTTCTTTTAATTTTCCACTTTTAACACACTCCCTCTGGGCCCATAACCAATGTTAGGTTTAAATGTGCGTTGTATAGAGTGTGTTAAATAAAATTATTTATTGGAACAAAATGACTACAATAATTCTTTATAATAATAACTAAAAACTTAATTCATTCTGTCGACCATGCTTTCGACACCACCTTCAGTCTATCTACTCAGCTTCCCGCTCTCTTCTTCTTTTTTGTATATGAAACACATTTTTCAGGTTTGACCACAGAACTATATTGTTTGTCAATATTAACATTAAGTTGTAAAATTTTGATAATCTCTATCACAATTATCAATGTACTTTACAATTAAATTAAATGTTCAAAATGACCACCATTCACTTCTTGATAATAACCAAGGCGATTTTGAAATTTTCGAACAACATTTTGTATGACCTCATAAGAAGTAATCGAGAGGAGTCAAATCGGGGGACCCAGCTGGCCATTCGATTGTTCCACGTCTTCCAATTCACTTATTGGGAAAATAAATAATTTCTAATAGTACGTGCAAAATGCGGTGGTGCTCCGTATTGTTGGTAGTAAATAGATCGATCAAACTTATTTGGTTTATTAACATCAGAAAAATTTCAGATAAATCTTACCATTAACTGTGCTATCAAAAAAATAAAGGCCAATAATTTTATTGTTAATGATACATCCCCAAAATTCACTTTTTTAGGATATTGAGTGCGTGCGTCACACATCCAGTGAGGATTTTTTTGTTCCAATATCTACAGTTCTGTTTGTTAACCGTTCCGTTTAAATGAAAATTTTGTTTATGAACTGCAAATCTGCGTTCATTCTGTCCATCATCAATTCATAGAATTCTTGCCTTCTATTGGGATCATCTTCATTTAACTCATGAACAACCTAAACTTTGTAAGGGTGGTATTTTTCTTTATGTAAAACTCTCAAAATCATTATCGTTGGCAAGTTCTCGAGTTGTTTTATGCGGATTTTTCTCAATCTATAGCAGTACTTCCAAATTTTTTCCATCAATAAATTGAACTTATCTACCTGGTTTTTCAATATTTTTTACATGTCCAGTTTCACGAAACTTTTTTTAAATTTTGCTAACTGTAGACTGCGAAACGTTTTGAACAGAGTATTTATTATTAAAAATTCCAGAAACCTCCTTTTGAGTTCTTGTTTTATTACCACAACCAATCATAATTCAAATGTCTATTCTTCGAGTCCCTGACAAATAAGCGCACAAATATTATACTGACAACTCTTAGTAACTTTGAATACCTATGAGATTCATATCAATTGTTTATTTGGCTTTTTGACTAATATTTTGTTATTTTAAAAGATTTTTTCCTGATGTTTAGCAGAACAGATACAAAAATACCAGATTATTCTATATCTAGATCTAGATCTAAAGTATATTTTAATAGACCAGACAATTTTGCTGATTTAAAACTTTGAGGAAATTAACAAAATAACCCCTGAGGTCATAGAAAATTTTGTACGAGAACTTCAAAATCGCCTCGGTTATTGTCAAGAAGTAAATAGTGGCCATTTTGAACATATAATTTAATTGTAAAGTACATTGTGAATTGTGAGACATTATGAAAATTTTACATCTAAAAATTAATTTTCTCGGTTATGATTGCACAAAATTTAAAAAAAAAATTATATTGCTGAACAGAGGACTAAAATCCTTTTCTGACAAGGTGCCACACGACCCCTTTTCTTATGTAAAATTTTCGAGGGGTGCTTATAATTCAGAGGGGCTACTAAAGGAGGTTAATCTTTTCATTCTGTAAATTGTCAATTTAAGAAAAAAAATCGACATGTTTCAGGTTTTTTTCACATAGTACATAATAACTCTAAAATTGAATCTGTTCCATGCATATGGACTGCATTGGAAATGACATCATTATTTATATTTAAAAAAAAATATTTTAGTGAAATTCTACAACAAAATCTGTATATTTTTTGAGCGTTTCAATCTGCCTTTTCATATTTCAAATGAGATAGTTATTCCTCAAACCAAAATATTTCAAATATCAAATAATACTTGAAAACTGTTTCAAAATAAGGATAATAAAATATTTGATTTATTAAATAATGTCTAACGGTTTTGACGGAAATTATGAATTAAAATATCCAATTGTAGTTTGTTGAATGCATTTGAAAGTGTTTACATTCAATAGTTTAAATAGATATAAGAAACCAATATTCTATAAAGTACTTATTCTAATAATTTCTACTTTTGCAGCAAAATTCTTCTGTAATTATAATTTATGAAATTACCCGTACTAAAACCAGACATCAACGTGTTAGAGAAATAGGATTACCAGTTAGTGTACAATCTCTCCAATTATTATCTGATGGTCGTCTCTGTGTGGGGTCACCTTCATGTTTTACAGTGTACAATATTGAAAGTGGAGACCAACAATTAATATGTAAGTGTTTCATTCATATTTATCTTTAATGAATAGATATTATTATGAATTTCTTAGACATTTTAATATGATTATATTTCAAATGTTCTTGATTTTATGTCTCTTCTGTTTCAAAATTATTTTTTTTGATAATTTTTTTAAAAAAAGATAAAAATTGACGTTTCAACTTCTTTTAGTCTTTATCAAAATATTCTAATAAATTTTGACAAAGACTGAAAGAAGTCGAAATGTCAATTTTTGTCTGTATTTCAAAAATTATTTAAAAAACTAATTTTAAAACAGAAAAGACCTAAAATCAAGAATACTTAGAAACATAAAGATATTATTATGTGTAGGATTATTCATTATAACGCATTCCTCACACAATATACGTTGCTGAATTACAACAGCTTATAAATTTCAGCAGATATAAATATGAAATTTAGTTTTTGATTGAATATCATTAATATTTTCAACATGCATATCCATAAAAGTTAGTTTCAGGGTTTTCGTTTTTCAACAATACAATTTTTATTGTTTTTAATTCTTAGAATTCTAATTCCATATCTTCGACGAACAGGGTACATTTTTTCACAAATATAGTATATTTATTTATATCGGGAAAATGTTTTTTTTTTTTTTTTTTTTGACAAACGGTACCTTCTAAGTCATCAGTGATGTGTTTTATTTAAACGCGATTATTTCTCCGGGATATCGTTTACAACTAATAATGAATAATATAATCTCCTTCGATGAGCACGGTATCTACTGATAAACTTAATATTTACTTTGTGAATGTAGCCAAACATTTATCATGATCTACTTTCATATTTCCCTGATGTAAATGCTAGCTTACACAGTTTCTTTTTTATGCCCGTAGTTTTAGCAGAGCTTCGCAGTACAATTAATGACATAAAAAATAAATACTCGTCTGGAACTGATGGACTTACATTTGAGAACACCTCTCGCAATGGTTCAAGTCTTACCTTACCAACAGAAGTGTTTCTTCTGTTTATAAACGGCATCGCCTATCTAAAAATCAGTGGTAAAATATGTCTATTTGCAGACGACACTAGTTTCTCTTGGAGCAACCCTAAACTCACGGCATTTCGTAGGACCATATCTAAAGACCTAATTACCCTTAAATCATGGTGTGATTCTAATCTTCTCTGTCTTAACGTTTCTAAAACTAAAGTTTTATCACCTTTTTTATTAAATAACACCATCATTGACGTTGTTGAATCTTTAAAATTCTTAGAACTTGTTGTGGATAATTCCTTGAAATGGCAGTTACATATTGACACCTTATCTAAAAAATTAAGCTCCTCCTGTTTTAGGTTGAGATCAGTTTCCAAAGAACTGCACTTATCCACCTCCTTAACAGGATATTATGCCCTTATTGAGTCGTATCTCTGATATGCCCTGCCTTTATGGGGTACGCGTGGTGCGTCTCAATTTGTGCGAATCTTCAAACTACCAAAGAGAGCTGTTAAATATTTACTCGCATTAAACAGCAGAGCTCACTGCAGGGACTTCTTTAAAAGATTAAAAATTCTGACTCTTCCTTCCTTCTTAATCTTTCAATCCGTTTACCTAATTTGTAACCACACTTCTCTAATTTCAGAAAGACTGTTGCATGTCTATCCACTTAAGAAAGCGATGCACGATCTTTCCCTACCTATGTATTTCACGTTCAGAATTAGGGCATAATATTTTACAATGTAAAATAATGCACAATCACTTGCCTTGCTTTTCTGGTTTTACTATTGACTTATATACTAATTCTTACCTATTACTATTGCCTATAATTTTGTTACTCATTGTGGTTTTCTTCAGGATATTGAAATTTTATTATGAACTTTATTTAGTTATTTTTATTTTTGGTTTTTTAGTTTTTACAAGCTTTTGTCTACAAATTGTAACAATTTATTCACAATAAAGCATTTCTCTTTCTCTCTCTAACATAACCTTAATTTGCCTTATTTTTTATATAAAAGTTTGCTTTTGCTGGAAATGCATAAATATGCTATCATACCTTGAAATTGAAAAAAAAAACGAGAAAAAAATCACTAAAAGAGAATAAATGCATGTGGGTCAACCCCTTATACCACTGTATTCATGCGTCGCGGCAGGCTTGATATCAAATGTTCAATAAAAGCTTGCGGTATATTCTCCCATTCTCCAATAGCGACCTCTATGAGTTGGTTGTGATTAGAAACAAGTGTTCTATAGGATTTATATCCGGACTGTTAGGTGGCCACTCTAATAACGGGAAATTGACTTCATGTAAGTAGCCAATAACCTGTCTAGACACGTAGGGACGAGCGTTATCGTGGAGGAATAAAAAGTCAGGCTCAACAAACGTAGCAAAACATGACAATAAAGTTGTCTAAGTAATATTTGGCATTCATAGATCTCGTACGTATAGCGACCAATTCCGTACGAGCATCGAAGCAAATTCCTCTTATCATAGCAGAAAGAATTATATGAAAAATTTGAAACTTAATCTGAATAAAACAAGCCTATTATTACTGCTGATTTAATAACCTTTTACAAATATAAGACTGACAGGTTTTGCTTCACGTAGTAGAAAATAATAGACGTGATGAAAGATAAAACTTTAAAAATATGTAAACTAAGTTTTATTTTCATTCTGTAAAAACGGCAATAAATACATAAAAAAATATGAAAACATACAAACCAAGTTACTTTCTATTAGTGAAAAGCATAAAACTAACCAAAAAATGACTAAAAAAATATCATTTTCTTTCCATGTTTTTTCGTATAATTATAAAACGGAATTACATTTTATTTAGCAAAGAACTGGTTATAACTAGAATATGACTTGACGCAAATTAGTGATATTAAAATGTTAATTTCTCAATTTAAATATATTGCGACAATGATATATATTTTAATAATGTTTTCACCATTTTAGCTCTACTACATCCAGATAATCCATTATATTCAACTTTGATGTGTAGTTCAGTGGAAGCTGTGAGGGTGATAGAATTACCACGCCACGAATATTTATTAGTATTTGGAACTCTAGCTGCATTTGTAGATAGGCTTGGTAGAAAATCGAGAGATAGAGAAATTATGTATCCAGCAGTACCTGTGGCAATAGGTAAAATATAGATATCGATGAAAATCCTATACTTAAGGTAGTACTACCGGCATTCAGAATTTAAGGAAACTTGGAATATTAACGTTATTATAATATAATCAACGAGTTGAATTTTTAGAGGTCTACAGAGAACTGAAAAAAAGATATTAACATTAAAAAAATTTTGTTTTTCCCCATTGATGTTTATGGGACGATTAAGTTTATCCTTTATTTCACAAAGTATGGCGTGCAGATTTTAATGAAAGTAGTATCCACGGAAAGATAATAATTTTCTTTATATTTTGGTTACTTGAAATTTGGACATCAAAGCTTGTGATAAGAATAATTATAAAATAATTAAGAAAAATGTGCTATGTTACTTATATGTGGCAACGCTGCTGGCGAGATTATGACGCACGCGAAATTTGAACATGTACAGAACGCGGTATGTGGGCATATTAGTGTTAAACATATTTTTACTTTCAAATAACATACAATATACTTTTTTCAAATATAATTTTATTATAAAATAAAGTAATAGTTACACATTTGACGCTTGTGGTAACGGTAGTATTACCTTAATGCTTATTATGCCCAATGACGAGGGCTCAAATAAAGTTTATACTTGTTTGGCATTAACAAACATAGAAGAATATATTCTAAGAATTTTTTTGTTCTTCGAATAACAATTTTGAAATTTTAAACTCGGCAATTAACTCTGTGACTCATATAATTAAAAATATTTTCTGTGAAAAGTACACAGAATGGGGCGATATTGAATAATTTTCCAATAACTTAGAACTAGCATGTTTATAAATTTGCTGTAGATTCAAAAATAGGTTCACATAATTTATGACGCTTTTAAAGAGTGTGAATACATGAATATCTATTACTTATTCATTCTTTTTATCTTGTAGTGTTAAACAAATTGTATAATTTTGACACTTTTATGTTAATAGTTTTACTAATACGAAGAATGCTTTTAAGTTTTGAAATTTTGTTGTGGCAAACAAAGCATAGATGTCAGTATGGCATTTTTCATTAACTTTTTAAATTGAATGTTGATTAAATTTTATTGACTCAACAATCAATTTCTTTGGATGTAGCTTTTTGTGAAGAATTTGAAAAGAACTGTTGGCACTTTTCAAACTAGTCAAAAGTATATGACAATAAACACCTACAAGAAGATGTAATACAGTAGAACAAGATTATATAAATTTTTATTTATAAAGTCTGCCCACTTGCACCATGAGTGTTTTAAACTAAATAAAAAATAATTGATTGATTCATATTAACTAGGCTGTTGCTCAAAGCTGAAACAGGTTGTTTTGATAATAAAATAAACTAATTATCAGAAAATTTTGTTGGTATCAGTTTTTATAAAACAATTATTTTTTTAGCTTACAGGGATGGCCATTTGGTTGTTTATAGTGAAACTCACATAGACATATTTAACTGTGCTACAGGCGAATGGGTTCAAACATTAAATATTAAGAAAGCAAAACCATTGAATGATAGTGGAAGCTTGACTTTATGTTTTCTAAACGATTTAGCGCATTTACTTTATTTGTCGAACATTCATCAAAGTAAGTAACAATATTAATTATTACGAAATGTAATTTTTTTTAACAAATCGAATCAATTTTTGTTCAATTCGAACGTAACAAGAATTTTTTGTACCATTTTTAATTTTTGATAAATAATATATTATGATATTCTTCGTTGTCGACCGAAGTACTCTAATTTGCGGGCTTTTATGGTGGTCAATAATTCTCTTTGTGTTGCCATTTTGTGTAAAACTTCTTTTATTTGCGATTCTATTTGTCCATGATATTCGTAGTATTCTCAATATCCACTTTTCAAAGGCTTCTAGTTTTTTCATTATTGTTTTGTTTAAAGTAGCTGTCTCCATTCCGAAAAGAAGGATCCATCTCATGTAACATTTTATTATTCTCTTTTTTAATTCATTATTTAAGTTTTTACATTTAAAAAAGTTTTTATATTATTATTATATTTTATAAAATGCACATTTCTATCGGTCATAATCGCTTATCGTGGTAGAGCTTAAAATGGTCACTTTCCAGCAACTTGTGCATCTGATACTTTTAGTAAAGGGTATAGGTGTTACGAAGATCGAACTTGTTTGGCAGTTTCTGATGAATGATATTTGCGGACTTGATTATGCCGGTATATATAGTCAATTTTAGCAAACACACTACAAGCAATGTTATATGTTCAACGGTCTCTGTATTTGCTGACATTTTCTGCATTTGTCGGATTGGGTAGTGTTTTCCTTATTGGCTTACTTCTTAAGGCCGTGTTGATTACTTGGTATTTAATAGCCATCATGAGGCCCTTGGTCTCTTGGAAAAGTATTAAACTTGAACTATTCTATGCCTTTTGTGACCATGGCGCAACTTATGGTATCTTATCATCAATTCGAAGTCGGATTCAGGCGAGGTGACCAAAGTGATCAAGTTTATCTTCATTTCGAAAAATACGTTAAAATAGGCTTGGCAAAGGCTGGGATCCCCTGAACAATTTGACTGCAAATCGAACTTATAAGTGATTTTAATCTTTTTATGGACAGCTCCTGTACCCTACATTTTATTTCTGTGTAGTTCAGTAACCTAAAATGCTAAAACCTAATTATTTATAGGTTTCTATTGAGCATACGATATTCCAATTGGGTAATTACACATATGACAATGATGCTTTTTATATTTAGACGATTATGGATGACATTTTTGACACGTTTTTGCTGCGTATAACTTGATGTCATTGAATTAGATGAGAGAGAGTACACTTACTGTTTCTGTTAGCTTTGACGTTAAAAACTATATTAACTTTGTTCTACCAAGCATGGTGTTTAGGCGGTTAGGGAGTTACCCTGGTATATTTCCATACAGATGGGTGTTTCATCAATACCAATAGTTTAAACTGATCTGCAGAATCTAAAACAAGTTGTTCTTTGCGCCCTTGGTGATATCTTCTAGTAGTTTTGTATTTCTTCGTTAAGTAATTATTTTCCTTGGCGTATCTGTAACATCTGTAAATGATACAAACTTCAAGTATCTTATATGAAATGAGAAGGTATCGAGTGGGGTCATCATGGGAGTATATGAGTGGAACCCAGAATTAAAATCGCTGAGATGTCATCAACTCCTTGTGTATGAATGGGTATTTCTCATATCATAAGTTTTATATATTATCAACCTTCGGCGCTTTCCCTTTCCGATAGCTTAAGCTGTTTGGTGCTGTTATCAGTCGTAGTTCCAATTTTGCTGTTTTTTTTCTGTTTTTTTTGTGGATCTGAATAACCGCTTTAAGATTATTATTTGGTTATCGAAACGCGCATAAGAAAATATCATTTTCAAAAAATAAACACTTCGTTTTATTTTTAGGAGAATTAATAAATATTGATAATATAGTGACTGTGGATAGAGATGGAAGAACTGTCCATAAAACGAGAAGAAGGTTCTCGTTACGAGAAACCAACAGAACACAACGAATGTGAGTATCTTTTGAGTAAAATTTGTATTTTAAATGGAAAATATTCATTATTGGCCTTTTTAGGAATACAGATAGAAGATCCAAACTTATATCAGCTCCAACAAATTTCAATCATATCAGTCATATGGGACCTGGAGATGGAATCCAGCGACAGAGGTTAATAGACTTGACGCCTACACGTACAGATCAATTATCCGAAAACAATCCATTTAGTACTGCAACCACACCCCCTCAAAGGGTAGGTTTCTTAGTTTTCCGTTTAAAAATAACAGCGATGCTCTTTTTGTTAACTTTAATAGGATGAGTACCGGATTTAATTATCATCGCTTAATTATTCGTAGAAAATTAGAAGCAATGGGGCTTCGCATTCGTTTTGCAACGAAAGTAGGTTAGTATTGGAAGTATCAGAAGTGTTAGAATGAATACGATAACATAAATGATATGTCACCAGAGATCTGTGGAGTTTGAAGAAATGATTGAGGAAGTGAATTAACCAAAATTCGCCATTAATTGTACAGAATCAAAGTTAAACATACGAGAGCAGAGACGTATTTTTACATTTAATTCGAAAGAAACATCTGGTGGTGTATTAAATCCAATTCGTTCATAAATTGATCAAGATCATTGACACTGTAACTTGAAATGCTTTTGTAGGAACTAACTTTGAGATAAATAAAGTTTTGTGGGATGCACACGTTTATGTGAAATTTTTTGCTACTGGTCAGAACGTCAATGTGAAAAATTTAATCTTTTCGGTACAATAGTTTTAAGTTTCAAGGAAATACAGTAGACATACGGATAAAGTAATTTCTCTAGGAGTTATTGTTAATTGGTTTTTTTAGCTATCCTGTACTTTAGTCCTTCAAATATCAGTTGTTTGAACAGTGTTGTAATACAATATCTGTAAAAATAAATAACCCATTTCATTGTCAACATTTTCTATTTTATGCAACTAACTAATCCCCGGTTATTATGAAATTAAGTTTCATGAATGTGCAGTTCACTGAAAGCATACCTCATTAGTTATATTAAGTTAAATCAAAAGGAGTTACCGCGTTTGTATTCTTCAAGATTGAATAAATTTTATAGTAAATCACAGAATGATCAACCACCCTTATTTGCAAACAAATTCGAGAAAGAAAGTTTGATAATATTATGCTCTCAAATCTTTAATCTTTTCAATTTTCTAAACGTGTCTTGATAGAATAGTTTATTAATTTGATCTGTTTGATAATTTTTCAACCCACTTCAAACTGTAAATTGAGCTCATGAAAGAATTATTTTTATTTTAAAATAACTATATTTGTGTTTGAAGATAGTTTGGTATTTGATAACTATATAATTTTTCAAGTAGGGAAGTATATGAATTTCACCAGAATCATCTTCTGGAATGTTGAGTGTACTAGTTACAAATGTAATTTTTGGCAGACCCTTAACTAAGTAAATGATAGAGATACATTTCCAGATACCAACTAAAGCAGCCCCATTACCTCCCAAACATGGTGAAAGGAAGAGGCCAGAGATTTCTAATCCAACTCCTATTAGACCGTCCTTTCCCGCATATAATGGAGCTAAACGAGCTGCACCTCCACGACCAAGAGAACTTCCACCAGCATTACCAAAATCATCTGATAAAACACCATCTCCTGATCCTGTCAGTATCGGTAGCATGTCATCTTTACACGAAATGATCAAGGTAAGAAGAGAATGTAAGAAATTTACAAAAAAGCTTTTTAAATAAAAAACGACCATTTATAAAAAAACTCGATATATCTTCTGTAATAAGTAATAACTTTCAATTAATTTTTCATGTATGTAAAAATCATTTCATCTTCTCTATTGAAACATTCACAAAATATGAAGCGCCATGACATAAATTTTGGAGCTAGTAATCAACTCCAATCATACATATTGAGTACAAACTCACAAGTTTCGTAAAAATTCTTCCTAAATTTCTTTCTAGATATAATAATTGATTGAAATATGATTATTGTTGTTTATAAATTAGATTAGATTAGATGAGCTAGTGCGTAAGATAGTGGATCTACTTCGACATATTGATCTACTGTACCTCGGACTTTTTACTAGTCAGGTAGCAAAGTAATCTTTCTGAGGTAACGATTTGTGCATGTGAGAATAGCATATGTTTCCGTTTGAAAAATGGAAAGTTCTGATCCCATTGGGATAGCGAGGTTGGTTCCTGGGCCATATATTCCTGCCCCTACTTGTAATTTTTCCATTTTCGAACCTACAGTGTATAATACTAATGAGCCTCGTGGGAACACAATTACTGCATTTGTCCATTGGTCTCGATTTGTTAGTTTTTGATAAAGCATAGTTTGGAAGATACAACATCCGTGATCATATCTGTGGACACCTTACATACTTTTAGTTCTGTTCTGTTCCTCGTATGCCTTTATTGCTTCAATTTCTATAGAGGTCTAAAATGACTTGAAGTGCTGCCGTGGTACATGATCGTGTCGCACTTGTTATTGCAAAGAAGCTGCCCTTTTCAGCTTTCTCCAATTTCAGTTTTTGTTCTTGGCCACCATATGAAAGTTGCATAGCTTATGATGGGTCGCATAACAGATTTGTATATCCAGTTCATCATCTTTGGTTTCAAGCCCCATATTAGTCTCTGATCGAAGTTCACCCTGAGATATTTAATATCCGACTTAGGACTATTTTGACACTGTTTATTCTGAGGGTTTTTGGAACGTAATTGTTCCTCCTAGAAACTAAGTTAGGGTGGTCTTATGCTCAGATCTTCATTAACACACCATCTCTGAGCGATTGCTAGAGCAGATTGCATTTGATACCATACTATATAATCATGCTTACCTCGCACGATGAACGGCAGATCATCGGTGACTCCGCAAAATCCATATCATGAATTGGTTGGATTTATAAGCAGTTGATCGGCTACTTAGGGTTTAGCAGTTATAATAATATATAATCTCGTTTAAAGGTTTATGAATGATTTTGTTGGAGGACCAATGATCACATTAAATATTATCATATTATCTTGATTATTGAGTACTCACTTTTGTAACATCATAGCAAGACAATTGGGGTTGGCAGAGTAGATTTTTTGGAAATCTTTGTCACATTTCTCGTACACATGATCAATTACATTGGTAATATCCATCAAATTCTTCAGTACGTTCATGATTTTACGTATTTTCATCAGTCTTCGGTACGTCCAAGATACACGTATTTTCATTAATTGAATAATAATAAAACGTACCACTGCCTGTACTATTTAGTAATACAAATGTCTATTAAAAAGTCGTACTCTTCATTGAAAAATTAGCACTAAATATTTGAGATGGTAGAAGAAACTTCACATTACTAAATCAGACAGGAGAGAAAAATAAAGATACAAATAAAATAAAACTTCAATATACAGAGAAAAACCACAATGAGTAAAAAAATTAAAGGTAATAGTAATAGGTAATAAATAGCAAAAATTAAATCAGTATGCAGCCTGTCCGGAATTAAATATTATTATTATTAGAATAGAAGTCGTTTACAGAGTAGAAGGCACTTTCCAGTAAATATGCCCTCAAATTATTGCGGAATGCGAGAAAAGATTATTTCGATTTGATTCCAATTGGCAAGTGATTGTGCATTGTAAAATATTGAGCCCTTAACTAATTCTGGACGTGGAGTAGGTAGGTGAAAGTCGTGCTCCACGTTACTAAGTTAATATCCATGCAAGAACCTTTCCGAAATTGGAGAAGTATGCTTACGAATTAGGCAAATGGATTCAAAGATGAATAAAGAAGGAAGAATCAGAATTTTTAATCTTTTAAAGAATTCCCGGCAGTGAGCCCTGTTGTTTACCTCGAGTAAATATTTAGAGCTCTCTTTATAGTTTGAAGATTCGTTCAAATTGAGTCGCATGACAAGTACCCCAGAAGGGAAAGGCATATCGGAGATGTGACTCAATAAGGACATAATAGACTTTTAAGAAGATGGATAATAAGTTCAGTTCTTTGGAAACATCAATGGTGGTATTATTTGATAAAAAAGGCTGCAATATATTTTTATATGATAAAACTTTAGTTTTAGAAACGTTGAGACACAGAAGATTGGAATCATGATTTAAGGATGATTAGATCACTAGATATGAACCTATGAAGTGCTGTGAGATCAGGGTTGCTCCAAGAGAAACTAGTGTCGTCTGCAAATAGACATATTTTACCACTGATGTCTATATATGCGATGTCATTTATAAACAGAAGAAAAAAAATAGGTCACAGTACTGAGCCTTGCGGCGCTCAGTATGATTAATATCAGGTGAAGTAGAGATTATGCTCGATGAAGGAACCTTTTTTCTTAGATCATTCACAATGGATCATGTTTCTTTAGAAACGTTACGAGAATTGGCGAGTCACCTATTATAATAAATATCTTTGTTAGCTTTTATTGTCTCATGATAAATATATCTGTAAAGTTTCTCGTAATTTTTGAAGATAAAGATCGCATTTTCTTTACAGATATATGTAAACTTTTAGTGGACCAGGGTTTGTTTTGCTTATTTTGAATAAGCGTGAGGTGAAAGAAATTGGATGCCAGACCAGTTAATGTTTTTATGAATCTAGAAAAGTACAAATCACCAGAGAGCATGCTCCAGTCAGTTATTTGACAATTATGCTTGAAGTTTTGAAGACTTTTTTCCGAAAAGATACGGCATAATTTGCGAGAAGGATTTTACCGAAAATTTTGTTAACACTGCTCATGATAGGCGAGACCTGAATTGAAGACAGTATAGTCGGTGTATTCTGAATCATAAGATGACATGACATGAGTATATAGTACTAGAACTGGTCTTAGTTATTCTGGTTGGTGCCGTTACATGCATGACCATACCAAAAGAATTGAGAATTGACTGAAGAAATTCTTGACCAGCACGCACACTGGAATAATCAATATCATAATCGCCACATAGAAATAGTTTGCTTTTTAGAGGTAAACACTCCAGTAAGGTCAGCCTTTTGTAACAGAAAGTTGCACATCAGCGCCAGGCGTTCTGTAAATCAGATATTAAATCATTGAACTGTGTTATTTCGAAAAAGTCGTTGTTTGTGTACATGATTATAGTACCTCCATGAAATAAATTAGTTCTATTGAATCTGGCTACTGTGGTATAGTTTTTGGCACACAACAGGCTCATTATTATTTAACCAATGTTAAGGAAGGATAAAATACATTGTCAAATAAGCAGTATCTATGTAAAATTGTTTTTAATAGGAAGTTTCGACTTATTTCAGTCTTAATCAAAATATGTGAATTGTTTATAAAAATTGCCTTTATGCATTATTAAATTTTATTTATAATTATTCATATTCCAGGTAACGGATAATAGAGGAAGTCCGCGACATTCAATAGCGAGCAATAATAGTTCCAATTTATCAACTCCACCCTCTCCTCACCCAGATCACCATAACAGTTCAAGTTACGATAGCTAAATTAAGAATTATATATATATATATATATATATATATATATATATATATATATATATATATATATGTATTGTTCACTTGAAAATTAAGACTTCATTTTAATATATATTATAAGATAAAATTTTTTATAAAGTCTTTGTTCAAATATGTGAATTATTCAAAATGTTTCTCTGGCTTTATTTTGGCACTCATTTAAAAATTATTGATTCAATTTTTGTAGATTTGTAGACATGATTAGTTACCTCAAAGAATTTCAAGTTATTATCAAAATGTATATTTGTTTTTTTAAATGAAATGGTACTGTACTTATTTTCATGTAAATTTTTTGTTCATAATTATAGTAAAACACCAATGTAAAATACCAGTCAATTAATCGTTGTAAAATTTTGTTTTTTTATTCTAGTAACTCTTCAATATATTTAGTTTTAAACAAAGCACAATTATTCAAATATTGTAACATTGTGCATTTTGATTTTTATATATTTTATATTTATATTTATTTATTTGTCTTGTTTTTAATACATTCACTAATATTTAATAGTGATATTAACAATTCAATAGTCATAGAAAAAATTAATTAAGATATCTTTATATTTATTATGTAATTGCAATTTAGTACAACTTATTATTAAGATAAACAGACAGAGACAATATAGTATTTGTAACGAGTGACTATGAACTGTAACCAAATTACACTAATTAAATTTTAGTCACTTTGCAAATACATTAGTTCAAATGATGAAGTTTTTATGGTGCATATTGAATTTATTGTAATTTTTTTTCTGAGTAAAATCCCTCTTTTACTAGCTCATCATCCAGATTTAACACAAATGGACAAATCTCTTACAATATTTCAATAAAAGAATTAACTGCTATTAATGTTTTTATATTAATATCAAGTTCCTTTTTACTTTTCATAAAAGTCAATTAGGCATTAGAAAATATTTTCGCCATTTAAAAAAAAAACTGAGGAAAAGATCTTGATAAAATTACAAGTTAATGTGGCATATTAACGATGTTAGTTAACTGGTATAATTAGCTTTCCTTTAATGTTCTAAACTGGACATATTAACGATGCTAGATAACTGTTGTAATTAATTTTTCTTCAGTGTTCTAAACTGTTCTGACTGTGTTTTAAAAACCATGATAGAGAAACGTGTTGTGCCAATGAGATCAACATGTATTAAAACCTCCCAGTGTTACAATTTGTGTCAGAGGTTTTTTTAAAGTACCAATAAAGATAGGAAAATGTCCACCATATTAATGAAAGGTATGGGATTGTTGCAATAATATACCAATCATGCTATCTAAAAGCCCCTCCACACTCTCGCGAGAACGCAAGAAACAAGTGAGAAATGCGAGAACAGCGCGAGAACGTGAGAACAGGTTTATTGACTCAGCACTCGCATGTTTCTCAGTAACAAGCGAATCGCCGATTTGAATGATTGTGTTGTGTACCGCGAGGCATCAATATGTATTCGAGGTGAAATGGCTTCCTTTAATTTAGTATTTTCCTTAGAAATCTGTGTTAACACTTTATTAAATAAATATTCAAAATAATTATTAAGGAATAAAAATGATAACAAAAGTACTTACCGTGTTCTATTACGATGAATTCTTGTCATCCACCATCTTTTTCGTTACTTCTTTTTGATCATTCTTTTCTCTTTAATACACGCATAATTATAATATGCAAATGCGCATAACAATAAACTTGCCGCAGTCACTTCAGTGTCCATTGTTATCAAGCGGAGAACTTTGTGAGAGTGTGTACCCAAAAGAAGTTCTCACTACGTTCTCGTGGAGATTCTCAGCGAGAGTGTGGAGGGGCCATAATACATATTCTGAGCTTTCAAACATGTATTCATCACCAGGAATTGAAAATATTCGATTCATATGAGTCACAACATTCAAAGTAAAAATAGTTTTTGAATTGAGAAGAGAGAAGAGACAGGTATGACGCTAGCGCAAATCTCATCCAGAGGAGGCAAGTGAAATGGATCAATGGAACTGACTACTTCTTAACACAAGTATCCACAGGCTATGGATATGTTTGCGAGTACCTATATACCAGGCGGAGATCAGACGCTCCTAAATGCACCTACTGCAATGAGGATGGCGATGCCGAGCGTACAGTCTTCCACTGCTCCAGATAGGAAAAAGTAAAAAACCCAAAAACGCGGGAGAAATTTCAATATTGCCAATATGACGGAATGCTTGTTAGAAGCAGAGGAGTCCTGTGAGTAAACTTATGAAGCGAGACGGGCTATAATAGAGAATAAAGAGAAAGAGAGTAGGAACTACACACAATGAAAGACAGTCGTTGCAACGAAGCAATCCGAGAGTGATACCATTGCAAATTGCGAAATCCCAAGGGGGTTTTAGTAGGTAAGATTCCTTTCATTTTAATAGTAAAATCAAAATATAAAAAAGGTTCTGTTCATTTATTTTGGTGTTGTAATAGAAGCTCTAGACATACAGACATTTAATTAGTTCAGTGGATGAATATAAAGAGAAGTATGCTTTTTGCTGTTTTAATGGTTTGGTGATAATCTACCAACCATTTTGATATTTGCTATTTTTGTATGACAAAGGCTAATTACTTTTTGGTTTTTACAATACCAACTGTAAGTTTTAATAAGATTCCATATCAGAATCAATACTTCAGAGTATATTATACAACTTTATATTTATACATAAAAAATTACGAGTACTACTCTTCATCTGCAAAATCAACGTTCTCTAAATTAATAATAGTCTGTTGACATTGGGGTTGACAAGGGTTGTTCTAAATAAACATGGTTCGAATCATATAAATTTGCTTTATGTGTGTCGACGTATTTGTGTAGACTATATTTCGGCACTTTTCATTTCATCTAGTCTCTTTATGTAAAATGGATTAAAAAAGGTTCGATTTATATAAATTAGGTTCAAATAGATTCAGATTGTATATTATTTGTATAGTTTTATTTCAAAAAGAAATAATTCAAATATATTAGAATCGATCTATATAAATATAAAAATATATTATGCGATACATAACAAAGATATATTTGTAACAGTAGCTAAATAGTCTCTGTCAATGCAGGATTCATTTAATCAGATTAGGTTCTTATATGAAAATAAATCGATTCAGATTAATGAAACTAATTCACATGAATCGTGTAATAAATCGAATCGAATTCATATTATCTTCGTTCGCGATAGATCATTTGGACACATTCGAATGTATTTTGAATATCTTCTGGACTTTGTTCAGAATATGTTCTGGACTTTATTCAGAATATGTTCTGAACATATATTCCTCCACGAACGATTCATGAATGTCTAAAATTATAATATGAATGAACTAGCAAAAGGTTTATTCTTGATATTTGTAAGTACAAAGTCAACTACAACATTTTTTAATTACCATTACGTAGAAAACCACATAGGTTGGATGTTATTTCGTGGTAAATATCACAAATGCACATGCGCCAGATTAAAAATCCTTATCCATTATTCAGAACACGTTCGGAACTAGAAATCAGTGTTCCACGAACACAGGATTTTAAACCCTGAACATGTTTCATTATCACTGCTAACGTATAATTTCACACTGCGCATGAATCTGGTGACAAAGTGTGTAGACTACTTGAATCTATCTCAATTACATCTATAATCGAAACAATTTCGATTTATATCGATTTCTATTCGAATCTTGTGGATTAAACGATTAAACTCATGGCTCGATTCAGTCTTCAGTCTCCCCTTTGTCACCCAGTCAAATTTTTCAGTTAGTTAAATTTATCGTGATTTTATTGGTTTTTGCAACGGCTGATCTAAGGTAAGTCTCTAATATATTCAAATGTACCTGCTATTGCACAAATGGTTAATAAATGATTGGAAAAAGAATGTTAAGCCGAATAAAGTGGTAGAAACGAATTTTTGTTTTGTTTGGTAGGTACTATTATTTATTTAATTAAAAATAGTTATTCAGGGCTATCTGGTCACACAAGGTGACCACTTTGCCCCATAAAGATACTGTGGCTAGCTACATTGAAGTTTTCAATGGGATGTGTTTTAAGACCGCAAGTCGGGGCTATAATCTACTACATACTACACTAAAACAAAGAGTTTTAAATGTCAACAAAGATGCCGTATACAACAAAATCATAATGGGTGCTTATAGACCGGTATTCAACAAAGAACAAGAAATACTCTAGCTAATTCTAGATATGGAGTAAAGACAAAATAGCTCATAAACTTGATAAAGAACTGGAAATAGCAGGTAAACACTGGGTGGTTGACTTTCGCAAAAGACATTTTCTCTGGGAATCCCAGAGTCAATTTCCATTGCAAGAACTCAAGGTTTCAACAAAGTGATGGTATCAAAATTCTTTGATCTTTTAAGGACCTAATATCGATGAGATGGCGGTGAAAACTACTCAGGCTAAAAATAGCAAGATTCTTGCATTAAAAGGAAGACGACAAGTTGTTGCTATATCATCAGCTGAGTCGAGGTATGCTATGCACAAATTTTATTTGCATGGCTGCAGGATGAAATTTTATGCCACTTATGATAATTTTTCCGAGAAAATGATTGGAAATAGAATTGATCGAAGGAGTACCCACTGGTTGCGTTTTTGCTTGTAGGGATTCTAGATGAATGAAGCTACATATCTTTGAACAGTGGTTTGATCGCATTAGCTTCGAGAAATCTACAAGTACTTCTAGTACTGGATGGCCACAACACTCACACAAATAATTTGGCTGTGATAAACACGAGAAAAAATTACTACAAGACAAAAAAAGCAAGTGTGGAACTACCGCTTTCTTGACCAGTAGCCCATACAAAAAGAAATTGGAGTAGGAACTTCAGGAAAAGGAGAAGAAATAAAAAAATGAAAAAGTAAGCTCATGCCACAAAAAATGTGCGATAAACTGAAATCCTGCAAACACCTTTGGTAGTATACAAAATATACAAAAAATTTTATCTAAAACAATTGTTTGTAAAACTTACACAGTTCCTTATTTATACCCGTAGTTTTAGCAGAGCTTCGCACTACAATTAATGACATCAAAAATAAATACTCATATGGAACTGATCGACTTATAATAAAAATGTTTTCAATTCTGCTCGATTGCACATTAAATCAACTTACCACTTTAATTAACGTTCTATTTCAAAATGGCTCTTTTACCTATTTCCTTAAGATGACTATAATTATACTTCTGCATAAAGGAGGAGATAAAAATTAAATATCGAATTAACGCCTAATAGCACTCCTTCCCACGTTATTTAAGATCATAGAAAGATTGGTCAAAAAGAGGCTTTTATCATTTGTTTTTAAATATTAAGTACTTACTACCTATCAATTTGGATTTTTAAGTAACAAATGCACAAATATATTTTCCACCCTAAATAATGTCTACTCTAGCCTCTAAATAGCCATCACTCCACTGCAACAACTTTTTTGTGATTTCGCATGGTTTAAGTCATAACTTACCAACATAAGTCAGCTTGTAAGGGTTGATACAACGATGTCATCTTGCAAGCTAATAGAATGTGGAGTGGTGCAAGGCTCAGTATTAGGCCCTATTTTGTTCCTTCTGTTTATAAACGACATCGCCTATCTAGACATCATTGGTAAAATATGTCTATTCTCTCTTCTATTCCTTTGGAAATCTTTCACAAAGCTCTCAGAAATATTTTGAGCTGGCTGGGTAAACTTTAGTTCTGATAGCTCGGAAAAAAATTTATTTTAGACAATTCTGTACAATTGTATAAAAATTTTGTACAAGTCAACCCTGAATTCGTCGAGTCAAAAACTGAGTCAAGAAAGCTAAAAATGCTTAATTTGATCATTTTTAGTTTTAGTTATTAAAAATAAGAATATGTTCACATTCAGCTGTTTTAAAGTAAGTAGATCAAGGGAAAAAACCAAAAATGAAGATACAGTTAGTCCATTATACTGGACAAAAAAGAAATTGTATTTTTTAATTATCTAAAGAGTTTGACCCATGATTTTTGTCGGCCAATAAACTTAATAGGTTTCATATATAATTATGAAGTAAAAAAAAATCACCCTCTTGGTAATCAGTGATGCATTAGTTGTTAAAAACACAAGTTCCAAGTGTCGGACTCCCTTTACATGAGTACATGTTTTTTCAAATTATTAACCTTCGAAATCTCAAAAAATTAGCTTGCTGGTTATCCATAAATATAAGCGTGGTAAAGTGACATAATTAGCCTGTCGGACAGGGGAAATGGCGCATTATTTTTGTCGCTTAAAGTTCTTTGAGGTAATAATAATCAATAATCTCCCGTTTGAAATAAATATTAACCAGTTGGTAATTAATTATTGATAACTCGGCCATATTACATGTTTACTGCCCTCTACGGAGCTAATGACGCAAAATCAAGGTTTTTCTCAAAGAAAAAAAGTTGTCAGTCTTGACCTAAACCAGCGATTTACAAATTTCCAGCTTGTTGGTCATCATAAAAAAAATGTGTCGAGGGCCCGAGGACTAAATGTCTTCATTCGCCCATGGTTTATAGAACGCTATATTTCTATTTATTTAAAGAAATTTATGAGTTAAATGAATCTCACCAAACGACACCACTGCTTATCGCAGACTGTCTAGCAGTAATATTTCAAAAAAATTGTGTACATACGCCTTCCGACAACTTGGGCCAATAAAAATGCAGTTATGTTTACGATTCGATGTTTTCATTGGCAATCAGTGGAGTTGATGAGCCCACGTGGACTGACAGTATGTTAAATGTTTACCGAATTGTATACGGGGAGTAAACATTATTCTCCATTTCTTAATTTGGTATGAGTGCCTTGCGTATTTATGAAATATTTATTGTTCCTCGCATAACCATCTTCTGCAATTGCTATTGGAAGAATTATAGCTATTATGCCTACTAATACTTCCATTTCCAAGTTCCACGTTTTTAAATACATCTCACTCATTTATCTTGTTAATATTCTCTGAATCTGTTTATTGAAAATGTGTATTGATAACAAGGTATGAGAAACATATTTGTATTACAAGTGTATAATTGTAACAAATCGTTAAGTTGTCAGAAATATTCAATCTGAAAATATGATCATCTTGATGGGATCAAAACAATTGATAACAATGATTAAATTGAATCAACTGCGAATATCGACTGATGTATTAGACAGAATATATATTAAAGTTGATTGCTAAGAATTATTGCAGTTTTTTTAAATTTTTATTAAACTTGTATACTGTAAACAAGAAGTCATGGAAAAATCATAAATTTTGATATCGATTTATCACGAAATTTTAAACTGCTGCTTATTCTTCTAAATCGCATAAAATTACTATTATCAAAGCATTGTTTTACTATATTTGGACATCATCATGTTTTGTAGGTGTTGTTATGAGTTATTATAATTTGAGCATGTATTTCCAGGAAGTTTCAATAGCTGCCTATCACTGAAGCCATAATGGCGAATACAAAACATTTTTCATCATCTACCCAGAGTATAGCATTTTATTGAATGTTATCAAGAGTCGTATTGTGACGGAGAACAATTCACTCAGAAGCTGTTATTCACATTTCTGTTTATTCAAATCTATTATAGTGTGGAGCTATTATATTTCTATATCTATAGATATGAGTTTATAAACCAGTGGTTCTCAAACCTAACAAATCAAACGTTATTTCAAGGAAAACTCCAAAAATTCCAAATATTTTACATAATCTATTTTCAGTACTATAAATGTAGAAAAAATAAAATAGTTTCTCGTGAAAAATATGTCAACATGAAGTTCCTAGATCCCTAAACACTGGCAAACGAGAAGTAAGAAATAACTCAAAAATAATTTCCGAAAAGTTTGAAACCTATGAGTTTAGAGAGAACAAAGGTTATATGAAAAGTCTTTGACCTGAAATTGAAGGTGCCAGTTGGGAGTTAAATTCGCGTATGCGTTCAGAGATTCTCAATAAAATTTCTTCAATTTTTGACGATTAGTTTCTTCTTGACAATCATATAAGTGAGTAATTCAAACGTAGCCATATCATCTTTACTGACAAAGAACGTTTGGGGTGGCTAAAAAGTGCGATAATCAGCGATTTCATCGAAAAAGTTCCAAAAATGATATTGGGTGACCGTCGGATTAAGGCTAGAGAGATAGAACAGGATATTTGGCATACTGAAAACACTGTTTACACTACTACTACACCAACACTCACAATTACACTGTCTGAAGCGAATTTCGATAATCAAGTTATCGTCTTCAGACACTGAAGGTAAACTAATAACTTGACTTATCTATTTTATACTGAATTTTTCCATCAATAAATCTTCTCCCGCGAAAATTAATTCCAGCGGGAAAACCTTCTTGACGGCAATCTTCACATTTATTCCTTGACTGCTAAACTATAGAGTGGGCTGTAAGGAATTGGCCTTATTTAAGCTTTTCTTACATTTAGCAATTTCAAGGCTTCCAAATGCATACAACAATTTTTTATTGGATACATTTTTTAAAAATTTTACATTATTAATATTTAGGTCAAGATTATGATTGGTAGCGTGATCAGCAATACTCGATTTTTCGTACCGTCCATATTTTAAATGAGCTATGTGCTCTTTTAATCGGGCATTAACACATCTTTTAGTCTGCCCAATATACTTTCCGTCACAATCACTATAACTAATTTCACATACTCCACTCTTTTCTAAATAATAAGGTCAAAAGGCCAATTCCTTACAGCCCACTTTATAGTTTGGTAGTCAAGGAATAAATGTGAAGATTTATTGGTGGGAAAATTTAGTATTAAACAGGTACGTCAAGTTATTAGGTTTTAGTTTACCTTCATACTTAGACGATAACTTGGTTATCGAATGGCGCGTCAGACAGTGTAATTGTGTTGGAGTAGTGGTAGTACGTATAAACAGTATGTACAGTATAAATATCGCCAACGGTTCCAGAAATTCCAACTTAGTGGATATCGGTATGTCAAAAGAACACATTCGCCTTATACTGAATGAAGTATTATGCATACGTAAGCTATGTGGGTGTCGTGTTTACTCACTTTGGACTAAAAATGTATTCGAATGAACTTTTCTCAAGCATTGATGCGAATTTTTCCTGTTTTCTAATTTGGAGTTTTAGCAGGGAGGTTTTCATCAGTCGGAGACGTTATAACATATATTATGAGGACTACTATTAGAAAGGATTAAAAAGGAAACTACTGAAAAAAGTATATATACTCTTGTCTCTTTCTTAGTTACCGATAATTTTGATTTTATACAATCCAACCAGTGTTGGTTTGAGAAATAGTGGAGCCTGGGGCTTAAATGGGTTAGGGGCCCACTTCAAAACCAAAAACAAAAAGAAATCAAAATCAGTTTAATTTTTTTTAATGTAATATATTAGTTTTAAATTAAATATAAATTATAAGTAAAAATGAATTAAATTTATGGAAAAAATGCAATATTGTTTTTAAAATAAATGATCAAATTAGTAATTTTACGGGAAACCTACCTGCTCGGGGCTTGATGCTCTAGCTCCCCTAGATACTCCCTAAATCTGATGCTGAATCCAATATACCAAAATAAATTATTTCTACTATTTACCTCTGAAATTATTTCCAATAAATCCTTTTTGATATATTTTACTCATCTATTTACGTTTCATAATTTAATATTCAATTTCAGCAAGTTAACGAGGTATAATAATGATTATTTTCTAAGTTCCAAGTAGTACTACAATTAAGGGCATAAGGTACCTACGCCTATGGTAGATCAAACAAAATTTTCGGTAAGGATTTTTATAATCTGCAATTCTGTATTCTGATATTCTGTATCTGTTAATACTAATGATATGGCACTATTATTTCCTGTAAACATTAACTACAAATTCACAAGTAAACAATAATAGAGTTTGAAATCAGCTCAAATTTGAATAAACATTAAGTAGACATGAATAAATTCCCAATAGTCTACTATTGGATTGTAATTGAAACATTGTTTTTCTAGAAAAGAACCTTTCAGAATAAGAAATATTTTTAAATGAAATGATATAAGAAGCACTGTTTTTATTTTATAAACTACATACATAGGCCAGGACATTTACGAAATTACGTGACAAAATTAGTAGTAGAAAAAAAACAACGCCATCGTGTTCTAGCGGTTAAATGAAAGTTTTGTGCATAAAATTCAATTTTTTTTGTCTATGCGTTATTTTTTTAAACAATAAAAACACCAAAAAATCGGTATAAATTTTGTTTTTTGCGTTTTACGCTGAACCATTGTTAGTATTGGCAATATTGTAGAGAATTGAAATAAGATTTTATAGATTAAATTTCGATAATTTGTTGCTTAGATAATTTAATCGAGAGGGGGAAATTTTTAATTTTTTAAATTGTTTATGATTTGTTTAATTTTGAATATAAAGGTTTCTTATTCACTGAAAACTGAGATCTCGGTGTACTTAATCAAAGCTCTAAAGATGGGCCCTGTGGCCCCAATAGTTTTTTGTAAAATAGCAATTAAACCATAGGAGGCCGGTCCTTTTTTTCAAAGAGCCATTCTTGCTTACCGGATGGTGCTATCATTTGGAAAGTCGCGTTGCAAAGAAGAAGAGTTGAACTAAAAATCCCTCATTTCAGTTTTTTTTGACCTCAAAAAAGGGGTAAAAACTTATGAACAATTTATTATTTTTGAAACATTTTATAAAAATATCGTAATACCAATGTCATATTGTGAAAGCTGGCAGTTTAATTTGGGACGAAGTTAGACTTTTTTTTTAAATTCACTGCGGCTTTGATTTTCAATATTAAGGAATGATTTTTGCGTCATTTTGTTGGGGAAACTTGAAGTTTTTATCAATAAAAGTTTTAATTGAATATTATTGAAAATGTGCATTTGTTAGCAGTATAAGTGACACTGTTTTTCTCCGCTGCTCTGCGAACAGGAACTATTGGGCCGATTTGGATCTTTTTTTAAAATGAGCTAATTCGTTCAGCTAAAATTAGCTGTAACATTAGTTTTTTGCTAAAATTAATAATTCTCCCAAAATTTTCCCCTCTATGAATTTTGCAATTTTTTGTAAGACTTATTTATTATTCATACTGGCATAAAATACTTTGCATTCTAGATGAAAATACTTAACTTTATGGGGAAATATTTCGTATTTACTGCTTTGTTTGAACGCATTTATAGGTTTCAAATCAAAAATTTGAAAATACTCCTTTTTTGAATTTGAGTTTAAAAAAAATGTCTAACTTCGCCCCAAATTAAACTGCCATATTTCCGGATATGACATTGGTATTACGATATTTTTATAAAATGTTTAAAAAACAATAAATTGTTTATAATTTTTGGTTTACCCGTTTTCTGAACACTTTTTTGAGGTCAACAAAAATTCAAAAAACTGAGATGGATTTTTAGTTCAACTCTTCTTCTTTCCAACGCAACTTTCCAAATAATGATGGGACAATCCGGTGAGCAAGAATGGCCCTTTAGAAAAAAGGGCCTCCTATGGTTTAATTTACCATTTTGCAAAAATTATTGGGGCCACAGGGCCCATCTTTAGTATATTGATCTCGATTTTCAGTGAATAAGAAACCTTTATATTCAAAATTAAACAAATTATAAACAATTTAAAAAATTAAAAACTCTCTCCTTTCAGTTAAATTATCTAAGCAACAAATTATAAAAATTTAATTTATAAAATCTTATTTTGAAGATTTTTCAATTCTCTACAATATTGCCAATAATAACAATGACGAGTCTTGCATAGGTTCAGCGTCAAACGCAAAAAACAAAATTTGTACCGATTTTTTGGTGTTTTTATTGTTTAAAAAAATAACGCATGGACAAAAAATTTTGAATTTTATGCAGATAACTTTTATTTAACACGATGGCGTTGTTTTTTTTCTACTAATAATTTTGTTACCAAAAGCCTATTTTTCGTAAGTGCCCTGGCTTAACAATAAAGATTCAATAAATTAAGGATTATAAAGTGAACGGAATCTTGAGTAATTACCTTGTACTGATGTTACGTCAGGGCGGCAGAAACATTTTTTCGCTTCAATTTAAGAACACCCTATATAGTCGAAGATCTGTCAATATTACTTATAATTCGTCAGTGTAGTATTTCAAGCCTTTTAATTTCATTGATATATAAAGTGCGTTTAATAAATAATCACGTAAAAAAACGATTTTGATTCTAGGAATATTTCAATAAATATTTTTGGTATTTCCATATAATATCGATTAATAAGGCCAAAAAATGAAAAAAAATATTGATGTTTATATATATATATATATATATATTATAAAATACATTATACAATAAAAGAGGAATTTCCGCCCTAAATACACTTTCTTCTTCAGAACACTGTCCTTTATTTTATAAAACTGTGGAAATGCAATTGAAAATTATCAAAACGTGGCACAAACTCTTGGGATATCGCTATTAGTTGACGTCATTATATTTATATCCATCGAACGAATTTGGAATAAATATTGAGGTTGTTGTAGAATTTCTCTTGCAACTGAAGTGCCTTTTGAGTCAGAAAGATTTGTTGAACTTCTAACTTACAAATCACACAGATAAAATATACAAAATTACTGGTTGAAAAATATGATTCTAAGCAAAGCAATTGCTTACAAATCTAACAAAATGAAAGATGTAATGAATACAATAGTTGCGTATGTGTACCTAGGTGATTTAATAACTCATGTATGACTTTTGAGGCTCTCCACAATTTAATTTCATAAAACAAATGAATGTACGAGAAAATCTTCATTTTGAAACATATTCTTTTTTTGGTAATCCCCAAGTACCTTTTTTATCTTCTCCCTCAAGAAAACTTAGAAAATACCTATTTTTTCTTGTGATTTTCTTTAATCTCAGATTATTTGCATGTTCGGCATTAATTCTATAATTTTTAACACACTCTTCCTGTATAGGGGTATCCAAAGAACCTGGACGATTATATCTCAAATTTTTGATTGCTTGGTCAGCTGTCATACCATAGAAATACATTAGATAGATTGCAATCATTACTCCAGTACGACCTAAACCCATTCGATCGTGTACGCCAACAGGCTAAAAAATATTATATCTATATATATAATAAAACTAAGTCGATAAAATGTGCGTGCCGATAAAACTTAAAAAGGAGTCCCGACACGATAAAGGGACTTATGTGGTGTGATAGCCCCTTATCCCTCCTCGAACAAGAAAGTTCCCGTTTTAATCTAAAGGGCATGTTTTAAGGGACTTTCCGACCCTTCAACTTGGAAATTAAGTCCAGTGGCGCCATCTGTTATCGAATATTTGAACTTCGTTCAAGACAACTATGGAGACTATACACTCCAATAGTCATAGTGTATAGTCTCCATAGTTGTGAGCCATTGCAGCATGTGTTGTAGTGGCGCGAAATTTAAAATTCCAATTTCAGTAAAATCTTAAATTTCATTTGTTACTATAATAAAGTTGTTAAATTTTGTGTATTTATACGTCATTATTAGCTATCACCTGAATTAGCTAGTATATTATAAATATATATATATATAATATATATATATATATATATATATATATATATATATATATATATATATATATATATATATATATATATATATATATATATACTGTCCTGGCTAATGCCTCGACGAATATTGAATTACAACCCCTCTGAAGAGTGTGATGTAAATCGACCTTTTTGTCGATATTAACATTCCCAATGGCTCGCAATTGCAAGGAGAGGGTGTAACTACTGACTAGTTTCGACGTTATTACGTCTCATCAGAGCAGTTTAACACTTCTCATTTGAGCTTGAGACCCGAACTAAATATTTTTTACATTTTCAGTTTCACTTATTTTTCAATTTTGCTAACTGTAGGCTGCGAAACGTGTTGTCCAGGGTATTTATTTATTTGAGAAACCTCCTTTCAAGTTCTTGTTTTATTACCACAACCAATCATAATTAAAATATCTATTCTTAGAGTCTCGGACAAATTAATTAAGTTTGCAATTTCTACTTATGTGATTCCAATTGTGTTGTAGAGCTGTTAGACATATATGTAAGTGAACCTTACTAAAAAGTGATATTACATTCAGTTTTATTGTTTGTAAATGAGTCTTTGATATAACATTCATAGTTATAAGATTTAGTTAAAATTTCAGTTAACCAAACAATAAGAGGTTTAATTCGAGTGTTTATTGATGCTACAATTGGCTTAGCTAATAGAGTTGGTTTACTAATTTTCGATAAACAATAGAATTTAGGAGGAATAATAAAAACACATGTTCCAACACAAAAATATATACAAGTACACAAGGGAAGTGAAGAACAGAGAGGAAAGATCCATTATTGACTACGTTATAGTGGAATAATAAACAGAATAGTCACAACTGATACTAGGGTTAAACGCAGATCTGAGATTGGTAGTGATCACTTTCTGCTAGTATCAACGTTAAGGAAAATAGAATAATATGAAACAAAAGTAAAAAGATAACTATAGAGAAGTCAATTTTAAAACTATAAGGACATATAAATTGGAAGAGGAAGAAGTAGCAGAACTATACGAACAGAGAGTCGCAGGAATTATAAGAATTAATCAACTGAAAAAATTTTCGGGAAACTTGGAAGAAACGTGAATACTTTCAAAGCAGCTATAAGCGAAACAGCAAAAGAAATATGCGGAATATCTCAAACAACTATCAACAGGACACACAGAAGCAATATTTGGAAAGCATAACCATAGAAAACTATGAAAAATACAAAGAACAGAAAAAAAGTGGAATATATAGTAGCTAAAGCAAAGGGATCGAGTTGGACAGACTTCGGTAACAAACAGGAATATAATAGCAAAGGAAATCATACGATAAAATCTTTATGAAAGGGTAAGAAAAAAGCGAAATATACATAAAGGAATAAAATTGTTGAATTTTTAAAGAAGAGCAAACATAATTGAGAGATGGAAGTGGTATTTTAAACAAATACTGATGGGAACAGAAGATGATAATGAGCTGAATAAAGAAATTAATAGACCAAGTAATAAAGAGGACGACGATGAAAACGAAGAAAGGATAATGGGGGAAGAAGTTATAAGAGCGATCAAATGGCTAAAAAATAGAAAAACTGCAGGATGCAATAAAACAACACCTGAAATTTTAAAAAATATGGGAGGGAGGGTTTAAAAATTATTCACAACATAGCAAAGATATCAAAAGAATGGGAAATATCATTGTTACTACTACCCTTATTTAATTATAAAATAATCGCTTTACTGTGTATATCGAAGAAATAAAAACCTAGATAACAAAATGGGACCAAAAGTAGAAAATACATTAAAAAATGCACAAAGTGGATCCGTCCAAGATCACATAGTTACCATTAAACAAATTATGGATAAAACTGTCCACTGAAATACAGATGCAATATTTGGCTTTATTGATATGGAGAAATCTTTCGATAAAATATTGAGGGCACAAATATTGGAAAGTTAGGAAAGAACTAAAATAAATGTTGACTCACGAAATGCAATCATGAGTGTCAATTATGTTATTAGTAAAAAATTTGAGAGTCATTTCTAACCACAGAAGAAGTAAGATAAGGTGGTTGCCATTGCTTTTAACAAATCTATAGATGATTTAACGAATATCTGTTCATCCAGCTCTAATAAAGTGTACGGTGGAAATAAAACTCTGCACATAGTGAAAATATTTGAAGGAGCATATAGTCCTCATTGCAGAAATTATCCAAGATCTATAGAAAAACTTTGACACCTGGAATAATACATGGCACAAAAAATAAATGCAAAAAAATGAGGTAATGGCACTCTAACAACAAACAATAAACCATACCTTGGAACAGAAAATAGAAAATACTTCGAATGGAGACGCAGAAAATAAAAAATGCCCTAAATACATATAATAACATAAACAACTGCCTGATAAATGAAAGAGAAGTTTAGAGAAATAGGAAACTAAATGTTCATAAAGCAATTTATAGACCAATATTGTCTTGCAGCTATGAAATTGTAAGCTGTAAATATGGAATATCTTAGGTGTTAGAGATGAAAGGGGATAGGTTAACAAACGTCCAAATACGATAACATCTGGAACTCATGACATATATGGAATTCACTGAACAGACAGTTGAGTTGGTGGGGTCATTTACAGAGAATGGAAAATTCAAGACTAATGAAGAGAGTATGGAAAGTGAAATTACACAAAAACAAAAAAAGGGGGAAACATACAGCCACATCACACAAAGTAATTGGTACTATACTTGAGAAAAGGGTGATAACATGGAGAGAAATCAAAATAACTGCACTTTCTAAAAATGAATAGACAAAATTTGTATATAGTCATAACAATAAATTTAGACCACATACCACTATGTGGTATAGGTGGATTTTAGTGGTAGAAACTGTAAAATAAGAGGTATATTATCAATTGAAATATTTTTAATCTAATTGTTTACATACTCGTATCACACATGACTACCTATTAGCGGGAACTCACGAACCAACGAGCGGGATGTATAATAGTGATTTAACAGTGAAACACCTCTTAATTGACCGTTTACAATATGACTATGAACGAAAAATTGATAAATTATCACATTCACTGGAAAAGCTACGTCAAAAACACCCAAAGAAATTTATGAACCTCATGAAAGACTAACGATCGAATGTATCAAACCTAAATACTCGCTAATAACCCTGCGTGGTTGATGCACAAAAAATAAAAAAAAATCCAATTGTTTTGCGTGATACAACTAATAAATTCATTTTTTCTACGTCCGTTACAATATTCACGTTTTTTTTTTCATTTATTTGCATTCATAAAGAATGTAATTTCTGAATAAGTCAAAAAGCATGAAAAAAATACTGTAGCGGCTCATTTTTTCACGCTTTTGCATTAAGAAATGTGCCGTAACGTGTCATTTTTTAACGCAAATACAAAATAGTTTTATCAAAATAGTGAACTGTAAACACTTTCTTTCTCATGTCAATTCGTTTCTCCGATAAACACTTATTTCTGTAATAGTGAAGAAAGTTTAAACTGTTGTTGAATCGGCAACTGTAGTGACTATGAATCCAGGGAACAGTATTTAAAAGAATATAATTCTTTTATGGAGTGGCGTACTAAAAAAGGCGAAAACATCTTCTCAGAAAGAGTGTTACTAGCTTACTTTGAAACTAAATCCAAAATGTGGAAGTCTTCAACACTTTGGTCAATTTATTCAAAACTGAAAGGCACCCTAATGGTAAATAACGACGTACTTTCAATATTACTATTACAAAATGAACATTGATAAAAGTTTTGTCGAACTACGAACATAGAAAAATTTTTGTATGAAACTCGTGAGTAAAATAACTTTTTTTTCACTCGAGGGAATTCCTGGTCAAACCGTCCTACTCGTGAAAAAAAGTATTACCTTACTTACGTGTTGCATAAATAATTATTTGAAAATTGCTCCCATAAAACCAAAAACAAGTAAATTGTTTTGAAAATTTGTAAATTGTAAAGTAAAATAAAAATACCTTTTGTTTATATAAAACAGAATGTTTTTCAAATTAAATTTAAGAGTAATGGACTAGCAATTGTGATGCTGGAATTCAAAATAAATATTTACCAATTTATGTTTTCTGCACATCTGTATTGTTCTGATAAATTTGAAAATTTGTTCAATATCAGGAGCACTACATTCTTCGATAGGTATGTAAGTCCAACTGAACTTTGACTCGTTTATATTGGGTATTTTTTCTGGGCATAAAGTTACTATATGTCGCATTCCTGTAATAAAAACAATAAAGTTATATATTAATCTATTTACGATGACAAACGAAATACTCACATTTGAAAATCATAGATTTTGAACCATATAAAGAAAAGTGATATTAAGAAGGACGTTGTAAGATAAAAATATCGACAAGCTCTAGTTTACTTACGGCATATAAAATCGCACAGAG
The DNA here is from genome assembly GCA_026230145.1 of Diorhabda elongata. Lineage (NCBI taxonomy): Eukaryota > Metazoa > Arthropoda > Insecta > Coleoptera > Chrysomelidae > Diorhabda > Diorhabda elongata. Next base: position 19,887,180 of record CM047932.1, read on the forward strand.
CGCAGAGTTGGTATAAAAATTCCGTTCTGGAGATTTTTCCATCAAAGATGAGCAACGTTCTGATCGGCCTACTGAAGTTGATGATGAAATCAAAGTCATAATGGAAGAGTATCGTCATATAACTGTTCGAGAGGCTGCGAAGAGGCTACATGTATTGCACACAACAATTGAAAAACACTTCAAATGTCTGGTGCTAGTTAAGAAGCTTGATATTTGGGTACCTCACGAATTGAAGAAAATTGATTTAACAACATTTGCGATATGCACCTTAAACGAAATGGAATAGACTCTTTCCTGAAAAGAATCATCAATGGTGATGAAAAATGGGTCCTGTACAGCAAGGTAGTTCGAAAACGATTGTGGAGAAAACACGATGAACTAGTACAAACCACATCGAAAGCTGAAAAACAACAAAAAAGCTTATGCTGTTAGTTTGGTGGGATTACAAAGATGTGTTTTTGAGCTGGTTCCAAGGAACCAAACGATCATTCTGATATTTACTTTAAATAATTAATGAAACAGGAGGAATTTATCAAAGAAAAACAGCCAGAATTGTCAAATCGGAAAAGTTTAGTGTTCCTCTATGATAATGCAAGGACTCACACATATTTCGCAACTCATGAGAAACTATTGGACCTTGGCTGGGAAATGATGCCTTATCCCAAATTCAGCCTTGATCTGATTACCATTTATTTCGAAGTTTGCAGAATGGTTAAACTTTCCCAAATGACGATGACCTTCAATCTCACCTGGTTCAGTTTTTTGCTGATAATGACTAGACATTTTATGAGCTGAAAGGGAATCATGAAGCTAAAAGAAATATAGCAAAAGGTCATTGAGCAAAATAAAAAAAGTTGATTAAAAGCTTTTTTTCGTTAGAAAAAAATGTTTTATTTTATACTATAAATCCGAAATTACTTTGTCGTCAACCAATAATATTAGCAGCTGTAGAAATTTATTGAATCTCATATCGAGAGACAGGCCGAAATATATTTGATTATTGAATGTTTCCACAATTGCATTTTGTTTTAATTCTAAAGGTTATATGTGTGTCTAGGTGAGTGTGGTTTGAATTATCTGTAGCAGAACCGAGAAAGTTGCATAAATCTTTAAAATAAGTTTTCGGATATGTGTATAATATTTGTTTAAGTCAATGAGCAGAACGTGTCTATGGTAGTGAGAAATTTCTCTTGAATTTCCGATTTCTTCGGAGTAATATACATTATTTGGAAACTCATTAATGGACCCGTTTTACGTATTTTAAATGTGTAATAGCTTGATTCTTTTTATTAGTTTTACCAATTATTTTTATTTTGTTTTGTATTTCTGATTTCATAGTGGTATCAGAAGTAATTAAGAAGTAAGAAGTAATCTAGATTTATGAAACGTGTAAAGTTTGTGACGGGTTAGTCTCATGAATGGGCTCCACCTTTTTTGGTTATGTTTCATATAAGGGAAAATCGATATCGAAATGTAATTCTTCGGCATAACGACAAAGAATTGAAAAAGGCGAGAAATTTTTACCGCTATGAATAGATTGGTTATAGATTAAAGTAGCATGTGTGAAAATATTTTCGAGAGGCTCTTGAGAATATTTTTCTTGAAGAGTTCTTAATTTTTCAATCAGTGTAGAATGAAAGCGTTCGAAGGGAGAGTTTGACGAGGAGTTATTAACAGTCGTAAAGTGAATTTTAATGTTATGTAATTTCAACAATTCTTTTATTATTGAGGAAATTTCGTCATCGTATTCATTCCCAAGAAAATGAGTAGACACAGAAATACCCTTGTGTTAGACCAATCCATCAACTCTGAGTAGTAGGATGCATTGAAGTTCAAAGTAGGATTGATGAAGTTTATAAGTTAGTCCTCAGAAGTGTAGAGTAGGGATGTAAAAAGTTTCCCTGTCATTTACAAGCTGTCGAAAAGTGCTTGAAGCTCATCACCGAAGCGTCGCTCAAGGTGTGTGGGTCCCAATCAAGAGACGGTTACATTAGAGCTCTACTAGAATCTAGATTATTTATGCCCAATTTTGAAAGCAAATCAAAATACAGAGTGGTTCATGGATCAAGTACAAGTACAGAATAGAAAGGTACAACAAAAAAATGTCTACCAAAGAAAAGATACTAAAAACCAAAGAAAAGTACCAAAAGTACAATGTGTAACTAATGTAAATAACAAACCCCATCCTCATTGATTGGATGGATGAGAGGGGTGTGGATGAAACTGTGTGTAGCCACCTCCACTAGATAATATTATTATCTAAACAAGAGAAGAGCTGCACAATTGGCACGAAACTCAAAATCAACAACCTTTATGCTTTTTTGTTAAAGTAAATCAAATATGTCCAAAACTGGTGATTTCCGTTAAATTGTAGTTGCGCGATCGGAAAATATGCTTCTAAAGGAAAAATAATTTTTTATTGCCGTTTTTGAAAGCCTAGTGTATGAAACTTTCGACTGCTTTCGCGTTCGCAAGATGAACTCCGATTTCAAAAAAAATAGTAACTTTTCCAAACTATAGAAACTCTGATTTCCCAACATGAATTTTCACGCACCAACCTATTATCAACTGGAATTTTATAGTATAATGTTGAAAAAGGAACTCTAATATTAATTTTCTTAAAATTCTATTTTCATAATCAATTAAAGCAGTAAAGCATTAAAACGTTCTAAATCAAGTAAAATATCGAAATCTCCACTGCAATCTGCTATACAAACATCGATCAGTTTATCAATACCTATCTGGGCAAATAAAAGTGTTCTAATTGGAGAAATACTTATGGGTTATTTTCATGGATATTAATAGGAGAGGTTTCTCGTATTGATGTGAAGGGTTGAAGTACGCAGATGCTTTGGGAGAAATTATACTATGGGAGTCTCAAGAATCAATTAATATCTTTAAACCTATTTTTGGTAAAATAAAATATGGTAACTGGGAAAATGTTCTAATACGAGGATATATTGTAAAATTCTTAGCCCACTATAGAACCAAACAAAATTTCAATGTCAAAATATTTTATTACTCAACATATTCTCCTCTTAATTGGATACATTTCTTACAGCGAACTTGCAACGTCTCTAGACCTTTCAAAAGAAATGTTTCTTCTTGCTCTGCAAACCAGACCTCCACAGCTTTTATTATCTCGTCGTTGGAAGAAAATTTACGACCTTTTAAACTTTTTTCAGTTAAGGAAAGAGATGATAGTCGGACGGAGCCAAATCTGGTAAATAAAGGGGGTGTTCTAGTAAATCAAAACCTAAATCACTTATTTTCCCGTAGAGTGGTCAGTAATGTTGAATAGTAATCTCCAGTTATTGTTCTACCCTTATCCCAAAAATCAATCATGATTACTCCATGGCAATCCCAAAAAACTGAAGCAAGAACTTTCGAGCAGATTTTCAGACACGAAACTTCTTAGGTCTTGGAGAACCAGAGTGTCGTCATTCCATCGATTGTTGCTTTGTTTCTGGATCGTAGAAATGTACCCAAGTCTCATCCATAGTAACAATTCGGTTTAAGAAGTCTACATCGTTGTCAAATCGAGCACAGATCGAACGCGATGCTTCTACCCTTTGCACGCTTTTGGTCAACATTCAAACATGTGTGGATCCATTTTGCAGCAATTTTTCTCATGTCCAAATTGACGTGAACTATATGATGAACGCGTTTAAGGCCAATTCGATGGTCTGATAAAATCATGTCATGAACTGCATCGATATTTTCGGGGACTGACACAGAAACTGGTCTTCCCGATCGGTCATCAATAGACAATTTACTTCTTTTGAAGCTTGCGGTCCAATTTTTCACGGTCGCATACGAAGAACATTGATCACCAAGGGTATTAAGCATATCTTCGTAAATTGTTTACCTCTTAACCCTTTTAAATACAGGTACTTGATGATGGCTCGATATTCCAATTTTTCGATTTATCTGAATTTGCGTGGACATCTTTTTTCTTTTAATTGATTGCGTAACTCTGGTTCACTTTTTTGACGCCAAACTTTAAACTGACACTTCTATTAAGTTATTGTTTGTTGCTATGGTAATGCAATATTTTGTTTATGCATGGAACTGGTCTAGGCTAACTAGATATCAATACATCCTCGTATTATTTAGATTTACGGAGAAGGCGATTCGGGAATCGGACATATCCGAACATCCTGACCATCTACCTATTCGTAATTTTTGTAATTGTTTGGGTACTTCACCATTAGAATTCACGTTGAACTGATGAGTTCTACTGGTAGGGTTCATTTCTAGAATTGAAAATTTGTACACCACTCATCGGTGCGTGATAGGTGTTATTTTGACAGTTTGAGGGGTTTCTATGGAGTTGAGAACGGCTTTAAGATTAAAAATAATCATTTCTTGAATTATTAGGTTAAACGTTGAAAATTTGCTTTCTAATTTGATTCTAAATAAATTGAAACGTGGTTGAGATTGAAGATTAGAATTTTAAGTATTATTGGGTGAAAAATTAGTCAGTCAGTCCACGTGGACTCATCATCTCGAATCGTAAACGTAAATGCATTTTATTGACCGAAGCTGTCGAAAGGCGTATATACACTATTTCTTCGAAATATTCCTGCCAGACAGTTTGCGATAAGCATGGCGTTCACAAATTTCTATAAATAAATAGAAATATGGCGTTCCTTATACCAAGAGCGAATGAAGACAATGAAATTGCATAGTGTCGTGAGAATAAAGACAAGTATGGATTTAATAATAAAGATTTGGATATAGAAACACAGCAAGTTATTTTAAATATATTCGAATGTTTGAAAAAAGAAAATATTCAGCAATCTGATAATGCAATCATAATAAGAATTGCTGATTTGAATAGAGTAAATAAATGTAAAGAGAATCAGTTGACATAGCTACTCAAGATTTTATACGTAGGACAACTTATAGTTTATATAAGGAGAACAAAGTTGCGATATTAGAAGTAATACAGCAAAAAGTAGCAGATTATCTAGAAGACAATTAAGTTTTGACAGCTTGTGGCTTTAAACACAAAAAACTGAATAAACGGATGGCAAGTGCAAGTGCAGATGGTTATCATGAAGATATGACAGCAGAATTATTTGAAAAGTGGTTTAATCAACACCTTTTACCTAATGTTCCACCACAGTCAGTAATCGTTATGGACAACGCATTCTACCACTCGCGGCAATTCCTTAAGAGTTGTAACATAACCTAACCAAATAGTAGTAGTAACCAGGCTCAAATTTTAGCATTTATGCTGAAAAAAAATTCCTATTTCTGTAAAGTAAAGAGGTTGTAGATCTCCTAAAGAATGTTCTAGTAGTCGACCACCAAGAGCTTAGGAACATATTATCAAAGAAGAAGATGAGTATGTGGGATCACCCTCTTTACAACGCATTATAATTCAATCAAATGATACTTTGGAATTGAAATGTTTTTTTTTCTTTTGTTTTATTTGCAAAAAATTGATTTTGATTGGTTTTTGCTTTGAAATTCCGTTTTCCAGAAATAAAAACGAGTGAAATACAAATCGAGCTCAGTTCACGTCCGGTACCCTGTTTAAACCAAACTCTACAGGAAGGTACATTTTACTCGTCTATTTACGTTTTATAATTTAATATTCAGTTCTAGCAAGTTAACGAGGTATAATAATGATTTTTTTTCTAAGTTCCAAGTAGGACTACAATTAAGTGCATCTGCATATTTCGAGCTTTTTAATATTTGTGTATTCATCGGTAGAGAATCAGTAGTTAAGAATTGTAGCGTGATTAAGTTTGTTGATTCGATTTATGAATGACATTATATTTTATAGGTTCGGTCGTTAAGAGTGAAATTGAATTTCATAGATTGGATGAGGCTAGTTTGTTATCGATGGCGTTGAATTTCTTTACTAGAATTTGTTTTTTAAAATCTAAAGAATATGCATAGATTGCATAGATTACACTAAGTTTATTTGAATAAGTTTTCTCATTAATACATTGATCATTTTGGGCAATATACGTTGTTTCTAAAAATAGTCATTGGCAAATTCATAATTTATATTATGTCCTTAATGGTAGACAGGTGTTCATTAGCGACACATTCTTAACTAATTGATAAAAGTAATTTCTATTATTGTTTTACACATATTTTTATATTGTATTTGATCCTAATTTCAGTCCCAGACGATGAATACATAAGTATTAGGAAGCCGGAATATATTAGAGTTAGTACACTTTAGTGTTTAATTTTGGCACAATCCCACTACGAAAACTCTGATAATATAGCTGGCAAACAGTTCAAACAGGTGATTAGTCATGACGGACTAGTTAAAAAATGAAATCGCGAAAAATAATTTTATGTCGTACAAAAAACAATTTCTCAATTATGGGAAGAGCCTTCATGACTGTATATATGTACCTCCATGGTTAAATGAATCACATAGCAGAATTAATGATAATATTCCCATAAATTATAAACTCCAATTACTAGATGGATCGTTTCTTGGAAAGCTTTTAGATACAAAGGTAAGAATCATCTTGATTTTTACTTACCTATTTGCCAAAGGTACTCCATATTACCCCTAGTTTGAGGCCAAGCAAATGCAGTTACTTCTTTATCTACATAGGTGAAAAACCATGGTGGATATAAAGCATCTTCTTCATTTCGCAACATTAAGCTTAGAAAAACAATGAAGTTAGATTATTTGTGAAAATATTTCACTATAATAAACCAACATACATTTGTGACGTATATAATAATATAAAAAAATTTTGTACTTAGTATCACATAAATATACAAATAAATATTTTTTCAATGTTTAAAACAAAAAACTAGAAATATGAACATTCCAATTTACAATTGTAGATAATATATAAATAGTAAAACAAATTTCAAGCATATCTCATAACAAACTTATACCAGTTAAGAACCTAAGATTCAATTATTTCAAATTTTCGAATAAATAAGTGTTCTATAGTATATTTATTGGGATAGGGATGTAATGGGTAAACCAAACATCAAAATTCCATTACTTTTGAGTGAGTTTTAGTTCGGCTGATCGAGGTATTCAACTTTAGAATTTAGACACGCTGCTAGTATGAAACTGGACAAAAAAATGTTATTCCCATGACATGATAAATAACATATTGAAATGGATAAATAAATATTGTACTCAATATATCGTGGAAGATTGAATTGTAGAAAGATATGCGAACGCGAGACTTCCTATTAAGAATCATATACCTATACTAGCTGACCCGGCAAACGTTTAGTCCAGTCAGTTAAGGTAGTTCACCTAGGAAAATCGAGATACCCAGCTATAAAGTCGTTTAAAGTTGTTCATTTGTCATGCTAAATCTCCTCTTAAAACTCACATATAATTCGATGTGAGCAACTTCAAAAATCGGGGGTCAAAGTAAAAAAAAATCGATTTTTTCCTCATTTTTTGCAAATAACTCGTTTCTTATGAGTTTTACGCTATTTATATTTATTATTAATATTGTAGATCATCAAATTCTCTACAAGTTTTGCTTGGAAAATATTTTCATACAGTGAATTGTTTCTGAGATAGAGGGCAGAGCGAGCGTGGTTAGAATCCCGTTTGAAATCAACTGGTAGTCCAGATCAAAATATTCTCTCATAAATTATTGCTAAATATATAATTATATAATTATCTAGACGATAACGACCTTGGAATTTTAGAGCTGCGGGAAGACGACGACGATGAAGAAGAAGAAAATTGTTCTTATAATTATTTCTTTTGTTTTGTTTTAATTTTAACAATCACAAATGTATCGAATGACATTTTTCAATAAACATTAATTACATGTTTATTTCTTTCCTATTATTTTTTATTTATTCAAGAATAATTACTATAAATAAAATATGAATTATAATATGAATAAAATTTTCTATCTCAGAAACGATTCACTGTATGAACAAATTTTTGGAACAAAAGTTGTAGAGAATGCTCTACAATATTTATAATAAATACAAATAGCGTAAAACCCATAGGAGTTATTTGCAAAAAATGTGCAAAAAATAGATTTTTTTTCACTTTTGACGCCCGATTTTTAAAGTTGCTCACATCGGATTATGGTTTTGAGAGGAGTTTAAGGATGTCAAATGAACAAATTCAAACTTTATAGCTGAGTATCTCGATTTTCCAAAATTCTTGTATAAATCTACCGAAAATGACTGGACGGGTTCAATAAAAATAACTAACTAACTATAAGTGTATAGGGATGTACTTATAATCGAAAGCGTTGTATAGACAATGGAAGTAAGCTTTTTTTAGGTTAATGAAGTATTCTTTATTAAAGTGACGAATATATTTCAAATTAAAATTCTTGGTAGCTGTCTAGACATCACAACTAATTATTCATATTTTTACTATGCGAGAATATGCCGCACATAGTTGTTCAAAAACCACTTTGAACTGAGCCTATTATTCGACATCAGGCTCATACTGGAATGCTAGTCGAAGAAATAAATCTGATGTAAATGCTCGAAGAACTTGTTAGTATTATTGGTCAATTCCTCCACGTCTGTTTACTATGAATCTACGCGTTTCTCTCCTTTCTAATTGTCTCTGTTGATTTCGTGCCTCTTGTGAATGTGATTGACATAACTGCGTCGTGCTTACACGCATATCTGCATTGTTTGTCCGCCTGATGTTCATGCTCTTGTATGCATGAGATTTGATTGTTCGTTGGTCCCTTTAATCTTGCTGGCACCTGTAAATAAATCAAGTTGAAATACTTATTTGTGAGAAACAGTGACTCAATATTGTACTCGTTTGCTTATTATTTGACTTACCTTCCAAAATAAGAGAACACGTATATTTATTAAACACGTATACGTTTTTGTTTCAATTTAAAACTATTTACAAAAAATGATAGGTACAATATGTACAGGTACGATAATGGCCGATGTTAGCGGGAGCTCACAACACGTGTTTATAATAATAATTATTGCACTGGAACTTAATGATAAATTTACGATGAGAGTAAAATTAACTTTAGAGCACAGAAAAATCAAAATGATACATATAACAGTCACTGCTACGATCGATACAAAAAGGAAATTGAAATTATAAATAAGAATTTATTGTACTATAATTATTATATACATAGCATATATAAACAGCATATATAAAAATATATGCTGTTCGATTCGCAGACCTACCCGATATGCACACAAAATTTCATGAGAATCGGTCAAGCGGTTTCGGAGGAGTTTAATTACAAACATCGCGACCACGCGAGAATTTTATATATATAGTGCTTTTCAGATAAAAGTATCCACCTTTAATAACTTTTGTAATACTGGTATTTAGAAAAAATCCAAAAACACGTCAATTTATGTTGGAAGGGGCAAGCATTATGGCATATTTAAACTTACTGGAAAAGCCACCCCCTCACCCCTAGCAGCATCCCCTTTATTTTTTTAAATTACTTTTCATATTTTTTATGTAAAATTTGGATACTCCTCTTTGAGCGGATTTCAAAAATGTATAATACTTGTATGTTAAAGTGATTAGTTTATGAGATAAACAATTTTTCTTTTAAGAGCACAAATTTTACTTATTATTTACTTTCACCTTATTTGCCTGTACTAAAATGGGTTGTACAACAGTTCAAACTCTTTAATCTTTTTAACTGTGCTATTTATTATGAAGTTACAATAAGTGTTCAAAATGAGTACCATTCACTTCCATACAATGGTATAATCTATTTTGAAATGCCTCTCTGACATTGCTTAATACGGCTGGATTTAATTGTCGACATTCATTTTCTATTCTCTCTCGTAAATCATCCAGAGATTCTGGTTGGGTAGCATAAACTTTTGTTTTTAAATACCCCCATAAAAAGAAGTCTAGGGGTGTTAAATCCGGTGACCTAGGTGGCCACTCCATCATCTGCCCCCTTCTACCTATCCAACGAGCGGGGAATGTTTCGTTTAAAAATTGTCGGACAGGCATAGCATAGTGTGGGGGAGCTCCGTCTTGTTGAAATACCAGTAAATCTTCGGAAAGGTTATCATCATTTTCTATTATTGTTGTAATACGTGGGTCAACCCCTTCCCTGAGTAACTCAAGATATGATTCACCATTTAAATTTCCGTTGATGAAGAAAGGTCCGACAATGTGGTCACCTAGGATACCACACCAAACGTTTAACTTTTGGGGATGTTGTGTATGGAATTCACGCATAATATGTGGATCACTTTCAGCCCAATATCTACAATTATGCCTACTTACTAAGCCATTTAATGACCATGAGCATTCATCAGAAAAGCAAATATTGTTTAACAATTGTGGATTGTGATTGATAATTTGCGTCATTGATTCGCAAAACTCTAGACGACGATCAAAATCATCTTCATTCAACTCGTGCACCAACTTAACTTTGTATGGGTGGTACTTGAATTTATGTAGAACTCGGAAAACTGTAGAAGATGAAACACCGATCGCTCTACTTATTGTTGACAACGATTGGGGTTGTTGAGCCTCTAAGCTGACTTGCCCTAAAATTGCCACTTGGATTGCTTCGTTATTTACGAGTCCCTCTCGCTTATGCACTTTATTGCAAACAGACCCTGTTGTGGTAAATTTCTCCATCAGTTGAATTACATACTTATGAGTTGAATGTCTTCCGTCATGTAATTCGTTAAATATTCTAGCAGCAGCTCTTGCACAATTATTATTTTGGTAGTATAAACCTACAATTTCAATTCTTTCTTGCAAAGAGTAAACCATTTCAGAGAAACAAAATAAATAATGTATCAAATTACACTATCAATAGTGACTACAAATTCTAGTTGACAATGTCAAATAAAAAGTAGAGTTTTTTGTTGTTTGGATTTTTTAAGTAGAATAAATAGCACAGTTAAAAAGATTAAAGAGTTTGAACTGTTGTACAACCCATTTTAGTACAGGCAAATAAGGTGAAAGTAAATAATAAGTAAAATTTGTTCTCTTAAAAGAAAAATTGTTTATCTCATAAACTAACCACTTTAACCTACAAGTATTATACATTTTTGAAATCAGCTCAAAGAGGAGTATCCAAATTTTACATGAAAAATATGAAAAGTAATTTAAAAAAATAAAGGGGATGCTGCTAGGGGTGGCTTTTCCAGTAAGTTTAAATAAGCCATAATGCTTGCCCCTTCCAACATAAATTGACGTGTTTTTGGATTTTTTCTAAATACCAGTATTACAAAAGTTATTAAAGGTGGATACTTTTATCTGAAAAGCACATATATATATATATATAATTTTCACTCACCGGTAATCCTCAGCATTTGTAACTTCTAATAATTTCAAGCGTAATTGATCTTCCAAAATCATAGTTCAGTTTTTTGTGAATGAAAAACAATGATTAATACCTCAACGATACTTTTCACCAGTGAAAATAAAATTGTGTAACAAAACTCAATGCACAATTTTATATTTTAATCTTGTAGGTATGTTGATATTATTTTTACTTCAGTTCAACACGTTTGTTCTCTACTTGCCAAATCACATGCTTCACATTGTTCTCAACCGACAAGGCTACGAAGTGTTTTTATTTGATACAGATAAATAATTTTAAATTACTTAGTGATTCCTAGAATAGCATCAATATTTATATAAAATGGAATATATATCAAACGTCAAACGTCCTTTTGAATATTGAAACCCATGAATTTAATATCTTTACAAGAATTAACAAAATTTCAAACCACCGCAAATCTTTATATTGTAAGTAAATTTTATTATTGTTTTACGTTTATACAAATTTCTCATATTGTAACTGAAAAAGTATTCGAAAGCTCAGATTATATTAAAGTTGGTACATTTTGGTGTTTAATTTTACCATATTCCCAATAAGAAAAAGGTTATATATGAATTAAACTATTAGGTGATATATGAGACATGCTCAGTAATTAAAAAACATAATATCTATTTACACCTATTATTTCGAATTTCATTATTCGAAATGCTGGCTTACCGTTCTTAAAAGGAGAAAACGATGACTAATGACTCGCAATTACTCGCAAAAAATAAAAGGAGAGGGTCGTACCACTGATTAGTTGCGACGTTGTCGTTACGCCATATCTTTAATTGTATAATATTATGAAGTTGTGACAATTTACCGCATTCAAAAAAACTCAATAACAAAAAACAAATTACTTTTTCAGAATGAGACGCCATGTTACTGATGAAATGTAAACTATTGAAGGAAATAGTGTGAACAACACATTCATAATGAAATTTAGTTGCCCCGAAAAAAGGAACCAGAATTTTGGTTTTCTTTACGAAAAATTCGTTTTTAAAAAATATATTTATTCTAGCAATTACAAGTTTATTGTTAGAGATCTGAACAGAGAGTGAATAATATTAAATGATATTACAAGAAAGAAAGATTTATCTGCATATGTTGTTAAATAACAATTTCTCAGAAAGTATAGTGTTTCTGCTGCGCTTTTAAGTTTCCTTGATAAGCGGCGTATGTAACTCCTCCCTCCTTAAGTCTCGAAAAGTATGGATTGACTTTTCGATTTTTGGGCCCTTTCCAGGTTTTCTTGACTTTTTTCTTTAGTGTGTTTTCGGCATACTAAAATTTTTGATTTGAATTTGAACAAAACACCTGCTATTAAAATAATGAATATTATCGCTAAAAGGCTTTCGATTATTGTTACATGACTCTGTGTATTGGAAGTTTCTTGGATCGGCTTCAATTTTCTTGACAATTCGTTGATTTGGAAAAGATCATCGAGATTGAGATTTGTTATGTTATATTTTTCGTAGTGTTTTGAAGTTGATAATTTGTTTGTTTCTAATTTTGGCAGGACAAATGGTTTACCGTAACTGATTTCGTCGTCATTGATGTATCGCTGATTATTGATCCATAGTTCACAGTTTTTTGGGATTTTGACAAGTGATGGTTCTTCTATTTCGAGGTATCGATCGGATTGACATTTTGAAAGTATTTTTTCTTGTTGAATCGGCATTATCAGGACTTCTTTTGTTGTAACTTGTTGAATGATTGTTTCTTCGATATTGACTTCTAGAATTTGGCAATCATCGAGAGTGTTCCCTTCAAGTAGACTAAGGGTGCAATTATCCCTTTGGACAAAATTTTGACGGCAATAGTAGGTACCTTCGAGTGGTGGACATTCTTCTTTTTCTGATTGGGTTTCATTTTGCGTTCGTGCCAGGTAAGGGAATTTAGGAGTGTACATTTTATTATTTTGGATTATGGGAAAAAGGTGGTAAAATTCAAATGTTTCGGGGATGAGTATAGGTACGTGGATAGCAAAGACTAATTTCGAATCAATGATTGATACTTGAGTTCCAAGAAATTGGTAGTATGTTAAAATGTTAGAAAATTTAGGAATCTGTTTTTCCGAATATAGTTTTTCTAAATGTTGAATTATGTCCAGTATCTCGTAACTAGAAATTATAGACGTATGTACAGAATTAAGTTTCGAAAATACAACTGCGTTCTCAATATTATCTATAAACGTTATTGTTGACTGACAGTCTAAATTAATCTGATACAACATACCTTGAAACGTTAGATAACTTTCTAGTGTTTCAATTTTGTTATATACAGAGGCTGAAAATAGTTGTAACCCATTATTAAAGTTTGCTTGATTTTTATTTAAAGTAGTAATTGACTTATTGTAATGATCAATGAGTTTCTTATAGAGAGAAATTTGAAGGTTAGTTTCATGGATAATGTTCTTTTGATTTTGTTGTAATAAAGTAATTGCGTTATCGTATTTTATCTCGTCATCTGAATCGAGGTTTCCAAATAGCCATTTGTTTATTTTACCAACGCCATTTAGCAAACCTCTTCGATTTCTGATATGAGGATTCAAATTTTCGAATTTTTTCTGTACAGTGTTGATCAAATACTCGGTTCTTATTAACATGTTCTGTGCTAAAGCGTGATAGGATATAGTGTTTGTAGTGGTTACAGTTGTAATACTATTTTTTATGTAATTGAAATGCGTAACTAGACTATCTATTTGCTTAATAAGTTGGCTTAAATCTAAATAGTGTAAAAACGTATGTTTACTATATACTAATCTAGCGTTTCCTAATTGGATAGGAAGAAGGAAGTTTTGAATTTTCGTAACCTGTATGTCTTCTACACTACAGGTCGCTTGAAATACGCGAAGAATCAGGTAAAGCATCAGGATTCGCGTGCTCGTCGACATCCTGTAACAATTTCCGAACATTACTTCTTGGTTTTCGGACAATACTTTTATGATACGTACCTTTATCGGTTTTAAGCAGAATACCTTTATCTCTGATTATTTTAGTTTGTTTAAATTTAGGGAGTTTCTTATTTCTTAATTTAGTTTTTACGTAGGCGGTTTTTTGATTTGAATAGTCTAAAGGTTCGGACCTTTTTCTATTTAATTTCTCTATAACCTTTTGTTTAGTTTGTTCGTTTTGTTGTTTAATTTTTTCATATAAGCGTTTACTGGTTTCTTTGTGATTTTGAACGTATTGAGATATAACTAAATGATCATTCAGGTCAAACGGGTCAGGATTGTTTATATGTCCTTTTATAATTTCGAAAGGCGTGAATTTTGTTACTGTATGAACTGAATTGTTATAACTAAGAATCGCGTGTTTCATTATTTGATCCGGTGTCAAATTTTTATTATCTTCCTGTATACATCGATAATGTTCTAAAATACTTGAATGAAATCGTTCAACTGGCGAGTTGGAATTGCTATTTTTCGCTGTGGTATGATGCAATTCTATATGGTGAAGTTTGCAAAAGTCTTCTAAATCGAAATTCTTAAATTCAGAACCACTATCTGTTGTTATCTTTTGAGGTAGTCCATGGTGGGTTATGAAATTTAGTAAAGAGTCTACTGTGGAAAATCCTGTAACACTTACTATGGGGTAAGCTTGTCCGTAACGCGAAAAAGAATCAATTACTGTTAAATAAATTTTATTTGCAATTTTAAAAACATCCATATGTACATGCTCAAAAGGCTTAGACGCTGTGGGTGTTAGGCTAAATTTGACGACAGGGGGATTCCTATCATATTTATTTTTCAAGCATGTATCGCAATTATTGATAAAGTTTTCTACATCTTCGATCATTTTCGGCCAGTAGTATCTACAACTAAGAGATGTTTTAACTTCGTTTATGCCCCTATGACCTGATTTATATATATGATGATATTTAATTTTTTCTAATTGCTCTTCTTTTGTTTCAATATCTGTTACTGATTTGGTACACATTGTAAATTTAAATGCAGAATTCTTAAACATATTCTGTGCAGTTACAATAAATATTCTCGATAAGGGTTCGTTCTGGAAATAAAGTGCATAATTTTTCCTGGGGTCAATATATTCTTTAATGAAGTTTATTATATTATTTTCGATGTCAATTACCGGTAATGTAACGTATAGACGAATATTTTCGAATACTTTCTCTCTTCTAACCTTAAAGGTATTTATTTGACCATTAGTAAAATATATTTGATTTTTATACATATTTAATGGTTTTTCGGTAATTGGAATTGATAGAATAGGATTTTCAACAGATGTATGTACTGTTTCAATATCTTCGTTATTATTAGGATTTGGTTCTTCCGTTATAGGTAATATTGGTAAATTATTGTTTGCGAGATTTTCTATGTTTGAATCGTTTTGGTTAAATTTATTTAAATCTAATATATTTGTAAGATCTAAATTATCTAAATTCGGGAGAGTACTGGAATTAATTCTTTCAAATTCTTCATTCATTATTTCATCGATGTCACTTAAATTGACATCCATTGATGCAGTTTCTAATGCATTTATATCGGGATATCGAGATAATGCATCAGCTGCTTTGTTACTTTTACCTTTCAAATATTTTATATCGTATTCAAATTCCTCAAGTTTAAGGCGCCAGCGTACAAGACGTGAATTGGGCTCTTTTAATGACATGAGCCATTGCAATGGTTTATGATCTGAAAAAATTGTGAATTTTTGACCAAATAAATACGGTCGAAAATATTTACACGACCAGACTATCGAAAGTAACTCTTTCTCGATTGTAGAATAATTTATTTCTGCGGAATTAAGTGTTCTACTAGCATAACAAATAGGATGATTATTTTGAGATAGAATAGCACCTATGGCATATTTAGAAGCGTCAGTAGTTAATTCGAAAGGTTTACTGAAATCGGGATACGCAAGGACTGGTTCTGAAATTAAAATGTTTTTGCAAGTATTGAAGCAATTAATAAATTCTTCGGTATGTTTAATTATGTGATCCTTCTTTAGACATATCGTCATCGGTTTCGTAATTTGAGCAAAGTTTTTTATAAATTTTCTATAGTAACCTACTAGTCCTAAAAAGGATTTAATATCTTTAGCGGTTTTTGGGATAGGGAAATTTTGAATTGCTTTGATTTTATTCGGATTAGGTTTTATCCCATGAGGAGTTACAACGTGACCTAGATACTCTACTTCCTTGCGAAGAAACTCGCACTTGTCTAGTTGTATCTTAAGCTCTGCGTGGCGTAGTTTTGAAAATACTAATTTCAGATTTTGTATGTGCTCCTGAAGGCTAGTACTGAATATGATGATGTCATCCATGTATACCATGCATATTTTGTTTTGGATGTCTTTAAGGACTTCATTTACAGCTCTTTGAAATGTAGAAGGGGCATTTTTAAGACCGAAAGGCATTCTAAGGTACTCGTAATGTCCTCCATCTACGTTGAAAGCCGTTTTTTCTATAGAACATTCGCTCATTTGTATTTGATGGAAGCCGCTTGCCAAGTCGAGGGTAGTAAAATACTGAGCTCGACCTAATTTATCCAATATATCGGATATATTGGGAAGCGGGTACCTGTCATCAATTGTCTTTTCATTAATTTTCCGGTAATCAACTACCAGTCTCCATTTTTGGGTATTTGATGCGTCCATTTTCTTTTTAACAATCCATATCGGGGAGCTCCAAGGGGAACAGGACGGTCTAATTATGTTTTTATCTAACATCTCTTGAATTTGTCTCCTAATTTCCTCTCTGTGGACGTAGGGATATCTGTAAGATTTAGTGTGAACCGGTACCTCGTCTTTGGTTCTTATAATATGTTTAACATTTGAAGTGAAAGTCAATTTGTCCCCTGGTTTTAAAAATAAATCAGAATATTCTTTACACAATGAAATAATTTTTTGTTTTTCTTCTTTATTCATGTGATTTGTACGAATTAATTCGGTAATATTGTCATTAGGTTTTATGAAATTATTTTCATCAAAATCATTAGCAAAGCTTTCAAATTTAAAGAGTTCATATTGTGAATATTTAAATGGAGTAACTTGAATTGGTTCTCGTAATGTTATCGTTATCGAATTATTTGTGTGATTTTGAATTTCTATTGGTGTGAAACCGTTTCTCGCTGTAGATAAAATTTGTGGAATTATTATATTTTCTATTTTTCGAGCGTCTACTATAATATCCCCATTATCTATATTTACGGGTAATTTCTTTATCGTTTTTTCTCCGGGGTCTATTGAAAAAGAAAACTCAATATCGTTTATTTTTCTATACTTAAAAGGCAATCTTAGGTGAGGTCCTAATAGTTCTCGATTAGTTAGATCAATATTTATATTCATACCTATTAAATCTTTAATACCGAGAATTCCATCAAAATAATTGTGAAAATCATATAGTATAAAATCGATTTGATAGTTTTTATTTTTTAGTTCAGGAAATGCAGGAATAAGCGCTCGATACCTAACGTTTTTACTTCCAAGACTAGTAGATATAGTAGTATCAGAATGATAAATTGTATCTGGAAAGTATTTTTCGGCAATAGAAGGTCTTATTATTGATTTAGAGCTACCAGTATCGATTAGCAATTTAATTTTTGGATTTGCAATTTCTATATATGGTAGCGGATTAACTGAAAGTATATTTATTTCTATGTTTTCCCGTCTGATGGACGAGCTGCTTGAAAATTTTCATCGCGATTGGCTTCGTCGTTTTCGTCAAATTCTATTTCGTTATATTCATCATATTGATTATCGTGATTATAGTCTGAATTAGCATATTGATTTAAGTATAACTCTTCGGAAACAAAGTTTGGTTTAGCATTTGGATTTGATCGGAAAAATCTGTTATTATTATTATTATTGTTATTGATAGGTCTTCGAGTACGTTCAGTAAAATTACGTGATGTCGTGGACATCGGTTCAGGTGTTGGTAATTGGTTATGTGGAATTTGGTTAGGTTTGAATACATTTTTGGGAGGGCCGAATACTTGTCGATTAGTAAAATATCTTTTATTTTGTGGTATGGATTGAATAGGTATCGGCTGATTTGGCCAACTTTCTCTATTTTGTGCGAAATTTGGTTGGTAGTTTTGTCGATTGCTATAAGAATTCGGGTAATTGTTAACAGGTCTGTTATTTGGTACAAAATTTTGATACGTATTAGGATTTTTATAAAAATTTGATTTGGCTCTTTGAGAATTTTGGCTATTCGCATGCTGTATATTAATATTATTAGGTGTATTTTGTCGATTATTTTTATCGTTTAAAGAACCGTACAGTCTTTCAAAATTTTCGAATTCGGCCACATAGGCCATCGCGTCTTCTAAAGAATGTGGTTTTCGTAAATGCATATTATTTTTCAGAGTACCGTCGCACCCTGCAATAAACGTATTTAAAGCGGTTTTATCGTATTGATTTATTTGACAATTTCTTTCTTCGGCAGTTATATTAGGGTCATTGCTAATTCTTTGAATTACACTACTACGAATTAATTGAAGTCTACTTCCAAAATCAATAAGATGCTCGTTTTTTAATGGTTTGGCTCTAATCAACTCTTGCACAAGACAATTTAAATCCCTTCTATCAGCAAAACACTGTAATAAGGCCGTTTTTAATTTTGGCCAAGTATTTAATTCAACTCTGTTACCGACCATGAAGGCTGCTCTACCTTCTAATTTCTCTTGAATACATTCTATAATGTGTAAATTTAATTCTGCATCATTATAAATTCTATATGACTCTATTAAATGCTCACACCTTGTAATTAATTTATTCAAATATTCACTGTCACCGTTAAAAGGTTTAATATTTGATAATTTGGATTTGAAAAGATCCCAATTCATTGCAGGAGGAGCCATTTTGTTAGTACCAGTTTGTTCTACGTTATTTTCGACTAAAGAAATATTATTGAACAATTGAACTATGTTATCGAGATTACTAGAGTTTAATTCACTCATAAATTGATAATTTCTTTTTTATTAATTGTATACGTTTTTTGAAACTTTAAAACTCAATAATCAATACTATCTTTCCAAAATCCAAAAAAGGTAGGAAAGGCAAGAAGAGGACAATAAGGCACTTACGTTTCTGAAGAACAGGCTTTTAAAATCTTCTCCCTCGATGATTCCCTGTTGCCTCCAATGTTCACCACTAAAGGGCTATTGCACGATAATTGCTAGTCTAATATTGTTCGTTGGATTCGCACTTAAAACGTTGAAACGTTAAAGCCGTGAAGTCACTAAATTATTTCGCACGATCCGAAATTTTGTTACGCACTGTATGCCCGTAAACGTTTTAGTTATTTTTGATTTCGACGACTTGCGCGATCCTACTGACTGCGCCAATTTTGGTTTTCTTTACGAAAAATTCGTTTTTAAAAAATATATTTATTCTAGCAATTACAAGTTTATTGTTAGAGATCTGAACAGAGAGTGAATAATATTAAATGATATTACAAGAAAGAAAGATTTATCTGCATATGTTGTTAAATAACAATTTCTCAGAAAGTATAGTGTTTCTGCTGCGCTTTTAAGTTTCCTTGATAAGCGGCGTATGTAACTCCAGGTTCAAAGGTTGGTATCATATATGATACGACCCCCGTTTAAGGGTTAACTAGATAAAATTTATGGTTTAGGAGGTATGTATATTTTTAGATCTTTGTATATGCCAAGGTAACCGTTCGCCATAAAGAGACATTCTGAAGAAAATTATTATAAATTGAAATTATTTATTGAAAATACCTACAGGAGATAATAAAACACAGCTAAACATTTCTAATTGAACTGCATATTGTCCAACACCGTGTAGTACGCTTCAGATAATTTAAAAACTCACAGCTGGCTACCTAAAACAGCATGGGTAAGGTACTCGATGTTTGAGCTTGGAACATATATTGCGTGTAAAAAATGTCGTAATGAATTAAAAATGAAATGGGCGCGTTAAGTGAGCGAACACATTTCTGAAAAGCGAGCATCATCTTACCCCAACGTTCTTCAAAGTTTCTTGGGGCATCATGTGCAGATAAACATTACTGAAGGACTTTTGGCATTAATAAAACTGTTACCAGACGTTTTAAAACAAAGTTCATGAAAATCGGTTAATAATTAGCGATGTAAATGAATTTACAAAAAAATTAGAAGCCCATTTTCGTGGCGGTGAAGTTTGCGGTGGCGGCGAGAAACGGCCGAAAATGAGTAATCGACATGAAATCACGCGCGCGCAAAAAATGATTGTATTTCAACGAGTTATCATCGTTTCCTAATGATTTTTTTTAATTTCGGATAGCGCAAACAGATAGTTTCAATGAAGCCAACAAAAAAATTTTCATTTGAGTCGAACGCGAAAAGTTTTCATTTTCACAAGTACGTCGATTTTCCTAATTTTTTTTGGAGGTTTGCCGACCTGCGAAACTTCTAGTACTATTACACTGCTACTATTTGAGAGTCCGGCCTCACGTTCCACAAGGTTTCACTCGTGTACCATATCGGGTTTTTCGGACGAATTTTCCGACACTTTAGGTCACTTCTGGCTTTATTACAGCGTTCTTATTAGAGGTTTGGACCTAACGATGCAAGAGTTTTTACTCGTGTACCATATGATGTTTTCAAGCCCATTTTTTCGCCCGGGAAAGGCGTCTAGCATTTTCATATTCGACCTGTACAGAGTGCAAGAAATGCCACTTGTCGATGTACTAATTATGGGCCCCACGTTTTCAAACTCAAACGTCGGGTACCTTATGGATGCTGTTTTAGGTAGCCAGCTCCCGACTATTAACAGCTTTAATGAACGTCGAAATATTATCAGTGTCTTTAGAAAATTCAGGTTGAGTAGCACAAAGTCTAGCAATATCGATGTTACTTAATGATATTTCCATTTTACAATTATTATTTCGAGAATCTTCAGAAAAATATTTTTTATAGAATATCAAGAACAACAATTTATGATACTTTTCTTCAGAATGTCTCTTTATGGTGGACGGTTTTCTTGACATATACAACGATCTAAAAATCTACATATCTCCTAAATCATGAATTCCATCAAGCTAAACAATCTTATTGTTAAAAAATCGATCAAAAAACTCTTTTTTTATGTCACACCATTATTTTCACGACATCATCACGATTAAATGAATTCTTGTGTAAATTGTTTTGTTCTTTTTTACTTAATACGCAATGATGTAACTAACAATCATTAACGAAAAATTGTAAGAAAGTTCCATTGTTGGTGTGAAACATTTCTAGTGCTGCGAACAGTTTTTTCGTACGAAACTTTCACGTTTCCTGGTCAACTTCAGTTTCTTAGCGAAAATTCATTGAACCCTTCCAGAGGTCATCATTCGTGATCATTTTATTATTTTTAGTACCTTTATTTCCTTATTTTCCTTGATTTTATTTATGAACATTAGGGATATTACCGATAAAATTTCTTTTTTTTATTAGCCGAAAGACTAAAAGTTCTCGATATCCTATAATAAATTTTTTTCGAGGAATCTCGAAATAATAATTATAAAATGAAAATGTCAATAAGTAGCATCGATATTGCTAGACTTTGTGGGAGTTAATAGCTTTGTCCAATTGTGTAACATTAAGAAATTTGGTGAAGTTGTTTAAATAAGTCACAAACCTATCATCATTAGTTGAGTCAGCGTGCATCCTATAGTATTGGGGAATATTAAAATCGCCAATAATAACAAGACCATCATCATTCAACAAGTAAACACAGTTCGTGAGAATATTATAGAATATATCATTTACATCTGAGCTCAAATTTTGGGGAACACAAAATTAACACAAAATACCAAACCTTTCCCAACAAAACAGTTATGATTCCAATAACATCAACCATAGTACGTTAGTTATATCTGACAGGTCGAAAGAGTTGTAGTGCTTTCTCAATGCAAACAAAACTCCGCCACCACTTTTGGTATTGGTTGATTCGAATTTACGATCTGAAGTGAATATTACGAAATCGTCGGTAAAAAGATTGTTAAACATGGACATACGTAATCATCCGCTGAAAATTCATGATGCTCAAATGTGTAGTTTTAGAAAATATACTTAAAGTTTTGATTTCGCTACTTTAAAGACCTATGACTGTCACAACATCATCTCACCTGATCTACTCACTCCTCAATTTTTGCATCATGTCTCGGAAAACTCTGTATATTAGTTCTGTGAGTGTCTAAGTATATTTCCATAGAATCCAAAGTTAAGCCAAAATGTGAAACATATTCATCAAAATAAACTAACGAAAAACACTTAACCGAGAAGAACAATTTTGATTTTTCTTGTCTAGAACATTTATTTATTTGTATAAATTTTGGAGTTTTTGTAGGTATTCCTATGTATACGAGTACGAACAATGTCTAAAATCTTCTTGGCTTTGTATTTGATTAGAATTTTTGTATTTTGGTGATTGAGTATACTTTTTCTGTTTCAAGGTTCGTTGATGTTGCTTTCATTCTGTACATTGTATTTATTGCAGAACATAAGAAGTCCGACAACAAGATTCGGAGATATACATAAAATCAATGAGCACCATGCGCGATCTGAAGGCAGGGGAGGACTTTAAGAGATCTGTTAGCATCTCGAAAGCGACGAACGATTAATTACTCGTAATTGATACCATTGCTTTGGTCACTAGAAACCATAATAAATAATAGTTTTGAGTGATGTGTGTAGGAAAAATCCATCTCAAATTTTCTTATAAGTGAAAAAGTGATCAGATCAAGACCACAAAAGAAGAGAACTTCAGATCATCGGATATATTACAGTGGATATGGAGTATTGTACTATCACAAGATATGACGTTGATGACAAATACAAGAATCATTGAAAAAAATCAGAAAAGCTGAGAGACTAACAATAGTAGACACACATCAAAGAATGCCTTAACAACAATTAATAATACTAATAATCTAATAATACCTTCTCACAAGTTCCAATTCCTATTCGACCTTGCCTAATGAATAAATGAAGATATTTTTCTAATACTTAAGTATTTGGTAGAACCGAGTTTTAGAATTGTTAGAAACTTAAGTTATGATCAAAATAGCTTGCCTAGACGTCTACCAATAACTACTGCGACAAGCAAAAATGGAAATAATAATAATTTTGAAATGAAATCGAAAGTAGATGAATATGTTGGTAACGAAAACAATACAATTCACATTTTCCAAAAAAATATAGCAATACGTTGACTAACGTGAACTTGAATATAACTGACATTTTTTTCAGAAATTTTCAAAAAGTTAGAAGAAAAACAATTTTAAAGTATATAAACATGTAAAGTCTATATAATTTCATGTATCTGGGTGTACTACTAGATAATAAATGCCAAGAGGAGAAATCAAACTAAGAATTACCAAAAGTAACAGCTGTGCAACCAGTTTTAGGAGAATATTAACATCGAACGAGATATCCAGATCTACGAAAGTTCGAATTTATATGACGATGTTGAGATCCTCTCTGAAATAAGCCTGTGAAACTTGAATAATAACGAATAAAACTAAACAGAACTTGGAAATCTGGGGAAAACAATACTTAGAAGATTTTTGGAGGAGAGCAGTCTGAGTTAGGATGGGAGAGAAGATCAAACCATGAAATTTATACACTTTTCAATGAGGCACCAATAAGCGCGTTTATAAAGACAAAAATAGGTCACTTAGAACGAATGAATTAGGACAGTCTATTGAAACGATTTGCATGGAAGATACCAGAGAACGATGGAGGGAAGCGATGGAAGAAGACCTTGAAGAGAAAAATATCCAGAGCTGAAGAGAAAAAGCAAGGGACCGAAAGAAGTGGAGAGAAATTACAAGGCTATGGACCTAGAGGGTCTGCATATAAGCTTATAAATATAAATTACTCATATCTTTTTTATGTATTGTTTAATTTTTATTGCTCCAATTAAGGGTTTCATTTGTTCTACATCGTCTATATCTGTTTATGCTATTTCCTCATCCTTTCTTTCTTACTTCAGTTAAATAAACATAATTATTAATTTCATTATTATGATGTAAAAATTTTACAGGGTATAATAACTAATCCCATACAAAAGAAAATCTTCCAAATTACACTTAAAAAGCATCAAAAAACCAATCAGAACAAAATTTTTCACATTGGCAAAGACTTTATTTAAATTTCTAAACAAATATGGGGTACTACCAAATCCTTTCAAGCGCTTATGGTCAAATAGCAGTTAAAAATTTCAAATATGTGTCCATATCAGACTCAAAATAGTGAAGAATATACTGCTTTTCCTTATATTATACAAAAAATAAGAGTAGAAAGTTATTTTATATATAATAGGTTAGTACCTATAAGCTAGAATACCTACTATTTCTTGTGAGTCCTTCAGAAGCCTTGGTTAGAAGATCGCAAGATTTACCTTCTTTCATTCATTCAATTTTTGTCTATTGACAGTGTGGACTTTCTTAGCAATATCTTTTCTGTACTCATTATTATTGGTATCCTGTAAAGGATACTTAAATATTTAAATATGTTGCAGCGATTGAAAATCTCATGTAAGGTTCAAAAATAGTGTTTGATTATTGTAAAATTTAATTATAATTGAATATTAATGTCACTTATTTCTGATTGAACTTCTGATGGAAAGGATACACCTTTGGATAGCTTTCCGCGTCTTTTCTCTTCAATTTTCCTGTAGAGTGGTCAGTAATGACGAATAGTAATCTCCAGTTATTGTTCTACCCTTATCCAAAAAATTAATCATCATTACTCCCTGGCAATCCCAAGAAAATGAAGTAAGAACTTTTCCTACAGATTTTTGGACACTAAACTTCTTAGGTCTTGGAGAGCCAGTGTATCGTCATTCCATCGATTGTTGCTTTGTTTCTGGATCCTAAAAATGTACCCAAGTCTCATCCATTTTGCAGCACTTTTCTCATGTCCAAATTGACGTGAACTATATGATGAACGCATTCGTTTGTAATATTCAGTGCTTCATATCTCCGATTTAGCCCAATTCGAGGATCTGATAAAATCATGTCATGAACTGCATCGATATTTTCAGGGACAGATACAGAAATTGGCGTTCCTGATCGCTCATCATCTTCAATGGAAAATTTACCTCTTTTGAAGCTTGCAGTCAAATTTTTCACAGTCGCATACGAAGTGCATTGATCACCAAGGGTATTAAGCATATCTTCGTAAATCTGCTTACCTCTTAATCCTTTTAAATACAGGTACTTGATGATGGCTCGATACTCCAATTTTTCGATTTTCACAATTTCGGTGGACATCTTTTTTTTCTTTTAATTAAATGCGTAACTCTGATTTACTTTTTTGACGTCAAACTTTACACTGACACTTCTAATAAGTTATTATTTGTTTATGCACGGAACTGGTCTAGGCTAACTAGGTATCAATATATCCTCGTATTAAAAAGTGAAACATCATAATTAATGGATATTGACAAAAAATGATAATTTCTACATTAGAAACTATGTCTATGAATACTCCAAAATCTAAAATATACTATATCAATATAAAATCTAATTCCGCTAAATAGAAAACATGCACTTTCGTATTATCCTCAGAGTCCAACTTTGTCACCATTCGTTGCGTCAATATTTGGTCCAGAATTGTTAGAAGTATCAGAATAATTGAAATTTTCCTTATATTGGAGATAAAAGCACATAAGTATAAGATCAAAGATCATTTCTATTGGAAGTATCCAATATTCCTTTGATCCTTCCGGGTTATAGAACAAATCTTTTAGATAGGTTACTTAGTTACACCAGCTAAAAGTTCTAGATCAAAAACTTGTTCGTCACTAGTCAAAATACCGTAGAAACTAACCGAACTTTTAATTAACTGTAGAGGAGTTGAAGAATAAACTTATTACTATTACTAAAAATAAATTTCTGTTTACGAAACCAAATCCAAACTTACTTTTATCCTATATCTTAATTTCAATATAAAGTAAAATGAAAGAGGTTAGTTCGGTACTGGTGAAAAAAATATTTTTCTCAAATAACAAAACCTCACATTCACGAATGTTTGCATGAGATTCTCCACACCCAAACTTTGCATGTAAATACTTCTTAAACATATTTTCTAGTTGATTTACACCTTATTCCACTTAAATCAACAAAAACCCTTTTCTATATTTTTCATACTTCGTTACTAACAGTTCTTCTGATCTCTACTTAATTAATTTTGCAGTATTATAGGTAGTGCAACGAATATACTTTTTTTATAAATTTATAACTATTCGAAATAAGTAGGGGGAAAGTATATTTAGGTACTTCTGTTCTTGTTCTTGTCCAATCCTTGTTAAATTTCGTTTGGTAAATAATTAATTAAGATTTTCGGTGGTTTTGAATCGATACGTTGATAGAAATATTGTGGTTAGGTTAGGTTAGGTTAGGTATCTACGCCTACGGTAGATCAAACAAAATTGTCGGCAAGGATTTTTATAATCTGCAATTGATATTGGGAGAGCTATAAATACCAAAGTGTACTAGCTCTTAATATATTCTGAGCTTTTGAATCCTTGTGCATTCATTGTCAGAGAATCAATTAGTTGAGAATTGCACTGTGATAAAATTTGTTGGTTCGATTATGAATGACATTACATTTATAGGTTAGGTCGTTATAAGTGAACTTGAAATTTATAGGTTAGGTGATGTTAGTTGGTAAGGGTAAGTTGATATTTTCATAGTTTTAAATGGACTTGAAATTTTAAACGCGATTTTCTCAAAACTGTGTTTTTCAAACTTTCCTCCATCGTATCTCAAAAACGGCTTTACTGAATGACTTGAAATTTATAGGGGACACTCAACGCATGGAATGAACTATTATCAATCCAAAATTTCCAAAATTTTGATTTTATTTAGCAAAAAACAAAAGAAAAACGCAAAATTCGCAACTTTTATTTCAAATGTCTACCAAAAGTCCAATTTTTTGTATATTCATTTGATAATAGTCTATTCCGTACATTTAGGATTACAGATTATAACGCCGTTTTTTTTTTGTTTCAGATAAGCGAATCAGCCGGAATCGTGGAGGAAGTGCGAGCTCATTTTTTTGAGTCGTGTTCAGAACGCTGTAACTCAAGATTTACACAATATTTTTAGCTTAAAATTTATATTTATATTGTCGAAATATATGGTAATAAATGATAATAAACTTAAAGCTCTATCTATTTACTGGTCGCAAAAAAAGCCTAGAAAATCCCTAAAAAACAGGACGACACATGGGATGACCCCCTTAATGGTGTTGAATTTCTATAGAATTTATTTTTTCAAAATCTAAAAGATATGCATAAATCACACTAAGGTTATTTAAATCAGTTTTCTTATTAATACATTGATCATTTTGGTCAATATATGTTGTTTCTAAAATAGACGTTTTTTGTAGATTTGTTCAGTTGTCAAAACTTTAACAGAATTCATATTTCATATTGTGTCCTTCATGATAGACATGAGTCGCTAATGAACATCTAACAGGGTATAAACTGCTATCACTCTTGTGGGAAGTTATCCGACCTTTTCGATAGACCAATGTACTTTTTGTCACAATTTAATCAATATTTCTATCAACGTCAATTTGAATATTGAAATTTGAAAACTATGAATTTAAACATTTTTACAAGAATTAATACAATTCAAAACCACCGAAAATCTTAATTAATTATTTCCCAGACGACGAATACATAAGTTTTCGAAAACTCGGAAAATATATATATATATATATATATATATATATATCTATTTCTTAAGAAATATATATAGAAATATTGTTTAAAATTTTCTATCTCCTTATTAATTTATTAATATCTCATAAATATATATATAATATATAAAAGTATGTTTGGAATATATAAGTTTACATAATCCTAGATTATAATAAAACTGTAGAATCGGCGTGTCTGCCCATTGATTTGTTTTTTAAAAAAATGATTGTAGGCGATAAAGGAAGTGTAGCTGAATACAAAAATACAAATTTTCGAAAAAAATGTCCGTCTGTTTGTACACGCTAATCTCTGGAACTATCGACGGATTTTCATAAAACTTTCCCTAATTGTTTCAGCTTAGCCTGGAGCAACATTTAGACTATATTTGATCAAAACTGATTCGCAGCTGCCTTTGGCGTAATTGTTAATATTATAAGTGCCATAAAACGAACCTATTCTGTATCTGTTAGATATTTTTATGCTATAACCTAGCCCAACACCTCATCTCTCATGTCACATCTTGATTCGACCTAATGGCACTTTTTTAATTCGAGTATTAAATGAAGGTATACTGTCATAATTGTCACGGGTTATATTTTGTGTTTCGTTCTACGCCACAGATAAATTGTATTTAATGTGCGAAGTTATTTTTCAGGTTTTCAGTTATAACTGATAAAATAAACTTTTTGTCAATATAAAAGTAAGTATTAAATTACTTATGATATACATTAAATAAGGTTGATAAATGAAAACCACTTCTAATAGCGATTTTAGGAAATAGCATTAAATGGAATTAATGAAGCCGTCATATAATATTCAAATAAAAGAAGGTTTTCAGTGAAAATAGTTATTTGTATACCAAAGACTGAAAGTGCTACTTTGTTGGACGAGTCTGAAAATTGCGAGAAGAGCGGAGCAAGGCGAGCAACAGACGAGTCCAACAAAGTAGAATTGTAGTATTCTTTTATATTTTTCTGGTTAAAGTTTTTGATTTTTTTGCAGTGTACCCTTTGTTTTGTTTCTTTAGGAAATTGATGAGTTTTGGATATTTGTTGATGTGAACATCTTGTTTTGTTGCGAGAGTACTTTCAATTTAAAACAAATAATGTCAGAAAATTAAAAATTTAAGGTTATGCAAAATCATCGAAGCGAAACTGTCAACTTTCAACATTGAAGTGGCTAGAGTCACATTTGAGGAAGTTAAAGTTATCTACTCCAGTGCGTGCGAGTGTTTTGCAGTATGGAACTGTCACTTTCACTACATGGAACATTCAAAACGCAACTTTCGGCATGTAAATGAATACAGAACGAACAACTTTCAGATGGCGTCGTCTAAAAAAGTTATTTTTATCAATTTTGGAGTATTATATATTTTTATTAAAACAAAAGTTAGTTCTAGAGGATTATCTAGGGGGCTACGTTTGTATGTAGTGAGCGTTGTTAGTCTATCCTCTTTAACGATTGATGACATCTACTCAATTAATAATTATAATAATAATACCGAAAAAACGGTTTAATCTTTCTGAATACTCACAAGGGGCTAAAAGACTGAAGTTAGTTCGATCTCAGGAATACAACGAGGATCGAGAAATGAGACTTGCCATGGTTAGAGAACACCAAGCTTTAAGTCGTTCTTTGGAAACCCGAAAGGGAAGCTCGACAAAACACAGATCGAGAAGCCATGTTATATCTGGCTCCGCGGATACGGCCACCCAAAGAAATATCCGATTAAACTGAAGAATTCCTCTCGTCCCAAACAACTTTCCATTTTATTTCAAACAAGTCCAATTCCCGACTTTCAACAAAGCACAGGGGCAGATTCTATGCGTATCAGGGGTGGATCTTAGTGTAAGCTGCTACGCACACGGTCAATTATATGTTGCTCTCTCCCAAGTGAGTGAAGCAAATAAATTATTTGTATACATCCCGACAAACCAAACGTCCAGCGTTGTATATAAAGAGATATTGTAAGTACTGTTATATATATATATATATATATATATATATATATATATATATATAAGTTTGTGGAGCTACGCCCCTTGTCCTCCGGCTGCCATCTTAAATAAAGGGGTGAAAAGCTATTTTTGACGATATCTCGCGAACTATTGTCTCTACAAAAATTCGTGAAGACAAATTGTTTTCCTACAATTTTGTCTATAGCACTTTTTGCTATTAACCGCGAATTTAAAAAGTTATAAGTCAAAAAGTGCAAAAATTTTGTCAATTTCTTTTTTCGCTCAATAACTCTTTATTTTTTGATTTTTCAATAAAATTACTTCAGAATAATCTCTTAGATCGTTTTTCAAGGATTGATTTTATATGGATGTTTTTAATTCCACTCATTCTTATGGCCCCTACAGCGCTCCAAAAGTGACGGGGCGTGTCTCTTATCACATTGTGCCATGAATAAAATATTTGTTATCATTACAATTTTTTTTTCTTTGTCTTTTTTTTACAGATTTTTTTGATTATTTATATATAATTTATGTCTGTTAATAGACTCTTTTCTCCGCCACCTACGTGGTATCCCCAGTAGGCCTAATCTATAAATAAGTTGTAGGTGAGAGAGATTTGAATAATGATTAATGTACCTGGCATTTTGTACTACCTAGTCTATTTTAGTTCTTTTTGATCATCCAGGTTGTGTTTCAGGGTCAGTATCTACATTTGTGTCAAAAGTGAAGGTTTGGGGAACGACGGGAGTTAAAATTGGATTCAAAGTTGGCAGTTCATTTTCTAATTCGTTCTATTCTTTTAACTTTGATATTTCCCTAAACTTGAAAAGATAAAATTTGTGAGACCCTTGCAAATTAAAAATATTCAACAATGGAATGTATGCTACTTTCTTGTGATAAGTAGTTTGAATATTAAATTTTTCATTGAAGATGTAATTCTTATGAAATTTCTACGCTAGATCCGGATTTATTAGTGACTTTGAGCTTCCTGTGTCAACTAAAAATTTTGAATTTATTTCTGGAATTTCTATAAATGGCAGTTTTTCCTGAAAAAATGCCAATTGGTCTGGTTTCAGACCTTGGGTATTATTTGGACGATTATATTGTGGATTGTTAGGACGAATATTTTGTGGTTTAGTGTTTTGGCTGTGAGGGTCGTTGTATTGGGTTGTAATTTTGGTTTGTGAAAAGTGGATAACCTTGAAGAGGATAATTTTTATTTGGACGCCAGCAAGATTGATTTGTAGGAGAATGTTACGTACTTCGGTGGGTATGATACTGTAGGGCGAGTTATCAAATTAGGGGGAAATATAATATCGGTCGCGGCGGTTGAAATGATTGTACATTGTTATCATTTGTGGGATAATCATTGAGATTTGTGTTTCTGGTACGTATAACTCTTAAACTAGGTTTTAATGACACATTTGAATTCTAATTACTTGATCTTTGAGAAGACCACAAGAAAGTTTTTTTTCTACAATTAAGCTCATAGCCTTTTCTAGACTGTCAGGTGATCGTAAACGTTTTTATAGGTGAAGGTAAGCCAGGTGCAAACGTTTTTAAAGCTAAATTATCGTAATTCCTAAGATATAATCCTTTTCTACTTAAGTCTAAATATAAAGAGTTCAATTTAGAAATAATGAGGCTCCTAGAATCTTGGCATCGCAAATCAAAATTATTAGAAGTTTAGTTTTTAAGTTAATAAGGACTTGTATAAATAGCCAATGTTCCGTTAGTCTCCAACACTTAAATTTAAAACTTTGCTGATTTCTTTCTTGTTTTCAATCATGTACGCAAACCAATTAATATTTGTAATCTACCTGTTAATTTTCCTATAATAGCTCCAAGTAAAAATATTTTGAACGCATTATCTGAGATATTAGCAAACGCAGAAATAAACTTCCTCAATTACTTATGAATAAATTAAGTGTATGAAGTTTCCATCAAAATTTAGAATTGAGTGATGAATGATATAATATCATAACTAAACAACTAAGAAACAGGAATCAATTGACAATGTTAATGAAGAAGCTCAAGTCGTAACGAGAAAATAACTAAAATTAAACAGTTGAACCTGTTATAAAATTAAATTATTAAGCTAGAAAGAGATTGAAGGCTACTGTGAAGTTGATGAATTTTTTTATAATTATACCAAATTTCTTATCTTTAGTTAGCAAAATCTCATGTCTTTTGACAAAGAATCGGTTTTCAAGAATCTGTCATTCATAAATATACATCAAAATAGATGTTAAGATTTTCTCAACATTCAAAAATTTCTTCGATTACAAGTTAAGCCGGCTTTAGACTTACTGTGTTTTCGCGTTTTCACGATATTGACGGGGAAAAGTTGGACAACGAAAAATGTTCAGTTGATATACATAGATAAACGTTAAAAGTTGTTTTTTTTTTTTATTTTGTTTTTTAATATTTATTTGAATGAGAATAATAATGAGCAATAGCGACGAAGATACCGTTGTTGCGACGACTGTCATTATTGCTGCTCATTGCAAAATATACAAGAAAAAAAAAGGCAATAAAGAAGATGGTGGAGTATTGCACTGTACCGGAATTGATCTCAGTAAGTTGATGTACAAAAATTTTCGAATTTTCTGTGTATGCTATATTTTTCCGTCCTTCACTTGTAGATTGTACTTGTAGGCTACTTTGAACGCTTTCTCTTGTCTTCTTCTCTGAATTACTGTTTTTGGTGATTTGAAGACTTTTCCTCTTCCCTTCCCTAACTATTCGATTGCTGACTGGAGGTCTGAACTATGTGTTCATTTACATTTCCATCGTTTCTCTCCTCTTAAACGCCCGCGGGATTGCCAACAGTCTCTTCATCTTCGTCATCCAATGAGTTATTGCTTGTCTCATCGGTATTTCCCTGAATATTAAAAATTACGTACAGTATATTAAAGACTTGTGTATGTACATCAAAAAAATTATATTCAAAAGACAAGTACACCCTACATAGAGCATATCAAGATAAATCATTATATTTGTAGTTACAAGCCTTACAAATTATATACTATATTATTGTAATCAATTATCATTTTCAGATGTCAACCACGCCTGACGAATGGAAGATTATAAGTAAAAGATTTGAAGAGAAGACGTTCTTTCGTAATTGTATAGTGGCTTTAGATACCATATGACAATTAAGAACCCATTTGCTGCTGGTTCTACGTACTACAATTAAAAAGAAGTTTCAGCATTGTACTGATGGAGTTGTGTAACTTAAATTATTGTTTCACATACGCAAATGTAAACGTCTTTATGGATAGTCAACTTCAGTTTGTACCTGACTCTTGGAGAGCCGATACTGCTAACTTGACTTCATCTCTACCGTTGGTACATTCAGGAAGACGATCGGGACCAAGAGCTAAAGCAATTCGTGATGAGTTTGCGGCATTTTATGTAGTGATATGGGAAAGGTTCCTTGGCAAAATTATCTGCAGTAATATATTAGTGTTTTAAGACTTTACTCAAATAGTTTTCCCTTTTATACTTGATCTTCTTTGGCCAATGTTAAGGATAATAATTCGCTTTAATAATCATCACTTTTAATTATACTAATTGTAATTCTACTTTTATTTGTCTTTATTTGTATATAAAATGAGGCGACTACTCACCACATCACTGGTGGAGCGTACGTACCGCGCAGAAAAACATTCATAGCACCGAACGCAATCCAGTTGGGATGATATATTTCATTGGCTCTAGCTTCCGATCTTATAGACGAGGCAATTTTCTTTCGATAAACTCCAGAAATTTGATATAAGCTGGAGTACTTCGGCAGCAGAAAATTTTGCGCCGTCTGCTTCTAAAGCCAATGCAATTTCTTTGAAAGCTTCTTCTTTTTTGTTCCTTTTTTTCTGTCTTCGTGCACCGGATCCCATATGATGGGTGTCGTTCGTTCACGAATCAAACATAGACTCAAATATTCTGACCACTCCATGATTGAACTATACACGACTCGTTAATAACAGACATCAAACTAAATAGACTCTAGAAAAAATTCTGACATGGTGCGATTAAATAGACCGAACTCTGTTTCGTGCTTGAAAACTTTTAATTATAACATCCGAATTATAGGGCCTAATAACTAAACAAGTTCGATGATATAACCAACATAATAGTGAACTGAACAACTGACGCGCTAGCACATGTAGAACGAGGATGAATGTTGCCTCGAATAATGCAATTTTTCGCGATAAGTGTAAAGCGTGTTGTAATTGTAGACAGTATTCTGCGAAATTACTTTGACATTTTGACGACACAAACCGCGAAACGCGAAAAAAATGTTTCGCGAAATCGCTTTCGAAGGACGAAATGCATCTCTTATCACTTATCGCGTTTCGCCTTTCGCTGTTTTTTCTTGCTATTTCGCGATAAGTCTAAAGCCGGCTTTAAGATTGTTCGACAAATTTGCCGTATAAGTTGGCCTCAATTTGTGAAAAACTATACGAATAAAATATAAAATACAGGAAACGGCTTGTACGATTTTTGTGTACAAGGATCTTGTGAAGCAGCCGGTATTAATGTGGTATTTTTATATTTTGCCATATCTTTCTTTTTTCCGGAAAAATGATGAACTTTGTTATTTCAAATGAATCACTCTGCATATTTTGTGTTTTTAGAAATCCTTGAGAAATACTGATTTTTATATTATAAGTTAGTAAGAAACGTGTAATATCTTTAATATAATTTATATCCTAACCAAAATCTCCTAGCAAGATCTACTGTCAGTAAATTTGTAAAAAAGTTTAGCGAAACAGATTCAGTAAAGGATTGAAGCAATTTTTCTGCGCCCTTATTTGGATAAATCCTTTACTGAATCAGTTTTGTAATACTTTTTTACTAATTTACTGATCATAAATATATTGTTATGATATTTCGATATAAATTATTAAAGATATTACACGTTTCATATTAACTTATAACATAATAATCAGTATTTCTCAAGGATTTCTAAAAACACAAAATATACAG
Organism: Diorhabda elongata; assembly: GCA_026230145.1. Classification (NCBI taxonomy): domain Eukaryota; kingdom Metazoa; phylum Arthropoda; class Insecta; order Coleoptera; family Chrysomelidae; genus Diorhabda; species Diorhabda elongata. The sequence continues at coordinate 19,922,082 of CM047932.1, forward strand.
AATGATTCATTTAAAATAAAAAAGTTTATTATTTTTCCGGAAAAAGGAGAAAAGATCTGACAATAATGTAAATACCACCATAGCATCATAATATCACATTACCCTTTCACATTACCCTTGCACACAAGCACAAAATCGTACAAGCCGTTTTCGAGATAATCGAGGCGTCCCATACATAAAACTCTCTCTGTATAATTCCACGTATTGATAGATAGAAGAATTGGAAATAATCGAACCCCAATAACTTAGGTAACAGAATTTTAAGAATAAAAACTATTGAAACTCAACTCTTTCCGATCAGAACATTTTAATTTGGACAGACTCAATAAATGCAACGACTCTTGGAAAATTTAAATGAGTTCTTTAAAGATCTAGTGAAAGATTAGTGTGTGGACGCTGGTGTAACATAATTTAATTAGTAGTTTCAACTCAATTTAGATCACTATAGATATTATAGCAGCGAATATAGCTCCTAGACCCCGAATTCTCATCTAAGGGGAAAGAAGATATAAACTTTCTAGAAAAAAGCTGACTATTTAGCTAGTGCCTGGTCCACCATCGCCTAAGTGCTCTTTTCTGTCCATTAGACTCCAAAAGCGGGACAGCAGAAGATATAATTACGGCAATACAATACAAAGTGCAAGAAATCGCATGCAAGTTTATTGCCATTGTATCATGGCTTTCACTAACTAAAATTTCTTGTGTAAAAGTGAACAAATTCTTAACCTCAATTATCTAATATTTTGTGTCTAGTTTAAAAATGAAAATAACAAAGCTAAGTTCTACGAAAGTCAGCTGATCTGTTATTGCTCAAAGTGACTAGATTTCTCCCTAGAATCGCAACTTGCACGCAATAAAAACGGCACAAAAAAAGATAATGTCAAAATCTTGCATGCTTTTGATCAAGAAATATTGCGTCTTGCATTGCATTGCACGTTGTATTGTTTCATGTCAAGCGGCCTTTAGCGTTGTTATTTTTATTTTTAAACCGCCCACAATTATTATATATGATAAAATTTGAGATTAGTAAAATATTTATTTTTAATTATGGAATTTTTGTTAGTGACAATCACGAGATAATGGCAAGAGACTTGTATAATGTCAAATGACGTGAAATATTCATCTAAACGCCGCTTGACATGATACAAGACAACATGCAAGAAATTGCATGCCATTCCTTGCAAGATCATAATTTTACATAGAGGAATATTGCACATCGTATGATATTATACAAGTCTCTTACCATTGCATTATTGTTGCCACTAAGCAAAATTCCAAAAGTAAACATTTTCCTAATCTCAAACAGTGGCAATAATTATATCTGAGTTTGATGAACAGTTAAGCTAGAGAATTAGCGAGAAAACATATAAAATTCAGTTGAGATTGAAATATTGCGTTGTATTGTATTATGTCGAGCGGTTTTAAGCAATAGTTTGACTTTGGAAGAAATTTCTTGCTAGTTGTCTTGCATTAAGTCAAGCTGCCTTTAAAACGTTATTCATTATACTGTTCTAAAAAAAAAATAATTTACCGGAACGTTCTTACTTGGCTAGTTTTAATGCGATTTTTATTAAACTCATTTCTTCAAAAAGTCTCGCAATTTTCCAAACTGCAATTTTGATAATTTGGGTTCGATTGGTGAAAAATTTCGTATCTATACTATCAATAGATCACTTACATCATGAACAACAAAATAAGAATAAAATCAAAATAGAAATTTTTTCTAATAAGAAAAATTCATTTTTACTCAGTTCTTATATATGTAGCAGTACTTAATCAAATTATTTGTAGTTTTATCATAATTCACAAATAGAGCTATGAATTTACTTAGATCATTTAGGTATTTTTTATCATCTCTAAAAATTCTCTTTTTCGTTTATTAGATTCCGTTCCAAGAATTTTTGAATCTTTATAATTGAATTTATGTTTTATTGATATTTCATGGTTCGTTAATGCAGTTTCATTTTTTTATCATATTGATGACCTTTTAGCCTATTTTCTAAATATTGAGATGTCTGCCTTATGTAGACAGCGTCACAATTAGTACGAGGCACTTGATATATAATATTACTTCTTTTGTTTTTTGGTGTTTTTGATTTTAATTTATGATTTTTTCCGGATAATTATTTTCTTTCAATGCAGTTTTTGCTTTTTGAATAGCTAAGCATCTAAACCCAGGATCTGATAGTTGGATAGTTCTATTAGCCAAACTTTATCATTGATCCTTTTTGTGGCATAGGATGACATGAATTGAAATTCAATATGTTGAAAAAATAAAACAAATTGTCAGTGTCATATTTTGATAAAGACTGAAGTTAAGTCGAAACGCAATTTTTTTATCAGCCTTTCAAAAATTATTAATAAAAACAGAAGAGACTAAAAATTGAAAACATTTAGAAGCATTATTATATCAAAAGGTCTAAGAAATAAGAAATTAAAGGTAATAATTATTATAGTCCATAGCAAAATTACATCAGTATGCAGCATGGCCGGAATTAAATATTATTATTAGAATAGAAGTCGTTTACAGAGTAGCATATAATTAGATAATCATAAAATGTATCTTATATAATTGTTTATGTCAAAAAGTAGATTTTTTTGTCCACAATTGTGATTCTACCTGTATGTAGTAAATTATTTGTCATACCGAACATTTTATGAGGTTACCGTTGATCATGAAAGAACTAATCATGAGGATGAACTCATTCAATAATACGTATACGAATTGAACCAAATCCACCAAAATTGAACATTGGAGGATTGTGAAACTTTTTGTAATAGTAGATGGAACTGAATATCGCTCTAGCAATCACAGACCAAAAACCAAACGAATATACCGATTTCAATATTACAACTATGTACCAAAAAGGCATAGGCAAATTGAAAATTGGAACTATTTGGTTAATGTAGTTCTTCGTTGTTGTTAATTTGGAGTAAACTATTATTTAAACCAAATGTATATTTTTCTATTAAATGTATGAAGTAAAGAAATATCATTTCTATGCAAAAAAAAGCATTGAGAATCCCAATCATTTGAGAAACCATTTTCTCTATACTGTAAATACTATCGAATTAAATAAGCCCGACCTTACCAATACTTTATAAAGAAACACGTCATTCCAATTATTGAATCTTAGGGCTTATTTTCCATCCCCACGTTTCCAATCCATTCCTCTCTCCTACCCCGATCCGGATCTGCTCAGGGTGTGTTTTGGAGGGGCGACCGATTCTCAGTAGCTCGAACCCGGACAGTCCACGCCTATGGGTCCAGCTGCATCTTGCAGAAAACACCAGGAGTTAGTGACATGTTTATTGGAATAGTGTGAAGTGATGGTATAATATGAGTGAAAATAAGCTCAATGTGTGAGATGAACGCTTTTCTACGGACTTTTCATGAACATTTCAGGAAAATATCGACTGGCGGGAGAGCAACGTAAACGCATGTTTTCGGGGATGCTGGGCATTTGACCTGGGTATAAGATGATGTAGCTCAAAATGTTTAGTATTTGTTGAACTTTTATAGCTTGAAATGGTTTAGTGTGAACGTTTTTTATTAACGAATTTGTGTTCATTAACTTATTTAAGAAATGTTTCGTGCCGACTACGGAAATTATGCGAATACGCTGTTGAATATTATATAGCTTATCCCATTACACGATATACAACGAAGTGCTGGTAATTTTCGTCAATGGTATATTTATTTACAAGTGATTGTTACATAACAGTGGAATAATATATATTTGACGGTAAGCTTAACAAATTGATACATGAATTAACAAGGCGCATCATTCATTATTTTCAACATTTTTTTATACACTTTGATATAAAACCACGGATATATGTGTGGTTGATTATATAAGCTATTGAAGATTTATCTCACATACAAATTTATATTTATTTTATAGCTTCAGCAAGATAATCGAATTTCTAAGATACCTGCAGATATGTAATAACTCCAATTCAACGTAAAAGATATAACTCAGTGAATTATGGCAAAATTTTTCACTAATTGATTCAATTCGATCTGATCGTTCATTCCCTAAATTTATGGGAAATATGAATAATTTTCTACTTATCAATATTTGGTAGCAATTTCGCATTGGAAATTAGTTATAATTATTCAAATTAATGGAAAAAATTCGTATCAATATGAAACTGAAATTGAATCAATATTATGTTTATAAATACATAGGGATTAATATATTTCCTCGCTATTCTAATATAATCCCATTTTTGATATATCGTAATATATGGGTTAATGATATTTCATAAGAGATATCTAAAAAAGGCCAGAACATTGTTGGAAGGTCAAGCACGCATTGCTATAAAGCGAATATTTTCCATTGAATTAGAAGTAATATTAAGGAAAATAATTGAACCATCTCAGAAGAATTTGCATTTTACTTTTGAGATGATATTATATATAATCTAATCACAGATATACAGGCTATACAGCAAAATAAATGGAAAGTTTATAAACATAAATGTTCATTAAAAAAAAATTAGTGTGGATGACCCGTTGGTTTTTCCATTTACCCAATCTTTCTAAATAATCTTCTTCTTCCTCATTGTACGTTAGGACTTGGTCCTGTATTTGCATCAATGGTTGCCTAGCTGCAGCTGGGATGATCTATACCATCTTGTAGATAGTCTTCTTGGGGGTCGGGATATATTAGGTTTTTCTTTCTTTGCAATATTTACCAACATGTCATCTGACATTATGTCCAAGTGGTGTTTCCATTCGTTTCGCCGATTTGTCGCCCATATCACTATATTCTGAATGTCACATATCTCCTTTATTTCATCATTTCTAGAGGTAAATTTCACCATTCATGTTAGCTCCACAATAGGTTATTAGTTTCTCAACTTAAAATAATCAGGTAATTTAAAACAAAATTCGAAAAAAAATTTGCTCCAGTGGCGTAAAAAATAGGGCGATAAAAATGACAACTAACCCTGACAGCGCGCCATTGATTAAATTTCCCCAAAGTTTGTTCATGTTAAAATATTACATTATTAAGGAGAATATTGGTTATCAAATTTGAAAACAAAAATTTAGAGGCGTTTCTGATTTATGGCAAATTTTTGATTTTAATTACTCTATATCTCAACAATTAGGATTCGTATTCCTATATCAAAATGAATCATTTATTGAGATCTCTTAGTGGTAGAGCATTATCGGTCGAATTCTTTAGATTTATATTACTTGTTATGGTTCGCTCCTAGATATTTGAATGACATCGCTTGTTTTGATTGTATATTGAAAGTTTACATCTTCTTGGTTCTATGGATACTGTAAAAGATTTGGTTTGAATAATCATGTTTTTCAACACTTCGAATGTCATAACACGATCACAAAAAAGTTTTTTAAATGAAAATAACCATTAAAGGGGATATTGGTTTGTATATTTATTCACTTTCTAACCGATAAAATATGCTGGAAATCATTTGACGACTAACCAAATTATAACAAAAAATTATGGGTTAGAGCTAGTTTCAAGATTTGAAAAAAATACAAAAAGCATAATGAATTCTCGACACCACCCATAGTTTTCAATATTCCAACTTATAGTCTAAATGGAACAAGTATTATCAAAAATATAAAACTCACAGAAACTTTTATCGACCAATTAATTCTGTTTAAATTATTAAGAAAAGTTTTTCGACAATGATATTTTAAATTTGATAATTATAATTAATCAATATTCATAATAAAGCAATCACATAAATGACACTTTATTCAAGGGCGTCACTAAGGGGGGCCGAGGGGCAGTTGTTCCCCCTAGAGATTAAATGTAGCTAGCCACAAAGCGACTAAAGTCCTAAGGCCGTGCTTGACTTCGTTACCTATTAATAAATTCCCCATCGAATAAAAAATTAAGGTTTAATATATATTTTAGAAAGTATTGAAATTTTCAGAATAACATTAAGATTTTGACCGTTTTTAAAATACGTTGGTTTTGGTTTTGATAGTTGTTCAACGATGTCAGGAAAAGACGAAGGGATACAAGCAAAAAGTACTCCGTAACCCTCTACTATCATTGCTCGTCCCTCAAACTGAATCTAGTTATCAATTATCTAAATTCACTTCCTGAAATTAGAAATGTCATGGGAACCACCAAAGAAACTATAAACTTTTTAAGTTAAGTTAATACCTAATATTTCCAGACTTTGCGAAACCATCAGAGTTTTTAAATAAAATCTTTCAGTAATTCTGGAAGCCTTACAAACAGGAAGGAAATAGTGCAAGTCGGAAAAGTGCCTTTCAACTGCATGCGGCTACTTCCAAAATTTCTTTCATTCTCGGAATTATGTTGGTAGCCTCAGCTTTGATGAAACCCGTTGTTAATATACTCCAATCTGTAGCTTTGGACGTGGTCAAAGCCTCGGAACACCTTAAAAGAATTTTACTTTTAATTATAAACCACCGTGATAATCCGGAAAAAGTGACAGACGAAATTATAAAGGAAGCTGCTGTTGATGCAGAGAAAGTCGGACCGGAGGAGGACATTACATCAATGCCGCGTATTACGGGGAAACATCATTATATAAGCAACTATCCAGCAGAAAGCTCTTCAGAATACTGGAAGAGGCCTTTAGTAATATCATACTTGGATTCATTTATCACCTCCCTTGAAGTACGTTTTGCTGAAGAAAACACGCCATCATTCGCATTATCTAAGTTAAACTCGGCAAAGATGCAAAAGGTGACAAATGAAAATCTGAAGCAAACTTGTGAATCTATTACCCAGTTTTATAATTTTTGAGCTTTGGCAGCAATTGTGGCACGATAGGCTTAATCTAACAAATTTAACAGTTGTTGTCCTAAAAGGAACAAATTCCTTCTTCTCCGAAACGGAAAAAGTATTAAAATTTTTGATCGCCTTTCCATGCACTACCTGTACAGTAGAGCGATCCTTTAGCAGCTTCAGAAGACTAAAAACATGGCTAAGAAAAACCATGGCAGAAGATCGCCTTATAGTTCAGTGAGTACAGCCCAATTAGAGCCAAAACCCTCGAAAATTAATTTAGATAGTTCTGAGGCTGCTCTATCGATACAGTAAAAGTTAACATCAAAATTGCGACCGCTAAGCGATATATTTTTGTTTAAATTTTCAAAATTTCGAATCTTACTAAAATTCGGAATCTATACTTAATTTCGAAAAAAGTGAAGGGATCAAAAATGTATTAAAAAAAATTTTCTACAAAAATGGTTCCTTGTGATTTTTTCCTAATCGCAAAATTACTCTTACAAAAAGTGAATTTCGTGTTACTGGATTTTTTCAACAGTGCAGTTTTTGCGGATTCAAAAAAGACTTGAAATTTAGAGGGAAGTTTCTGAAAAAAATGCCGAGCACCTTCGAAGAAGCTCAAATATGATTTTTCCTAACCTACAAAAAACTCAAAATGCCAGAAATCCTCTTTTAAAATCTTTATTGCTGTAGTTTTTTTCTTAGCACAAAGTGAGTTCAAAGGTATAATTGGTCTCATTTTAAAGGTAATCGTCTAATTGAAGACCTCAAGCAAGGATTTGCTGCTGGGTGAAGCAGAGTCACAGATACACGTGTTTTAAGTTCACCCAGGCAACCAGCAAGAAACAATCCCGTTCATGTTGTTTTCCAAGAAAATTTTACAAGTCTGAATTTTTTTGTAGATGCAGTTGAAAAGTAGGGACTCTAACGAGTACAATGCACTTTCTTTCGTCCCGAAATTTCTTAGGGTAAAATTACACGGAACCTTTTGGTAGAAAATTTCTTAAACTACATTTTTGATTCCTGCACTTTTTCCAGTTATTTGCAAAATTCGGAATTTTGAAAATTAAAAGCTCCGTTAAAGCACCCTTAGAACTACCTAAATCCAGAAAATCAGCAACATAACTAATTTTCGTGGGTCAGGAGCTATGATCACTGGACTATTAATGGTCTGACCTTGATGAGTGTACTCTGAGCTATAATAGATAAAAAGCTAAATAATTTTAATGATAAAGTGGTTGAAAGTTTTGCAGAAAATTCCCGCAGGTTATGTTTTAATTACATATTATTTTTGTAAAATAAGTAATTATTACTGTGTTTAAAAGTTTATTGCGCTGTCGAGGGCTTGTGAAGTTTTATACATTGACTAGCAGACCCGGCCACGCGTTGCTGTGGCTGAGTGATTTGATTTGAAATAATTCTAATGACAATACAATTGCTCTCTCTTCTGCTTGTTCAATGATATTATACTGGCATCGAGTTGTTACACGTTCTTCATAATTGTCCATAAAATAGATCTGAAGAAATTTTGGATCTTCTTTTGGCCTTGGCATCAATGATCCAATTTTATGATATACATGGCCTTGAATTTTAGATGTTCTCTCAAAATTACGACCTTCAGATGACAAATCATAAACTTTGTATGCTCCAAACGACATCATTTGGAAACAAGAATTAAACTTTCGTGTCTTACGCAAAAATAATTGTGATTCATTTGAAATGCAAGAAAGAACGGATTTCCAAAGTTCAGGTGGAGTAGGGAGTGTTGAAAATACAATTTCCTGATGCGTAACACATGCCGGGTGTTTCATTGCGAAATTTTAACGCCTGATAATAATTGTATATTTTGTCCATCGTACCAATAGTAACTTTGGAATCAGTCGAGTAATTGATGTCTGGTTCATAATTAAATGTAAGACGAACAAATGATCCAGGTGTTACTGCGCGGTTGGTTCGATGATTTTCTTCTCTATATGAATCTATGGGTTGTTGACATGCCACCCTGGTTCTCAATGCATTTTCTTGTCGACGCTTTTCTCGCTGTTCTTGTGCACGAATTCTTTGAGTTGCATCTCTTTCTGCTCTATGTTCGACTGATTCATGAGCTCTTTCAACATGTGCACATCGAGTCTACTTGCTACGGCCATTAAGGTTGGATTTTTTGGGTGACATTTTACTAAAAATTGTGATTGAATTTTTAATGTAAATGAATTTCGCTGTTCTCTGAATAACTGTAAGTTAGAATTGAAAAAAAATATTCGAAGTAATGTACGCAACGGAGACAAAATGAAGAATGATTTGAAAGAAGCGACGTTAAGTGGTATACGCAAAATAAGACATATATGAATCAAGTAATGTCAAAGATGACACAAACAGGTTTTTAATTTTTGAGGAATCACGTTTTATCTACTGAATCGAGGTGATTTTATTATTTCAAACTCAGATGAATACCATTTCAATACTCGTATACTCCAAAGTGCTGAAAATATTTCCAACTGATTAAAATCTCGCGGATTATCCAATAGATCTTCATAAAAATGTGTGTTCGAATATATTTTTTATCAATAGTTCATAGTAATTCACAAATAAGTACTTTTCTCAAAAAATTACGGTAATTATTTAAAATTGGGGCTCCAGGCAAAAATCGTTCTAAAAAATTTCTCACGCATTTGGGGTTGTTTCTGAGGGTACAAATAGTAAATTTAAGGCGGGGAAGACATATTATTTCCATTATTTCAGACATTACATGGTACAACTTACATATAAATCAATCAAACCTAACCTAACCTAACCAAGATGGTAATTATTTAGAATTGTAATGTAATTTATAAAATAATGGAAATAATATCCTTAAATTTACTCTTTAACAACCCCAAATGCATGAAAAATTTTTTGGAACGATTTTTGCCTGGAGCTCCAATTCTAAAGGATAAAGTAATTTTTTATTTCCTATGTGGAGCCTCAAATGGTCAAATGATCTTCTATCATAAATAGAATTCAAGTTAACAAGAATGGCTTAGATTTTATGTTGATAGTGAATTCGGGTCCTGATCATTGATCCTTAATAAGTACTGCGTTTGTGATATCTGTTGCTTTTAAATAATTCTAGTGATTATAGTGATAATTTGTTTTGTGGAGAATTGGGGATGAATATAGTTTCACAACACGAGTTTATCAATACAGGGTGTTTCACGAAAAGGTGATCCCGTCTCTAGGATAGATTGGAAAATATTTGGAGTTTGCTCAGTAAAAAATTTTCGTAACACCATCCGTATTCAAGATAAAGAAAGTGGAAGAAAAAAAATACAAATTTTTCACGATTTTGCCGCAACTACTGGCAACATTGTATCGAAATTTCATACGGATATGTTTTGGAAGCTTATACATTTAATTAATTTGTGTTTATATCTGACTCTCATAGAGGGCGCTAGTTACACAGTTCGTGCCAAATAGTATTGAACATAACTTTTTCAATATTAGATTTTTTAAGTGAAATTTCAAGAAATTTAAGCATAATTTACTTTTACATCACAAAATTATGAAGTAATAACCGATGCTGGTACGAAGTAATGAAAAATGAATTAATTATTATTATTATTGACTAGTAAGTAATATGTAAATTGAAAATCAGTTATTACTTCATAATTTTCAAATCAAAATATTCCGAAAACGGTACACAGTATCATGTTTTATCAAGAGTACCTTTCTGGTGTAAAATTATTTTAACTTAAAAATTTTGCTTGATAAATCTAATATTGAAAAAGTTATGTTCAATACTACTTGGTATCTTGCCCCCTCTATGAAAATCATACATAATAACAAATTCATTGATGTGTCAGCTTCCAAAACATATTCGTGTAAAATTTCGATAAATGTTGCCCGTAGTTACGGCAAAATCGTAAAAAATGTGTATTTTTTTTCTTCAACGCCCTTTATCGTCGAGACGGAATCACCCTGTATATTATAATTTATATGTACTTTTTAAGATTTTAGACGAATTTAATTTTTTAATCCGTTTCCTACATATTGAGATGTTTATTCTACAAGCTACTTGATATATTTTATTTTATTGATTATTGATTTATTTATTTTATTGATTATTTATTTTGTTTCTGGGTTTTTCAAATATGAATTTAGTGAAATATATCGATAATGTATTATAAACGTCATGACTTATACTTAAACTTATATTCATTAAAGAATTTTGATAGTTGTTGTGGTAGTCTTGTACATATGGTGAGGAAAGGTATTTTCCTATGTATGTTCACGAAAACATTCAAACGCATTTAATATTTTTTCTTTCCAGAAAATGGAACTCTTATTTGCCGTTCTACATGAAAAATTTTTATTCGAGGCTACTTAAGATCCGTGAGTAGACATTTTCTATATTCATCTTTGTGTCTAAATTTTTTTCTGTTAATTAGGACCGTGTTTTATTGAGATTTCAGGATTAGTTTCAAATAGATATAATTTAGGGTATAATATATATTTTTTGCCAACGTTTTCGTAGTAGGAGTGTGACAAAATTAAATACAAGCAAATGTGAATGTATGAGTTATTATTGGAGAAATATAAGTTTAGTTAATCGGCAGGGTATTCTGTTAAAACAAGACCAAATCACAAATTACGAGATTTATATTAAATTATAAGAACTTGGTGGTATTGAACTCCTACCGCATTTAGATGGATCTATTACTATTTATTTAGATATACGGGGAAACATTTGAAACCAGATGTAGAAAATGGAGTGCGACAATTTTTATCATTTAAGCCCAAAGGTCTCAAATAGGTAGCTGAATGTTGGGTTGGAATGATATAATTCGATGGGCTATACTTCTAATATTAGGCCCGTCTTTTTGTATGATTATTTAGTAAGCAAAGTGAGCATTCGAAGCCGACATTATTTGTGAGACACCCTCTGTATATACAGAGTGAGTTTTATGTATAGAACGCCTCAATTTTTGTTAAACGACCGGTATTATAATGGTATCTACATTGTTGTCAGATCTTGAATTTTTTCGGGAAAATAATGAACTTTGTTATTTTAAATGGATCACCCTATATATTTGATATACGATTGAGTAAACTCGTTTAATTTGGATATTCTTTAATAATTTATGTGCTAATACAAATTTTGTAACAAGGTCTTGTGTCAATAAGTTAGTAAAGAGTTTAATGTTTTACTGGCGCAGTAAAATATTTATCCAAATCATGGCGTAGAAAATCTTCAACACATGTAGACAAATATTTAATTATTTGTGTCATGTTAGAAGTAGATCCATATTTGTGAAGTAGAAAAATTATGAATTTTTAAAAACATACAGTAAAGGCGATTACAGCGATGCAATTTTTAAAACTTTGCAATACATTTTGCAACATCCTTGACTTTTCAATGCATCGTATCTCTGTGGTAATCTTTTAATTTCTGAATATTGGTAGGCTGTGTTTTATGAAGGATGTTTTTTAAGTGACCCCTAGGAAATAGTCTAAAGGATTCATGATCGCGGGGGCCATTCGATAAAACCATGCCTTCCAATCCATCTTCTGGGAAATAAATTATTTAGGTATTGCTTTACCAAACACATATAGTGAGGTGGGGCACAAACTTGTTGTAGCCAAATATTGTCGTTTGGGATATTGTTATTGTCTGAAAAGTTTTTTTTTTAATGTAATTGAAAAAACAAACTTGGATTTGAAAATATCCAAGCCAATTCAGGTATAAAACTATTTTCCAATAAATCTAAATACGCCAGACCATTCAAGTGTGTGAATCACGCATCCAACGAGGATTGTTACGTCACCAGTATCTACAATTATGACGATTAACGTTTCCATTAATACAAAAAGTGGCCTCATTGCAAAACATTACTTAAAAAATTTGGATCGTTTTGATTGTAATATTAGGTCTCTGCAAACTATTCACGTCTATCAAAATCGTCTTCTCTTTAACGAACGTTACTTTCTATGGATGGAATTTATTACCACGTAAAATTTTCATTTTGGATATTTACGAAATCTAAAGTTCCCTGGATATTTGTCTAGTACTAAGGTACAGATCGTGTCTTCTAACAGGAGATAAACATCTAAAGATTTGTTTTCATGCGCCCTAATTCGGATAAATTTTTTACTGAATCAGTTTCGTTAAACTTTTTAACTAATTTACTAACAGTAGATCTTGTTATGGGATTTCGGTTAGGATATAAATTATTAAAGATATCGCACGTTTCTTGTTGATTTCTACGCCCATCACCATATCCTTATATCATTAAAATATCAATCCGGTTTTTTTCCGATAAACGATCCATTGTGAATTTCAATAAACTACAACAATAATAATTTATTGAAACGTGAAATTTGTTATTGTAGCAGTCATAGCCACCTAAATATAACTCCGAAATTATGGCATTTAGGTATAGTGTACATCTGATGAAAAATGATAAGTATTTCTTAAGAATTTTGAAAAGCGAAAAATATACAGGAAGAGCTATTTAAAATAACAGAGTTTATTATTTTTCCGGAAAAAGAAAAGAGCTGACAACAATGTAAATACCACCATACTACCGGCCGTATCACAAGAATCACAAGTATACAAAAATTTATTATTTACAAAATAATAACTCTTATCTAATCTGAAAAAACACGCTCAGTTTTAATTGTTATTTATTTCATTTTATTCGACAACAAAACATTTATAGCAATTTTAAATATAAATGCTGTGCGATAGTTGTAACCGTATATGCGACTTTAAATACATTTTTGTTTTCAACTTTAAATTGCCAATTACCGATTGTCTTCAGCATTCTATTAAAATTAATTACAGATTGTAAGTTAAAACTATAACCAAAGAGACCTGTTCCTACCTGCACCGTGGTCTGCCTTGCTTTGAGTTAGTCACCTTGAACGACCCCTGGGTGTGAAACGTATAACCTTAACCCTTCCAATGTGATGTGTGACAACAGGTGATACCTTTAAGGATGCAACTAATGACTAATTGGAGGATGTCCTTCAGCCAAAAAAATATGATTGTAGAAATAAAGAATTATAGTGATAAAAATAGAAAGTATAGTGAAATCGAGAACACAAAATTAAAGTGTTTAATTTGCCGGGAAACAATGGGTGAATTTGAGGAATATAACGTTAAAAGGCATTATAAAGCAAAAACTGATTAATTTTCGAAATCTGATAGTGAAGTGAATCAATCGAAGCTCGGGGAATCAAATCACAATTGAAAACTCAAAAAAAATTGGTAATTATTCAGAATTGGGGCTCCATCCCAAACTTACTCCAAAAATTTCTTAGCGCATATAGGGTTGTTTTTTAGTGCTACGAAAATACTTTAAGGGTGGGGGAGACACATATTTTCCATCATAACACCTATTATCTTATGCATATTGAATGTCAATAATGATCCAATAATATCGGGATACTCGGTCACCCAGAGCAATAGCACAAGAGCTTAGGTTAGGTTAGGTTAGGTTGGGTTAGGTTAGTTTAGGTTAGGTTAGGTTAGGTAAGGTTAAGTTATGTTAGGTTAAGTTATGTTAGGTTAAGTTATGTTAGGTTAGGTTAGGTTAAGTCAATCGTTGAAAGCTCAGCGTGAAGCATATATGTATTTCTATTATTTAATATTATAGGTATCAAGGACGTGACAGTTAAAAGGGAAAATATGTGTCTCCCCCACCCTTAAAGTACTTTCGGAGCACTAAAAAACAACGCGAAAAATTTTTGGAGTAAGTTTGGGGTGGAGCCCCAATTCTAAATAATTACCAAAAATTTTTAGTTCAGCATAACAGCAGCCATCCAATATTATCAAAGTTATTTGATTGCATAAAAATGGAAACATTTTCGAATGGTGAATTTGTAAAAGAATGTCCGAAAGCTTCAACAAAGGATATTTCATTTGATGAAAAATTATTTTCTAATATAAGTCTATTTCGACAAACATTGTTTCGAGATAATTAATGATATTTCAAACTACGTGTTCGAATTCAAGATTTCAATAATTTTTCTTTAATATTTGACAAAAGTACAGATACATCCAAATACAACTTAACTTGTAATATTCTTTAGAAGAGTAAATTGATAATTTCAAATAACTGCAGAAGTTTGAAAGATACTACAAAAGGTGAAGATATTTTTCATTTTGAACACTGTTTATACGCAAACAACGTCTGTTATGGTTGATAAAGAAAAGGGAGCTGTAAAATAACTGATCGATAAAATAGTATCCACCAGGAAAACTAATAATTGCTGGAAAAGAGGTGATTTATTTTTAATCGAATGTTTGAGTCATCAACGGAATCTTTGTTCCCAAGTATTGTCAATAAACCATGTTATGCAAGTAGTCGTGAAAACAGTAGTTCACATGCGCTTCTGCCTCAGAAATTTAAGTTCTTGAGAATTGGATTAAAAATACTGTGACGTAGTATATTTCAGTTATATCAGGTGAATAAGTCGTGGAAAATGTTTAGAGGGATTTCATGAGTTACTTCATTAAGTTGACTTGTTTATGAATTATGAGCAAAAACCAGTATAAGAATTAAGTAATGATGAATGGTGATATGATTTATGTTTCTTTAGTGTATATTAATGGAAAACTCTACCAATTGAATTCAAATTGTGTTTCAAAAAAAGGGAATCCCGTCCATTGGTGAAGCTGGGTAGCCAAGTGCCCAGACCAAATTAAAAAATGTGGCCCCGCTGCTATGTAAACTGATTAGGTTTTATCAAATAAAAATATGAAATATACATATACTTAAAAAATGCTAAACTACTTACGGGAATGTATTGATATCTGGTTAGCCTACACCAGTTTCATGCATAAACAAAATATTGCGTTACCATAGCAACGAACAATAACTTATTAGAAGTGTCAGTGTAAAGTTTGTTGTCAAAAAAGTATACCAGAGTTACGCAATAGATTAAAAGAGAAAAAATGTCCACGGAAATTGTGAAAAATGAAAAGTTAGAGTATCAAGCCATCATCAAGTACCTGTATTTAAAAGAGTTAAGATGTAAGCAGATTTACGAAGATATGCTTAATACCGTTGGTGATCAATGTCCTTCGTATGCGACCGTGAAAAATTGGACTGCAAGCTTCAAAAGAGGTAAATGTTCCATAGAAGATGATGACCGACCGGGAAGGCCAGTTTCTGTGTCAGTCCCCTAAAATATCGATGCAGTTCATGATATGATTTTATCAGACCGTCGAATTGGGCTGAAACGGATATCTGAAGCACTGAATATTTGGGCATGAGAAAAATTGTTGCAAAATGGATCCCCAAATGTTTGAATGTTGACCAAAATCGTGCAAGGGTAGACTACTTGAACCAAATTGTTACTATGGATGAGACTTGGGTACATTTCTACGATCCAGAAACAAAGCCACAATCGATGGAATGGAGACATCTGGTTCTCCAAGACCTAAGAAGTTTCGGTTACAAAAATCTGCTGAAAAAGTTCTTGCTTCTCAACTGACAAAAAATTTAAAAGGTCGTAAATTTTCTTCCAACGAGGAGGTAATAAAAGCTGTGGAGGTCTGGTTTACAGAGCAAGAAGGTTTGAAAGGTCTAGAGACATTATAGGTTCGCTGTAATAAATATATCCAATTAAGAGGAGCATAATTTGAGGAATAAAATATTTTGACATTGAAATTTTGTTTGGTTCTATAGTAGGCTTAGAATTTTTCAATATATCCTCGTAAGCTCTTTTTTGTGCACTGCAGGGTAGATAATAAAAATATTAAACAGTAACTATATAAACTACAATTAATACTTGGTGTACGTTTCGCTAATAAACGAAATAGAGAAGATTCAAGGGATTATTACATAAAGATTGGATCTACCAATTGACTAAATAACAATTATATTTACAATTTTTTACTAGCTTAAGTTTTCGCAAGAGTATCAATGACTTAGTTTAAATCCAAGCTTGATGCGGTTTTGTTTTCAATTGCTATTAGCGATAAATGTCGGAGTCGAGTTTGGCCCATATTATTTCTTAAATATTTTTTTTTTACTCTTAATTTGCTAAATGACCTTTCAGCTGCTGCAGAAGTAATATAAATATAAATAAAATGAAATGAAAAACTAGGGCCTATTATTTGTATCTGAATATTTTCTATAGAATTTGTCACACTTTTGTAATAAGGTTGCTTCATCATTCATTCATTCATAAAAATTGAATAGTTCGAAGTCATTTCTATAAATTTGTAACTTTGCTTTGGTCTCTGCTAAAACTTTACTCGCCTCGCCCAAATTGATATCGCAGTTTTGTAAAGTTTTGGATGCAAAATTGATGTCGGTCAATACACTGTAGCATGAATTCGCAAAGCAGGACGAATTCAAAATTTATCGTTTTTGTGTTAATACTCTCTGATTCACTACGCTCATCTTTATAGAACTCTTTAGGACTATTGCTGATAATGCTTTGATAATATCAAAATAACGAAGTTTTATTGCAGATATCCTATCGTCCATACTGGACCATCTAGTCGGATTTAGTTTTTTTTAGAGTGGTGTCCGATTCGCCAGTGAATTTTGACAGTAGATCCCAACGTTTGATGCTGTTTCTACTTTCGATATGTCCTGTTCTATATCCATTATGATGGCAAAAAATGGTGACGCTCTAATTTGTTGTAGTAGATGGGTCTCGAGTCTGATCCCCAGTCATTTCATTTTGAATTGTTGCACTTAGATAACATGTAGATCCTAAAAACATAAAAAAATAAAGTCCTGATATTAATTATAAACAAAATAAAACGATGAAGAAACTTAGAAATAATTATTATTACCTTTGGACAAATCCAAAACTTGCTGCAAAATTTGATCATATCGGACCTGAATTAATGTGCCTACTGCATGTGACTGGCATATTTTCACGAAATCTATAGATTTGACACGATTTATTGACATCAATATGAGTGGTAAAATCCAATAAAATTGAACCACTATATTGACCAGTACAAAAAAGCTTATTTACTCCTAATATAGCATTAATTTTTTAACCGTCCTCGAAAAAAAATCTTAAATCGAATTCACAATAAAATGCACATCGATGAATAATAAAACGCACATATAACTATCCGTTAAATTGACAACACTGCCATCCTACACAAAGAATTTAAGGGAATTCCCTAGGCATAACTTTTGAATTTCTCTCGACTGAGTTGTCATGATCAAAGTGGGGCTGCAACCTGTCATATTTATTTTGAAAATTGGAGAAATTTCCAAAAGTTCAGTTCTATCGAGATTTCTAGTAAGGATTCGAGGGCCCCCTGAGCTTGAGGGCACCGGGGCACTGCCCCACCTAGCCCCTAGGTAGCTCAGTGAAACATTTTCGTAACGCCATCCGTATTCAACATAAAGGGCGTTGAAGAATTTTTTATTATTTTGCCGCAACTACTGGCAATATTGTATTAAAATTTCGAATATGTTTTAGAAGTTGATACATCCAATGTATTTGTCTTTATGCTGAACTCTCATAGAGGGTGCTAGTTACATGGTTCGTACCAAGTAGTATTGAACATAACTGTTTCAATATTAGATTTATTAAGAAAAATTTCAAGTGAACACCAATTTGATGATAATGTATTGCGACTCTGGAAATCAAACCGTTGTTTGTTTCTTACTACAAATAACAATTTGTTATTTGCCGAATTTTAAAATTCCATTGTAGCTGAACAGGGCTGGCTTAGGGATCCATTTCGCAAATTTATTAGTAACAATACTTATTTGTTAACACTGTGGTAAAGTTTATTATGCCAAACAGCGAGAGAGTCTGGCGGCACTGGATCGTGGTTCGTACAAAAAAATATGTGATTTTCTGGAATGGTATCCAGAATTATTACCAAAAAAAGTGAATAAATCTGATCAGTTTTGTCAAAACTTATTTATCTAAGTTTCTCCCAGATAATCTGACCTTAAATCATTCCTCGATCATGATTAATTCAGACGTAGTTGTCCATCATAATTTGTGGATCTCAGTAAACATAGAATGAGCCCGAAAAGTTTAAATAACGTTTCACTCTTTAACACGGGGATACAGTGAGACAGATACAGTACAACAATAAATATTTAGAAACCCCAGATATCACTCCAAGTAACCTGACAGTGAACGAAACGAGTCTAGCTTTAGAATTGGTATTTATTCGATAGAAACAGCTGATAGTATCACCAACCATTCGCACACAGAACATACCCAATTAAAAGGTGGACTTGCATCTTTCAGTAACACAAATTTAGTTCTGCCATTTACCAATCGTGGGGTTATTGTAATAAAAATGTGACATTACTGTCAATGTCAATTGTCAACATGAATAATCATTAGTTCAAATTTTTCAAACGCTTTTTTGAAGTGTGCTCTAAATAGGAAGAATTTTGTGATACACAATGCTCAACATCAAATTATCGCTTGTGTGAAAATCATTTTCTGGAAAGTGATCTAACAAATTTGCCTCAATATTTACCTATAGAAGAGCAATGGGAGTGAATTTTCAAACTCCATTGTTACAGAGAAAATGAGTAGTTTTAAGAAACAAAAATCGGGGTATTTGACTGTAGCTGGAACTAGTAACAACAATTTAACCAAGGGAACTAAGAGGTAATAAATATAAGCAACGGTGTACCTCAAGGCTCGGTTGTTTGATCCACCCTGAGGAACGTTTTATACGACGATCTACTTCGAATAGCTTTGCAGATGATTTTGCGATGGTGGGTACTGAAAAAAATTAATATACCTCAATGCATAAAGTCAATCTAGGGCTGCTTGTTATTTAAAATTGAATGGAGAAAATAACTGGAGTTTGGCACTTGTAAAGACAGAAACAGTTGTTCTAACAAAAATTAGGAAAATTGATCCTATCCAGTTCACTAGTCTTCTTCTTCTATCTTTGTTATAGGTAATTCTACCCGTTTCTGTCTTTTGTTGTGCTTTTAAGTTATATCATCGCTCCATCTTTTCCGGGGTCGACCGACACTTTACTACCCTATCATCTGTCATTCTACTTATATGGTTTCTTCATTCTTTTTTTTTTTCTATTCAATAACCACTCGTTAATCATTTCCACATTACATGTTATTCTAATGTAGTTGCTACTTACTCGATCTCTGAGTGTGTTCCCCATGATTCTCCTCAGTATTATTATCTCAGCTGTTTTCAGGATTCTTTGTGTTTTGAACGTGTCCGGTCGCGTTTCTGCTGTGTGTGTCATTATTGGTTTTATAACAACTTTGTAAATTCTAGTCTTAGTTTCCGTTCTAATACGTTTGTTTCTCCATATTATATTACTGAAGCATCCTGCTGCTTTATTGACTTTCTGTATCTGTTTTTTTACTTCTGATTCTACATCTCCATAGCTTGATAGTGTGATGCCTAAGTAGTTAGTTTCCATAATCTGTTCCATTCTGTATACCGTCAATTTCTATCTTACATCTAATCGGTTCCAGTGATCAGTGACCAGTGTTTTTGTTTTTTGGGATGAAATTACCATGTTGATCTTCTTTGCTACTATGTTAAACTTGTGGACCAATCTTTGTAGGTCGTCTTCACTTTCTGCTATGCATAGCAGAGAATTTTTATTTCTCTATTTCCCATCTAATAACCTTTCTTGCTTTCCACTTCCTTTATTATTAGTAGTGTTCAAAAGATTGATTCCTCTATAAATTCCCGGTTTTTTTCTGACACCTTTTTTAAACAGTGGAATTGGTATACTTGTTTTCCATTCTTCAGGTACTTTTTTGTGTTTTGATATTTTGTTAATGAACAGTGCCAACTGCTCAGTCAGTGTTTTCACAATTTTTTAAAAGTTCATTTCCTATTCCATCACTGCCGCTATCCTTTCGGTTTTTTACTTTTTGCTGAGCTTCCTCCACTTCCTTTGTACTTATTCTAGTGTCTTCATCAGTTCTGATTTTTGGTGTTTCCGATTCTTCTGTTGTGAGTTGGTTTTGTGAGTAGTCTATCCAGGTTTTTATTCCCATATGCTTTATTTCTACTATTTCTTCCATTTCTTGCCTCTGTGGTGTTTTATTTTGTTTTTTTCTTTTCTTTACATTTTTCTTTTACTTTCCAACAGAACCATGGCGTTTTCTTTATGAATTCTTTATGTTTGTCCACTGTTTTCTCGCCGAGAAATTCCTTTCCTGCTTTTAGAATATTAGTTGTTACTTTTAGCCAGATATTCTCTATTCCATCATCATCCGTGATTCGATTGCTCTCGATTTCTTCCTTAAGTCTGCTTTCATATAGGTACTTTATTGAATCATCTTGTAGGCTTTTAACTCTTATTTTTGTGATGTATTGTAAATTGATTTTACCATTCTTATTTTTCCCATGATTAATTTGTGATCACTCCCTACTTCTTCCGAAGCTAGTGCTCTTATATCTAAGATTTTGGACGGGTGTATTTCTCTATTAGTTCGTATATAATCGATCATGGATCTATGTCCTCTTGTGTTTTCAAAAGTATATTTGTACTGGTATTTATGTGGGAAAAATGTATTATTTATGCGTAATTTATTTGTATTGCATAGATCTATTAAAAGGTCCCCATTTTCGTTCCTGAAATCTTCGAGCATTGAAGTCATCAGAACCAATCATGCACCTGTTTGATGGTATATCATCTATTGTTGTCAGTAGGTCTTCGAAAAATCTCTCACTGATATGTTCTTCTCTATTATTTTCCGGCGCATATATTACTATGATATTGACTAGCTCTTCTCCTAATCTCATTTTAATTGCAACAATTCTCTTTGATACGTATTTGCACTCTACAATCTGGGTTGAATCTGGCTTTTCTGAACTAATTTATCGACCCCTTCCTTGGCTCTTGTTTCCTTTGGAACCTCTTCTACCATAGATGTGGAAGTGATATTTCTTCTCCATTCAATTTTATCTTATCCTTCCTGCTTAGCCCGTCTCCAGTTTAGTTCTCTTTCTCTATTTTCTTCTGGGCCTGCCTCTTTTCATATCACCTTAACTGTTCTGTCCCTTTTCATTCTCACAATGTGTTCAAACCATCTCAACTATTGCTCAATTTTTTGCACTGCACCCACTGCACTATTAATCCAAGTCTACCATGTCGTTCCTAATTTAATAGAGTCTCTTATCACCCAATTTTTGTCAGTATCTTTATTTTACATATTGTTATTTTTTGCTTCTATTTGTTAGTTCGCAGCCATAGATCAGCGTTAGTAGTGATACTGGTTCGTAGATCCTCTTTTTTGTGGTTCTGGTTTTTTTGAAAAATACTCTTCTTTACCCTATTGGCTACCTCTTCGTCAATTCTTCCATTTGGCTTTACGATTGTTAACGTTCTTCTTTTCCATATCTGGTATTTCTTCTGGTTTGTTTGATATTTTCATTATTTCTGTCTTTTGTATGTTCATCTGAAGTCTAGTCTGTATTGTTTTATTCCATTGCTCCCCTTCCATATCTTATTTTGTAGCTCTTCTTCTGTGTTATCGAATATTAGTAGGTCTTCGCGACGTAAATTGGTCTCAATCTGCTCTATCCTCTATTTGTTTTCTTTACTTCTTCTTTCACTTCTTCAGCTTTTTCGTCCATGCCTAGAAGAAACAATAACGGGCCCAAAACGCCTCCTTGTCTCACTCTACTGTAAGTTACAAAACTTCTTGTCCCGCTAACTCGTAACACATTCTCTATTAATATATATATATATATATATATATATATATATATATATATATATATTCCTAACTATGTTTATCTCAACTTTTCTATTTCTCATTATTTCCCATATATTTTCTTCGTTTATGATACTCTCTTTCTATAGGATTGAAACTATTGCAGTATAGCAAAATTGTCAATTTCCTTGTACGGAAGGAATAAAATATAGACTTAAAAATCATTAGGTTAAACATTTGATCGATATTCAAATTATCTGGGTTTTTAGTGCCCATTAATTTAGTACCCATTAATTAATAGGAAATTTTGAATTAATTATAAATTATAAAAATTAAAAGGCGTTTCGTTACCTTGCTTCTTTCCTGATAGCTCTCTACTCAATGTGTTAATTTTGCTGAAATGCTGGACATCAAATATTTATTTTCTATATCTATCTATAGCATTATAACATTTACTTACTAATTTATCATTCAATTCTAATGAATCTAGGAAGATAGTATTATCGAATTTTATTATTTGAATTACTTGAAGGATAAAGTTTTGATGAAGGTAATTTCAATTTTATTTCGATATCACTTGCTTCTTCTAGGTTTTAGCACAACGCAATTGGCTTATTCGACTCGTCCAGCTTTATAAACTCGAATAGGCAATAAATCGTAGAAACGAACCGAATATTCATTGACGGTCGTTTGACTATCCTACTTACTGCGCCACTTATATTTTTATTTACTGTAAACGTGTTTTCAGAACTGACTTTATTACTAACAACAAAATACTGGTTACAATTTCAATTATAGACCAAGGAATTAAAAAGTGTTGAGTCGACAATCTAAACTGGCTACTTAAGGGCAATGGCGTAGGTAACATATATTAAAACTCAGTAAGTTATAATTAATCTTACTTTTACACTTCACACTTTGATAATTGGAATTTTGAAAATTCTCAACGTTTCGGCTCCCACTTTGGAACCTTTATCAAGAGAAAAGTGGGTAAGAAGTAAGAAGTGATCCGATTCCGTGGTTTCAATCTACCTACTCCACGCAACGAATCACCCATTTTTTTGGTTGATTTCAAGGTCTCAATCTGCCTACTCCTTGAAAGTCCACCGAGGAAATGAAAGCTGAAATAAAAAAATATAACATGAATCAAATACAAAATAAAAATAATATGTTACCATCAAGATCACTGTTGACAATAAGACAATCATTTGTGGTCTTGAGTTAACTGGGGAGCTAGTCACCTCAACCTTGTAATTATAGGGAACCTATTGGCGGGTTTAAAGGTTTTGGCGCGCGTGGAAAGTACATTATTGGCGGGAGGAGTTATTAAGGTAATAGGGTAATCCCCTATAAGAGAATATGCTCGATAAAGAAGCCTTATTTCTTTGACCATGTTTTTTTAGAAACACTACGAGAATTAGCGAGTCTCTTATTATAGTAAATATCTTAGGAAGCTTTTTTTGTCTTATTTTTCTGTATAGTTTCACGTAATTTTTGAAGAAGACATTATCTAGAAGACAGGGTAGAATTGGAAACATTGACATATTTATATAACACCACAATTTCTTGTCAACTTATATTGGAATTATTGTATTATGTAATAGGAAGAGTAGGTAGAGTAGATGAATAATTTTGTCAGTGCACTTCACATTTTCATTATTTTCATTAATCATGAATTTTCTGTTTTTTCAGCATTTAATACTAGGACGAATATACATTGGAAAATATTATAATTACGTTTACGTCATCTTGAAATTACCATGCATATTAATTGGACGTACGATTGTATACTAAAATTTCTTAATATTTTGTTTATAGCAGTGATAACATCAACAAAAAGCACAATGCTGCGGCGACGGTGGCGCCTGGGCTCCTCCGGCAGATGCTTTTCGTGACGTGAAGATGAACTCGTCGCTATTGGTGACAGACGACAACTCGTCTTCAGTTACAACAAATGATTCTAATGATCCCACGTATAATATAACAGAGGTAGTTCTTTTTGGGACGATAGGTAAGCCAAATTTATTTTAATTTAATTGAGAACTATAAGTGATTTTGTGATAAAATATTAGAATCATATGGTTCGAAACACACCTTTGAAAATGAGAATGGAAATAAATATTATTCCTGCCATTCTACAGGACTTGTATAAAGTATTTTGTGTGTTATGACGCACTGCCTATAGGTGCTAACTCCATGTCAGCACCTCGAGATAATTAACATATTATTTAAGAGCTACTTTATCGTTCATTTTAATGAATTTAGGCACATACAAGTTTTTGGTAAGCCCCAAAGGCAACACAACGTCTGGACACCTTAACCAAGACAAATGCAAACGAATGGAAATATTCCTAAACCAATCCCTATGAGCATATCAAGTACACCTACACATCTAACCAAATTTTCACAAAAAATTATAATAATTAAAATTTTACATGTGTACAAAATGTTAAAGTGCAACGAAAATCTTAACTAGGTATGATGAAAATTTTCGTAAAAGTTCAAATCTAAATTCAAAGTGGTAGTAGAAATTGATAATTTTTCAGATAAAACAGAATTTACCTTTAATTGTAATTAAAAATCTACTATTAAAACTCCTCATAGATAGAGGCTCAACAAAATTATTTTTTAATCCTGATATTGCTTTTCAATATTTTAAAAATAATATGAAATATTGACTATTTATAGTAAACTCAATTTTCAAACTCAATCTCAAGAGTATTCTTTCACTTTTCCAAGCTTTATAGCCTTTAGATCAAATAATAATTTGAAATTTTATAAAATTTTTGAAGGATTGATAGGATTAGATGATTTGAAACTTAATTAATTCAATATGTATCCAGAACATTGAATGATTCTGAACAAAATATTTTACGAAGGTATATTGAAAAATTCTTAGCCTACTATAGAACCAAACAAAATATCAATGTCAAAATATTTTATTACGCAACATATTCTCCTCTTAATTGGATACATTTATTACAGCAAACCTGCAACGTCTCTAGACTTTTCAAAAAAAATGTTTCTTCTTGCTCTGCAAACCAGACCTCCACAGCTTCTATTATCTCCTCGTTGGAAGAAAATTTACGACCTCTTATACTTTTTTTCAATTAAGGAAAGAGATGATAGTCGGACGGAGCCAAATCTGGTGAATAAGAGGGGTCTTCTAGTAATACAAACCCTAAATCACGAATTTTTTGCATGGCAACATAAGATTTGTGTGCAGGGGCGTTGTCCTACAAAAACAAAACACCTTTGGAAGCTTTCCGAGTCTTTTCCGTTCAATTTTTTCATGTAGAGTGGTCAGTAATGTCGAATAGTAATCTCCAGCTATTGTTCTACCCTTATCCAATCCCATCAATCATGATAACTCCATGGCAATCCCAAAAAACTGAAGCAAGAACTTTTCCAGCAGATTTTTCGACACTAAACTTCTTAGGTCTTGGAGAACCAGAGTATCGTCATTCCATCGATTGTTTGTTTCTGGAGCGTAAAAATGTATCCAAGTCTCATTCATAGTAATAATTCGTTTTCAAATCGAGCACAGATCGAACGCGATGCTTCTACCCTTGCAGGCTTTTGGTCAACATTCAAACATTTCGGGATCCATTTTGCAGTAATTTTTTTTATGTCCAAATTGACGTTAACTATGTGATGAACGCGTTGGTATGAAATATTCAGTGCTTCAGATATCCGTTTTAGTCCAATTCGACGGTCTGATTAATTCATGTCATGAACTGCATCGATATTTTCGGGGACTGACACAGAAACTGGCCTTCCCGATCGGTCGTCATCTTCAATGGAAAATTTACCTCTTTTTAAGCTTGCAGTCCAATTTTTCACGGTCGCATACGAAGGACATTGATCACCAAGGGTATGAAGCATATCTTCGTAAATATGCTTACCTCTTAACCCTTTTAAATACAGGTACTTGATGATTGCTCGATACTCCAATTTTTCGAATTTCACAATTTCGTTGGACATTTTTTTTCTTTTAATTTATTGCGAACTCTGGTTTACTTTTTTGACGTCAAACTTTGTACTGACACTTCTAATAATTAATTGTTACGCAATATTTTGTTTATGCATGGAACTGGTCTAGGCTAACTAGATATCAATACATCCTCGTATACTTGTTTTGAGATGGAAAATATCATCTTTCTAATAACATAAATTTCAGATATAAATGGACAGGATCGGCTTCACGGGCCACGTTATGGACGAGTTCGTGAAAAATATTATTCATTACACTAATAAATTTCACTAAAACTCCAATGATTTTTAATTTTTTCCATTTTGTCTCGCTGCGCAACAATCTTTTAAATTACTACATAATTTTCAGCGTTTTCTCTCGGACACTTATGAATTCTGTTACTCGAAATCTTTATGATAATTACTTGTCGCGATAAGGTCAAGTGTTCTTCTTAATTGTACACTTTAATTGTCTTGAGATTGAAAATATTATATTTCTGATAACAAACCACATAGTCCGGGAGCCGGCAATCTCAAAATACTAACTAGATATCAATAGATCCTCATAGCGTTCATGATAGCAAAGAAGAAACCACATACTATCGGTGAAGAATTAATAAAACCATGTGTCCTAAAAGCCACGCAGATAATTTTAGGCGAAGTTGCAGAGCAAAAAATAACGTCCATTTCTCTTTCGAATAACACAGTCAATCGTAGAATCGATGACATTGCAGCAGACATTAAGTCACGAATAATTAACAAAGTAAAGTTATCGCAATTAATTGTGCACAATTAATAATGTACGTTCGTTACATTGGTGGAAATATCATTGAAGAAGAGATTTTATACTCCCAATCTTTGACAGCAGGTACTACATCTAAAGATATATTTAATACAAAATCAAATTTCGTTGAAAAAAATAATTTGGATTGGAACAAGCTCATTGGACTTTGCACAGATGGCGCACCTGCAATGATAGGGCTTAGCTAAAACGCTGCAATGGTTAGTACACATTGTTTTATTGATAGGCAAGCTTTGGCTTCCAAAACTTTGTCACAGACTTTGGACTCAGCTATAAAAATTGTCAACTACATCAAGAACAGCGCTTTGAACAGTTAGTTATTTACATTACGATTCAGATCACAAAGCTTTTCTGTTCCATACAGATGTACGCAGGCTTTCCAAAGGAAACATGTTTGCTCGCCTTTATGAATTGAAAGAAGAGGTAATTATTTTTCTCACGGTCAAAGAAAAACACGTTTTCCTCACAATGTTCAAAGATGACATATTTCAATGGAAGTTGGCTTATTTACGAGGATGTATTGATATCTAGTTAGCCTAGACCAGTTCCAGGCATAAACAAAAATTGCATTACCATAGCAACGAACAATAACTTATTAGAAGTGTCAGTGTAAAGTTTGACGTCAAAAAAGTAAACCAGAGTCAAGCTCAATACCCTTGGTGATCAATGTCCTTCGTATGCGACCATGAAAAAATGAACTGCAAGCTTAAAAACACGTAAATTTTCCATTGAAGATGATGACCGATCGGGAAGGCCAGTTTCTGTGTCAGTCCTCGAAAATATCGATGCAGTTCATGACATGATTTTATCAGACCGTCGACTTGGGCTAGAACAGATATGAGAAGAACTGAATATTTCATACGAACGCGTTCATCATATAGTTCACGTGAATTTGGACATGAGAAAAATTTCTGCAAAATGGATCACCAAATGCTTGAATGTTGACCAAAAGCGTGCAAGGGTAGAAGCATCGCGTTTTATCTGTGCTCGATTTGGAAACGTTGTAGACTTCTTGAAATGAATTGTGGTTGAGGTATATTTCTACGATCCAGAAACAAATCAACAATCGATGGAATGGCGACACTCTGGTTCTCCAAGACCTAAGAAGTTTCGTGTCCAAATGGAGTAATCATGATTGATGGGATTGGATAAGGGTAGAACAATAACTGGAGATTACTATTCGACATCACTGACCCCTCTACGGGAGAAAATTAAAGAGAAAAGACGCGGAAAGCTATCCAAAAGTGTTTTGTTTTTGCAGGACAACGCCCCTACACACGAATCTCATGTTGCCATGCAAAAAATTCGTGATTTAGGGTTTGAATTACTAGAACACCTCCCTTATTCACCAGATTTGGCTCTGTCCGACTATCATATCTTCTATCAACTGAGAAAAACTTTAGAAGGTCGTAAATTTTCTTCCAACGGGGAGGTAATAAAAGCTGGGGAGGTCTGGTTTGCAGAACAAGAAGAAACATTTTTTTTGAAAAGTCTAGAGACGTTGCAGGTTTGCTGTAATAAATGTATCCAATTAAGAGGAGAATATGTTGAGTAATAAAATATTTTGACATTGATATTTTGTTTGGTTCTATAGTAGGCTAAGAATTTTTCAATATACCTTCGTAAAATATTTTGTTCAGAATCATTCAATGTTCTGGATACATATTGAATTAATTAAGTTTCAAATCATCTAATCCTATCAATCCTTCAAAAATTTTATAAAATTTCAAATTATTATTTGATCTAAAGTCTAGAGACGTTGCAGGTTCGCTGTAATAAATGTTTCCAATTAAGAGGAGAATATATCGAGTAATAAAATATTTTGACATTGTTTGGTTCTATAGTAGGCTAAGAATTTTTCAATATATCTTCGTAACTGACTTGAATGAGCTCAACTTGAAACTTCAGGGCAGAAACAGTAGTAAAATAAACAATTATGATTATATTTAGAGGTTCATATCAAAGTTTCTACTTTGGAATCTAAAATTATCTTCTGAAAATGTTATAACATTTTTCTCGGCTGTTCGAATCAACTAAAAATAACACACACAAATTTGAAAGCTGACGTAAAAGCTATCGATGTGTTACAGTTACTAGAAGAAGTTCAGGAAGAATTTCCAGCTGATTCGTTCATGAAAGATGACTTCCATCTTTTGACATTTGAGCAATTTTGGATCAAAAGATTGCCTGTTAATTCGAAACTTGCTTCTCTCTTGCTTTACGCGTACTAGTTCCTTTTTCTTCAACACACTTGTGTGAGACAGGCTTTTCTGCTCTGGTATTAATTGAAACTAAACAGCGAAATCGTTTTGATGTCGATAGCGACTTAATGATAGTTCTGACAAAAACAGAACCTAGAATTAACCAACTGGTTCTGAGCATGCAATCTCATTAGTACGTACTCTTATTTTATTATTATTTTTTGATGAAACATTAATTTAATTTAAAATTTTAAAAAGTGTTTATTATAATTAAAATAAAAGGATTTTAAGTACATAATGTGCGTTTTTTTTGTATTTATTAAAAGTGTAAAGGGCGGCATGAGAAAATTATTAATAGTCTGGGGAGCCTCAACAAAACAAAGGTTGGGAAACTCTGATTTATATTGTTAAATTTAAGAATAGTTTAAATAAAAACAAAGGGCGTATTCCTTACAGCCCACTGTATAGCTTAGTAGAGAAGGAATGTAGCCATCAGCTTCTAAAAAAAAAAATGAAAAATGATAAAATACAGGGAAATAGTAATCACATAAATCATGAAGAGCTTTAGAGGTGAATATTTTAATTATGTTTACAGGTCAGGGCATTTACTAAATTACGTGACAAAATTAATAGTAGAAAAAAACAACGCCATCCTGTTCTAGGGAGTAAATAAAAGTTATGTGCATAAAATTCAACATTTTTTGTCTATGCGTTATTTTCTTAAATAAATACACTAAAAAATCGCTACAAATTTTGTTATTTGCGTTTTGCGCTGAACCTATGCAAGACTCGTCTTTGTTACTGTGGACATTATTGTAGAGAATTGAAGAATTTTTAAAATAAGCTTTTATAAATTAAATTTCGATAATTTGTTGCTTAGATCATTCAACCGAAAGGAGAAAATTTCTAATTTTTTAATTTGTTTATAATTTGTTTAATTTTAAATATAAAGGTTTCTTATTCACTAAAAACCAAGATCTCGATGTACTTAATCTATGCTCTAAAGATGGGCCCTGTGGCCCCAATAATTTTGTCAAAATGGCAATTAAACCATAGGAGCCCCTTTGTTTCAAAGGGCCATTCTCAGCTTTTTGAATTTTTTTTTGGCCTCAAAAAAGTGTTCAAAAATTTATTGTTTTTCTAACATTTAATAAAGATATCGTAATACCAAAGCTGGCGATTTAATTTGGGGTGAAGTTAGAAATTTTTTCTAAAATTCACGGTTTTGTTTTTCAATATTAAGGAATGTTTTTTGCGTCATTTTGTAGGGGAGGCTTGAAATTTTTATCAATAAAACTTTCAAGAATCTTTTATTGACAATGTACATTTGGTAGCAGTATAAGTGACACTGTTTTTCTCCGCTGCTCCGCGACAGCGGAGGAGTGGCGATAATGAAAAGAAGCACAGACGGCGGGCTCAAAAATGCTCCGACAGATTTCAAATCTGCGGAGCGCTGAAAAATATTAATTATCTCAATAACTATTGGGACGATTTTGATCATTTTTTTTTGACTGGGCTAACTCGTTCAGCTTAAATTGGCTGTCACATTAGTTTTTTGCTAAAATTGATAATTTTTCCGGAATTATCCCCTCTATGAATTTAGAAATGTTTATTAACTTATTTAGACTTATTTATTAACTAAATAAACAGTTATTCATACTGGCATAAAATAATTTGCATTCTAGGTGAAAATACTTAATTTTATGGGGAAATAATATTTCATATCTACTGCTTTACTTGAATTTCCATTTTGCAAAAACTGTCGAGGCCACAGGGCCCATCTTTAGAGCATTGATTAAGTACATCGAGATCTCGGTTTTCAGTGAATGAGAAACCTTCATATTTAAAATTAAACAAATTATTAACAATTTAAAAAATTAAAAATTTTCTCTTTTCGGTTAAGTTATCTAATCAACAAATTATCGAAATTTAATTTATAATAGCTTATCTTGAAAATTTTACAATATTGCCCAAAGTAACAAAGACGAGTCTTGCATATGTTCAGGGCAAAACGTAAAAAACAAAATTTGTAGCGATTTTTTGGTATTTTTATTGTTTAAAAAAATAAAGCATAGACAAAAAATGTTGAATTTTATGCATATAACTTTTATTCAACCCCTAGAACACGATGGCGTTGTTTTTTTTCTACTATTAATTTTATCACCAAAAGCCTGTTTTTTCTTAAGTGCCCTGGCCTATTAAGAAAGAGATACTTTTTTTTTGTAGGCAATTTATATACATTTATTTTCAGCGGCTATCTTAGCCATCATAACCGTAATAGGAAACATTATGGTAATGATTTCATTCAAAATCGACAAACAGCTTCAAACTATTAGCAATTACTTCTTATTCTCATTGGCAGTAGCGGATTTTGCCATAGGACTCATTTCAATGCCGCTCTTCACTATATACACACTTCTGGGTTATTGGCCTTTGGGACCGCTAATATGTGACACCTGGTTGGCATTAGATTATTTGGCAAGCAACGCTAGCGTACTGAATCTGCTTATCATCAGTTTTGATAGGTATTTTTCAGTTACAAGACCATTTTCATACCGAGCGAAGAGAACGACAAGAAGAGCTGCTGTTATGATAGCGTGAGTACCTTTTTCAATAGTACATAGGAATGTTTCAATTCCAAATTCGAAGGAATTTGGTCAATAGATAGAATTTTCCAGAGAACCTATTACACAACACACACTTTATCAACAACTTCTTTCACGAAACATTGTGAAAATAGAGCAAGAATGGCAATATTACATAGTTTTATATATTATATATCAAACTCTTCTATTTTGCATTTTCCACAAAATATTTCTCCATTCTTTTCTGTTCACAGCTTTTTCTCTTCAATTCTAAACATTATTATTTTTATTACAGTCATACCATCGCTTTCTTGGTCACCCCTTTCTCTTTTTCCCTATAAGTCTCCTTTGCAGTACTAATTTGGCATCCGTTCTCTAAGTAGTCTCTCAACATGTCCAAGCCCTCTCACTCTCTGTCCCTTAATAAACGAGCTTATTGTAGCCTCTCCATTAAGTTGCTCCAATTCTTTATTAGCTGTTCTCCTCCAGCCATAATCTGTGTGTACTCCTCCGTATATTCTTCTTTGTCTCCCATCTTTCTAACATGGCTTCATCTGCCTTTATTTAATATCCATGTCTCACATGTATATGTTGCGGTGGGTGGGTCTCACTACCGTTTTATAGATTCTTATTTTTGTTTTTCTTGACACGTATTTTGACTTTATCAGTGATCTAATACCAATTTTTTGTGTTCCTCTAGTTATTCTGGCTTTCAGTTCTATTTCTTCTACTCCCTTATCTTCTATTACTACTCTTAGATACACAAAGTTGTTTCCTACAAAGCTATAATATCTACGTTATATCTTTTTATTTCTTTCATCAGTATCTTTATTCCTCCTTCATGGAAAGTGCCTCTCACATTACATGTGGCCATATTAAACATGTCTTTGGCTTTTGTTTGGCTTTTTATTTCAGAGTTTTTGTTTCTTTTTTCCTTGTTACTATCAAAATTTGTATTATATTCGTTGTTTAAATGAAAATAAGCGATTAAAAAAGATGTAATTTTTAACACTATTAGAATCGATTATTCACTCGTACTTGTCTCTTCCCATGGCTCTATTTTCTGCACCTTTATTATTCG
The DNA here is from genome assembly GCA_026230145.1 of Diorhabda elongata. Taxonomy (NCBI): domain Eukaryota; kingdom Metazoa; phylum Arthropoda; class Insecta; order Coleoptera; family Chrysomelidae; genus Diorhabda; species Diorhabda elongata. The sequence goes on from CM047932.1 coordinate 19,955,119, forward strand.
TCGTCATTAAATATATGAGCTGTGTTATTTTGGAGGTAATTTCACTAAGGTAAACGTATTGAATACTAATCGATTTAAATCACCTTCATCAATCACATTTCAATAATAAATACCCTTATTTGATTATTTAAATACAAATGGACTTAGGCCACTGTCAAAATAAACGCTTAAATTATTCAACTACTCAGTTATTTTATATGTCCATAATTTTCGGATTTAGTTGAAATATAAGTGATCTCGAATGCTTTATTGATAAATAACTACTAGCAACCAAAAATCACTCCAAAAATTAACGATCTATAATCAAAACCACAATTGTTACAAAATTTCGAAAAAATTAACAACCTCTGCTTACTTCGTCTTCTCTTTTCATTTTACTTTTTCGGGTGTTTATTTAGAGTTCCCGTTTCTCGTTTACCGAAATCATGTCAAGATTTTCGACTGTTGTTCTCCCAGTTGATCAATGTCTTTCTCAGTTTTTTCACTGTTTATTCCTGATGTCATGATTTTCCTCCCTATCTCCTTGAATTTTTACGACTTATGTACACTAATTTAACTGATTCTTGTTTATTTTTCTCGCTTTGTTGCTTTTCTAATCCACTCAGTTCCTTTACAAGTATTCGATAAAGCTTATAGTTTTAGTTCTTACCAGTGCTACAATATTTAATCTGAAGTTTTTGCATGGAGTTTGTAACTTGCTTGAGCCAGACATATTGCCTCGAAATGTTCGGATTCCACTATCTTACTCATACAGGGTTTCATACATAAAACTCACACTGTATGTATACATACTTAGTTAATTATATTCTCTTGGTATATGCTGTTTATCACATGATCCTCCATATCTATTTCACTTTCAACCAACTATCTATTTCATTCTGATGCTATTCAGTCCCTTCCGCTTCCTTTTCCTGTTTTGTCCTATATTTGAATTCTTCTCGATATTTCATCTTGAACTTTTTCTATTTATTTTAGCATTGTATATTATTCTTAAGGTCCTTTGTGGAACTTGTTTACATAGTAGTTGACAAACATTTATTCTTCCTTCGAATGTAATTTTTCTCTTCTTTCTTGCTATCTTCCTTCTTGTTGTATTTTTGTAATATGTTCATTTAACTTGCGATATGAACATAGCAGATTTGAAACATTTTATAATGCAAGTGTATTTATGATTCTTTTCGAATACATATTTGTTAATTATTTTTTTCCGTGGTATCTCATACATCCCATTTTCTTATTATATTATTTTTGTTTTACTTCCAAGTCCTGCATCAAGTTCTCTTCGCCGTTTTGTAGAAAATTCTCTAGGATACTTAATAGAATGCATCTTCCATTAGGCCATATTTCTTTTGTTTTTGTTCTTGTGGTACGTCAATAGACAAGATATTCTCCATTTCCTATTAGTAAATGTATATTATATATACAGGGTGACCCACGACGAGATAAAACTATCTGTATATGGCAAAATACTTATAGTAAAATCATGAAAATTTCTACGTTTGGATTTTCAGATACGATCTTTTTAACTAATATATTTTAAAAGATGGCTGACTTCGGGTTTTAGCGGAAGTCGACTGTAACTTTGTTATTTTAAATAGAGTACCCTGTATATTAATACATTTTTGGAATATTCCCAAAATATTCGTATATTTCTTTCTGAGAACTTTTTTCAAAAAATGCTTACTTTTTGAGTTATTAATTATTTTGCAAAAAAATTTCACCGTTGCAAATCCTAATAAATTATTTTTTTACGAGAATACCCTTAAATATATGAAAATGGATTCTGTTCATTTGCTTTTAGCATACGTATTTGAATCTATGTTGAAAAATTTTTCATTTTATACAGGGCGTGTATAAAAAATGTTCAAAGTTTACCTTTATAAATGTCAAATTTCTTATTTTTTTGAATAGAACCACCCGGTTTTTTCTATTTTAATGCATTCAGGGGTAAAAAATTATGCAATGTCATGTCAGTTGAATAAATATAATTTATAATAAAGCCTCCTAAAAGTATACATAGAAAATTAAAATTTGTTAAAAAATACAATAATAATTTAAAACCTCCAATATCTCGGGAACGACTAAAAGTTGGAATAGGATTAGTCAATACAATTTGATTTAATTTATTTACAGACCTTGACAAGATAAAGAAAAATATTTTTTTATTTCTTACTGCTTGTATCAGCGGGTCAAAATAAAATTTAGACCAGACCTGCATCTCTAAAAATTTATCTGGATAACGATAAGGTTTAGGTATAGGAAAATATACATGAATTTGCCTTATTTTTTACCCCTGAATGCATTAAAATAGGAAAAACTGGATGGTTCTATTTAAAAAAATAAGAAAATTGATATTTTGAAGTTAAACTTTGAACACTTTTTATATACATCCTGTATAAAATGAAAAATTTCTCAACATAGATTTAAATACGTCTCACCTTGCTAAAAACAACCGAATAGAAACCATTTTCATATATTTAAGGGTATCCTCGTAAAAAAATAATTTAGAAGGGCCTGCAACGGTCAAATTAACTACAAAAATATTAATAACTCAAAAAGTTTGCATTTTGCAGGGTGTCCCATTTAAAATAACAAAGTTACAGTCGGAAATCTTTTAGTTAAAAAGATGGTATCCGAAAACCGAAACTCGTCGTGGGACACCCTGTATATCTATTTTCATCTTCCTCAGCTTATTTTCTATTTAAAATCTGTCTGTTTGTTTCTAATTTTCTACCCCATTATGAGTATCCTAGTGGCTTCTGTCTTTTTGTCCAATTTACTTTTCCGTTTAATCTTCGTTTATCAGATGTATCCTTCAATATTTCGTTAATTTCGCTAGTTATATTGTTCATGATGCTCATGATGTTCATGATGTTCATGATGTTCATGATGTTCATGATGTTCATGATGTTCATGATGTTCATGATGTTCATGATGTTCATGATGTTCATGATGTTCATGATGTTCATGATGTTCATGATGTTCATGATGTTCATGATGTTCATGATGTTCATGATGTTCATGATGTTCATGATGTTCATGATGTTCATGATGTTCATGATGTTCATGATGTTCATGATGTTCATGATGTTCATGATGTTCATGATGTTCATGATGTTCATGATGTTCATGATGTTCATGATGTTCATGATGTTCATGATGTTCATGATGTTCATGATGTTCATGATGTTCATGATGTTCATGATGTTCATGATGTTCATGATGTTCATGATGTTCATGATGTTCATGATGTTCATGATGTTCATGATGTTCATGATGTTCATGATGTTCATGATGTTCATGATGTTCATGATGTTCATGATGTTCATGATGTTCATGATGTTCATGATGTTCATGATGTTCATGATGTTCATGATGTTCATGATGTTCATGATGTTCATGATGTTCATGATGTTCATGATGTTCATGATGTTCATGATGTTCATGATGTTCATGATGTTCATGATGTTCATGATGTTCATGATGTTCATGATGTTCATGATGTTCATGATGTTCATGATGTTCATGATGTTCATGATGTTCATGATGTTCATGATGTTCATGATGTTCATGATGTTCATGATGTTCATGATGTTCATGATGTTCATGATGTTCATGATGTTCATGATGTTCATGATGTTCATGATGTTCATGATGTTCATGATGTTCATGATGTTCATGATGTTCATGATGTTCATGATGTTCATGATGTTCATGATGTTCATGATGTTCATGATGTTCATGATGTTCATGATGTTCATGATGTTCATGATGTTCATGATGTTCATGATGTTCATGATGTTCATGATGTTCATGATGTTCATGACGCTCATGATGTTCATGATTACTTAGATGTTATTTTCTATGCAACTTAAATCACCCCAACTAATGTTCTTTATTTATCTAGTTTTTTAACGGTGACTTGTATCACTTTCCCCACAATGTTTTACCTTCTCGTTATCTCAGCTTCAAATCCAATAAATATCGGAAAAAATCTCTGTTTTTATCGATCGTGTTCTAAAAATTAGTTTTTCTTCAATTCAAAGATGTTTTAATGTGCTATTTGAAATTATCCAGATCTGCTTGGGGAATCAGTCTGCTGCTATGGCCTCCATGGATCTATAGTTGGCCATACATCGAAGGACAACGGACTGTACCAAAAGATGAATGTTACATTCAGTTCATCGAAACCAATCACTACATTACCTTTGGAACGGCGATAGCTGCGTTTTATGTACCCGTAACTGTAATGATTGTTTTGTATTGGAGGATATGGAGGGAAACAGAAAAAAGACAAAAGGACCTTCCGAACCTACAAGCGGGAAAAAAGGATAGTAGTAAAAGAAGTAACTCAAGGTAAGGATATTGTTACTTGTATGTTTTCATGGTTATTAATTTTCACTTCATCTTGGATTTCCTTGTTGTATGATTGTCTTAAGCATATCTCACACGGAGACAATGATGAAGTTGTTGACATTAGCTATACTTCACGTTCATATTGTATATTTTTGTAACAATAAGTGTGCATAATTATTTATATTTCCATCCTGTACACTTGCTCTATGCGTCACTATGTTTTGGTTTACTATTTTTCTTCGATGACTAGACTTTAACACTGGGAATAGATGGAGGCTGTCGAAGAGAAGAGAAGAAACCTGCTAAAACATGAATTTATTACATTTATATCAAAAATATGCGGAATTGAGACCTATCATATAGAAATGAAAAATGTACAAATCAATTTGTTGGTATAGGTTTGAAGAAACCTGCTCAAACATGAATTTAAACATTTATATCGATAATATGCGGAATTGAGACCTATCATATAGAAATGAAAAATGTACAAATCAATTTGTTGGTATAAGTTAGGAGAAACCTGCTCAAACATGAATTTAATACATTTATATCAAAATATGCGAAATTGAGATCTATCATATAGAAATGAAAAATGTAAAAATTAAATTGTTTCTATAAACACTTTTTTGAGAATTCCATCGTTAGTTACGTAATATTTAAGTTTGCCGCAACCAGATGAATAGAAAGAAATGCTTTATTGTCAAAAAATTGTCACAGTTTGTAGATAAATGCTTGTGAAAACTAAAAAACAATCATAAACTAAATTAATATGAGTACAATGATTAAAAAAAATATAGGTAATAGTAATAAGTGATAATTATTATATAAGTCCAAAAATTAAAGCAGTATGCAGCATGTCCAGAATTAAATATTATTATTAGAAGTCAAGTCGTTTGTAGAAGGCACTTACCAGTAAATATGCCCTCAAATTGTTCCGGAATGTGAGAAAAGATGATATCGATTTGATTTCAATTGGCAAGTGACTGTGCATTTTTTTTGCATTGTAAAATATTGAGCACTCAAGTAGTTCTGAACGTGGAGTAGGTATGTAAAGGTCGTGCTCCGCGTCTTTAAGTGGATTGCCCTGCAATGGCCTTTCTGAAATTGAAGAATCGTCCTTACGAATTAGTCAAATGGACTCAAAGATGAATAAAGAAGGAAGAATCAGAATTTTTAATCTTCTAATGAATTCCCTACAGTGAGTTCTGCTGTTTACTCTAATACAACCTCGTAACTCGATTTTTAACGATTTTGGGATTTAAAAGGAAAATTAATCGGTAAATATCGTCGCATCGATCTGTAAAATTGTAAATAAAAATGTGTCATGTGTGTCACAAACTGTGTCATGCGCAACCTCGTATCTTAAAATACATTATGGCCCATAAACAAGTTCCCTCTCAGCAGTGTGATTTAGTTAATATTAAAATTGAGAGGATTAAAACATTGTCAAGACTAGATAATGTTTAAGTTATTAATTTTAATTTCTGTCAATTCTGAAATTAATGATTTATATTCCAAAGAAATCCCGTTAACTAAGCAAAAATACGTGCACTCTTTTTATGAAAATTCAAAAATGAATTTGTAATAGCGTGTGTTGCTGCCCCTTGCTCTAATTACAGCTTCCATTCGTCTTGGAAGGCTTCTAAGCAGGTTCCCCAATTCCCCAATTCCCCAATTCAAGGTGGGTATCTCTACTTCTTCTCAGCACTGCTCAACCACTATAGCAGCGTGTGCATTAGCACAGAGTTGTCACCGATATGAGGCATATAGGGCACTACATTGGGTTCTAGGATATTGGTTATGTACCTGTCAGCATTTAGTCTTCCATAATTCTCTGGTACTAACTCCGTGCGACCCTCGAAAGAAATTCCTCCCCAAACTATGATAGAGCAACCACCAAAGCTCTCAGTTGGACAGAAATTAACTTGATCGTACCGTTTACCACGTAGCCTTTATACTGGTATACGCCTATCTGATGAATACAGACAACATCTTGATTCATCCGTGAATAAAATATTGTACCAATCTTGAATATTAAGATTTGCGTGTTCTCGAGCAAATTCCAATCTTACTACTCGATGTTCTCTAGTAAGACCTGGACGTGGACCTCTAGCTGGCACTCTGGCTCGTATACCCACTTCTCTATGCCTATTTATAACTGTTTGTAGGCTTATTCGGATATTACGAGCAGCCAACAGATCTGTTTGCAGCCTCAATTTAACGGCTAGTTTACTTTTACTTTACAAAGCATGTTAAAAATATCAAACATTGGAATGTACTAACGATTGCAGTTGTTTTCACTCGTAATAATTAAAACTCATTTGTATTTTTCATTAATACCAAAATTTTCGGCTTAATGTCTTTAACGTCGCATTAACTGTTTCAGTAAAATTCAACAAATAGTGTATCATTAGAAAGACAATTTTGTGTCCTTTTAAATGATGTATCAGTCGATCCATCTTTCCATTTAAAATTTTAGGGTTGTTACTCACCCCCGCTAGGGGGTGAAAGGTGCAGATCGAATAATATGCTTAAAATCGACGTGTGCGAGCATTTTTGAATTTAATTACAAAAAAAAAGAGAAAAGCTAGGTGCAACCTTTTCGTTGGACCGCCCTGTATATGTAATTTGGTCCAACTTAAATGATAGGATGTTTATTATTTAAACTAATAGTCTCAATAATTGATAATAGATAATAAACTGATCATCAACGTTGATTGTTGTTATTAATCGTAGTTTCCATAAATTTGGAACAGATGGCGCCTTAAGCGAATTTCTTTAGAGAGAACTGTAAAATTTTGTCCTTTGCACCTCATAGATGGCTACACACTTTAATGTGATATATTTTCTTAGACTACACACTATATATCCTGTTTAAATCACTCAGCCACCTCAAGCTCATCAATAAAACTGGTTTCTGAATTAATATAATAAATTTAGCTAAAAAAAATTTTCTCAACTGTTTTGTTTACTAAGATTATTGAATTTAGAATAGCCAAAATCTTCGTCATAAAACCTGAAATCAGTTTAACTGATTATTTCTGGCTATTACCAGGTCATTCTAGCCGAATTTCTTAATTCTTCAAAATTTGTCATGCAAGCAAATTTTGTTTTTTCTTTAAAACTATGAAATCTTCATTTTTCGAAAGGTGCATCTTTTCATTCGCCACTTGATATTTGGTAGTTATCTTCAAACTATTATACACGTATCCAATTTTTTACAAGCTACTTATTTTTTCCTTAGATGTTCAATGTTGCTAGGGTAAAAAACAATTCGATCTTTAATTTGTTTTATTTAATTGTGTGTTACATATAGTGTATTCGTGTGCAGTGATGAGCAAAACAATGCTTGTTCAACGATGGACCACGACGAGTGGAAGCGGCCACGATCAGAATCTACAGGAGCCGACTCCGACTCTGTGTATATGCACAATATTTGTGTAGATACTCATAGAAGAAAAAAACCGGTGAGTTCACATGTAAAATATTGTTCTGTTATCGTAATACGAAAATATTATTTTGAAACAAAACTGAATAAAAAAATTAATTAACATTATAAATGCGATATTATAATAGTTATTTATGCAACGAGTGAGTAAAGTAATACTTATTTCACGAGTAGGACGGTTTAAAATTCATTAAAATTCCTACAAGAATCTATACAACTCAAAGCCACCGAAAATCTTAATTAATTATTTCACAGACGATGAATACGTATTACTATACGTATTCGAAAGCTCGGAAAATATATTAAAATTAGTCTACTTCGGTGTTTCATTGCCACGCTCCCAATAAGAAAACGCTCATAATATATCTGGCAAGACTTCGTTACAATTCATATATAAATATATACACTCGTGGTCAAAAATAACGCACGACCCCGATTTCTGGAAATATTTTTTTGTTTAATATATTTAAATTAATATTAAAATTAAAATTTTAAAAAACCACAAAAACTGTTATTTGCTGATAAGAAATATTGCTACATTTTATCGTTAACATTTAAAATACTTTTTGTGATAGAAAAAAAAGAAACCCAAAATATTAACATTCTAGGTTTTAATATTGAAATAAAGGGTGATGCGTTATTTATTGGTTTATATATATAGTTTAGTATAGTAAGTAAATTAAGACTTATATTCGTTAGGTTTAATTAGGTTAGATGTGCTAAAAATTCAGAACAAATATTCACATTTGTTCTGCTTCTCAAACACCCACCCCCCGCCCTCGCACCACACTCAACTCTCTTTAACAGTTGTGATCTTATAATAAGTGATGTTAAGAATGTTTTTGTTCTTATAACTTCAATGACTACTCAATAAAAAATATACAAACGATTATATGTGAAAAAAGGTGAATTTTAAGAGAAATTGTTATTATTTTTAATTGTAAAAACATGATAAATCAACTTGTTGTATATTTTTTTTTCAATTTGTTCGGTTTTTTGTGTAGATTATGAAAAAAATATAACAACTTCATTTGATGATTTGGAAAAAAGTTATCAGCAATTATACGTGAATGAGTGCATTTTCATGAATATTTATACCCCTGAAACCAATGTAAGTTTTCAGATATATATAGAATTTGATTTTTCAAAACCTAAAAGATATGCAAAGATTATAATACTGTTGTTTAAATTAGTTTTTCTTATCACTGCATTCATCATTTTGGGCCATATATGTTCGAATTTCTGGAACCGTTGATGATTTTCATACTCATCTCTCTAATCTCTTAAACAGGAATGTTTTTGCATCAATGCTAATAATTGATCACACTACCACTACACCAATACTCGAAATTATACTGTCCGACTCGCTTTTCGATAACCAAGTTATCGTCTTCAGAGACTGGAGGTAAACTAAAACCTTTGCCCCTATTTAAGCTTTTCTTACATTTAGCAATTTCAATTTCAAATTTTTAACAATTTTACATTATTAATATTTATGTCATCATTATGATTGGCAGCGTGGTCGACAATACTCGATTTTTCGGTCCGACCGTATTTGTGTACTTCCCATCACAATCACCACAGCTAATTTAATATATACCACTCTTTTCCATATTTGGTATTTTATCCTTAGGATTACCCAGCAATTGTTTCAATGTATTGTTTGATTTATAATCCAATTTAAAACCCATGTTAAATATTCTCCCACTCCCTTTGTATAAACAGGATTTAAAGGTAACAGAGCAAATTTTTCTTGTTTTTCATTTTGAATTTGTAAAAAAGTGATTTTCCACAGAGATTTCTTAAAACTATGACGGTTAATTAACCTATTTACAATTCTTTGAATGGATTGAATATTGGGATTTTGACTGTACTCTTTAAATAACACAATATTAAGATAGCGTGCAGTCAGTCAAATATTTAAAACTCGATCAATTTTTAGTAAAATAAAAGATAACACACCAATTAATAAATTGTCTAGCATAGTATATGAAATTCCTTGTTTGATTTGTAACGAGAAAACGAGAAGTACATCGGTCAGTTGGGGGGGCACTCACCTATCGGATAACCTCTCACAAGAGTGATAGTAGATTATATCCTGATAGATGTTCATTAGCGATACATTATAAATCTGTCAAAAACGTCTATGTTTAGAAACAACATATACTCGTATTGTCCAAAATGCTCAATGCATTAATAAGAAAACTGATTTAAATAACCTTGGTGTAAGCTATGCATATATTTTAGATTTTGAAAAAACAAATTCTATACAGAATGTAACGTCATTGACAGCCAACTTTCTACCACTGTCTACAGAACACCAGGGTAATGCAGTGGCTGGAGTTGATAGTAAATTTAAACCAGATACCACTGATAGAATGGTTGAAGAGTATTAAGCACGTAGACTAACTTATCTTACCAATAGATGATCTATGATAATATTTGGACGACTACTGGATATTTCTGGATAAAATATATTTATTCTAGGGAGTGTGTAATTTTCAATTGAATCAGCTACTACTCGTAAATATTGCCGTAGAAAATTCCTGAAGGAGCTCGGAGAATCGCTGATGGAAAACACTGTTATTAGAAGATTGGAGACAGGAAAAAATGCATAGAACTCTTAGAACTCTCATATTATTTATGTATTTTCCGATCTGGAAAATAGAAATGCAGTAGAACATGCTTTTTTAACGCGATTAGAAAAAAAGACAATGGAGACTAATGTACAGTCAGTGTAATCATTTTTTGTGTTCTTTCACTCCAAAAAATGTGACAAACTAGTTTAATTGATTTTTTATACTTTTGCGTTTTGTTTAAATGAATAAATGATGAATGATTTTCATCAATTTTTGTTTTTTGTTTTTTAAAATAAGATCAAAATAGGGAAACTGTATTCAGGTTTGGGGTGCAAATGTACCTCTAACTGTAATCTTTGTATTTTTTGGTACCGTTTCAAAAATATATAAATGGTTCAGATAAAAATCAAGTTGTTGCTATGCTTTTTAAAAGGGTACAAACAAATTTGGATCAAAGGTTTACAAGATATTTAATTTTCTAATCCTCAGTAGTTTCACAATAATATTTATCGAAACGCAAAAACCGTATAATTTGTTTGGCAGTAAACAGTGAGTTCAGTATAGTCAATTTCTTAATATGCAAGTTTTAAGCAACACATTTGCTTCAATATACAGGACAAAACATCAAGCATCATATACTATTGTAATATAAATTTTATTATTATCAGGTAATCCTCGCATCGAATCGACGTCATGGTTTACTTCTTGGTTTGTGGCGCATCCGCGAATGGTGCGTAGCCTGGTGGCATTCCGGAAGGGAAGAAAGCAGCGACACTGAAGAAGAGAGTCCCAGTGAACAGGGACAGGGATGTATCACTCCTGTTTCTCTGGACACGCCATTGCAAAGTTCTGTTTCAAGGTGTACGTCGTTTAACGTCATCAGGTTAGTTGGAAAATATAATATTAAATCTTCCTGTTGATGTAAAAGTGGTATTAGTTCAAGAGGCATCAATAGAACTAAGTTATATGAGTACCATGATGTTCTTCAATATCGGATTAGTAATTTATATAAAGCGATGAATGTAACATTTTTGACTTACGTCTAAAGAATAATTATTATTAACTCTCTATCCTTATTACCTTGCTAAAGCATTCCGCTGCTTTTTTGCTTATTTATTTTGCTTCTTAATTGGAACATTTTTGCGAAGAACAAATTATATAAGTGCAGAGCAGAGCATATATAAAAATATAAAAAAAATAATTCCTCGCAATATCCTCATAACTTATTTCCCGTTTAGGAATTGATAATAAAAAAATAATTTAAACGCTTGCCATCTGACTTTTGCTTTGCTTCAAGCACATCAGCAAATTCTTTCTTCATTAATCAACTTTACTTTATTTTTATAGGCTAACCCATATATATTTGACCAAACCGAGATGTTTGTGAGCCATACCAAATCAACAACAATTTTTATAATCATCATTTGATAAATGCTTGAAATTTGGCATAGGTGTAAGTTGGAGAGGAAACATGAAAATGTAAACCAGAGGTGTCAACTTGTTTCTGGAATATAAGGCTATAAAATTGTAGAATTGATGAACCCAAAAAAGGAACACCAACTATTTGTATTTAAGCTGGAATTTCTGGAACCATTGGTGATATTCTTAGTGAACGTTTACACTATCACTACACCAACACTCACCATTACCACTGTCTGACGCGCGTTTCGATAACTAAGTTAATCAGTTTTAAATTATCTTAGTTTAGGTAAACTAAAACAGTTTGAGTTTACCTTCAGTCTCTGAAGGCGATAACTTGGTTATCGAAGCGCACGTCAGACAGTGTAATTGTGAGTGTTGGTGTAGTTATGGTGTAAACAGTGTGAGCAATTATTAGCATTGATGCGAAAACATTCCTGTTTAAGAGATTAGAGAGATGAAGCATGAATTCGGTACACCAAAATACGTGGTCAAGCATTTGAAAAGAATTTTTAGAAAAAAACGCTTTTTGGAAATTATAAATTTAAAAATCAGGGAAAAGCTTGTCAGCTGTAGGATCATTTTCGAAAATTCAGTTGAAAAAGTACAATTCCGTTAGTGAGTGTCAGTAGATTGTTTGATTTCTAGTTCTTAGAGATAGATTCAGATGAATTTATTGATTGATTCTAGTTCAGCATGACTTCACTTCCAAACAGCAGGAATCTTCTATGAAGCATACAAAAGAAATCTGGAACCATCTAAATTTGTTATAACCGGTGATTTTTCCAAAAATTAGATCATAGTCCCATAAAATAGAGTACAAAGCTACCATGGGACAAGCCAATAGATCACAATCCATCCTCTTGTTATATACTGCAAAGGAAAAAACGAAATTGTAATAGTTTCCGATCCCTATAGCAAAAAAATACCTAAATCTGTGCTTTCATGAGGAAAATTTTATAATGAGATGATTTTTTGCCACAGCTCATGTCAAAGGCACTTGCGACTATATGAGAAGTAAATCCATGCCCCACCACAACTTTTTGAGTTTGTATAAAACATTACCAACATATACTTTTGCATATTCTATCCAAGAAGATTATGTTGATGCGAATGTTGTTTTTTTTTTTTTTGAAAAATGAAGCAATTAATCCATTATTCCAAACTTATACATTAGTAGCCGTCCATAGAATTAGCTTTAAAATTTTGAAACATGTAGTTTCAGAGAAAGCAAACGATTTTAATGTGAATAGACAATAAAAGATCTTTGCTCAGCTAGTGAATGTAATAAATTTTCTCTAACTTTAGAGTCTTAATAACAGTAACCAGGAATAGAAACATTTCTTTCAGACATAAATGCAGGAATATTTCGATGAAATTGTGTTCATACACCTTCCGACAGCTTCGACCAATAGAAATGCATTTATGTTTACGATTTGATGTTTTCATTGATAAACAGTGGAGATGATGAGTCCACGTGGACTGACGGTTTGTTAAATGTTTACCGAATTTTTTACGGGGAGTAAACATTTGAAATTATCTGCCATTATGTTGATTACTAATTTTGGCAGTTTTTGATACTTCAACCATCATCACAAGAAATCACAGCTCATATTTTCTTTCTAAAAAAATTGGGGTGGTACCTATCATTCTAAGGAAGTTGAAGTTTAGTACAAGTCGAAATAATCAGTTAACTTCCTTATTGTATAATAGAGAATAGAAATTCAGGGATTTTTAAAAAAAACTCCGTTACATCAGTGTTTGAAATTTTATTTATAAGTGAAAAACTTCCGAATATTTGCCAATTATTTTTGCCAAATGAGAATTCGCTATTCATAAAATCGCTACATTCGATCCAATTTGAACAAGTTACAATTTGATTAAGATGAATGAAAATAAATTTAACAAGTGTTACTATTTCCAGGGATTCATATGTTCAGAATCTTAATACACAGCGGGATCAAACATTTAATCAGGCCAACATGACCCCAATACGCCCGAGAGATTCTAGGAGTTTGCCAACCAGTAATCGCTTAACTGGTCGATCTTCGTCAACTGAAAGTGTTTACACCATATTAATTCGACTTCCAGGTGATTCGAGCGATGGATCTGGAGAAGGAGTTTCTATTAAAATGATTACCGAAGTAAGTAGGCTTTGTAAATAATATTTTGCTAAGGTTTTATTGCAAAATCTGTTCATAAGATTTTGATACATTCAAAACACCTCATATACCATCGAAATCTAGATAATCGGCGACTACGCTAAATTTCTACCTGAGCTGTGGGTCGCAGCTGGAAGTGGGGATGGCGCCAGGATAGCGTTTGCTGGTAAATGTTTAATTACTTGAACCAAATAGCGACGCTCTTTGACTTATTCTTCAGTTCGGGTCTTTAGCCCGAACGATAGTTTTTTATACCATTCTGATGAGACGTAATAACCTCTCCTTGCAGTTGTGAGCCATCGGGGATGTCAAAATCGACAAAAAGGTCGATATAAGCTTTTTTTTGATATTTCGTGAATCGTCAATGCAGTTTTATTTATTTGTCTGTCTACCAAAAATTGAAAAAATACAAAAAAAAACTAATTTTATAACAGAATAGACCTAAAATCATATACCATTTTTCAATCATGGGGAAAGCAGTCATGGGAGAGATTTTATTAATTTTGTGAACTTATTTAGACTATACCAAGCTTTCGAACGACTTTCATTCATTTTCGAGGCTGTAATAAATACCAAATTAAACTGTTAAATTGTTATAACTTCCTTATATTTAAGACGAAACCGATATCGCGAAATGTCACGGGAACACACATAATCTAAATGTTTTTTTGAACTATATCATCTTTATAGCAAATTTTGGTTTTGGAATAAAAAATTGTTTTCCTTTTGAGGAATTTCATGAAAACTAATCTTACCTGTTCCTGTCGATTTGTTGTTTGAGTTAATTTTTAAACTTGTATACGTGGGGTATACAGAATTTAATATAAAGGTGTTTGATTAAAAATTGATTTCTTATCTTTTTTAATTATTGAAGATTTGAATTAATGGAACAATAAAAACCCCCATTCAACCAAAACATAATGCTTAGAAAAATTCAATTCTATATTGTTTTTCATATTTCCATTTCCAAAATGAGACAAAATTTCGGAATTTCGGAACCCGGAACCTCTCACGTTCGTCATTCTAAGTGTGCGTTCACAATGGCCACGCTCGAACGGTGAGCGTCGAGAGATACCGCTTTTGCGATATTATCGCGCGCGTTGTCTTGTTCGAATTGGTTAAACGTCGTTTTTGTTATTTTCTAGCTTTCGAACCAAAAGGACGTAATGAATTTGGTATCCAAACGATTAATACTTATAGAGAGTACACGATTGTGAAGGCTAATTTCAAAAAAAAGCAAAAAAATACAAGGCGTTCATGAGCTTAATATAAATATACTTGCTTATGGCGAATTCCATCACCTAAATCATGAACTTCGCAGTGAACGGTGTAATTCCAAAGGGCTGGCCTAGTTTGAATTTCCGATATTAATAACTATTAATTAAAACTAGAACGTATAGTTTGGTCGCATTTCGACTCCATACTGAACAAAAATATAAACATGACCGCACCACAAAGGCGATGCCGTTCAAAAGAACGAACAAGATCGAAGCTCGAGCGGCGCGACGTTGAGCGGTGGTCTTTTCCATTGTGAACACATTCATTTAAAGTCTATAGCCAGAAAGATTTTTTAACACCGCTGGAGCGTTGCCAATGTGAACGCACACTAATGTAAACCCATCCCTGCATGATTATTGAAATTTAATCAATCAAGTGTGAAAAACTTAGCAACTGGTTCTTAGGATGTCCAAATGGTCTGGAATTACATGCATTATATGCTTGGATGAAATTAGCTTAAATTCGTACTTTTTTATTACATATCCCTTGACAACATAAGTTTTCAAGAAGAAAAAAATACAAACAATTCCCAAGTAGCAGCATCTGCATTAATCATCTTAATAAATCTATAATCCGCCAAGTAAACAACTTAAATTTTCAGCTTTAGCTTTTAATACACACCGAATTTTGAATCACACCGGTAAGTGTACATGTATTAGTTTCAATTGTCACAGGTCTGCAACAACCTCGTATGACTTTTCTTGTCTTGTTAATATTCGGCGCAAATGACGTGTAAGATGTGGTTTCACGTTCTTTCAAATGAATGGTCGAAAAGCACAGCACAGAATATAACAATTGTTCTAGCAACACCTAGCAGTCGTTAGAACAAAATGAAAGGAAACGATTATATTGAGCATTTTATTTCATAATACCGATCCATGAAGCTGTATAAAAGTAATTATTATACAGTGTCCCACAAAGAGTTAAAACTATCCGTGTATGACAAAATACTTATAGTAAAATGATGAAAATTTCTACATTTGGGTTTTCAGATACGATCTTTTTAACTAAAATATTTTACCGGAAGTCGACTCTAACTTTGTTATTTTAAGTAGAACATCCAATACAATAATGAATGTTTGAAATCTACGTCAAATTGTAGTATACTTTTTTCTGAGAACTTTTTTCGATTAATTGATACTTTTCGAGTTATTAATTTTTTTGTAAAAAATTTGACTGTTGTAGACCCTTATAAAGGAAATTTTTTTTCATTTTATATAGGGGTGTATAAAAAGTGTTCAAAGTTTAACCACATACATATCAAATTTCTTTATTTTTTTAAATAGAACCACCCGGTTTTTACTATTTTAATGCATTCAAGGATAAAAAATAAGGCAAATTTATGTATACTTTTCTATACCTAAATCGTTATCCAGATATTGAATGTTTTCCGTAAATTTTTAGAGATGCAGGTTGGTCTAAGGGCGTTTGGTTTAAACAGGGTACCAGACGTGACACTGAGCCCTTTTTGTACCCCATTCGTTTTTTATCTGGAAAACGAAAAATTCCATAAAGGAAAATGAATTTTTCGCAAATAAAATTAAAATTAGAGTCATCATTTGATTGAATTATGAAGAGAGTAGTACTACATACACTCATATTCTTCTTTGATAACATTTTCAACACATTTTTCCCAAATCTCTTGGCAGTCTGTTGCTAGAGCTTTCTTTACGTGTTCTACTACCTCTTTACTCAGTTCTGGAGACTGATTACATTTTCGTAATTCTGAATTTACGTTTGCCCATATTCCTGGCAGAAATATTTCGAAGAAATTGTATACGCCTTCCCGCAACAGCGACCATTAGAAATGCATTTATGTTTACGATTCGATGTTTTCATTTTCAGTGGAGATGATGAGTCCACGTGAACTGACGGTTTGTTAGAGTTTATACGGGGAGTAAACACAATTTTTCATTTCTTAATATTGTATGAGTGCCGTACGTATTTATGAAATATTGATTGTTCCTCGCATAATTGTCAGTTTCAAAAACATATTCGTATAAAATTTGTAGTTGCGGCAAAATCGTAAAAGATTTATCTAGATTTATCTTGAATACGGATGGCGTATTTTTTACTGAGCAAACCCCAAATATTTTTCAGTTTTCTATCTATCCGGGACCACCTTTTCTATGATAGTTTTTTTCTTGCAGAGTAGTAATCTTTAATATAATTTCCAGTAGTTTCTGTTAGTCGACTTTGTTCTTTATAAGTTGCATGATCCAACAGGATCAGATGCCCAGTTTATCGTTTCCTTTCTTTTTATGTTTGATAGTACCAGTATCCAATTGTCTTCTGAGCTACGCGTCTTAAGATTCTGCGCATATATTGATCTGTTTATGATTATATTATTTATTCGGACAATTATCCACGCATTCGAATATTTTAGTTAAGTCGCAAAGCGCTATCGGAATCGGATTCCGAAATGCAATTCTAGAAGCGTAATATGAAAAACAATCGAATTTCCAGTACGAATATTGTATTAGTTTTCTCAAATTTCACATTTTTTGTCGTATTTTAGGCACCAAGGAATCATCCTATCACAACAGGTCCATCGGGTACAACCACCATCAGCGATTTTCATCATTCACAAGACCATGATAATCATATAAACCGTCGTCCTTCGGCAATGCCAGATATCCGCATACCTCTAAATGCAAAGATAATTCCTAAACAACTAGCTGGCAAAACTCCTTTAGCAAACGCCATCAAAAGTCAAGGCAAGAAAAAAAAGAAAACCCAAGAAAAGAAAGCTGACAAAAAAGCAGCCAAGACTTTGTCAGCCATTTTATTAACTTTCATAATAACGTGGACTCCATATAATATTTTAGTCCTGTTAAAGCCTGTGACAAGCACTAGTACGCGTCTTCCCCCGCAGGTTTGGGACTTTTTCTATTTCTTGTGTTATATTAACTCGACTATAAATCCAGTGTGTTATGCCTTGTGCAACGCTAGCTTTAGAAGAACCTATTTAAGAATTCTGCAGTGCAAATGGCAGAACAGAAACCGGGCTGCAATGAATAGGGGGTACTACAATTAGCAGAGACGTGGGGCGAACGTAGGATTGAATTTGCAGGTGCACTTTAAAAACTGAGTAAGATTTCATTGGGATGTAATAAATTGGCAGACCTAACTGTAGTTGTAGGCCAAATCATTAAATTCATGAATCTTACTTACCATAATAATAAAATTGAGTGAATTGATTATTAATGGTGCACTTTTTAGATTTAATAAACAAGTTGATGTACTCAACATGTTTATTCTCTGTTATCATAGATATTATCGAATAGAAATCTATTAGAATTCGTATCTCGGGAAATTATTTGCATACAGAAAAATATTACAAGTTTTGGAGCAGTAATACCCATAATAATAATGATGAATGTAATTATTATTTGATGGATATTGTATTGATTTATTTTCAAGAATAATAAGTTGGTATCTGTAGATGTAGATACAAAACAAAAATATTTATAAAAAAAATTAGATTTATCTGGTAAATGTCATATAAATATGATACAGTATAATATGTGATATAAAAGTAGTTGGTAAGATTATTATTGGCCAAAACTTCTGTTTTCTACTCAACTAATCAATTATTGAGTGTTTTATCACCGCTCTAATTTTATTTAAACAGCAAAGATAATTTTACATAAGTAGCTGTCGATGACCATTTTTCCAATACTCATTTAAAATGCGAATTTTTGCAATTATGGGTCCAAATTTATAATCACCATTAAATTCCATGCTTTAGTTAAAATAAATTAAAATACATTATTCATTAACATAATTGCGCTTAACAATTTAGTTCGTACGAGGATCATCATTAAACCAATCGATTACTACACACATAATATTAAGATTTTATGAACAAATTTGAAAAAAAAATCGTATTCACATTGTACTTATCACATCCACTAACAATTATTGAATCTTTAGATTGTCAGACTTTCAGAAGAAGAGCCAGTGACCAATTTTAAATAGTCTTTTCAAAAGTCACGAAACTTTCTAGAAGAAATACTCTATACCTGCGGTCGGGGAACTGGGGTAAATTACATCAAATGGGGAAAAAATGAAAATTTTGGAGGTAAAAAATTTTTGTGAGTAAAAACTATATTTTTGTTTAATTTGCTATTTTATAAACCTGATAGTACTTTTTTCAACTTAAACAATTTAGCGAGATATGCAGCCACGACGCTCACTTCCCACCATTAGAGTGTTCTTTTTTGTCTCCCTTCAGATAGCAGCAAATAGAAAAAGAACATACCAAGACGAATTCCTTAATTACGGCTTTACACACATCGAAGACAATGGTACAATGGAACCACAGTGTGTTGTATGTATGAAGGTACTGACTACAGATAATTTTGAACAGGAATTGCTGTTTTGTTCTCCTCTCACGTTGAAATCTTGAAATTAATGTCTACAATAAAATAAATCAATACTTCAATGCGCAAATTTTGAAATGGGAAAACTGCATTTCTGTATCTTTGGATGGAGCTCCAGCTATGCTGGGTCATATTAATGGTGTTTCGGCTTTCGTAAAAAAAATAACCCAAAGTTACTCACTGTATGATCCATCGCCAGGCCCTTATGGTGAAATATTTAGAACCTACACTGGAGCCGTCATGCATGATATCATCAAGATTGTAAATTTTATCAAGGGACGTGCACTAAACACGCGGCTATTTCGTGAATTATGTCAGGTCGGTGAAGCTGTAAATACGGACCTACTTTATTATACAGAAGTAATGTGGCTCTTTCGCGGACTCTTAAAACTAGAAATTTTTATGGTTGAACAGATAAGTTTAAAAACTCTTCCTGGGTTACATATCTCGCATATTTAGCGGACACTTTTGAGAGTATAAATATATTAAACAAACAAATGCAAGTAAATAATATTAATATTATTTCACAGAGAGAAATAATATCAGCGTTTGGATTAAAGCTGCAATATTGGAGACATAAAGTAGAACAGAACAAGAGAGCTTCTTTTTCAAGGTTTGCTTTGTTTTTAGAAGATTGCGAAAATATTAATTTTGCTGACATCAAGGATACAATAAAGCAATTTTTGAACTCCGATCTAATACTGAAGCACGTATTCAATTTGAGAGTAAACCAAATCTGTCGTCTTTGTGTATGCCAAAAGCTGCGAAGGATTTCAAAATTGCACATGAAGAGGCGGTTAAAAAATTGCTGCCATTTGGAACAACATATTTGTGCGAACAAGGCTTTTCCACTCTAATGAACATAAAAATGAAGAACAGAAATCGATTAAATGCCGAAGACTGCATTCAAATCGCTCTTTCATCAAACAGTCCCAATTTTGAAGCAACTGTATCGAACGTGAAACAACATCATTTCTTCAAAACGTGAAGGAAGGATGTTTTAAATTATTCTTTTTTTTTTCTATTATTACCGTTATGTATTACTAGGTATTACATTGATAAATTGAATAAATGATGTTTAAATTAAATTTTTAGTTATTGTTTTCTTTTCAAAATTATCATGAGAGGCTGTAATATGAGAGATGCTAAAAAGAGGCGATTTCGGTTATTTTTGCTCTTAGCGCCATGGGGTAATATCAACTTACACAAAAATATTTTGGGGTAATGATTAAAAAAGTTCCCCGATCGCTGCTCTATACCTACTGAAAATGAAAAGTTACTTCTGGCAGCCCTGTGTGGCCGGGATAGTCTACCCTAAAATTTTAAGGAAGGTAAGAAATAAGATTTATTTCAGTTACAGAATCAGTCATAAAATTTCAGGAAATTTCTTTCGACAGTATTTTGTCTTCATGGAATTTCTGCCAGAACATTTACATCTCTTCTAATTGTTGATGGAATAAATAAAATAAATAAACAATTAATAATATACAATGCCAGAACGAAATTCCATCACCAATAATCTGCCAGAGCGACAAACCTGTCCGTGCGACACAGACAGTAATATGGAAAGCGCTTTTGGGTATTTGTGGACTTAACGTAGATTTAAAACGATACATAATTCAATAGATTTTTCCTTAATTCTGTTGAAACATCACTTTTAAAAGATTTTTCTGTAACTTTGACGCAGATATTCTCCAGGTCATTGTCAAGGATACCATAGGAAAATATTAAACCGCATATATAATATTCTAAGTATTTTTTTCTTTTAGGAGTGACGATTCGTAAGTCTATTGCTGTTTTAGTTCTTCCAATATCAATTGCAGAATATGAAAACCCTTTCCGACAATTCTGTTTCATCTACCATAGGCGTAGATACCTCATTTTATAAATTCATTATTTTTATAAATACTTTTAAAAATATATATAATAAATGTAGTCCTACTTAATGTGTAATGTGCGTAATGGGCTTACAACTCGTATAACATACTATACTTTTTCTACGCCAATTCATTTTTTTCCCTTAAATAAAAAACATCGCAATTATTTAAACTTGTTGTTAAAAACGTTAATGTTATTATTAATGTTTAGTGTAGTTCTTAGCATCTAATAAATGGCCCATAGAGAAGATGACTTTATAGTTTTTGAAATTTCTTCAAAACACGCAAGTAAAACATTCTTTGGATTTTAGCGGTAACAAATTATGATGTGTGGCGACTTGAGCTTTTTCTAAAATCTCCGGTGGAGTTCTCGCAATTTCATCACATTTACTACTATCAGACATATTCGTAGATAAAAATGTTCAGATACATACAATCATATTATGTTCAAGAAAATGATAATATAAATGACATGACATTTATTTTCATAGTATGCTACTTAAGCAAACGTGTCTTATTTTTAAAGAAATTGCATAATGTGCTGCCTACATTTAGAGGCATTACTCTTTCAACCCTAAATATATCTCGCTAATGCTAAAAGTTTTTATATTTTTCAATTGACTAAATTTGTGTAAATAGACCAAATAAAGTCTTACATAAATAAAAATTTGATTGCAATTTAATTAAACCAAGAAGTTTTCTTCTCAAAACGCACGTGTATGTTATGGGATCTCATTACGTGCATATTATTGTTAAATGTCATTCACAAGGAATGTTGACAGTGCGATTTTTGACGTTTACAGACATGGGCTTAGAAAAAATTATAAAACGTGAATAGACGAGAAAAAGGTACCTGCCTGAAGTGGCGTTTGGTTTAAACAGGGTACCCGACGTGAACTGAGCCCTTTTTGTACCCCATTCGTTTTTTTTCTGGAAAACGAAATTAAAAAGCAAAAACCATAGAGGAAAATAAATTCTTTGCAAATCAAACTAAAGGAAAAAAACTTTGTTACTACTATTATTTGGTATCTTGAGGAGTTGGTGCCAGTGGTAGGAGGTGTTGTCCATAACGATTCTGGTCAATCGCATACAAGTTAGAAGTATTATATAATGAAGTAGACAAATCAACACGCGTAGAAATATACCTCACGATACTTCAAAATTGTCTTTACACGAATATATTGTCAATCTTTAACAATAAAAAATTTTTGTCCAATACTTCGGTATAAAATATACAGCAAGTTAGGTTAGGTTAGGTTTCCCAGTAAACGTTTTCACTCTAACCCGCTGGTTTTCCATATTACTGTCTTACTTTCGCTCGCACGGATACGGTTTTCGCTCTGGCAGACTGTTGGTGATGAAAATTCGTTCTGGCATTGTATATTATTAATTGTCTGTTTATTTCAATTTATAGCGTTCTATCAATAATTAGGAGAGATGTAAATGTTCTGGCAAAACTTGTATGAAGACAGAAAACTGTCGAAAGATATTTCTTAAAATTTTATGACTAATACCTTAACTAAAATAAATTTTATTTCTCACCCTTCTTTTAGGATCGTATTCCAAGGCCACACAGGGCTGCCAGAAGTGGCTTTTCATTTTCAGTAAGTATAGAGTATTTACTGTTTCGTGACTTTTAAAATAAACCACCTCAACTAACAAAAGCTATGCATTAAAATATTGAAAAAAATTTCTTACAGTGTCACAGCCAAATCAGTCCTAATGAAAATTCTCACATACGCTTAAAATCGATATCCAAACATGAAAATTTCAAAATATTGGTTGTTTTGCTTGAAAATTAACATATTATGAATTGATTCAAATTTTAAAATAGTCAGAATTCAATTATGAACTGATTCAAGTTTAAAAATAGTCAGAATTCAATTATGAATTGATTCAATTTTAAAAAATAGTCAGAATTTCCATAAAAAAGATTATAGGAATTAAAAAATTATGTATGAATCTAGAAAAATAATATTTATATGTTTTAAAACATATAAGCGGTCCAGTAATAATTAACATAGAATGGTCAAGGAAATGTTTATAAATTCCGAAAAATATTATTCCTAATATAACGAGATGTTTCCTGTCATATTGTTTGAATTATTTTCATCCGATTTTGCATTATGCTTTTTGATATCCACTCAATTTTTTTGAGATAACTGAATAATTGGCGGTGATCAATATTTTGCAAAAAATTTAATAATAACTTTCTATCTGAATTCCAAATTTCCTACCCAAAATATTTTCTAGCTATAAAATGCGGTATGGAATAAATTCAGTTTTAGCGTTTTTATGTACTATGTGAAAATTTTAAATAAGAAAGGGGATCGTGTGGCAGCTTGTTGGAAAGGGATTTTAGTCCTCTGTTCAGCAATATGAATTTTTTAAATTTGGTGTAATCATAACTGAGAAAATTAATTTTTAAAATGTAAAATTTTGATAATGTCTCTATTACAAACTATTTTGTTTATGAACTGCAAATCTGCGTTCATTCTGTCCATCATCAATTTACAGAATTCTGGTCTTCTATCGGGATCCTCTTCGTTTAACTCCTGAACATCCTAAACTTTGTAAGGGTGGTATTTTTCTTTATGCAAAACTCTCAAAATAGATGATTTTCTTATCATCTATCATCTTATCATTTTCGGCGGCAAGCTCTTGAGTTGTCTTATGCGTACTTTCCTCAATCTCTTGAAGTACATCTAACTTTTTTCCATCAGTAAATTCAACATTTCTACCTGGTTTTTCAATTTTTCACATGTCCAGTTTCACGAAACTTTTTTTAAATTTTGCTAACTGTAGACTGCGAAACGTGTTGACCAGGGTATTTATTATTAAAAATTTGTGAAACCTCCTTTTGAATTTTTGTTTTATTATCACAACCAATCATAATTTCGTACTGCAAATTGTCAATTCAAGAATAAAAATCGACCTGTTTCATGTTTTTTACATAGCACATTATAATATTATAACGCTAAAATTGAATCAAATACTTATGGATAGCATTGTATATTTTAGATGTTAGTTAACATATATAAATAACATGTTGTCATCCGAGAATGCAATGACTCTTTTAGCTTTTTCCATGGATGTATCCACTTTCTCGACTTCATATTATCAGATTATTCTACGTAGAATTGTGTTTGATACCACGATACACATACACCGGTATGCGCATGCGCAGCCACGCCATATATCTCATAATGTGACGTCACGTTGGAATCAAAATATGAAGTACAAGGTCCCTCACGACGAGCTGAATCGATATGCATATGGGGAAAGTACTGCGACAAGTGCGACTGAAAAATTGCTTGCATAGGTTTTCCAAAAGGCTCGGTTCAGCTAAAATAAGTTCAGTTCTCTTCGTTATTTTAAACGGAATGCTATGGTTTTTATTAAATTTTTGGGAATCCACGCGAAATTTCAATATAACCTTATTATATATACATTTTCGAAATTATTTGACACATGCAGCCCTACATTAAAAAAATTATATTTCTAAGTTTGAGTGTGTCAGGTCTAATATTTTTGGGATTTGGACAAATAGCAGTTACAGCTTTCAGAATTTGTGAAAACCTTGACAAAAATTTATATAGGGTGTTCAGAAAATGCTGCCGAATTTTGCTATCTAAAAACTTCGAAAACTTAATTATTTCATATGACAACCCCCATTTTTTTCTTTACCATTGGATTCTACGCTTCAAATTAAGTAAACTTTTGTAAAAACTGAAATTTTCATGGTTTTTGATTGTCGGTTGTTCTGGAGCGACCAAAAAAAGTTTTCGAAGTTTTTAGATAACGAAATTCGGCACCATTTTCTGAACACCCTATATAAATTTTTGCCAAGGTTTTTACAGATTCTGAGAGCTGTAAGTGTTATTTGTCCAAATCTCAAAAATATTAGACTTGACTCACTTAAACTTAGGAATATAATTTTTTAGTGGAGGGCTGTATCCAAAAATATCGAAAATGTGAAATAATTAAAAAATGGTGGACTTTAGGCATACTATGTTTCATATAAAGTTATATTGAAATTTTGCGTAGATTCCAAAAATTTGATAAAAACCATAGCAATCCGTTTAAAATAACGAAGTTTGGGTCCACTTCCGGTATAACCGAAAATTTCAGAAAACTGAAATTATTTTTGCTGAAACGAGCATTTCGGAAAACCCATGGAAGCAAATTTTCAGAACACTAGTCCTAGTACTTTCCCATATGCGTATCGATTCAGCTCGTCGTGAAGGACCCTGTAGTTCACACATTAAAAATACGAAACGACCATAGCCTTTTAGCTGACTTATCCATACAGAACCTACATAATCTTCACCGCACATCATTGAAAGAAGATTCTGCAACCAGCTGGTTACCTAAATACTTGATATTTATCAGAAAATTTATAGATTTTGTTGGTGGACTCTTTAGAGCTGATAATACAGCTAAAACAGCTATAATCTCTTTCTTACTGCCTCTATCTGTGTACGAAAACGGCAAAACGTGATCCTGAGAGTTTTCTTGCGTTATGACTATAGACTATTTCAGAAAGGTATAGAGCAATAAAATTGGGAGTTCCGTCCAGTTCGGCTTTAGGTGTCGGCCATAGGTGTAGGTCTTGAAATATTGTGTAGGGATTACTTAGGTAGTAGATTATACAGTTACGTTTTGCGTTTAACATGTACCGTTTAACCTTCGATTAGTGCCTCTGCCTAGTTCCAGCCCTATTTCAAATTCGGCTTAACCAGGGCAATGGTGCCTTATCCGAAATTTTTAGACCTTTATAAGTTTATTTGTTTAGTTTAACGTTTAGTTTAACGCCTCAGTATTTGCTGTTCAGCCGTAAATAGTGTTCACAGTATTATAAGATTAGTAATAAATTACGACATTTACACCAACGAAAAGATGTTCCAATTATTCTCCACTATCAGTGAATAAAAAACTTATTTCAAATGTACACGATTGCATAAAATACGATTACCCGAAATTTACTGTACAAGAAACTGTCGATCGATGTTCCCGAATGACTGGAGTTGAAAAGTCCAATGTTTTTAAATTATTGCGTGGAAGAAAGATATCAGGCCACGTGAAACCTTCCGAGAAAAGTCCAGGCAGACCAGTAAAAGTCCTTGATGAAGACACCAAAAGTGTAATTCGAAGAAAAGTTTACTCTTTTTATTTTAAAAAAGATATACCCACCCTAGATGAGATTTTAATGGAGCTAGACCAAGATGACAGTATTCCGTTGACAACTAAAAAATTTTTGTGGACCACTTTGATAAATATGGATTTTGTCTGGGAAAACCATAACCGTAAAGCACTTTTACTGGAAAGTGATGAAATTGTTTGCTGGCAACAAAAATACCTAAGAAGTATAAAACAGCACAGAATAGCAGAAGAAAATCTCTTATCTTGATGAGACGTGAATTAATGAAGGGTATACACTACCAAAAATGTGGCAAGACAAAAATATAACCAGGGCTCGTCAAGCTTTCATGGAAGGCCTGTCAACGGGTATTAAGGTGCCTTCAGGTAAAGGGAAAAGACTAAAAATCGTCCATATTGGAAGGGAGGAGGGATTTTTGAAAGAAGGTTTGCTAACCTTTCAGTCGGGCCATACGGGAGATTACCACGAGGACATAGATTCTTATGTTTTTGAAGACTATTTTGGTGAAATGATAAAATATTTTCCGGCTGATTCAGTAGCAGTTATGGATAACGCAAGTTATCATTCTCGACACATAGAGAAGAAGAAGTTTTGAATATGAAGATAATTTGATAAAAAAAGAACTATTAACTATAGCAAATTTACACAAACATCGTTTTATGAAATACGCCGTGGAAGATATAGCAGAACAACATAGTGTAACTGTGCTGCGCACACCGCCATATCATTGCGAACTAAACCCTATAGATGTTATATGGGCGCAAGTAAAAGCATTTATAGCAAGGCACAAAACGACATTCAAAATGAAAGACTTTAAGCTACTGTTTAATGAAGCCATTAAGGAGGTGACACCAGAGAACTGCGAAAAGCAGTCCAGCATGTTATTAAAGAAGAGGAAAAAATGATCGATCGGACCGTCGACCCGTTAATTATAACGACAGTGCCTGAGATGACGAAGAATATTATGATTTTTTATAATTTAGTTTCTGTATAATGTATTTTTTGTATAATATTCAATAAAAAATAAGTGTACCTAATACTATGTACATAATGCCTAATTTTTATTCTGTTAAATTAAAATTCTTTTCTTTTTACGAGTATCCTACCGGCATGCCTTTGGCACAGTATTTTTAATGTTTGTGAATGGATAACAAACCCGGGTGGTACTACCTACACTTGATAAAAAGAAAAAATTTTACAATGAAATCAATGCCAAACTATTAAAGTGGCTTAAATATTCGTTGGGTCACTCTATGGTTCCTTTGCATACCTAATGAACTCATATTACTCTATACCTTTGTGAAATAAACTATGTGGGAGACAACGTATCTCATTTTGCGTGTTTATGTTGAGGCATTTTACAATTTTCCTGTTATTTCCTTGTCACAATTAGATATAAAAAATAGATTCACGAACCACAGCTTTATTTCAAAAGAAATACATCAATAAACATTTCTAAAATTGAAGAAATACGTATAGATAGTGTATAGATATCTAAACAAACTTTGTCTAATGTAAAATACACATCAAAGAAATAAACTCAATATACTTAAAATTCTCAACATAAAGTGAAAATTGCGAAAACAAATTATCTATTTATTTATTACTGCATGTCAAGGTTCTATGTACTAAGAGGAACATAAATTATTAATTTTAAAGCAGGCAAATTTATTTGAATTGCACTGTTCATTGTCAACTTTACATGAACATTTTTGAAAACCTTGACCACTGAGAATTTTGATGAAATGCAACTTCTTTTCTCAATGTGATTACTTAGAGCCTTCATCTTGGAAACCAACCGAGAAATATTGAATTTAATTTCTTGAAAACCAAGATTTTATAATTCCTCTTGAGGTATTACTTTGTAGTAAGCAATCAAAAAAAGCAAAAATTAAATTTTCAATCGAATTTATAACAAAACGGTGAACTTTGTTTAACTCGATAAAATTTATGGTTCAGGAGATATGTAGATATTTAGATCGTTGTACATTTAAGAAAACCGTTCGCCATAAAGAGACATGAAAAAAATTATCATAAGTTGTAATTATTTATTGAAAATACTTATAGGAGTTATTAAAACATTTCTAATTGAACTGCATACTATTGAACATTAAGTAACTTACATAAGAAAACATTGAAGTGTAGAAAAATTTAGTTGGTTAGCCTACAACTTATCAAATATAAACAAAAAAAAACTATGACAAATGTTCGAAACGGGTAGCTTGCACTTCTACAAACTTCCGGAGTCTACGAAGAATATTTCTTTGAACTTGGATGAGCATTTAAAGATTCTGCCTTATAGCGTTCCTTATGTTTACGGGTGTTGTATATACAAGGCTTTTAAGATATTCACAAAAAAATTAAATCATTGTATTTAAATCAGGGGAACGTGGTGGCCATGCTAATAGACCTCGGCCATTCCACCTATATTAGGAAAAACGTTATTAAGATAATTTTTTACATCATTTAGGATGTGGGGAGGGGCTCCATCGTGCACATGACTCTTCGAATGTTTAGAGGAATATCACTTATCATGGATAAGAAATCATTTTGTATATATAAGTATCGTTGACCAGTCAGGTTATTATTTAAAAAATATGGACTCGTTATTTATCTAGTCTTGCTGGATAATCCTCTACTTCCATTGCATGCTCCTTCTGGATGTGAAAGGAGTAATGAAGTCCTGGAGAATCCTATGAAGAATGGTTGTTGTAAGTTAGATTTTAGTGAAATTTTGCATACGGTAGTAGGGGGATCGGCACCAATTGCCTCTATTGCATTTGGCTTTAAAGCTGGTGTACGTATTGACCTTCGCCACCTTTTTTGGTAGGGCGTAAAAAAATAATGGAAACTAGTTTACTCAATTTATGTAGACAAACCTGTTTCCCGTAAGCTATCAACCCTAACACATAATTGTACTCCGAAAACGTTCAGTATACAACCTTCTGGCTTCTGACGTGTTACCAGAAGCCAAACCATACATCAAATGCATTTCACTTAAGGTAAATTCTACCATATTGAAACTTTAAATACGATGTGATAATTATCGTTGGCAGGTATTGAAAAAATTGATAGCAAACTGATATTAACGAATTAAATCGCTTGCAATTTTTAATTGAATATCACGTAGAAAAAGAAGTTACGTTCGAAAGGCAGTCCTCTCTTCGATCTTCTCAGAGTTCTGTGAGAAGTTCTAGTTTCAAAGTGTAAGTATTGATTTTTGTCTTCAAATAATATATTTCCTTACCGAAAATGTCATCAGCTTTCTTCCAAGGCATTGGCAAACATCCTCTTCTACCGAATGCCTTAAATTGTAATTATTATTGAAATGCAATAGAAGTCAAACTAGAAATGTTTTGACCACTTTAATACTACTTGGAATATCTAGAGGGTTGAAGTAAACAAAATAAATTGTTTTCCAAACTAAAAACTTTACATCGCTAATTTTTTCATAGTGTATAAAGTAATAATTAATAAAAACGTCTACACATGTGAAAATCATGTATAAATTTTTTATACAAGGAAAATAAGTGTAATTATAACTGGAGGGTGGAATATGCTTAACCCTAGAGTGATAACCTTCATTGAATCACAGTGAAGAAAACCCACATCGATTCTGATCACGCTTATGAATCAGATACTAAGGGTGAGTTTTTTTCTTTGGCACAATATCCACCTCCAAATCCAGACGTTCAGGTAAATAACTATGCATCGCTTTAAGTAACGAGAATTGAGTGCGCTTTCATCAAGAAATCGCCATAATTGAAAAGCGCTACCAAGGAAAACGGGAACCAACAATGCTTGTAGACTAAATCGCTTGCAATTTTTAATTGAATATCACGTAGTAGCTTATTTTACATTGCCTACTAGATGAAATAATCATTAATATCTTTTAAGTTTTTCCTTATGTCAGTAATATAATCATCGATAGTATGTAGTAGAAATATTTATTTATTTATTAATTAGTTTTCAAAGAAATTATGTTTAATACCTCCTGTAAGTATTTTCAATAAACAATCACAATTTTTGATATTTTTTTTTTTCAGAATATCTCTTTATGGCGAACATCATTATTTTCACGTCATCTACTCAATCCCAAAATTTTTATATGAAGTCCCGGAACACCCTGTAGAATGCAGTATTAAATAAAACATGTAGGTACAACATAAATAATGAAGAGTACGATTGCCGTGGTGCCGCGATTTAATAGCGAATTTGGCTTAATAAGGCCAAAATAAATCGAAAATGAAGAATGAAATTTTTTGATGTCTTGCTTCGTTTTCGAGATATCGATACTTAAAAGTTATAATCAAACGTTAGTTCAAAATTTGCTTTATTGAACAGATGGCGTTATAGTAGTATACTTTGTTCCAAATGATTATTTATTACTTCAAATTCAATATGAATCTTGTAATTAATTAAACAATCAGCCCAATAAGAAAAATATAAAAAATCGTTCCAAATCTACCCGCTCCGAATTTATCTGCCCCCAATCTCCCCTTTCCAAACTCATCATTTCCTCGCGGCCTGTGACTTTTGGACAGACAAGGGTCCGGGGTCCAGGAGACCTCGTGGGGTCGAGGGGGCGAAGCCCCCCATAAGAAAAAAAAAATAAAATAAAACTAAAATAATCCTCACGCGAAGATAATTTTTTTAGACTGTAAAAAATTCACGATTTTTGAACTTTTTACACTCAAAGTGCACTACGAGATTAGGTTAGGTTAGGTTAGGTTAGGATAGGTTAGGTTAGGTTAGGTTAGGTTAGGTTAGGTTAGGTTAGGTTAGGTTAGGTTGATATATACAAATATTAAATAAAAACAAATTTTTCCAGCTTAAAGTATCGATATCTCGAAAACAAAGCGAGATGTCGAAAAAGTTTATTCTTCATTTTCGACTTATTTTGGGAATAGTCAAATCCAGGGGCCACGGAAATCGTACTCGTGCCCCTAAATAGATATATAAGACACGAAGGAAAATAGTGATAAACACTAAGTGAAAAAAAGATAGAGAACAAAGAGAACAGATAATTAAGAAAACAAGTACTGATAACAGAAAAAAAATTAAACAGGAAGTGTGTAAATTTGTATGGACATTCACTATTATTAATTTATCAATTTCCAGCTCTAAGGCAACGAAATTATTTCTCCAGAGGCAATACTCCAAAACTTTCAAAAAACTAAAAGTTGTATCACTAGTTTGTAATTTTGTGTCGCAAAAAAGATTGAAATTAAAATAATTGTTAACTAGATCAAAATGATTATTATGTTATATTAATTTTTCAGTGAAAAATGTTATTTTGAAAACAAAGATTATAAAGTTTCTGATTTTCGAAAACTGCATCAATTTTAGATTATAACTACGTATTACTAATATGCACAATTATGCTCTGGTTATGTGTCATGTTTTCATTGAAACATCGTGACTTTGTAACTAAAATCCCAGACTGACCTTAAGGTGAAAATAAATGGTGCTAAAAGTGTATCATGCATCTTGTCGCCCCATGTATCTCATATGTATATCCTCTAACCCTATATTATTCCGTAATAAGAATCCTCAACGAACTTTCTAGATGTTTTTATATTTGTAAATGTTTGTCGCTCAAAACGTGTTCTATAAAATAAATCATGTGTACGTGAAATTTTGGACTGAATTTAATAGAAAGAACTTGTCAACTGTGCAATATTTTTTATCGATTTGATTTTCACTATCGTCTAGAAAAATTTTGAACTATAATTTCTAAGTTTTACATTTATATATTTATATTTGATTAAGTTCAAAAAGTATAAAAATAATATTTGAAAAAAACTATTTCCCTTAACAATATTATAATTAAGTCAAAATTACGAATAAAAACCGGTATTTACGAGGAAAAACATTTATAATTGAACTAATTAAAACTAAAAAAATTGTTTTTATTATTCCAGTATCAATTGCAGATTATAAAAACCTTTGTCGCCAATTTTGTTTGATCTTCCATAGGCGTAGTTAACTTATGCACTTAATTGTAGTACTACTTAGAACTTACTCAGCCACGCCACTACTTATCGCAGTCTGTCTGGCAGGAATACTTCGAAGAAATTGTGTACAAACGTCTTCCGACAGCTACGGCTGAGTCCACGTGGACTGGCGGTTTGTTAGATGTTTACCGAATTTTATACGGGGAGTAAACATTATTTTTCATTTCTTAATTTGGTATGGTGCGTATTTATGAAATATTGATTGTTCCTCGCATAACTGTGTTCTGCAATTGATATTGGAAAAACTATAACAACTAAAGTACTGAAGAAGGGGTATAAACTAACAATTTACAAAATATTGGTCAATCTGAGTCTCTCCTGCCTAATGTCTAGATCACTATTAACGCGATTCTGGAATGTAATCTGGCGTGTGATTTTCCGATGATTGAATGAATGAATGGACAAATTTAAAGTGATTTCTAGACAATTCATTTACCTGAACACACCTAACAATAAAACAATTAAAAACATGAAAATATCCAAACAACTAGCAGGGCGTACTTTCAGCAATAACTCACACTGGTTGTTTCGACGCCTAGCGTTTTCAGGCGTCCGGATAAAGCCGGACATAGGCAGGCTTTTTGATTGTGTGTCCGGTCAAAATAAACGGTGGGTGTCCGGCTGATTAATAAATTTGTACATATTATCGAAAGCTTTCAGTTAAATAATTAGTACACTTTTATGTATAAAATGAAAGATCTCAAACTTTAAAAAATATTGCACAATGTTTGTTTTTGTAAATATTTACGCGCACAAAGCAAAATATGTAAACTAAACTCGTTCTCTTTGTCATTTTAAACCAGTGAGGATGAATACCTTTCAAATTTTCAAAAATATATACATGTATAGACATATTCAGGAAAAAATATGTGGAAATAATGAGATATAAAATATTATAAAAGCTGACAGCGCAATCACAAATGTTATGTAATAAAATTATTACGTAAATATTTTTTATTCCTAATTTTTTGAAAAATATATATTCTATAAATTGTTCTTTTCTTCTAATATACGTATTATATATAATATATATAATATTAATAATACTTGAACTACCCTGTATTTAAACTGGATGAAGTAGTTAGTGATATGAAATTAATCATCCTACTGTTTACTTTTCTATAGTTTATTTCAGAAAAGTATAGAGTAATAAAAGCTCATTAGGTATGCAAAGGGACCACAGAGTGACCCAAGGAATATTTAAGCCACTTTAATAGTTTGGCATTGATTTCATTGTAAAATTCTTTCTTTTTATCAAGTGCAGGTATTACCTCCTGGTTTGGGGTCAATTTATGGGTTCAGTCTATTGTTATCCATTCACAAACATTGGAAATAGTGTGCCAAAGGCGTGCCGTTAGGATACTCGTAAAAAGGAAAGCCGAATTTGAAATCGGGTTGGAATTAGGCAGAGGCACTAATAGAAGGTTAAACGGTACCTGTTAAACGCAAAACGTAACTGTATAATCTACTATCTAAGTAATCCCTAAACAATATTTCAAGACCTACACCTATGACCGACACCGAAATTGAGCCGAACTGGACGGAATTCCCCATGTTATTGCTCTATACATTTCTGAAATAGACTAGTGAAAATAGAAAAGTGTATATACAGAATCACCCTTATTTTTGTATATGTTACCTGAAATGTATGAAATCTAGAAATTCTATACAAATCCTAGGAAATTTATATAATTCCGAAGCTATATGTATAAAATATTGTTTCAAAAACTATTTATTACATAAATGTCCTAGGAAATGTACAGAATTCCTAGGAATTGTATATAATTCCAATATCGTATTAGGAAATGTATAAAAATAATACTTTTGAGACAACAAAAGTTCAGGTGACAGTCATATCGTATAATACAATAATTTTCATATTATCTTACTAATTAAAGCTTAGAAAATCAAGTATCTAGGAACTTTTAAAATGTATTTATCACAAAATCGACTTATATTATTCACCCCCGCTATAGCCATTGATATCTCAACTCCCTTAAGTTGGCGGGGACAAATATATTTTTTTGCTAAATCCTTTGTTCGTCATTTGTTCTTGATTATTCGATCAAATTTGATGTTTGTTCGATATTCATTGTTTTATAAATTATTATCAAAATTTTGGTCTTAACCCAGCTTTTAAGGTAATCAATTATGCGTTTTTTCTATTATTCTACTGAATCTCAGTTAGTTATCGTTTGTTCGGTTAAAAAATATGTTTGTTCGATTGTTTTATTCTTAATATTTAATTTTTAAATTCCCTAGCATCATCATGTTCCAATTATCATTTCTGCGCATGCACGATTATATAAGATTACACGGTTCATTTGAATCTTGTTTATATCAATCAACACAAATAATAATTACCCCTGCACATAAAAAAAATAAGTGTCTATATAAGTCTATAGTTTATTTTGATCATTAGCAGTTTAAAATTCAAATAAATGTTAAAAAATGCTAGAATATTGCGTTTTTGATGATTGATAACCAAAGCTCTGCAAAAATGACGAACAAAGCGGAAAATCTACCCGACAAAAGTAGAAAACGGATGTCATTTCAAGACAAAAAACTTGATGATAAAAATGAAAACATTCTCTCGGATATTCCCGCATTCAATTAATCATTAATCGTATAATTAATAATCATTTGTAGAAAAGAAATAATTTTAACAATAATAATTCTATGGTAAGATTACTTATTGAAACAGTAACAATTGTTCGTATTACAACCTCAACCATACCCAAAAAAAACTCAAAAAAATATTTCAAAAAATTCAAATTTTCCTGATTGAACAATTTTCGGAGCCCAAGTAAATTTTTTTTTCTTTGTAAGTCAACTCTCTTAAGGCGGACGGCCACTGCGAACGAAACGAAGAGAACTAAACGGAACTATGTTGGGTGCGGCCACTGCGACCGAATTTCGGTTAGTTGTCAGCTGAAGTTTTGTGTGAAGGATGAGTTCTGTAGCAAGCGTGCTGTTATTAGATCTAAGTTCGGAATATCACTGCAGTGGTTATAAAGAAGAAAAGAAAAAAAAATTGATAAGCAATTACATGCAGGCACGAGAACAATTCGGAGAATTTTATAAATTATTAAATGACCTAGACGATGTCGAGTTCAAGAACTATTTCAGAGTCAGTCGAGAACAATTTTGGGAATTACACGAATTGATAGCGAATAATATTCAAAAGCAAAACAAAAATTTTCGGCAAGCAATAAGTACTCAAGAGAGACTAACAATTTGCCTGCGGTAAGTACATACATAAATACGAATTATAAACTCTTTATTGACAAATAGTATTGTACATCTGGGTTCCATAAGACGTTTAAATATTTCTAACATATCACGTTACCTAGATAAATATGGGTCCAGACACATTCTGCACCACATCTACAATATTATAATCGTCATTATTACTCATCACATAATTTGCTTCATGTCCATATGTAGCTGGTACGTTGGGTGCAAATGTCGCAGACGTACGAGTGTCGTCGGAATCTGGCAATGAAAATGCTGATGGAGTAGCACTACCAACGGTTTGATTTTCAGCTGAAAGCTCGGTACTGGAAACTGCGTTATAAAGAGCTGTTCTCACTTGACGCTGTTGTGGTAACGGCAAAATCTTTGCAGCTTCATACATAGAGTCAAAGAATAATTTCGGACTATCGTTCACTGGTTGCAGTAGTGCGTCCCTAGTACGTTGCCTGATTTCGGATCTCTCCTCACGTTTCCTTGCTTGCTCTTTGAGAAATTTCAATGTCTCATCTTTACTTCCGACCAGTTTATTTTTCTTGGCAGGTGCACTCTCATTAGTTTGTTGTTTTCTTTTTTTCGTAAGGTGCCTCGCAGATGACATGGATGGCGTTTCAGTCAGTTGCAAAACGTGTTCATCATTGTCATCGTTATGTTGTGTTTCATTCAGCGGAGATGTAGATTCACCATTCCCTAAAATATTGGAACTCCTCGGTCGATCCTTCATGTAAGGAATGAGGAAATTCATCTGTTCCAAAAACTTCCACGGTTTGGTTTTCTTGGCGGCATCATCACTTATGGTAGACTTGGATGTTTTTAAAGAGCCTTCCCTAGAAATGACAAAAATACTAATTTTTATGAACTT
Source organism: Diorhabda elongata (assembly GCA_026230145.1). Lineage (NCBI taxonomy): Eukaryota > Metazoa > Arthropoda > Insecta > Coleoptera > Chrysomelidae > Diorhabda > Diorhabda elongata. The sequence continues at coordinate 19,991,915 of CM047932.1, forward strand.
ACTTAAATTATTCATCGTTCAAATATTATCTGGTAAGTGAAGTTAGTCTTGTTTGTTTTTAGATATATGGCAACAGACAATTCATATAAGACCATCGCCTACAGCTATCGCTTAAGTCCACGAAGTGTTGCACGATGCTTCAAAGATGTCACTAAAGTGTTGTGGTTGAGATTGCAACCACAATATATACCGGATTGAGCTGCAGCCGGGTTGAAAAATACAGCTATTCAATTTAAGAAAAAATGGAATTTTGACCACTGCGTAGGCGACAAAGGTCCTCCTAAGTTCATTCATCATTTTTTAATTACAAGAAGACGTTTTCTATAGTACTCATGGCACTAGTGGATGCCAATTACAAATTCATAGCAATAGATATTGGTCAACGTCTGAAATCTGGACGAGATTTGCCACCAGATGAACCCTTGTATAATGGAGGGAAACCAATGCCTTGTGTGGTTGTCGGCGATGAGGCGTTTCCATTGATGAAACATTTAATCCAAACAGACAAGCATCTGGAAATCCGCGACTTGAACATTTTAATTATCACTTATCTCGAGCCCGTAGAATCGTTGAAATGCCTTTGGCATTTTGGTTGCAAGGTGGAAAGTATATCCATTCGAAATCTCAGTTGAAGTACAGTGTTGTTGATGCTGTTGTTAAAGCCACGTGTGTTTTACATAATTATTTAGCTAGAAACTAGCTAGCTTATTTAGAAACTACATCCGATCTAACCGAGATTACTAAGGATTTTACTCATAAGCAGTTACTAAATATACCAAATAAAATTTGCCATTACCGAAGAGCTGCCCAAGAGGCTTTCGACTTCAGAAATTATTTTATGGACTACTTTAACTCCGTTGGGTTGTTTACTATGGCAGAGTTAGCCATACTTCATATATATAGTAATAATATTAAAATAAAGTATTGGGTACAATAAATAAAACTTACCTGTTAAAAAGCCACATTCTTTTTCAATTTGTTCCCAAAGTTTCAATTTTAAATGAGCATCACTATACTCTTTTGCACAGGTGTCATATAGCACAGTGTGTTTTCATACACATTCAATCAAGTGTTCGCTTTGACATGTTTTGGACATTTTAGTTAAGTTACAGTGGCCGCCCACCCTTAGAAATAGCTGAGAGATTATATTGAAGTAATTAAGATTCAACGATTTATTTTTCACGCATCTTCAATCTTCAGAACAGCTTACATACAGAATCCTAGTCTTTTGTTGAATGATTATTATTATGTTTAATAAATTCATATTATTGTTCATGTTTATTGTTATCAAGATTCAAATGAACCTCGTAATCTTGTATAAGCGCGCATGCGCAGAAATGATAATTAGAACATGATACTATGGAATTGAAAAGTTAATTATTAAGAATAAAACGATCGAACAAACATATTTTTTAACCGAATAAACGATAACTAACTGAGATTCAGTAGAATAATAGAAAAAACGCATAATTGATTACCTTAAAAGCTGGGTTAAGACCAAAATTTTGATAATAATTTATAAAACAATGAATTTCGAACGAACATCAAATTTGATCGAACAATCAAGAACAAATGACCAACAAACGATTTAGCAAAAAAAATTTATTTGTCCCCGCCAACTTATGCCTCAAATATTTACATTTCCGATTGCTATTTAGACAATTTATAGATTTCCTAGGAGATGTGTCTAATATAATTTATTTTACACATTTCCGTGCTATTTTCGGAATTACATACATGTCCTAGGAATTGTAAACAATGACGGATTACATACATTTCCGTTAACATATACACTCAACAACAAAAAACGGATACTTCATATTTTTTTAGTAAAAGCTAATTTTCAGCAATGTGTTTGTCTTTGTGAGCATTCCAGTTATTACAGAGTATGTAAGGTCTATGTCCATTGAACTAATTCCTTCAGGAATAGTAAACAGATAAAACTTGATTTACCTGTCGGATCTATCCTAAACTGTAGTAGTTTTTCGCACATTTGAACATCTTCAATTTATTAACCAAGCCTTTTCTGTAATTAATAGACAAGTTTTTTATTTTGGTTCAGAATAATAGTTCTTTCAAATGTTGAAATAGCCCAAGCTGATGTCTTGGCCAGAGAAGGCTGCGGTATATTACCGAAACGATTGGGGTAGTGAAGTCTACCATTCACGGCGTTTCCTGGTAGCCCCAACTCCTGGAAAGACGATTATTTGCCGATCAGTATTCTCATTGGACTCTGGAGCAATGGGGAACTGTTTTATCCACGTATGAGTCACTATTTGGTCTATACCACTCAAACGATCGAGACAGAGAGTGGAGACGACTAGGGGAGCGATGTTCTCTATGTACCATTCACGACTCACAGTCTTTTGAAAGGAGATCAAATATGATTTGGAGTTGATTTAATTTCCTCGTCCGGACTGAACTGATTTTCATAAATAATGAGACTCTGACTGGTCGGAGCTACATCGAGGAAGTCCTCCTAGAGATTGTGATCCCATTTATTCCATATATTGCTGAACAATTCATTTTAATGCAGGATAATGCTCGTCTACATACCGCCAGAATTGTTCCTAATACTTGGAGCAAGTGGGAATCTTCTGGACTGGCCTGCACCATTTCCCGATATGAATTCTATAGAGCATTTGTTGGATAATTTAGGGAGGCATGTTAGAGGTCGTCATCCTCCTCCTAGCGACTTAAATCATTTCCAAATTTTTCTTCGAGAAGTATGGGATGCTAAGCCGGTGGAGTACGTCCAGAATCTAATTTCTTCGATGCCTGACAGAGTTATAATCCTTCGCCGTAGCAGAGGGAGTAATACCCGCTATTAGAATTACATAAATTGAGAATCGAAGATGTACCGGATGTAGAAATATCGCTCCGGTCGGTTGCTACAGCTCAAAGTTTAGGGACTGGTCAGAGATTTAAAAAATGTTTGTGTAAAGCCCAGTGTGTCAACAAAAATATTTGTGGTTTAGAAATAACGTTCTTTGTGTTATTTTAGTAATCCATGTTGTAACAAATTACTTCTCTTTCAGTTTAATTGTCATTAGTTAATTTATAGAATACTTAGGTATTCTATGAATATAAAATTATTGTAGGCAAAATAAGGAACCATTTTATCTTGGGAAACGATTTTAGTCGACATTTCTTATTATTATATCCTGAGTACGTCTATAAATAAGTATAAAGCAAATATACGCATGGAAAGACTGCAAAATTTATCATTCCCGATAACAAGTTAGTTTGTAAATGATGTTAATAAATAAAAAATTGTTTTATATACTTATTTAAAAAGATTTTATAAGAAAAATCCCATTATACTTCAGTAAAATTAGACAAGAATAAATGTATTTCATTTTTATTGTGTAGCGTTTACGAATCTTGATTTTCTGTAAAAATTATTTGTTGTAGACGACGCATACCACTACTATATGAAATTTTGAGATATTTGAGATTAATGCAGATAATATTAGAGAAAGATTTTATTAATATAGATGAATAGGTTTCGTCAGATGAGTCTAATTTTTCTGGAGTTAATAGAATTACTGAGAAAATACGGGTATTATAAAAATAATGTTACTAATAAAAATGTATAAAACTGATTGAGATAATAAAGCTAATTATGAAAATGAATGATATCAATTATCATTATATTTCGACTATTTCAAGAAATTATGAGAATTTTTTCTCATTAATAACCATTTTTCGCATTAATCCCTTTCAACTATCAACTATCGGTGATTTGACAGAAAAAATTGGAAACAATATATTCATTTAAAATATACAGGGTCTTTCAAAACGTTCGCATGCGAGTTATATCACTGAATTAACAACAATGAGGTTTAGCCAATCAAAGCTTGTGGAACGTTTAAGTTCCTCCCTATCGAGCGGTCGAGAGAGCCATAAAAGTATGTAGATGCTGCCGCGTTTTTGAACTTACCCCTGTTTCTAAAATGTATATTATTATCGATCGTTGAACTGCTGCGCACGAGCACGAGCAGTGGCAAAAGTCGCAAAGAAATAATTATCACGACGATGAAAACCCTTTCATTTAAAAAATTCTAAGAAATTTATTCCAAGTATTTACATTCAATAATGGCTATTTTATTTTTTTACAAGGGAAGAACTTAAACGTTCCACAAGCTTTGATTGACTAAACCTTATTGTTAACTAGCAGACCCGGCCACGCACTGCTGTGGCTGAGTGATTTCAAAAGGATGTATAGTATGTAGACTAAAAAAATATATCACATTAAAGTGAGGCGCCATCTATGGGGCACAATGGACAAAGTTTTATAGTTCTCTGTAAAGAAATTCGCTCAATGCGACATCTGTTCCAGACTTATGGAAACTACGATTAATAACAACAATAAACGTTGATGATCAGTTTATTATTAATTATTGAGACCATTAATTCAAATAATAACCAATCTATCATTTAAGTTGGACCATATATACATATATATGCCAACTTTCATGAATATCAGTTGACTCGTTTTTCAGTTCATTCGGAACATACACACGGACACTGAATTTTTATATATAAAGATTTGCGATTTATCTATGCGTTATAGACATATGATGGTTTGGTGATTTTTGATCGATTTTTTGCTTAATGCAGTGATATAACTCGCACGCGAACGTTTTGAGAGACCCTGTATATATAGTGGAAAAAAGAAATTAGGAGACTCCTTTGTGTGAATTTAAAATGAACAACGTAACTGTCACCTTTCAACATTTTCAGAATATAGATTATAGATTGAAGTTTGTTTTTGTCTCACGAAAACATACCAAATCTTGAATGTACTATGGTCACCAAACAAAAATATGTCAATGGAAAAAAAGTGACACACCAGGTTTCTTTGTGACATCAAGACAATTATTTTTATAAAAAGAAGTACCAAAATCACTAACCAAAATATTTCTTAATGTACAATATCTATGATTTTCCTGAATATTTCACTTCTGGCAGGTCTCTTTCAAATCTCCAGCAGCAATCTATTTCTGGACTTTTTTTCCCTTGATAGCGTTTTTTTATTAAGGAAATGTCCTTATGAAATCTTTCGCCTTGTTCGTCACTCATACCATATCCAAATTCTCGCGAAAGAAATCCAGATGGCAGTGCAGGATATATTTATTAAAAGACATATTACATTCCAATGGTTTGTTCAAATTATAATATCATCCATTGGGTCTTTGTAATTTTGTAAGCAACGTAAGCTTGACCTTTTGCAAATAAATTTCTACTTAAATCTACAACTGCTTGGTCTAAAGTTGTGCCTGTAATTAAGAGAAACATTCGTCGCTCGATCTTGTCTTTACCACGTAAAGCATCAAATTCTGTAGCACAAGGCTCTATCCGGACTCCAATACCAGGTCGGTTCCCTGTTATATTTGGGTCATCGAACTCCACAAATACTGCTTGTGGCAGTTTTCCCGGCTCCAACTGCTCTCTGCGTAGTGCTGGCCAATTTATTCGTCGGATAACATCCATAGCACCGTTAACCAGCCCATGATTAACATTGATGTTCCGTCTTAGCATGGCTCGAGAGCCTACACCTAATTTCAGTTGGTTTGGTATACCACCTGTTTTATTGGGATCTTCAGGTAGTGTATTCCTCTCGTGGTTTTTGACCATATGTATTAGGATTCAATGAGATGCACTAATGCAGCACTAACGGTGTATACTTTTGTGAACTTTTCTAACTTTTCTGTCATAGTCGCGTTATATGCATCAACCAGTCTAGTTGTTGGGAAAATTCTGGCCCTATCCAGTACCAGTACCTAACTAGAATTTGTATAACGCTCCCTCGAGAAGTAAAATCCACAACTAAACCTAACTTAACTCGATAAGTATTTACATTTTACAACTTAAACTAATTCAATCGAACGAAACGAATGCGAATAAAATACAAAACTAAGTACAAGGTCTTAGTGAACCTATAATAATTTATTATGATATTATAACTTACTACCAAATAATGAAGATATTTAAATCGCACAAGACAATTATAATTATAGTAACAACGTAGGTCCGTCCTCGTAGTAAATATATTAGTCTTAGATAACAAGAAATCACAACTATACCGCGTTTTAAAAACCTAGTGGCGCCATCTATCCGAATTGTTTGTTGCGCGCTGACCGATGCTTCATAATAAGTAATATTAAGAAACCACAACGATCCGCACAGATCTGAATTATTTTAATTAGCTACTTTTTATCGTTCCATTTAATATTAAAACTGCAAGTTATATACATATTTACAATCAGTGTTTAAAATCCTTCATTTTAATACCCAACTCGATATGCTTGGTAGTAAAAAAAATTTTTTTACCTCACAACATGGCGTCCAAAATCCGCCATTTTGTTTTTTTTTAAATGTCTCCTATCTAAGAACACTTGGGCTAATGAAACGAATCTAACGATACCTCAAATGTGAAAATCCGTTTAGCAGTTCTGGAGATACAATATTACATACATACAAGATACGCGTTAAAAACATAACCCTTCCTGACAGTCGGGTAAAAATACATATTGCTTAGAAACTATGGGTGATAAAAAAAATAACGCCAGATTTGGATTCAGCACATATAAATCTATCAGCTATTAAAGATAAAGATCAGCTATTAAAATAAAAAAGTTTTCAAACAAAAGTTTTTTTTTAGCCTGTGTAATTATTATTACGACGGCCTTGGCTTGATGTATGAAATTGATGCAATACTTAATTATATTGAGTGAAACAAAATAAATGTGTGCAGAAAAAATAGTTTGTAGACCAGCATTTGAAAAATAGTAGTGGTAAGGACGAACGTAACCGAGTGGTAACACAAGAATTTCCGTTGACATTACATCCGCCGTAAATGTTTTAGAATGATTTTGTTTGTTTGCATAATTACTTTGAGATGTAATGAAGAGAAAAACATCACATTAAAGTAAAAAATATTAGTTGAAAGTAGTAAAAATTGACTTATTCAAACTCCAGAGTCATGTTGACATAAGTGATGATATCAATTTCAATTTTCGATCACATAAAAACACTTGTCACTCCACTGTTTTTACTTCTAAACTGACAATTTGCAATTCAAGGCACGGAAAATGAGGTAAACAGCCGTTTTCATATATAAAGAGAAATGAGGGAGACATTAGAACAATGATAGGAACCCCGTTACGTATGGTCACGGTCTGAAGGGTGATAAAGTATACAAAAAAATTTTTAAATAAAAGTTGTTATATTTGCACAGATACACATTTCTAAAATATTTTGAGGTATTCAGGGTGTTCAGCCTAAGCGTGACAACATGAAGTGAAGTTTTTCAAATATGACAATATGATTTCTTTACAATCGAATTTAGCGTAAAATTCTGCATCTAGCCCTGTCTTTTCTTTTCCCATAAATTGTGACGTTGCCAAGTTGGAGCGAAAAATATGAAGATTCGACGAAAATTGATGCACTATAAATGCTGCCTAGTAAACGTTATTAGTGAGAAGTAACTAAACTTCTTTGGTATGTACGAAGATAAAGGATGGCTGAAATGTCTGCACAGAGTAGAAGTTTCGTTTGGGGTTCGGGGTGTTTTTTAGAAAAGCATCAATTCAGGAGATTTCAATTAGCAAAAACTTAATTTTTTTAAATGGAGCACCCAGTATAATATTTTACCATCTAAAAAAAAAACATTTTATACCTTCATATTATGTCAAGTAATTTACACTCTAAAATTGAATGTTTGTAAGAAAATTGCATTTTCAGCTTATGATTTAAAAATATTCACCTTTTTAGGTGACTAAATGTGACGTTTAAATACTTCTAGTTTTTGTGACAAAATCAAACCAGTAATTTTATACCTTTAAAAACTGTAATAAAATAAATAGGGTTTCTACAAAACTCAAAATAAACCAATATAACTAACGACAAATGAGAGAACTGAAAACTTTAGATAACTTTTTTATTAAATGTTCAAAATGACCATCATTTACTTCCATACAATAATGTATGTATGTGTTTTGTACACTTGTTCTTTGACGTAGACCCTCCAAAAAAATCCATTGTTATAAGGTCCGGTGAACGAAGAGGCCATTTATGGGGTCCTCCTCTACCTATCCATCATCCGGGAAACTGATTATTTAAATGTGTAATGATCAGTTGGGTATGGTGACTACATTCGCCGTCTATCATGAGCAAGTAATTGCTGAAGTACTTGGGGTAATTCGTTTTGTAAGAAATTTGAATAAACTTGCCCATTAACAGTTCCGTCAAAGAAATATGGGCCTATGACATCATTCCCAATTATGCCACCTCATACATTTAATGTCCACCTTGTTTGATTGATAGTCCGTATACAATGCGGTTGATCTGTTGCATAATAATGGAAATTGTTTCTATTAACTAACTCATTTTTATGAAATGTTGCCTCATCGGCAAATAATACAAAATTAAAAAAATCTCTGTTTTGCTGAATTTGTTCTCGAGCCCACTCACAGAAGGTTAACCGCTTTTCATAATTATCATCCAATAGTTCCTGCATTCGCTGTTTTATACTGAAGTTTCCCTCGAATACAACTTCTCCCGCGGAAATTAATTCCAGCGGGAAAACCTTCTTGACGGGAAAACCTTCTTGGCGGGAATCACTTAATCACTAATCTATAGAGTGGGCTGTTAGGAATTGGTCCTTTGATCTAATTCAAGTTTTTCTCACATTTATTATAGGATGAATTTTTAACAATTCTACACCTCGTGCAGAGTGGAGTCGTTGCTTTCCAATTGCACAATTTGAGCGCCCAATTGAGCACATGCATGTGCAATGGTTTAAACGCACGCTCCAAATTACCGTTTTTGAGATCTTCTTCAGTATCCCGGTTACTCTGATTATTGGAAGCAGTCTTCACGTCTCGGAACAATCATCGTTTTCAAGGATTCTTCCTTCCAGGACAAGGGAGTCCTACTGACCTCAATATGCCTTTAATGCCGGTGAAAATCTTAACACTTCTTGCTAATTAAATCGCCGATTTTCTTCCTTCCAATGCCGAATCATTTTCAGGTGAGGATCATTCTCCTGATCTTCTTCTGAGTGACCATTCTCTATAACTACTGTAGTTCTTAAAATTACGGCTTCCTTTGATTCGGCTTTATTGCAGTGGGAGCAGTCTTATGGGCACGGTCATCTAGGTAGGGAATCGGCTCGATATTCGATATCAAAATTACACTCTTGAAGGCGTTCAATCCATCTAGCAATCTGTCTCCCGAGATTCTTGAACTGCTTCACCTGCTTAAGTGCTGCATGATCAGTCTGCATAAGAAACTTCGTTCTATAAAGATACTGTTGAAACTTTTCCATGGACTTCATTACCACCACTCGTAACGCAGTAGGTCCGTTCTGGTTTCGAGAGAACTTAACTGAAGTATCCAAGCACTCTTCCTTGCCCTGTTAGAAGTTATGAGAGTACTCCCCCAATCCCTACGTTGCTTGTATCCGTGTACAGGATAAATTTCTTCCCGGTAGTGGATATCCCAATATTTGCGCCGTGGTTTAATGTCTCTTCAAGGTATCGAACACCGTTTGACAGTCTTTATCCCAGTGGACAGCTCTTGTTTCTTCTGTGAGTCGAGTTATTGGCTTGGCAACATCTCCCCTTAACGTGCAGAGCAGAGTCGTTGCTTTTCAATTGCACAATTTGAGCGCCCAATTGAGAACGTGCGCAATTCTTTAATCGCGCGCTCTAAGTTATCGTTTTTGAGATCTGTTCGACAAACACAGTTACGTTTTCCCCTTGCCCTTCAAACACCAGATAATTGTTTTGGTTTCATGAGTTTCAAAATTGTGCTATAAACCCAAGCTGTTGGTTGAGATTATGTAGGCATTTATTTTAAAATTATTTAGATTCGCATTTGTGATTTTGAAATGGAATCACAAACGTGGTGCTCAAAACATATTCGATGTAAAAACTTTGAAAAATACTTTATTACTTAATGAACAAGACTATTAAAGGGCCCAAGAAGGTTATCTATGAGAAAACGTCTAATTATAAATAAGTACTTCCATAGTATTCCTATTTTTTATTTAATTAATGGAGTTTCTTGTATTTCAGACATAGCAACAAATAAATGATATATTTTAAAATAAAACCTCACCTAAAATTTGACACTTGACACAGAAGTTTGTTCCAAGTGCTTGAACGGTCTAAAATCTGTTCGAACAAGTACGAATTTTAAAACAGAGTAGTATAATCAGAACTAACCTATAGATGATTCTAACTTCTTTAAACTTTGTAAAATATCAAAATAGACAATTATTGCTATTAATAAACATAGAAACAAACGAATTTATATGGTTAGGTTAACACATATTACGTACTTTTAGGCATTACCTCGCTGCTCTGAGCATGTAGTTGTGGCTCGAGCCACAAGCAAATTTTAGAACAATTAACGAAATGCTAGAAAAAATAATAAAACGACTTCTGCTTTGGTACTAAAAAGCTTACGCGAGTCATTAAAAAACGCGTCCGATACTTGCGTTTGTTTGACAGTTGACACAGTACACATCAATTTGCTTATCGACACTGGTCATAAGGTAGTTTACATTATATCAAAGATTATACAGAAGTTGTGTTTCGCATAGCTAACAATTTACGTCCAATTAATTAGTTATTTGTTGTAAATAAACGAAGATTCTATCAATTCAGTAAAACGATACGCTATATTTTTAAAAATAATGACTTTAGAAACGGTTCCCAAGAATTTGAAAGGTCTTAGAGCATGTTTAGTTTGCTCTCTGATAAAAGTAAGTTTAATTATTAAACTTTTTGCATCTATACCTTTTTTCTTTCTTTCTCATTTCAGTCCGCCGATCAATTTGAAGATGAAGGATGCGATAACTGCGATGAATTTTTGAGAATAAAACATAACACTGAGAACTTATACGATTGTACAAGTACTAATTTTGACGGGTAAGTTAATGTCATTTGGATTAAAGATTTTTGTAATACAATTCTTAATTTCTGAAATAAATAAATTGTTCAATAACAACATAATTGATGACAATTGCTTTCCATCTTGTAGCATATCTATATTTTCTACACATTTAATGGCATTGGCGATTGCCAAATGGTATTTTTAAAGCAATTTTCACTCTCCATTTTTTATTAATTTCCATATTCTGAGAAGGGTTTTCATCAAATCTATAGCGTAGATACTGCATATCTTTTCAGGAAATTGTCATATTTTGGTATTCATATGTAGTTAGATTCCTAATTCCTGTGTGTATATTTTATAAAGTAGTGGGTGAAACATACTTTTTTTGAGTGTACCTACCTGTATCTGTAACATATCAGTGATGTATTTACTATTTTTCATAAACATTGTGTGAGATGAATACATTTTTATAACCATTACAATTATCTTTGAGATACCAAGTACTCCCATTCTAATACAGAAAATATCAAGATTTACATTATCGAGGGCTCCTTCTATTTCCAAGAAAATGGAAAAAAATAGTTATAGGTATTTAGAGAAAATAATCTTAGATATATGTTATTCTTGTTCTTCTTTCTCTTAAGAGTTAGGCTGGTTTCTTCTACTATTCAGTCTCTCGAGAATTAGATATCCAGCTTTCTGTCGCGTGAATCATACTATATCCTCCAATTTAAGATTTTCTCTTATAACTTCGCTTCTTATTTGATCTCTTAGACTCATTCCTGTATAATAGTTCTAGATGTTTTCATCTTTGCGGCCCCCATCATATTCATTTTCGTTATGTCAGCTTGAGTTTCCCCTGCAGTATAGGTCTTACGATTATTTTGTATATGTGGACTTCACTTTCAGTGGACATATACTTGTTTTTTTATATGAGATCCCGCAGATATCCAGAGATTCTGAGACATTATTTACTTGGGTTTGTCATACCTCTTGTTCTAAATTTTTGGAATTTAAATATATATACACTGGTGAATGGGGTTGCTGTTCATAGCTATTTTACATCTTGTAGGCTCTTTTGCTATTGTCATTGCTTCTGTTTTTACAGTACAGCTTCTTCTTCCCCGAAAAATGTCTGCTGAGAGTTTATTGTTTGTCTCTGGGATGTTTGTCCCTCTTTTGAGGATGCAGCGTGAGGTTATGATTCAAAGTAGTATTTGGCCATGTTTACATGTAATAAATTAGAATTTATGCGTCTATATGTGACAATGGATGAAACATGGATCCATCACTTCACTGTGGAATCAAAACTGTCATCATCTGAGAGGAGTGTAGCTGGTGAACTACATCCGAAGTGTCCAAAGACACTACAGTCAGCTGTAAAGGTTATGGCTTCAGTATTTTGGGCTGTGCATGGAATATTGTTCATAGACTATCTCCATAAGGGAGAGACAATCAATAATGAATACTACATAGAGTTGTTTGATCGTTTGAATGCAAAAATCAAGTAAGAATAGCCTCATATGTCGAAGAAAAAACAGGTTTTTCTCGTAGTCACTTTTGCTAAATTTCTTTTATGCATTAAAGTCCTAACAAAATTTGACATTTAACATGTCATTACGGGCAAATTCAAATGTCTAGCTCTAATTAACAAACTTTTGTAGATATTTTGTAGAATTAAAGTAAATTGTATTTTGGTATACATATCGTATTCCCAGAAAAACAGCACTAAGTGAATAAAGCAAATTTTTCAGAATTGACGAAAAACTGTTATCTCATGAATGTCCAGATTTTGATATTTACAAATATATAAAAAAGTTGAGAAATATTTTCAAGTTTTTTGAAAAACGCTGATATGGGTGTGAATTTTCTCAAAACATCAATTAAATTGAAATTTTTCCATTATTTTATGAAAAACTCAGTACACATGAAAGTTTGATGATGATTATCTTTTGAACACTTAATTTAATCGCCAAAACATACCACACCTTATTTCTAAAGCAATTAATTTCCTACATAAATTTGTATTGTACATTTATTGTCAAGTTATAAAATTCATAAACAAAAATGAAATTTGTTTTAAAATAATCAAATGGCGAGGTTTACGGAAAAATATGAGTTACCTTTTGTGTAGAGCATTAAATTTCCTACAAAAATCTGTAAAATAAATTATTAATGTTGTATGAAATTTTTTCTATTGAACTAAGACAAAAATAAAAAAAAACTATTTAGCAACTTATTTTTTCGTGTCACTTGTAAAAAAAATAATTAATTTTTCTTATTCCCTCCTTGTGAACAGGTTGAAGGAGGCTTGCAGTTTTCTAGAGTGCCTGGAACAGTTTCTTGTACCTCCAAGATAATGAGTGGGGTGAAAATAACCGCAATTTTGACAAGAAGTTTACCTTACCTTTGATAGTATTCCTGGTTTCAATTCAGATACTCCACAGATTAGTGATAATTGTATATCACAAAACCTAAATACCAAGACATTTTTGGCTAGTTTTCACTAGACGGAAAAGATGTCATAGATTGATATAAATCGAACTAAATATTCATACTTCATACAATTTTTTTCACATTGAAAATTTTATTCAAATCCATTATCAAGTTACCTTGTCTCATTTTATAATCAGGAAGGATTAGTTATCACCTTAAGGAAAATAATTTCATTCGAAAAGCTACATTTTATTTATCTTGTTCCAGGCTTGCATATTACATGTGAAGAATCCATGGCTTTATATAAGTCAGTTGATTTAAAATACGTTAATTAAGTGAAATAATACTTTTTTGACTTGAATCACTGTCATGGATTAACTGGAAGAAATGTAAAATACTTACATATTTCGAATTATGTCTTTTTTAGTGTTTTTTCTGAAATAATATTTTTCTGCAGTTATCTTATTGAACAATAATGACACTTTAGTTTTATTTTCATAAGTATGTCTATTAAAATAAAATACGAAATTCTACCAAAATCAGAAGTAGATATATTTTGAATACAGATTAGTACTAGCAAAGGACCCATAGTATGAATTGTAACATGTGATTCACAAAAAGATGAAAATTCTTCTATTAATCATAATACAAGAAAAAGAAAATGGCATTTTATTTCAATATAAAACAAATAGTACCAGATAAGTTATAAATTTAAAAATGAACGATGTAGTATAGTTATATAAGACAAAAACTTTTTTGTATATAATATTAAGTAATATAAAACCGTCATATTTTCAAATTTCATAGTTTAAATAAGTAGTTCTTGTTATAACAGATTATAAGTACGACTATGTAGTATCACAATTGTTTATGGTACATAACAAAAATCTTAAAACTAAACTTCTTGTTTCAAGTGGTAGTTAACCACTTTCAACTTACAATAAATGTGATAATAACGCTACTAGGACATAAATATTTTTTAAAAAGAGAATATTTAACACTATGAAGTACCATAACCTCAATTTCATTAAAATTATTATCTTATACTTATTAACTGCATAAGCGTAGACGGATAATAAGTAGCATTTATCGCTATAAAATATAATATCTACGTCAGTACTGAACACAATGATCACGCACTGATCATTTTTTTGGTTTACTATTTTTCTTCATTAAATAAACTTATATAGAAATAGTACTCTGTTGACGAAGGTATGTAAGTTTTTTTGTATTGTTTCAAAATGGTTCAGTATTATTCGTGAGAGGTTAAAATTTTATTTGTGGTATATTATGGTTATACTGATTCGGGCAATAACGACGCCGCGCCGCGTTTCTCCTGGAATGTTCACGTACTGATCATTGTTTTGGTTTACTATTTTTCTTCGATAAATAAACTTCTCGAAATAGTACTCTGTTGACGAAGTTATGTAAGTTTTTTTGTATTGTTTCAAAATGCTTCAGTATTGTTCGTCAGAGGTGAAAATTTTATTTGTGGTATATTATGGTCATACTGATTCGGGCAATAACGACGTCGCGCCGCGTTTCTCCCAGGACGTTCACGTACTGATCATTGTTTTGGTTTACTATTTTTCTTCATTAAATAAACTTATCTCGAAATAGTACTCTGTTGACGAAGGTATGTAAGTTTTTTTGTATTGTTTCAAAATGCTTAGTATTGTTCGTGAGAGGTGAAAATTGAAATAATGCACTATTGTTGGTAAATATAAATTGAGCTTTAATTTTGTTGAATATTAATAATACATTTTTTTGTACTCAGACAAATATAAGCAATCTCACTGCAGTGTCTTAATACGATGCCGTCCCTGTACTACACCTGATTTCATGGCTTTTTCAGCGATACGACTCTAGTTTCTCCCACGCGGCTTTTTATTTGTGGTATATTATGGTCGTACTGATTCGGGTCAATAACGACGCTGCGCGGCGTTTCTCTCTGGATGTTCACTTGCTGATCGCGCACTGATCATTGTTTTGGTTCATTATTTTTCTTCGATAAATAGAATTTAATGAAAAACACTTTTATTATGATTTAGATTATCACTATTATGAAGTTATTTAAGAAAATGAATTTATAAAGGAGGTTTATACTTAGGCTTCTATTTCGTGTTTCAGAATGATTTCATTAATGAGTCCTGATGATAGTTGGGTTGCCAAATGGCAGAGAATTAGTAAGTACTGGTGACCGTATTAATACTTTTAGTTTTTATGAAATATTTATTTCAGATCGGTTTTGCCCAGGAGTGTATGCCATTTCCGTATCCGGACGCCTACCCAATAGTATTATTAGAGAAATGAAAAGTCGCGGCATTGTTTATAAAAGTAGAGACACTAGTCAACGATGATAATAGATTTTATATATGTCGAGTATCATGTCAAAATAATCTGATTTTCATTATTTTTAATAATGTACTATTAAAAATAATTATCTATTATACAAAAAATAAACTTTTAGCAGTCATGGAAATGATTTAGATTAGTCGTACCCAAAATTTTTTGTCCGGGGACCCACCTTCATTGTGGAATATTTATCACGACCCACTATTAATATTTTTAATTATTATCGTGAAATTTCTCTTTTGAGGAATAGGTACAACTTTAAAAAGAAATGAGTTAAGGGTTGATTTTTTTGTACATTCTGAGTTGTGTTTGTTTATGATTAGTGTAAAATGGGTTAAGTGGTGATTTTTTATACATTCTGATTTGTTTGTTTGTGATTAGTGTAAGATGCGTTAAGGGTTGTTTGTTTTGTACATTCTGATTTATGTTTGTGATTAGTGCAAAATGCGTTGAGTGTTGATGTTTTTGTACATTCTGATTTATGTTTGTGATTGATTAGTGTAAAATGCGTTAAGTGTTGATTTGTTTATGCATTGTAAGTTATGGTGGTGTTTATCTTTTGGTTTAGTACTATGTTTTATGCTTTACAACTAAATGAATGTATTGTTAAACGAATATTGGTTTCACAAAGCTCAGCTGAAAATAGGACCTTTTTAAAAATCAACATATCAGATTCTCGTTAATCCTCAGATATCAAACTGGGCTGGTACCGGATTAGTGAAAACGCCCTATTACTGGAAAATTATAATATAAATTCACAAAAATTACAAAAGAAGTCGAGTTTTATTTTTTAGTTTTAGGTAACAAGAGCATTTAAAGACAAAAAGAATTTAATTGTCTCTATTAAAAAACTTCATTTTAAAAATAATCGTCTAAGGCTCTGCCTATTGTAAACAGAAACATTGGGACTTACAGTTTTGGCGAATTATTCCATTGGAGTATAGAAATTGTCAATTTTCTTGAAACGACACATTCTTTTGAAATCTCTTTAAAACAAGAATGTCATTTGCGGAAACATTTTCTTCTGACCACTTTATGGAAGTAAAGGCAAAGGCACCCGGTACAGCATCATGACTAACTAAATGAAGAACAGACCCTTCATCTCAATCATAACCATATTCTTCTTCTTTCCTACTCAACACATCTTCAATTATTTTGCTACCTGTCATAAACTGGCCTTTTCTTCTTCTTCGCCGGTTAGCTACAGGCTCACAACATCTATAGTTGAACAGTTTTTCGATAATCGTTTCTATCAGTTCACTTTCTCTTCTACATCTTTAGCATCATTTTTTTTTCTATCTTTTCTTTTTGTATTGCACAGTGTGACATCCGGCCACAAGTTGCTCCATGAACGAACAAGAACTTTTTCGGGTAGATTTTCGCAAGTGGAAAAATCACATCTTTCTAAGTTCGTTTCTTTTAATGAATTTAGGACACTATCTTGTAAAAGAGGAGTTACGTTAGGGGACATACAAATTTTTACGTGGTAATATACTGGGTATGTCGATTTTCCGAGATAATCAACAATTTGACCTAGAATGACAGGACTATAAAGTGGTAGAAGAATGAAAATTGTTTTTTTGTCGATTTCGCGTTTAACTGATATCAAATTTTGTTTAACGGCAGTGACTTTTCATATGAACATTCAAACTAGATTTCTGAGAAAACTTCTTGTGACATAATTCGCAATGGAATGGCTTTTCCCCTGTATGAGTTCTCATGTGATCTCTCAAATGAGCTTTTTTAGAGAATTGTTTGTAACAAGTATTGCACTGAAACGGTCGTTCGCCAGTATGGACGGTCATGTGACGATTCAAGTTTTCGATGTTGCTGAATTTTTCTTGACATACGCGACATTTGAATCTATCCTCTTTGGAGTGATTTTGTAAATGAACAGTTAAATTAGATTTCTGGGAGAATTTTCTAGGACAAAGAATACACTGATAGGGCCTTTCGCCGGAATGACTTCTCATGTGTAATGTTATGCCGGCTTTTAGAGCGAAACGTTTCGGACAAAACTCGCATTTGAACGGTTTTTCCCCGGTATGACTCACCAAATGTTGTTTTAAATGAGAAGATATGCTGAAATTCTTCGAGCAAATTTCGCATTTAAAAGGCTTCTCGCCGGAATGAAAAATCATGTGGCGTTTTAGAACCGACATACGAGCAAATCGTTTCGGGCATATTTCACAACCAAATGGTTTATCTTGAGTGTGGTTGCTCATATGTAATTTCAAACTCGATCTTTGAGTGAACCCCTTTTGGCATATTTCACATTTGAACGGTCTTTCAGTCTTATGTATGTTCGCGTGGTTACGTAAACTTGATTGTTGGGTAAACGACTTGGAGCAAATTGAACATACGAATGGTTTTTCGCCCGAATGTATTCGAAAATGTTCGTTGAAATGTGATTTGGTTGAAAATTGTTTGAAGCAGATTTCGCATTTGAACGGTTTGTCCGTGGAGTGCGTCTTCATATGACGATCCAACAGCGTTGACTGGCTATATCTTTTTAAACATATGGTACATTCGAATGGTCGTTCATCGGAATGAATGCCCGTGTGAAGAATCATGTTCTTCTTTTGAGAAAATCTCTTTAGGCAAATTTCGCATTCGTAAGGTTTTTCTCCCGAATGGCTCCTTAAATGTATGACTAATGAATACTTTTGGCCGAAACCTTTGAAACAAATTTCACATTTGAACGGCTTTTCTCCGGTGTGTACTTTTGTATGCTTTCGTAGGTGAAATATTGTGATAAATTCTTTTGAACAAATTGAACAAACGAAAGGTTTTTCACCCGTATGGATTCTCATATGAATTGTTAGCTGGGATTTACTAACACATTCCACTGAACATAAATTGCATTTGAACGGTTTATCTCCTGTATGAATTTTGATGTGATATCTTAAATGGGATTTTGTTATGAATAGTTTTGGACAGAGTTCACATAAAAACGGTTTTTCACCGGTATGTATCCTCATGTGTTGCTTCAAGTATGCTCTTCTAATGAACTGCTTGTAGCAAATGTAACACTGCCATTTGCCGTTTATTTTTTTTAATTCGTCCCTATTAAATTTGCCACTGTGATCGTCTTCCTTCGGGTCGGGATAATCTAAAAAGTGTTTGTATTGTAAGGTGGCCCATACGTTATCTTGATGATCGTTGGCTATAAATTTATTTGAATAATTGATTTGTTTAGTGCGATATTTCTGTTTCGTTGTGTGTTTCTTGAAGTGATCGAGATATTCGTAACTTGTAATTGAAAACTTTCCGCACAAATAACAAATATTGCATCGTGATCCAAAATGTGACCTAATATGTTTTTTACTTGAAGATAAAGGTACCCGACCTGAAATACAAATTAATTATTAATTCGGATAGATTATCTATACCCAAGGGTCTCCAAACAATAATAGGCCAGTAAATAGAGCAATTTTTCTCCCAAAAGTTCAACTTAAATTGCTCATACGATTTTTTTTGCTTTGTGGTCGTCATAGTGTGCTGAATCATTACCAACAATCTCATCATCCTCTTAGGGGGGTGCTACCCCCTCTAAAATGAGAAAAACGTATTTTTGGGGGGTATTCTCTAAAAAATTTCCAATTTGTCAGTTGTGGGCTATAAATATGAATGAAAACGAACTTGAAAAATAGAAAAAAATTCCTTGCAACGATGTCAACTCCTTGGTGTGACACATCCTCCCTCCCCAAATCGATAAAATGTCTTTCTTTGGAATGTTTTCTAGAGATATCTGAGATTTTCGCTCTTGCGTAATGAGTACAATAAAAATTGTTGAAAATAATAAGTAAAATTTTTTAGCACTGATTCTCTCCGGGCCATGGAACCCTCATGTTATCCCAGAAACGTGTTTGAAGGGGATATGTGGAATCACTGCTTTCAGATAATATAAATACCAATGAAAACTCGAGAAATGTCGTTATTCAGTTTTGAAAGTCCAGTTACATGTATCGATTTCATTAATAAATTCAGACAAACTTGTATAAATCAAACGTAGAGACCGGACCTAACGGATAAGAGTTTTTTCCATGAATATTGAGGAAGGGTACAAAGAAATGAATTCTCGAGAAATAACCATCAAGAAATGGGTAGAACAATATATTTATTTAATCATCGAACTCATAGTCACTATCTGCGTCTTCGTTATCACAGTCTGGGACTATCACCGGCCAATTTTTGCGTACATTTATTACAAATACTGGTACATTTGAGACCACTCTTTTTGTATGTGCAGGTATCTCTAAATACATCCGGTTGTGCAGTTACAGAAAATCATCTTCAAAATCGAATTTGGAGCAGCTTAAACTGTAATTTCAATAGGTTCTAAAGTGACACCCTTTTTCCACCCCCAATGTTGACTGAGCGTCATGTTTACATCGTGCTACTGCTGGCAATGTTGCAGATTGCCCACTACGCAACCGGTCGGCGCACACACAGACACGACACATACAGCGGCCCGCCAGCTGCCGCTCGGATTAGGTCCCCGGCTGACAATGTACAGGTATAAAAATTTGAATGCGTTCTTCCCAGGTACATTGCTGAATAGTTCTTTTGGGTTCTTGAATGCCGTTATTTCTCCAAGGACTGATTTTATTTTCCCCCGGATAAGATACAATGCGAGTAAACGTCGACAAAGATATGTTTTCAACTACTACAAGATTGATTGAATTTTATCTAAAATTCCTGCAACTAAGCCCATTTTTATAAAGCCTCTCAAAAAGAGTAGATACTCCCCTCCAGATTCCACTTTGGTTTATGTTAATACGTGCGCTTATTCCTGAGATATCATCATTTGAAGTTATCAACTCTGTCAAGAATTTATAACACAAAAAAAGCGAACTTTCAAAAATTATCATATTTGATTGCATTACTAGTACCGACTGAATACTATGGAATTTAACAATTAAGTACTCCTCAACTCTTAATTTTAGTCGCTACAAAGATAGAAACAAGATTTCAATGATCTCGAGCATTATTTCACGCAGTTAGAAATAGTAGTGTAATGAGAGCTTAAGCTGCAATTTTGCAGCTGCTCACTTTGCGTATGAGAGATAATAATATGTCAATAGAAAGCTGAAATATTCATCTTCAAAATGACGTAAGATTCGTAAAAATCGGACATTTCTATCGGGAGTTATGGATTTTTATTCCCCGCGTTAGTTGAAAAAATGCAGCTTGCCGCGCGCCATGCAGATCGCGAAAACGCTTACCTTCAATAACTTTTTCTAGGAATACGGTGCAATTTGGAGAAATTGTTGTAAGGACCGTTTTTTTGTAAAATTTTGTGCCCTTTTTTCTGAATCTACAGTTTTTTTTGATAAGACAATTATTTTCAGAGATATTCTGAAATTACCTCAACCTAGGGGGTGATAAGATTCTTCATAAGTGATGTGCACGTTACGGCCTACAATTTAGAAAAAATATCGTTCCTAGCCCTTTTTACTGGCCTATAAAGTTATGGACTAAATTCGATCCGCCACCATCAACATTACGGGCTGCGGCAGATAATGGCTTAGGTTTAAATAACACAAAAAAATATAAAAGTATAACTTAAGCAAAATCCTTTTAGTGTTTATACGAGAAATAAAAAACTAAAAACTAATATAAAAGTTCACCTACGTCTAACCGTTCATTTTATATAAATCGACAGCTATTAATTAGAGAAAGAAAATGCGTAAGCGTCGATTTATTTGGCCGAAAGTATGAGAAAAAAAAAATTATTTAAACAAAAAGCAAAAAAAAGCAGAACATAATTATGATCATTCATCTAGTCTGTCATCGTCACAATTATGATGTTTTTCAACCTCTGATTCTTCACTTTCTTCTCCATTTAATTGGCCACAAAGATTTTCATAAACTTTTAGTGGTGCTGCCGGGCCGTTATACCACAATGGTACGAGTTTATGATTTTCCTTTATAAAATTCTTTTTTGTCACTTGTACTTGCAAAGAACTTCAAAAATAATTCAAATCTTGCAACATTTACATCACTATTTTGTACATTGTACATTTAATTTGTAAATCTTTGAATTATATATATTTTTTCTTATTATTAATGTCTTGTAGATCCATTAAATGCTCAACAATATTTTGATACTCTTCATTTTATATCTATAAATTGTATGGTTCATATGATCCAACCAAAAATGGATAGCCAATCACGGAAAATCATAAACTCGAACCATGTGGTATAACGGCCCAGCGGCACCACTAAAAGTTGAAGAAATTCTTTGTGGCCATTTAAATGAAGAAGAAAGTGAAGAATCAGAGGATGAAAAACATTATAATTGTGATGATGACAGATTAGATGAATGATAATAATTATGTTCTGCTTTAGTATAAACAATTATTGATTGTATTATCTTAAATTAATAAATTGATTATGATATTTTAATCTACTGAAATTAAAACAATGGAATGATGAGGAAATTTTATCCCTTAAATAGGTAAGCCTGGCCCTTCCAGCTGGAAAAAATTGGTAAGCCGATTTTTTTCCATTAATTTACAAAATTTCCTATCAAATGTACATTTTTTTTATCAAAATCCGCGATGATGGTAAAACATTTTTGCTTTTTATTTAAATAATTATTTTTTTATACTTTCGATCAAATAAATCGACGCTTACCGAGTGCATTTTGTTCCTCTAATTAATAGCTGTCGATTTATATAAAAATTTTGCAATTCCTCGCTCACCGGTCTTTTGAGATTGCCGGCTCCCGGACTATGTGGTTTGTTATTAGAAAAATAATTTTTTCAATCTCCAGATAATTAAAGTGTACTCGTAGGTCAACCATCACCACATTATTTTGAGAATGGATTCAAGATTCATGAATACCTACTATAAAACATATGAAATAGAAAACAAATAGAATAATAGAAATATAAACGTTCTTAAAATGGAATCTAATATAAAGACCTACTTTTATATAAAAAAATATTATTACTGTATGAAATTCAAGCCTTCAAATGCCTATAAAGAGATTGAAGAAAGAATTTTAACACTAGATGATTCAAAAGGAAAATCAAGATCTTAATCATTTTTCTAAAATAACCCGAACTCTGTTCAGGTTCATTCACTATTAATTTTCCATTGTTTATCATCATTATTGTCTATAGAAAAAATACAAGTCTGCAGTAAAGTTTTGAAGTTTCAGCTAAATTTTAGTTTTCAATTTTATTTACTGTGCATTGATTGAATTTAGTGAAAACTAATTAAGTTTCTATTTATCTCTTATTAACAATATAAATAAGCTTTTAAAATTAAAATAGAAAGAAAATTTGTTGATATTTCATCTATGATCAAAGAAATAAATAAAAAATTACTTACTTTTTCCACAAATAGGGCATTTATATTTTTGTTTCTTATTTTTAGTCTTTATACTTTTCAATGTAAACGGACATCTACTAGTTGATTTATAACTGGAAGGACCAGGTTGAGTATCCATATTCCATTCTAAATTTTCTGAATAAATAACATTTTCATCAATTATATCTGGTACATCTAAAGGTTCAAGTTTCACTTTAAATACTTCTGGATCGAGAATATTTGTCACTGCCGTTGTTTCCTCTTTCTTCATATCTGGTTCAATTTCCACCTTTACCATCATGGAAGGAGTATTTACAGAATTTGTACAATTTTGTTTAAAATCTTCATTACCAAAGGTTGCTTGTGCTTCAACATTTGGTGTTTCTATATCTAACTCATCTTTTAGTTCTTTTTTTGGAAAACAAATAAAGTTTGAGGAATCCATTTAATTTTTTGTTCAGCTTGCGTATTCTGCCTTTAATTTTACGGCAAGGAATTTGATGGTATTTTGATTGACTTACGTTATTGGACAAATATTATAACTATGAACATGTAGTCAATAATGTCATAATCCCCAATACCCAACACATCAACTGTAAATATATGTGGTAAAGGTTACCTGACATCACAGAACATACCTATCGTTGGTATCTTCTGTTGCCATAGACAAACTATAAATTTATTTTCTACAAATGTGTCAATGAGTCACGGAACTACAAAATGGGTTCGTTCCACTTAACACCAATAAGAAAGAGAGAGGTTCTTTGTGATTTGCATGGGGATATTATTTCTGAATATTTATTCTAATGAAAAAAATGAGCTGGTTTTTTTGAATAAAATAAATGTATTCAAAACTATCAAAACCAGACATTTTACTGCGGTAAAAATAGTCACTTCAGAAATGACACATGTATTTATTAAATCAACATTAATACGTTTTTGTTTTTGAAACCTAACCTGTACTTTTAATCAGTCAAACTAAATGTATTCTTATATTTTTTTACTTCTAACCAAAATTGAGCTCTGAGTAGTAATGTTTATATCAGGTAAAGAATGTAATGTACTCATAAATGTGTTATAGAAATAATTGTGAAAGTGTTAAAAAAAAGAAGTAAGCTATGCTTTTATGTAATATAGTCAATAATAATCTAAGTTCTTGACAATACATTGCTTATAATATATTTTTTATTTATAGTTCTATTTAGTTATAATGAATTAATATGTATAATTTGTTTGAATTATTTCTGTTTAAAATTTGATACAACTAGTAACAAAATGGTTATTTATTCATACTATTCCACAAAAAATCTTGTTAATAGTAAAGTCATTAGTTTTAAGTACATTTAAGTTGATATTCATGATAATGAATAACATATTCAATAGATATATATATATATATATATATATATATATATATATATATATATATATATATATATATATATATATATATATATATATATATAATAAATCTCTCAACATTTCTTAACAAATATATGATTTTCTTTAACTTTAGAGTGAATATTGATTACCAGCTTTTTTAGTTATTTGTTTTATTGTATTGTGGTACAGTAGAAACAGTTTTTTTTATAGGTAAACAGTTTTAGTTTTTTTGCTGGTTGACATATCATATTTTTTGATTTTATAAGTCCTATAGGTTATTTTTGGAAATATTTCCTTATAATAGTCTTCAGATGTGTACAATTCTTTAGTTATAGAAGATATCAGTCTGCATTTTTGAGAATAATTTAGGTGCTTTTCAGAAACTATGATAGAGTTAACCTGAGCATGATCAAAATGGTCTGAAAGTGAGTAATAAGGATCATATTCACAAAACGAACAATATGAATGGGACCTTTCTACTTTCTAACCTAGTATATTAGTAGATAAATGTGATCAGCTGATAGTTTTGTTTGTTTCTATTATTTTCTCTGTTTTAAATGTTATTAATTCCTCTTAAATAGTTATCTATGGATAATGTTGCTGATGCTATGATAACTGCACAATAATAATAATTATATACCTAAAATGGATTATACAACTGAAGGTCTATAAACAAAGAAAATGTCATAAACATAAAAACTATGAAAAATTAACATACGAAACTAAATTGATAAAAATAAAAGGTTCTTGTAGATTAAGTTTTGAATTTAAAATGAAACGACGTTTAAGAAATCTAATAAAACCATTGTTCAGGATTAGAATCTGCAATCATCTGATACATGATTCAGGATCATAGTTTCCAAAAGGCACTTCAATTTTATGTAGTGCTTTTTCGATTTTTTTTACAGTTTTCAAACAACAACTTTACTTTCAATAATAATAATAATAAAGTATTTTCTTAGAAACATAATGATAACGAATCTATTAAATTAATGAAGGATTCCTCACTATTCTTGTAGATTGAGATTGATAGAAAATAAAATATTGATAGATAAAAAAAAAGAAAACTGTCCAAACAAATATTTACCATATCAACCGATATCATTCAATTCGCCTGCTACTGCTCTAGGAGAAAAACGATTTTTTGTTGTTAAATTTCAAAGAGTGTGATCGATTGTTGATTGAAATTACTTGTTCTAACATGAATAGAGGATTCCTAGTTTTTTCCAGAAGCGTGCAGCAGGGGTCAAGGACCTCCTTTCTACCCCTGACTTACATTCATAGGATTCAAAATTCAATTTTCGGGCTTGAGACGAGGGGTGTTAAACTGCTCTGATGAGACGTAATAACGTCGAAACTAGTCAGTAACTACATCCTCTCGTTGCAATTGCGAGCCATTGGGGATGTCAATATCGACAAAAAGGTCGATTTACATTATCTTTATTTTAATATATATATCCATCAATCAATATATATACATATATATATATATATATATATATATATATATGTATATATATATGTATATATATTGATTGATATCAATATATATACATATATATATATATATATATATATATATATGTATATATATATGTATATATATTGATTGATATCAATATATATACATATATATATATATATATATATATATATATATATATATATATATATATATATATATATATATATATATATTGATTGATGGAGTTCCATTTATGAAGCGTTTATATTTGTGAAATTCTATGTGAATAGTTCATCAACAGTACCACCTTTTTGATGTAAAATTAAATGATGTTTAAGATCACTTAAAATTTTGCTTGATAAATCTAATATTGAAAAAGTTATGTTCAATACTACTTAATATGAACTGTGTAACTAGCGCCCTCTATGAGAGTCTAACAAATTCATTGGATGTATCAGCTTCCAAAACATATTCGTATAAAATCACTGGGCAAACCCCAAATATTTTTCAGTTTTCTATTTATCCTAGGATCATGTTTTTTAGTAACACACTGTAGAAATCATAACAATTGCGGTTTAAAATAAATGTATTCAAGAGGAAGATCTGCAATTTAAAATAAATCTAGTGAGGTGAATTAATATTATATTTTAACACCTCAGTTGGTGCATAGTGAGGAGTTCTTCATAAATGATTTTTTAATAATAATTTTTTTCATTTAACTTTGTAGCTTAGGCAATATTCTAAGATGAAAGTAGTAGCTTTAGTAAGTGGTGGCAAAGACAGCACATTTAATATGATGCAATGTATTGCCGCAGGCCACCAGATAGTGGCTTTAGCAAATTTGGTGCCCCATAGTAAAACTGAAATAGATAGTTTCATGTATCAAAGTGTAGGCCATGAGGCAATTGACCTAATTGCATCAGCTATGGATCTACCTCTATATAAGAGAGATACTTTAGGTGAGGAGCTTAAATTTTTTTTGTACACATTTAACTTCGGTATTTTGAACACTCAATATTTACTTAACACATTGAGCCCCTACCTAAATTGATAAACTTTCCCCTGTGCCTAAAAATGTGTTTGTGTTTTTACACTCTATATGGAGTGTGGATCCAAGAAAAAAAAGGAAAAATTTATTTGAAAGTAACAGTACGAGAAAATGATGTTCTTTGTGTGCGGTCCATAGGCTTCCTTTGGGCCCGAGGTGAAGTTTAGCGCTAAATCTGCATCCAGGCCAAGAGAGGTTCTATGGACCGTACACATGAAACATCAATTTTGAACTTTTGATTTGGAATACATTTTTTGAAGGTTGCTTGCAGAATGGAAAAACAAAATTTTGTTTGCTTTTTTATACTTTGAACAATGATTTATACTTTTATGTGAAGTGTACAGAAAAGTACGATATGTTTGGATAAATATTATATAATAGGACCGCTGTGGGCTTTGGGGAGAGCTCAGTTGCGGGCCTATGAACCATACCAGGGCTCAACGTGTTAAAATTCAGTACAATACTCTTACATAACCTAAAATTTATCAGTTTAACGTTTGAATATATATTATTTATAATTATTAATGTTCCATCCATATCTAAATTTGATGTACAGAATCGGAAATAATTTTCAGAACATTTATTGATACGTATAATAAAACTTTTGTTAGCATTGAAATCGATCGGTATCAAAACAAGAGCGGCAATTATATACGTCGATCCGTGTAATGATTTGACCATCGAATATTTAGACTATAATGAAGAGCTATTTGATGTTTTTGACTGAAAACTTGAGTTTTGAAAAGAATGCTTTTAAAAAACAACATGAAAAAAATAAGCCAACATATTTTTTGTATTTCCAAAAATTCAATATATCTGCCTTTGTTTATAATTATACCTTAGTGACATCTGTTAATTTTTATTTTTTTTTAATAATCAAAAGAGCTAATTTTCTGTAAAATTGTTAAATATGACATTTCAATACAAATTTAATTTTTATTTAAATCCGAAAATATATTACGATATACGTCCGTGAGTTATTAATACTGTACTCGATTAGATATTGTTGACTCTGCTCCTTCGTCGCCTCGTCCATAAACATCTATCTCGTACCGTACTAAATCACTTCCCGGATTCATAACGTAAATAACTATTATTTTATTCTTCTAATTTTCTTTGTTACTTAATTATGATTAGGGTGTAGTCAGAATTGAAAACAAATAAAACCTACTAAATCTTGTTTGGTTAAAAACCTTCTATGTCTAGCTATAAAGTTTATAATTAATTTTTTTAGTTGAAATTATTTTTAAACAACTGTAATTATTTATTAATCAGAGATATCAGAGATCATCCTCATCAAGCTTTTCAATCCCATGTGGATTATCGCTTTTGGCGCTTTAAATCCTCGTTTTCTAATTTTTATTTTTTTTATAGTTTGTCGTTTGCTTTGGCTGCTTTTGTTATTATTTTCCATTCTTTTCGATTCCGGCATTCTGCTCCCCAGTTTTCTATATTGAGTACTCTTATGTCCTCCTCTATTCCGTTTCTCCAAGTTTTTCTGGCCTGCCCCTTCTCCTTGTCCACAAAGGGATCCATTGCGTTATTCTTTTGATCATTTCAATTGGTTTTCTTCTCATTATGTGCCCGGCCCAGTTGAGCATTTGTGCTTTTACGTATCTCACTATATTCTCCTTCCCCAGTTCTCCCTCTATTTCTTCGTTTTTCTTTGCTCTTCTTTCTCCTTCTTGTGTTATGTTTGGATCTATTACAGTTCTCATTATTTCGGTTCTTTCAAGTTTTTCTTCTCTTTTGTTTATTACTGTTGTTTCCATCGCATACGTGATTACTGGTCTTATTAGGGTTTTGTACATTTTTATTTTGTTTTGTTTGGTTATGTTTTTGTTTTTTTAGTAGGTTTTTGTTACTTTCATAGACTTGATAGCCCTTTTGTATCCTATCCTTTATCCTCTCTCTGCTTGTTTGTCCCAACGTTATTCCTAGACAGTTAAAGGTCGATACTGTTTCAAAATTGTATTTGTTAGTTTTCAGATGGTTTGCTCTCTGTTCAGGTTTTCCTTCTATTTTCATATATTTTGTCCAGCGATTCTCACAATGCCTTCCAGAATTATGTTGAATAGCGTTGGTGACATTGAGTCTCCTTGCTTAACGCCCTTATTTGTGTGCGTCTTCTCTGATATTGTGCCTTGGAATCTCACTTTAATGTCACTCCTATTATTTCTATGACATTTCTCAATTTTTTTGGATATCCTTAATCAAAGATCAGTTTACATAATTGATGTATAGCAGTTCAAGGAGGTTTTTAATCCCTCTTACAAAATTAATCAAAACTGACTTCGGAAGTTTTGAAAATAAGCCGACGATATGCTGCATAGATTTCAAGGAAATCTGAGCAGACCAGTTGACGCAAGAGCTTTTGGTCAGGAGTCAGATTTTTTGGCACCGATTTCGAACAGACTTTATTCATGTGCATTTACACTGTTTTCGGAGTTGAAACAGTCACAGGGCGACCTGGACGTTGGTCATCTTCATTGTTCTCTCGGCCCTCACTAAAGCGCTCGCATCACTCAAAAACACGCGTAGGAGATAGAGAATTGTCCCCATAGGCCTCTTACAACAATTTATAGCACTCAGTCGGACTTTTTTTCAATTTAACGAGAAATTTGATATTGATACGTTGCTCCTGTTATTCGTCACTCATGGTTTTCGGCACAAGAAAAAAACCGCCACTGCACAAATACTATTATAGTGACGGAAACGTGTTTTGGGACGTGCATTTAATATTTAATAGTCAGACCTCGTAAAGTGGTATTTTTCCAGCAACTACCGCCATCTCTAGGTCAGGACAGGTACTTTTGGGACAGTCCTTGGATATATTGAGGTTTGTTCTTGGTAGCTGCACTGGAACTATACTGAACTGGATCAGTGCAGGCCAGTTCATGAGTGTATAGAATTAGTGCGATCGGATAGAAAGAACGATATAGTGCAGAGAGCAATAGAGAATTTGTTGATTGATGTATTTAAAGTTATTTGATGTAGTATTAACAATAATGGAAAACGATTTAGTACTTTTTGATATTTTACATTCATTCGATAACGAAGATGTAGTGTTTCCAGATAACACTTATTGCACTGTCTTACACTGCACTGGCTGAACTGATTCTAGAACCAGTGCAAGCAGTACAGCGAACTGGGTGAACCAGTTCCCTTGCACTGCTACTAAGAACAGCGACACTAGCGCTGGTTCTGCTACAAAGAACGCTTTAGTATACACTTCCTAATTCTGCCAGTGCAGCTATCAAGAACAAACCTTAATTCTAGACACTCCACAACTGGCCTGCACTAGTACAGTTCCAGTGCCTAACTTCCCGCACCACGACCGTCTGAGAGTGCCGGATTATTGGACTAGCGCAGTGCCGGATCAGAAAGGTTCTACTGTACTATTGTTGTCTTCCTTTGCACGCGCATGAGAGAAATTTCGTTAAAGACGGTAATAAAGAGGAACTTGAAATTCTGTAGCAGAGGGACGGTGACGACGATTATGAAGAAGACTAAGAAAAAGAAGAAGAGAATTGAAATTAGAATTTTTTCTCGAAGTTTTTATTAATTTTGACAATAAGAAATCTATAAAATAAGAGGTTTAATGAAAACATTGATTAAAAATTCATTTCATTTCTTCTTTATTTATATAGAAAGTCAGTCTTGCACTGCACTAGCTGAATTTTTCTCTAGACCCAGTGCAAACCAAGGTTACTAGAATAATAGAAGGTTTGTGACATGCGCATGTTTTTGTAAACAAACGATCAGCTGCTAGAACACCAGCTACGTCATTATGTTTACATTTTTGTTTTGTTTATATTTTTATGTCAAACAAAACCTCACTAACATTATGTTCGAGTTATGAGGATGTGTGTTATCTCTTGCTGATCTGGGTATACAAACGAATATATTTCTAACTAACGAATTAACAGCTGTGAAGAACCGGTGACGTCACGTGTCTACTGCGCATCTTGTTATTGTCACAAACCTATTATTCTGGTGCAAACAGTACAGTGAACTGAGTGAACCAGTTCCCTTGCACTGCTACTAAGAACAGCGACACTAGCGCTGGTTCTGCTCCAAATAACGCTTTAGTATACACTTCCTGAACTAATTCTGCCAGCAAACCTTCGATTTATATTTTTCCCATCACCCTAGACTCAACCTATTAGTCATTCCTTGCAATATTTTAACATAAGTATTTGTAGGTATTTCTAATGAAAGAGGTAAAATTTATGAACCTTCCGAGAGCGATGAGGTAGAAGACTTGTATTTATTACTCAAACAAATAAGGAATGAAATTATATTCGAGGCTGTGTCTGTTGGAGCTATTTTATCGGATTACCAAAGAGTAAGAGTAGAAAATGTGTAAGTATACATTCAAATAAATCAAAAATATAATTTCAAGCATTTGAAATATTTCAATAATTGTTTTAGTTGCATAAGACTGTCGCTGATACCTTTGTGTTATCTCTGGCAGAGAAATCAAATAGAACTTCTTGACGAAATTATAAAATGTGAAGTAGATGCTAAAATTATCAAAGTAGCAACATTAGGTTTGGAAATTAAACACTTAGGAAGATCCCTTAGCTCGTTACAACCTCATCTATTAGCAATGCATGAGAAATATGGGATAAATGTTTGTGGAGAGGGCGGAGAATATGAGACTTTAACGTTAGATTGTCCTCTATTCAAGAGCAGAATACTAATGTAAGTGTCCGACCTTTACACTAGTTTCATTAAAAATTTCAATTGTATTTAGTCCAGGAGCCCGTAACACTGAACGTCCCGTTGTAGCGGAATCAAAAATTTTTTAATCAAATAAATAGAACATAAGTATAGGAATAAATTAAGCTCGGTACCACTTTTTTGCCAGAAGTCTGGTATACATATTTGAAGTATGTGATGAGGACTAAAAGATCTCCATCATGCCCAAAACTTATTTTTATGTAATTTTTAGATATATCTTTGTGTCGATTGAATTTAGAACATAGTACAGTGGTGAAAATAATATTCCTTACATATTTAATCTATAATGTTTGCAGTGAAAACTCGGAGATCGTAATGCATTCAGATAATCCTATAGCACCAGTAGGCTATCTCATATTCAAGAAATTGTCACTAGAAATCAAACTGCCAGCTTTAGATTTACAAAGTAGATTGGAAGGCTTACCCTTAAAGGACAGTAATGGATATGTAACTGATCATGAAGAGGAAGCGCTTCAATATATTGAAAATGACACAGGTAATATATATGTTTAAATAATCTCACATCAATATCGAACAGCTAATACTACAGTTCGGAGACTGAAACTGTTACTAATTTGTAAGCGAAATTATATACCAAGACTCCACTTGAACATTTATTCAAGAAAAACTAACAAACTTACATATATCAATACCTGGCTGAAAAACCATTGCTTGTAGCAGAAGTTTAATTTTACAGGAAAGTGAATGATGTCCAAAACTTAATAAAACGGCAACTGGCAAACTAAAGACCAACATACAACGTTGTTCCACTAAATAAAACTTATTCAGTTACTTTTTAACGTTTTAGAAGACGAATCCACCGTAAACTCCGATTATGTAGTTAACTATAATTACACTTCCGATGGTATAATACAAGAAGCGTCTTCTGTTGGAAGTAGAGAAGGGTGGATATTAGTAGGCGGAATTCAAGGAACTTCTCGTAATGCTGCCGAATCTATGGCGGAGGCGATGAGTATCTTACAGTGTAGGTATGCATTGTGATATATTTAAATAATCTTTGCAAATTTGTAAATACCGATCAATTATTAATTTTAATAACATGCCATATCCATCAATATAAGTATCTAATGAGTTCTACCCCAAAAAGAACCACCGATCCTTACAAGGAGTATTAAAGCTTCACATGGAGTTAAACGCTTTAGTCCTGGAGAGACATTAAAGTTAGCTTCAACCCGTAGAAGACCTAGCTCAGAAGCTAAATCCTATCATCTTATCAGTCTATTTTCTTTTTTTCTTTCTGAAAACGGTGGAATAAAATCATTGTTCCTACATAAGAACGGAACTGTCTACATAGAAATCAATTTGCATACCAAAATGGTATGTCGATTGTTTCTGCCTTGCTTAGTCTAACCAAAAAACTAGACCAAGCTTTGGAGTATAAAAAGATAAGGCTATGTAACTTTAGAGAGATTGAGGGTTCCTTTTCCAACACGCCACGACATTCCATCCATCAGTCACTGGTAGGACGACGAGTCGAACTAAGCACTGTGACTTGCAATATGGCAACCTTGAATTAGTCGTGTTATCAATATCAATTGAGGGGATAAAGCAATAACTGCAAAACAAACCGGAAGACGGATAGACCCAAAGCGTCTGCCTATCGCTACTACTATGGTCATGATCATCTGCTAATAAATCTAATCAACGCAAGATACGGAGATAACTGTGCTGAGTTAGCATGATGGTATAGTTTGGGATGAAATGCAATCTGCCCTAACAATCGCTCAGAGATGGTGTGTCAATGAAGATCTAAGCATAAACCCCTCAAAGATTACCTAGTCCCATTCATTAGGAGGAATAAATAACCCTTAGAATGAACTAGCCCTTGAGTCAGATATTAAATATCTCAGGGTTATTTTGAGACAGCATCTTCAAGCATTAAGCCATAAGGCACGAAGGCTTCAGACAACTGCTGCAGAATGGTCGGAGGTATACTCGACTTAAACCCAAATTGTTGAACTGGATGTATGAATCCATTGTGGGACCTATCATGAGCTATGCAGCTTTCGTATGGTGGCCAAGAATAAAAACCAATATTGCGGTAACAGGCGCGACACGGTCATGTCTCACGGCAGTATTACGAGTCATTTTAGTCTTACCCTATTTGAAGACCTTCATAGAAAATAAAGCAATAAAGGTATACAAGGAACAGAGCATGAAGCCTGATAACCTGACCAGCATCTCGGCATTCTAAAAGTATGTAAGGTGTCCACAAAAATGATGGTGAACTGCCATGGACAAATGCAGAGATTTCGTTCCCACGAGGCTCATTAATTTGCTAGACTGTTGGCTTGAAAAGGAATATATGGTCCAGGAACCAAGCTTGATATCGCAATGGGCTCAGAACCTTCCTTACATGCGCAGCTCGTTCAGCACAATCTTCTTTTGTGGGTATCTGGTTACACCGGAGTGCACGGTAATAAACAATCCTCTCATCTGGCGAAAAAACACAATTCTTACAGGAACAAAATCTTTCATAGCTTTCCTCCCATCATGTCATGTTCATAAAAAAATAGGAAAACAAGAAGAAATCAGACAAATGGAATAAGACCCCAAGTCTGAAAAGGCCCTTTCATTGAACAAAGATGAGCTAAAGAGAGTTAATGGCATGCTTACTGGGCACTGTTAAGTGAAATACCATCTAAAGAACATGGGAGAAACTTCTGACAGCTATTGTTGCTTTTGTAAGGAACCAAAGGAAACCAAATCCATAAACAAAACTACGGTACTCACATTCAAGGTTTTAGAGCCAGGAGAGGCAAACCCCATAGCTCCCAGACAGGTAGCTCACTTTGCAAAGTCGTTGCCACCTGACTAGTGAACAGGTCGGAGTATCTTACGCCCAGCTCATCTAATCTAACCTCATCGCCAAGAACATAAAAAATTAAACACGAATTTGGAGTTGAACCCAGTTTTAAACAGCTAACATCCAAAAGTAATCATCGTCTGTCATTTTTTGGACTATAATAAAATTAACAACTATATATTACAACAGACTTGTATTCCATGTGACTTCTCCAGATATGAACAGACTTTAAACCTAACAATAGAATTGTTCGTACCACTGAGGACAATTAAAGTCAACCACAGCAAACCCTGGATTACACTAGCTTGTTTAAAGAAATAGATCTAAAAAGAAAACTTTAGGACAAGTACGTAAAAAGTGGTAAACCTGAATTCTATCCTGCATATCAACAACAAAACAATCTGGTGAAAAGTAAAATGGATTATGCAAGAAGAAACTGTGAAAATGGACTGGTGCTTGAAAATTCCCAAAAACAGATTTTCAAATATGTAAACCGAAACCTGATGTGCAAGGTAACTTCCATAACATTAAAAGATCCAATCACAGGAAAGTGGTAAGTGATTGCGAACAAGTAGCTGAAGCATTTGCAGACCAATTTGAGCAGACATTTACTAAAATCAAGAATCTTAATGCATTGCCTAGTTTGCCTGACAATACAAGAATAATTCCCAGCATAATTACCATAAATTTCACTGATGCGAAAGTAGAAGAAGCCATTAACAACTTGAAAAACCATTCCAGTCCAGGCTCAGACCAAATTTCTACAATATTTTTAAAACGCTGTGTAAAGTCCATAACATCAACTCTGAGAGAAATCTTCAAGGAGTGTATGGAAACTGGGATAATTCCTGATATGTGGCGCCAATCAACTTTAATCCCTATATTCTAGAAAAGAGACAAAGGTCTAGCGTCAAACTATAGACCGATTAGTTTGACGTGTCATCAGTGTAAAGTTATGGAGAAGATAATAGCAAAGGCACTAACAACTTTCTTAATAGAAAATGAAATTGTACCCAAAAGCCAATATACGTTTATGCCTGGTCGATTCACAACAACAAATCTTCTGGCATGTCTAGACAAGTAGACCACTGCTTATAACAATGAGATGAGATGCTACGGATGTCATATACCTGGACTTTGAAAAGGCATTAGACAAAGTCCCTCATAGATTATTGTTACACAAACTAGAGCATCTTGGAATAAGAGGGAATCTTTTGTTCCTAATTTCATCCTTTCTCCAGCTTAGGCAGTTCCAAGTGAAAGCGAATGGTACTTTGTCAACCAAACACGAGGTTCTTAGAGGAGTACCTCAAGAGTCTGTTCTTGGTCACCTTCTCTTTTTGATCTACATTAGTGATCTTGCTGTGAACATTAAAACAAATATATCATTCTTTGCTGATGATACAAAGATTTTTGCCAAGTCTGCTTTTGAGCGGCAGTTACTCCAAGATGACTTGCACACAGTAGAGGAATGGACAAACTCCTGGAAAATGAAGCTCAATGAAACAAAATCCAGTACAAACATCCATTAATATTTGAGTACCTTTGTTCGAGATATAGTTGTTGATATTTTATTCTGGAAGAACAATTTCTCATATTAATCCACATTATTTCAAATAAATATAGTTTAAAAAATAATATAAAACGCTTTTAAAGCAAACTAAATAGTTAAAACCTTACCGGTTTAACTACACCGTTATGGCTCGATACAAATTTCGACGAGATGTAGGTATATGAACAGCGAAGCCATTAAACGAGGGTGTTATCAATTAAGAAACTATAAAGTGAAGAATAAATATAGTTTTAAAAAATAAAAAACCGGATAGATAAATTAAGAATAATTTTCAGAATAAGCTTAAAATAATGATGAATGAAAATTATTTTGTGAAAAAGCATCGGGCACTCAATGTACAAGAAATATGGAACAAAGTACCCCATCCAACCCCTCACTTTTTACATTAAGTTTGCAATGTTTATATTTGTGGTTAGGTTAGGTTTGGACTGAATATCCAAGATGTAAATGAAATCATTACTAGTATTAAGGAAAATTGACGTGCATGTTAATTGGTCTTCCGTCTTCCATTATCCGTAGGGTACAATCAGGTATTTTTGTATATATACGGTTTTAACAAATAGAATAAAAGCTCCATTTTTGGACAATTTTGAATAAATACGAACATAACGCGGATACCAGATTTAGAGCAGGAGTAAAATCAATGAATCATATATTTCTAGAAGTATCGACATTTCAGAAATATGTTAGTATGAACTTTCGCAGCCGTCGTCTATTGCATGAATATTTCTTGGGCTATTGGCTAAAATCACGTGTCACTAGATGGCGCTGAATTTGGCTTCTATAGCAACAATACAATGTATACGGGTGTTTGATACTGTTTATGGTTTAAGAACCTATTTAACATCATGGAATATATCAGACCAAAAGAAGGTGGTCAAGAAGGAACAAATCCAAAAACCAGTTTTTGTCTAAAGACGTCAGGTCTAACTCCCAGCCATCATGAGATAATGATTAATCTGAATGATGTAGTTAAATATTGGAAATACATTTTTTTCATGTAAGTACAGGAGGAATAGACTCGAAAATGTACAAGAAACTACCAAAAAAGTGCACAGGAGTTTTATTTGCCACTAGAATAGGATTTTAACAACTGTACATATATAACACTCCAACTTTTACCACGTTTTTATTGTTTTCGAAGTGTGTTTGTTTTTACTTAGAAAAGCACTTTAAATAGGAATATTATTTCACTAAAATGTAAAATAACTCTATCTATTGTTTATATAACAACAAAATTATCTCATATTCTGGCTTTGTTGTTCACCTCTATTGAAGTTTGAAAGAAAATTAACAGATGTCGTCCGCTTCGTAATTTCTGCGAATTAAGCCGTCGTGGAACTTGACTATTCCGACTAATTTTCACCGTAGTCAGAATCAGCATCTAGTGTCTAACAGATCAATTAAGAAATATCTAACGAAGATATTGATGATACTTATCAATTCTAAGTTTTTAGTTATGTTTAACGTTGTGAGGAAATTCATCAAAATATTTTGATTCATTATTTTCACAATTGATTTCTACTTAATAAACATTTATATCCTTTTTCAGTGGAATTATCAAAGTACAATCATACTGTGAAAGATGTGTGTTCGGTTACAATGTTCATTGGCGATATGGCGGAATATGCTGCTCTGAATAAACTTTATGTTGATACATTTAGTTTTCCAAACCCACCCACTAGAGCTTGCGTGCAAGTGCCCCTGAATGCTAATAACCCAGTAAGGCTGGAAGCTATTTTATGGAAAGAACCATCTACTAATTCTGGCGATAAAAACGTTGAAAGGTAAGAGGTTTTAAAGACAGTAGTAGCTAGTATAGTTACAGATTTGAATAAAAAATAATGGGAAATAGTAGTAAAAACTAAAATATATGTAGAAATATAGAT
This sequence comes from Diorhabda elongata, assembly GCA_026230145.1. Taxonomy (NCBI): domain Eukaryota; kingdom Metazoa; phylum Arthropoda; class Insecta; order Coleoptera; family Chrysomelidae; genus Diorhabda; species Diorhabda elongata. The sequence goes on from CM047932.1 coordinate 20,029,868, forward strand.
GAATTTCAATTTAACTGTATTCGCAAATAAAAAATTTTTCAACAAACCTAAATGCATACGAAATAGAAAGAATTAAGTCAAAAATTACTGAGTTACGCCTGTAGGTTCCTGTATTAATATACAAGGCTATACAATCTATTGAGCCGCTCAAATTGAATATTGTTGTGGGTGGTCGATCCTCATTTTATCCCTAATTAATTACAGCTTATCACATATTTTGAAGCATCAACTATTGTTCTCCATTTCTTTCTGTCCTGCATCTGTTTCTGTTACGTACTCCCAGATTCTGCACAATTTGATCTTTCCAACTATTTTTTTGTTTACAAGGCAATATTTTCATGTTTGGTTTTCAGTTAGACATTGCAAAAACAGGAGGTTCTATCCACTAACAACTGAAACGAGGTTTTCGGGAAAGTACTGTATACAAAATTTTTAGTGAAATATTACTATCATCCTATGTCTTTGTTTAAGCTATCAAAGGATTAAGAAGCTTTAGAGCTATTTAGGCAAATTCTGTTTATTTTTGACCTCACTCTCTATGTTTCTGAAAAATAAGTTTTTGTAGAGAGCTACATTTTTCCCAACAAAAACTTTAAATAACTTAAAACTAGCATTAGTTAAACATTGTAAAAACAGGGGGCTCTATCCACTAACAATATTACCAGTAATTTCAGAAGAATATGTTTATAAATACTAATGAAATCTTCGCAATATTTTCATTACATATTTATTCGCAGACAAACCATACATGTGCAGAGCAGATCACATTGGGCACCAGCAAATATTGGACCATACAGTCAAAGTATCAGAGTGAAAAATATCATTCATTTAGGTAAACATTGATTGTGTTTTAATATTTCCATTAAAAAATATTTTTTCAGCTGGACAAATTGGATTAGTACCGGGTAGTATGGAAATGGTCAAAGGAGGAATAAAATCTGAATGTAGGTTGGTTTTAAGACATTTAAAGAGAGTTTTGATGGCTGTGGATCCTAAATTTAGTTTGAGAAATGTTGTACAGGTAATATATTCTAAAAAATAAATATTTTCTTTGTCATTAGGTGTTCGATCGGTTGGTTGGTAGTATTCAGCTGAGATCCCCTATTTTTTCCAGTTCAGCTTTATGCGATTACATTGAGAAAAGTGAATGGTTTATTTCAAAAACAACCAACGTTAAAAAATCTAATATTTGAGAAATCGATAAAAATTCGATAAACTGATCAATTTTTTTCTAAGCTCCTATGTATTAGGAGAAATATTTTTTAATACACTTGATGCCAATAGGGTATTTAGTTTTTGTAAAAATAATTGAAAAACTATCATATTTCGCTTTTTTTATTGAAATACATAAACAAAAACACGTTTTACTACAAGAATTTCATGTTTTTCAACTCTAGTAAAGTTATTCGTAACCACTGCTATTATCATCTTTGTCAACAGTTGGTGCCAGAAAAAAATGACCATTGATAGGAAATATGTGGGTTATTTATCTTTGATAACCTTCAAACATTGTACCAGCATATAGTGGAAATAGATCATAACATGGTTTTTATTCTAGTCAGCACATCCATAACTGAAGATAACTAAATGATCATTAGAAAGATCATTATGATAAAGATAATGCAAAACCTTTTTTTGCAACATCTTCAGTGTAAAAATACATTAATACTGAATCATCCGCCATGTCGTGGATCCCAAAACATAGTGCCTCACTTTCAAAAAACACAAAGCTAGTTCTTATATGTGGTAAAGGTAGATTTTGCTCAAAGTCAAACGATACATCCATAAATATGCCTTCTCTTGCTTTTAGTTTATAATGTCTATTTAATTCCGTAAATTTATTGGCTTTTCATAAGTGCTTCTCTTCTTATAATCAAAATCAGTTCATCACAATGTGAACAAGTGTCTATTGTTACCACACCGAAGGAAAAGTTGAAGTCTTTTTTAAAGACATTGAACTATAATTTAGAGTCCATTTATGAACATTTTGTGCATCTTCTCAACACTCAGCCCCTCAGGTAAAAACACTTAGTCATGATTATCTAGTCTTGAGTTATGAGTCTGCCTAACCCTGAAAGATTTATTGTGTTGTTTTATTATTGTTATTTTCAGTGGGCTTAGGTTCTTTGTTGGGAAATGATGAAGTCCGAAATGTTCAGTTTATTAAACAGAGTTTCAAAAGGTACCTTTTGAATCGTTTGACCATACTTGTTTTGATTAACAAAACTCTTGCTAAATAATCATCGGATTGCTGCTCGATGGTTAACAATTCTTGAGATTTGCCTGTCATTTCATTTCGCTTTTTCGCTGTCACGTGAACATATCAAAAAGTGCTTATTGCCTATATAAAACAAAATAGTGTCAGGTAAGGATAGGGTCAAGATTGGGACAGGTCGGGTCAGCTGTCAATTTGATGAATTCTTAACACTTATAAGTTGTAGAACTTCATCTGGGGTTTAAAAGACACTTTTGTCATGCTTTCCATGGGCATCAGAAGGAGGTATACCAGAAGATTTAATAGAATCCTGTCGACCTCTGGTAATACTATGGAAGCTCAAAAAAATGAGTGACACACCACTTCTTCTTTACCTTTGTATGCATGTATGGATTTGCGGTCTCGTATACACTGAGACCCAAAGGATCTATTGTGCCCCCCTTTCTTGCTGCGATACTGGACAACCCAATGTTTACAACTGATCTGTTAATTCCATTACTTTTAAAAGTCTAGAATGTGGGATGGCTTTAATTGCCAGAGATCTTCGTCTTCTATTTCATACGCAGCCAGGAGTAGTGCTCTGGAGTTTCACACTTCGAGAGAATCTGCACGCCACATTATCTGCTAGGTCTAGCGTCTTCAGGTATAGAACTCCTGTAGATTGTTCTTATATAGGTTGATACATTCAGCAGATCTACTCTGGTTGTGTATGGTGTTAAGTGGTGTTTTCTCTGTCCCATTTTCTAGTATATACAAGAACAAGATTTTATAGAATAAGTCGCGCCCTTCCTCCACTAGGTTTTGTACACCAATTAAGTTACCATTTTACAAAGAAACTACTGAGCTTTCCAAAATTGAAATCAAATGTGGAAGATCAAATGATGAATCTTATGCCAACAAAAGTTATCATGAGATAAGTAATTATCAACAACGTTCTTCAACTTTCCATGATAGATGAAAATATATTTGCAGCAATAACAGACACATCTACACAGACCTGTGGAATATGTGGGACTACACCCCAAAAAGATGAATAACACCGATGAAGTTTTGGAAAAAGAATTTAAGAAAGATTTTGTAAATTGAGGTGAAATACTCATGCGGCTATTCCCCCTGGACTATACATAGCCTACTATTTTCAAAATTCAAATTGATAATTTTCTAACTCGAATTTTGTAATATAATTTTTCAATATTGAATCACCGTTTTTCCCTTCACAGCAAAAAATATTGTTTATATGTATTTATATATTTGTTCCATTGCAAAAATATCTTTAAATAAAAATAGTACCTTGAGTTCAAATTGATGAGTGTAATTTTTTTAGGGAATTTGTTATGTGACTGACGTATCGTATATTGCACCTTGTAGAAAAATATGGGAAGAAAGAACTAACAATGCTATCGTTGATTATGTAGTTGTTACTGGATTACCAAGAAATGCTACAGTGGAATGGCACGTATGGGCACATAAATATAACAACCTATTTGATTGTAAGTTCACTTTTGTAATACATGATTTCAAGTATACTAACGTCAGTGAGATGTTATAAAAATAATTTTGGTTCATTTAAATTAACTTTGTTATGTAAATTAATATATGTCGGAATAAGTTTTAAGTAAAATATAATATTTAAACAATTTATCATTCCGTGATATGGTTTATGGGACAATCAGTATATAAATTCAATCCACCTAGACACTAGGTGTTTCATATTAAATATCAACTGTTTATATTCACATGTGTTTAAGAGTTAAGAGTGATCCACTTACACATTATCTTTATTGTTATATACAAGGTGTTTCTAAAAAGGTGATCCCATCTATAGGATAGATGGAAAACTGAAAAATATTTGGTATTTGCTTGAAACGCCATCCATATTCAAGTATTCAGATTACCGCCATTGAAAGCTTTTACATCAAGCGAAATTCCCACAAAAATAAGCTCTCCCAATTCGCATAAACCTCCATAAAAAAACAATAGTGTTCTTAAGTATAATATTCAATAGCATGTTAAGGTGATGCTACTATCCCATCCAGTAGATACTAATACCCATATTAATGATAAACAAACCCGGAAACCCTCCAACCGAAGAGATTACAGATCAATAAGCCTCCTTCTCATAATATCCAAAGTTTTCGAACGGTTATTATTGGGACAGAATATATGCAGTGATTATTGAAGAACTTATACCGCAGTATCCTCAAATAATACCTAGAAGGGACACTTTAGAATTAAAATCATAAAAGTTTACCTCAGGGCAGTGTTCTGGGGCAGATCTTGTATCTACTATTTACACTGATATACAATCCACACCAAGGACACTCATAGCAACGTTTGCAGATGATAAAGCAGTAATTTTATCAAATAAATATCCAACTCAAGCATCAAAAATTTTTAAAACCATCCAACATTCCTGGAATCCTGGTTCAAACAGTGGAAATATATCAAACTAAATTATGTTTACCACAAAAAACATCGACTGTCCTCAAATTTACATTATTAATAGCATTATTCCAGTGAAATATCTAGACCTCCATTTATACCGAAATCTTAGATAGAAGAAACAACTAGACATATAAATCAAAAATATGTATTGGCTAATAAACAGAAAATCGCAGCTAACAATAGAAAAAAAAATTCTAATATAAAAAACCGTACTAACCCTTTTATGGACATACAGAGTCGAGATCTGGGGATGTAGCAAGCCTTCAAATACAAAAATTATTCAGTCATTTCAATAAAAAACTCTGCAAATTATGCTCGGCGCTTAGTGGTATGTCTCAAATTTAACGATTCACCAAATATACCATTCATCAACGATGTTATCAGAACCAACTCAAAAATATAAAAACCGCTGTGCAAACAATGGCAACCAACTAATGAACACTATTCAACCACTCACTGTAGGATAGAAGACTAAAAAGACAAGATCTGCAAGATAAACTCGCAGAGAACCATTAATGAATTATACCTGCCACAAGACACTCATCTCCATCATACCATTTACTTATCACTCGATAGAAATATATTGTTAATGTGAAGTGTTTTCTTATTTATTTAAACAATTACCAAAGGTGACATGAATTTTCACTTATCAACGTTGGATAAAGAAGTAGTGAGGCCTCGGGCTAAAATCGACTAAGGGCCCACTTCAAAATCAGCTTAAACTTTTTTAAATGTAATATATTAGTTTTAAACTAAATATCTTAATATATATAAATCTCGTGTCACAATGTTTGTCCTCAATGGACTCCTAAACCACTTAACCGATTATAATAAAATTTGCACACCATGTGCAGTTCGATCCAACTTGAGAGATAGGATAGTTTAAATCTCAAATTATAGTCGCAATTTTAATTTATTGCTAATTATTCGTCTGTTATTATTTGACAGTCAAAATTATCTGTTAACTCCAAATGATTCTAACAGATGTCGATACCTTTCGACTGGGTTGAGTAAGTAATCAATAGATGGCGCTGCTATGGTAAATCTACGAACGTGTCATATAAGCTACATTTTCACAGCATAATTACCACGTGTTGTTGACGCTATAAAATTAATTAAATTTATTTTGTAGTGAACGAAATACCGCATAATTCAATTATTTCCACTTTTTAAATTTTTGGTGTTAGCATAGCCGGCCACGTGTTACTTAGACTGAAATGTTAATTGAATTCATATTATAATGAAGATAATACAGTGAAATTAATCCTGCTTTTTACTTATTTGTGCTTCATTGATCAAAACTTTATAATTTAATTTGAATATATGTATGTAAGTAAAACATTGTGCACCGATTGGTGTTAAATTAAATTGAAAGTATTTATAATTCAAAAAAAGAGACATTAATGTTTAAAAGTTTAAGACTGTCTGCCTTGCCTACCTCATTCATGATGTTTAAGCGTCACATGTTATTTACTGTATTATACTGTAATATACTTATTTGTTATAAAATTAAATGGAAATAATAAATCTGATAAATTTTTATTTTGTATTGATTTCTGATTAATATCAAGTGTAAGAACATTTTAATTAATTGTGTTCAACGTACTTCCCCTTCAAATCTCAATCCAGTGAATTTGTATACCACCATCAACATTTTCGTCTTTGTTCGTAAATAATTTCATTGTACTAAAGGGTTATAGTAGTAGAAAGTCAAATAAGGAGATCACCATTTTTTTTTTCAAATACCATCTGTGTAAATAAGCATAGTGGACTCCGTGTCTGATGTTCTTTTATCGTTCCTCTTAGATTGTTTACTATAATGTAATATAACAAAAACTTCAGCCACAGCAACGCGTGGCCGGGTCAGCTAGTATATTATAAATAAGAATAAATTCAATTCTTGGATCCAATATAGCTTTTAAAATAAATGATCACATTACTCATTTTGCGATAACCCTACCTGCTCGAGGCCTGGGGTTCTAGCGCCCCGTAGATACTCCCTAAATTCAACATTCAACGCTAACCTAGTAGTAATAAAATATGAGTAGTGATTGTAAATATCCAAATTTACTTTTTTAGTAGAGAACAGAATTCGATTAATTAAAACAATTCAACATTTATATATATATATATATATATATATATATATATATATATCGTTGCTACACCCACTCAATACATACAGTTGCCAAGGTACTGATAATTTTCACATAAAAAGATGAGTTTTAGATTGTATAACAACATAAAAAAGCCGTCGCATTCGCCAAACTTCGGACTCTTCCATCATAACCGAACAGGACCGGCTTCACGGTGCTTGTCTTGAACGAGTTTTATTTATTTAATAGAGAATAGAGTTCGATTAATTAAATCTCAACATTTATATATATCGTTGCCACACCTACTTGATACATACAGGTGTCGTAGTAGTGACAAATTTGATATGAAAAGATGAATGCCAGCCTAATTTTAGATTGTATAACAATATAAAAACATGAAAAAATAGCCCTCGCATTCGGCAAGCTTTAGACTTATTCATCATAGCCGAAAAGGACCGGCTTTACGGTACATATCGTGGACGAGTTCGTAACATTAATTAGCAAAATCAACCCCATAATAACAGTCCAAACTTCTTCATTGTTGTGTGAATGTTGGGTGCATACCTAATCTGATATATAGTGTAATGTGGAAGGAAAACCTTTTTTATTTTACTTTACACAATCTTTTGCTTTTCATGTGGTTAGTAACTAAAAGACTTTCATAATTTTTTATCCAAATCTAATATCAATATAAAATTTTCATAACTGTAGTCTATTCAATTATTAAAAGTATGTTACAACTAAATAATAAAGAAATAATTTCAATATTTGAAATTAATTAATTTCGTTTTGCTTTTGTTATATGGTCTGAATTGTTTATTTTTCAGATGAAGAAAGAGGAAAGTTTGTGGATAACTTTTCAATATCAATATATCGTCGTTGGAATCACGAAAATAATATTTCCACCATATTATGCAGGATTAGTCATCCAGATGAAGATGCAATTATCAAACTTTCCATTTTTAAAGAAGCCATCGATTATACTATACAAAAACTTCAACAGGGATATGAAAGTGACACTTCCGTCATTAATTTGAAAATTTTCTATTCTGTCACCAAAAACATTGATTTAAAAGTTATCTTAGAATGTATAGAAAACACAAAAAAACACATAAGTTTAAGTTATACTTTAGTACCTGTAATATCTTTGAAAAACAAACAAATATTTCTGTCAATTTGTGGTATTAGAATGCTCAATTAATCGATATAAAATAGTTACAAAATGTAAACAGCAAAAATATGTAAAAATAATTAAAATTATCTATCTGTTTATAGCTTGAAATATGATTTTTATTTTAAATTTTATTTGTTATAAACTAGTTTCCAACGATAAAAGACACTACACTTGGAAAAAGTTATCGTTGTGGGATTGTGGCAATGAAATACCAAAGTATTTTTTAATATGTATACCGCGCTTATGAATACGTATGTATAAATTATCGAGAAATTGATTAATCGAGAATTATGGTGTCTAAAATATTCATATGACTCATCAATACCTACCTGCTAGTTGAACCAAAAGCTGGTAGAGTACATGGAGAAAGAGGTAGGTGAGTATCAGTGCGGTTTCCGCTGTAACCATTCCACTGTTTATTCCATATTTACGTTCCGTCAGAAGACCTACTAGTACAATGTCAATCTTCATCCCCCCTTCATTTATTTCCGCCAGGCGTACGACAGTATCCTCAGAGATCAGCTGTTGGAGGACCTGGTGGGATTTGGCGTCCCAAAGAAGCTGGTGCGTACGGTTATGACATTGAGGAACGCCTCTGGTAAAGTGAAGGTATCGGGGTCTCGGCATAGTTTCTCTCGTTCCAAGTCAGAGAACATCGCACTTCCCTGTGTACCATCAATTCAAATATATTGTGACCGAAAACTATACAGGGGGGCAACTTACTTCAATTAAATAAAAAATTATAAAAAATACGATTTATCAAAAAACATCTTATTTCAGTATTATTAGAGTAAAATAAATGTACTGGTTTATTTTTTAAGAAATAAAGAAAACTTTGTCAAAAAAATGAAAATATAATTATTCATTCATTCGATGATAATAAAGAAAGAAGTTTAAATAATAAAAGTAGGAATTCCAAAAAATAAAAAGGAAGTTTAATTAACAAAGAAGATAAGATATCAAGATTTAACAGTAAATAATTTATTTGAACAAAAACTACGATCTTCGTTTTTCTTTGCAGAATAAATCTAAACATTTCTTAAGATAATCTTCTCTATTTTGTTATATTGTGCATTTGTCCACAGACATAAGGGAAAGGCTACTTAGTCTTTTATTCCCGGTTTGGTTCCGGACCAAAGTTTTCACTCACCTCATAGTGCTGAAAAGCAGTAAAATTTTCAAAATTAGTTCATAATGTTGACAAAAAAAGTTATTCGACAACAAGTTTACCTGAAGGATCTTTCAATGGTGCATGTTGTTTGTGGCAAGCATGAGGCAATCTGTATTGCTTTGCACACACATTGCATGATTATGAGCAATAAGATCTGTTAAGCACATTTTGTTTAAGCTGTCGAAACATCCACTTTTTGCAATATCTTTTGTCCAGAGATCGTACCACACTAGACCTTCAATTTTGAAATTTCAAGATTATTATTGTACATCCCTAGAATCTTGTCTAAAGAAATTTCGAAATCCTTTCTTGTCATCGATTTCATTTTTAATGGATGAAGATTAATCAGCTCAAATAATGTTAAATTATTCTTGCAAAATCTATCACTTAAGCTTGAATAAGGTACTTCAAATAGGGTACAAAAAGTGTCAATCTATAATATTCTTCCAAACTTTCTGAAGGAAATTAGAGCGGTGACATTGCCTCTTAGCGATGCGAGGCCTGGTCAGAGTCAAACCTAAAACTTCTGCAGTTTTGTCAATATTTTTCATAATGTCCTTAAACACGGCTTCATCTTTCTCTCGATTATCTTTAAACAAATCAACAAGCCTTTCAATATATCTGGCCAAACGCATAAGATCAATGTTAACACCTTGCAACATTTGTCCTACTGTCTCTAGTGTTGCCGAATATTTTACCACAATTTCTAAACTGACAATGAAAGAAGCTGATGCTACTGCATAGTGCAGCTGAAAAGCCTTTTGTTTTGTTTCTTTGTTTCCCGTTGAAAGTATTTCAAGGCCGCTGACGATGTCGGTAAACTTTTCGTGAAATTTTCTTATCGACTTGTACTTCTCCGTCCATCTCGTTTCACACAGGTTCTGCAAAGTTCCAACAATACTTTTTAGTATTTAATTAATTTTTAGTTAGTGTTCATTAAGTTTCTTTGAAATCTCACGGTTCCAGCGGGGGGGCATGACCCCCCGCCCGCCCCTGCCTGCTGGCGCCCATGATTGGGGCCTTGATAACTGAAGATAATTATGTGGCTGCGGGGAACAGATGTTTCTGGAGAGTCCAGAGAGGGCTACCACGAAGGTTAAAACTCACAATTTACAAGATAATAATCCGTCTCGTAGTCACATACGAATGCAAGACATGGACTATGACGACGACAAGAGCAGATTTTGGGAGCTCACAATTTACAAGACAATAATCCGTCCCGTAGTCAGTGGGCGGATTTTGAACTGCCGGGAACGTAAGATCCTAGAAAGATTTTTGGACCTGTTTGCGAGAAAGGTGCGTAGAGGATCCAGAGGAATGCCGAGCTAAAGCAGATGTATGGCGAGCCAGATTTGGTGCCGTTTATTCGGGGGGCGCGTCTGAGGTGGCTGGGACACGTGTACAGGGTTGCTTTTGATCGCTACCCGCGAAAAGCCATGTATGGCGACTGGGAAGAGGACCGTGCTGGTTGGTGGACGTTGAGGCACCTGATCTAGTTAGGGGTTTTACGTTGGAGACACCATGTTCTATACAAAAAGGATTGGTAGTTGATTGTTGAGAAGGCCCTGGTTCTCAAAGGATCGTAGCGCCGGTTAAAGAAAAAGAAATAGACTTTCTTTTCCGTTCCTTATTACATATTGTTTCTTCCTGGTTTTCATTACTTCTAAGTACATTTTTAGTGTCTGCACTTCCTTGTCTATTCAAGAATCATCAATATTCTCTGGTGAAACATTTTACGATGTAAGATATTGAATAGAAAAGTACCGCGTCGATGGAATTTGATTGTGATATGGATGCTCAGGAGTTAATGGGTTGGGTGTGAGATACGTTAATAAGATAAGTCTACAACACTTGGATGTAGAAAATGTGAGGCAACAAAAACATCTATTTAAACTATCGAGACAGTTTATTGTTTTTTTTTTTCATAAAAATTTATATTAAGACAATAATATACATATAAGATAGTATATTGTCGCAAAAAACATTAATACCCAACCTGTACAGAAGTCCCCGATTACTGTTTATTCAAGCCCTATATTAAACTCGTATTTAAACCAAATTTTTCTATATCAACAAGAAAATGCAAATTTTTGGAATTATAACGTTCACTTAATCAAATTTGTAAAAAAAATCAATAACCTTAGGTCTTCCTAAGTGATGTACACATGGTTACAGATTTATTTCTATTGAATTTAAAAACAATTCAACAATAAAAAAAGTGATAAATAAATACAATAAATTTCATAATAAGTTAACAGCTTTGCTCAGGCACAAAAGTCTGACCCGTTCCCCGAAGGAAAAAACAACTACTTTCCTAGTTAATTACCGCGGCGAATATTGTATTACATCCCCTTCGAAGAACGTGTCGCTGATCGACCCTTCTATTGTCGATACCGACATGTTACAATTAAAACTAGTTTTTAGATAGAACGCGTTATTCCTAGTTTTGAATGTACGCCTTTGTTAATACTAGAATTAACTAATGCTCAAATCGAATATCAGTTAAAACTAGTTGTTAGTAGACAAAACGCGTTACTCCAAAGCGAGTCAGTTAAAAATGTATCACTCACTTATTCCGATTGATCGCGAGACGTAATATGATTTGACAAGTACAGGGTTGTCCGCGCGTTGTTCGCTTGCTTTGTTTATAGCAGAGCCTCTTATAATACCACCCATGACAGAGATCTCGAAATTGTAATCAATGTGAATAGACAAATAATTGCATCCAAAGAAACTGCACAACTAAACAGGCAAAGAGAATGACATTGACATAAGATGCAATGGAAGTTCCAGTAGAATTGGGTGATAATGTAACTCATGCGAGCACACCGCTGACTCCGCTGGAAATCTTGCAAGTTATTTTTCAACAACAGTTTCCTGTAATAAATCGAGAAGCAATCGGTGATATATGCGGTTGGTTCAAAAAGAGAGACCAATTTATCAATTTTCCGAAGCTGAGCTGAAGAATGTACTGGGAAGAGAAACCTTACGTGCAAAACGCTGCAGTCTCTTCAACACAACAGAAAAGGATAATCAGGGTTTTCACAAGATAGGAACGAAATATGGAAGAAATCCCTTTGTTCCAACTAGGTAAATTTACCTTTGAGAACTGTTGCTAAGGAAGCAGCCATAGGAACAGCCAAAGTATTTATGCGCTGCGTGTGCAAGAAAGGATGTATGACAAAAACGTGTCTCTGCAAGAAAAGTGGTTATCTTTCATCCTTCATCCGTTTTTTAAGTTTGATTAGATTTTATTGTGTGTTAATCAATGTTCTTTTTAAAATTTTATGGTTTTGTTCTGTTGATTTTTTTGATTATTTTATTTACCTAGTTATAATTAATATTGTCATCTTTGCAACTAATTTGATTTGACGTTCCCTAAAATGTTGCTTTAGTGTTAGATTATTATTTGGTTTTTAATGTCTTAGATATTTTCAATAATAATAACTTTATCTGAAAATCAAATATATCATTGGTATTTCTAGTTTTAACAAATTTATTAAGTAAAAACGAGTTCTAACGAAAAATGCGTTTTAACTGTAACAAACATCTGTGATAGCTCGCAATTGCAAGCAAAAAAGGACCGGTTTCGATCTAATTCTTGGCAGTCACCAGCTATGTGGGTTGCATTTTTTGCCCCTGTGACGCTAACGCCATCTAGCGGTCAGATACGAGAACTGGGCGTCGGCCATAATGTTGATGCGTTTTTCATAAACAAACCAGGGTGATTATAACATCATACCATCGTCTATCAATTCTTTTAAGGAATTACTGAAAGATGGTTAACTGCTCAAGTAGTGAACTGTATTCATAAGACAGATAAATACATTGTCAGACTAAAAAAGAGTTGCGGGACGCGTGAAGTTTTTTAGTCTTTTCAAAAGCCTAGATTGAATAAAACAAGGACCAATATAATAGAGAATTTTTTGGGGTTTTCGACCAGGGAATAATGAGACTGAGGAAGACCCCGTAAAAGACTGGGAATATCGAAATGAGACCCTGAATTCATTAGTTTGATATCTAAATATCTGAAAAAAATCTTAATTTGGTACTAGGTACGCAAGACGTACATTTCAGCCGATAAATTGAAATCAAGTGGAGAGAAAGAAACGTTATTCAGTTGTATATTGTTTCATCGAATGGAAATGTATAGTGACACAAATAAAATGATTTAAGAAAATTGAAACCAAGAATTATTCGGAAATTAAGACAAAATATGATAAAAAAGTTAAATTCTGATTCCAGACGAACAAGAGGAAACGTTCCTCTGGCAGCACTTCCACACGAGGAGGAAATTATGAGCTTCTAAACTCTTTTAACTCATCATAGCTTCTTTGGTCGTAAATTTCATGCGGAAAACGTCTAATTTGGTCACTGGTCCTTATCTTATTGCCGCAGGTCAAACGGGTCACAAGCACACTCCCGATGAGTCAATTTCTCACTATATCCCCTCAATACAGCCATACTTCATTAAACAATAATCACTAGCAATGCTCCGGTATATCTTATCTCCTCGAAACGCATCAATAACATGGCCGATGCCTTGACTGGTCAATAGATGGAGCTCCCGTGGCCCTGCCGGGGTCTCGTGCACTCCAAGGATTAGAACTGTGGAATAATCACTCGTTCAGAGTTGTGGCTGCCATTTAGTGCAAGTATACATGGCGACAATTCCACTTCCAATTGGGAACAACCATTCGGATAGATCAAAGTCATACTCGCCGACCAATATGAAATAAAATTTCAGGGAATAACGAGGCGCGTTTACTTTTGAGTTTTATTTCGAGAATATTTCTTGAACATAAAGTTGACTGTTCGTTTAAGGAAAATGGGAAACTATAGTAAAATATATTGGACGCACCTCGTATTTCCATGGCATTTATCACACTTATCCGTATCAAAGAGATTGTAATATATACTATTATATACTAGAGTTCTCAGCAAAACAGAAATTTTAATTGTATGTAGATAAAGATATTTAATCAATTATTAGCGCTATACAAAGAAAAATAAAATTATATTTTAGTTTTTTGTTTTCTTGAATTATTTTATAATTTTACACATATAAATAGTCTTTGAACCATGTCAGCCTTTCACAGAGAAAATTGGTAGAGTATTTTATTCTACTTTTTTCTCTTTTTCTGGCTTCTCTTCTTTTTCTCCCTTTTCAACTTTATCTCCTGTACTTGTCGATTCGTCCTCCTCATCGGAATAGTTTGTTGGTTGTTCTCCCGGTTTCAGCAACCTCCCAACGAAGTCATATTTTTCTATAAAATAATGAGTTTATCAGAAAATTTGTTTGAAAATTGCTATAAATGTGATCAGCTCACAAAAATAGTTATTAATGCAACAAGTGAGTAAAGGGATACTTTTTTCACAAGTAGGACGACGAGTTTCATACAAAATTTAGTCTACTCAAAATTCGACAAAACTTCTATCAATTTTTATTTTGTAATAGTAATATTAAAACTACAACTGTAAGCATTATTAATTTGAAGTGAAGAAGAAGTTACATTACTATTGGTACTTGAATTTGCAACATTTAACGAGTTGTATTAGTACTTATTGGATTGTTGGTAGGATCGTGAACATTTACAATGTTGCTTTTTCACCATTTTGTTTTTTATTGAGTAGTCTACGTAACCCTATGCAACTGTGTTGGATTTCCACCCTCCGTGCTTCTTTAATTGAATTATATCACCACCGGAATTCACTATTAGAGACGCTGAAGAGCGTCGAAATGTGTTGCTATATTGCTATAAGCGAACTAATTTTTGTAAAGGTATTGATACCTACAAATTGGATTTTGCATTTTCCATTTCTATACTGCAAAAATAAATGATCTGTTTTGCCTTTTAACGAATACTTTCACACATAAAATATACATGTTTAAAAGTATTTATAAAAATAATCAATTTATAAAATTGTCGGCAAGGGTTTCAAACCAGTTTTTATAATATGCAATTGATATTGGAAGAACTATAATATAGTAGAGCCTTGGTAACTTAAACCTTAAATGATAACGTAATAACCTCTATATATTCATAAAATGTTGTGTTCTTTTCCCATAGGAATCCAAAATCTCTTCTACTTAAAATACGAACCCTCTATAACTTAATCGAATAATTTAAGCTTCGCACCTCAGTAACTCAAAGTTGTAACAACGACGACCTTTGTAACTTCAATCATCTATCAATGAATGATTTTGAAAGAATGTAGACCGTTGTTATTGTCAATTGCTTACACTTTTTTTAACAAATGTTTAACTAACCTAACTTATTTGTATGTATGTATCAGTAGCTTGTAGTCTTCCTTCCAGAAGCATCTCTTTGCACACTATGAATTAAAACCATACTAAGTTAAGTCATTTAAAATTTATAATTTTAAAGCTAGCAATGGTTAGTTGGAAAATTTCAAAAAACGACATGATCTGACCAAATAAATGTACCTTTAAATGTTAAATAAAGTACAATTTCAAAATTATGAAAATTTTCAACTTAAACCCTTAGAAGGTAAAAACCTCAAATTATTTAACATTGCTCTTATCGAGGCATCTTATCGAGGTTCTACTGCAATAAACAAAGTTTACTGTTAGTTCTTACCCATCTAAATAATGACTAAACATTTTTTTATGTATTGCTGAAATTTTTACTATTGTATGTAAAATTTAATATAATAATATAACATCCTTATATTGTTGATTGATTTGTTGGAGGATCTATTTAAAATTGAATGACAAAAATATTCAATATGTTAATAGGCACAGAATATTGAAAATGAAACGAAACATAATATATTTGTCTACGGATGTGCTATAAAACAATGGTTCATTATACACTTCATGACGCCAAACTCTAGTAGTGTGTCTAAATTTGAGAATATCATCTACATTTATTAGGATTGTACTAGTTAAATAACTTAATTCACAACTTTGTGAAAACTATTTATTAACATAAAATATAAATAAATAACGTGGTCGCAATAATCTGATTACTGTTTTCATTCGAAAATTCAGCTTTGAGGACTAACGAGGGGGTTGATAGAGTGATATTCTGTTTTTCGCATCCACTGAGAATGATTTTTTTTTGCTAACTATGGTTCCTCCAATTAGAATAGGAGGACAATAGATAATTATTGTCCATACACTGGGCTTTGAGTAGATTTTTTGAAAATTTGGGCCGTTTTTGTTGATTTGGGTAAGGTAAGGTAGAAATTAGCGTAAAATAAGAGACATATTGTATAACTTAATATATGGTCAACAGATCTTAAACGTTCTCATGAGGAGTATCGAGATAATTTAGTTTTGTTACAGTTTAGTTTTTATGTAATTAAGTTAATTCTGAGGTTTATTTTATACTAATTTACAATAATGCTCAGTTCATCGAATTTTTGATCTAATAAATAAAAATTAATGCATCTAAATGTTCTTGATTTTAGGTCTCTTCTGTTTTAAAAATAGTTTTTTTAATAATTTTTATCTTTAAAAAATTAAAAACATTTAGATGCATTAATATATCAAAAGGTCCAAGAAATAATAAATTGAAGAAATAAATAGAAATTTAAGTCACTTGAAATGCCTAACCTCTGGACCTACTTCAGCTGCATAATAAAAATCGATTTATATTTTGTTCACACTTATTTTGTAGAATTAATACAGACAGACCTGATGTCGAAGTATAAATATAGAACATTTGAATTTTTTTCTACCAATGTGAATAAACAACAACACATTTGATTGTCTCGTGAATTTAGATCATAAGACATAATATAATAACTTTGATTCTAAATATCAAATAACATTAAGTAATTTTATGTGGTCCTACTAGCAAAGAAAACTCGTTTGTCATTTGTGTTGTTTAAAAATAATCAATCAAGAATGTGAGAAAATCTTTTAAGAAGTGAAGATTTTGTTTTTGTAGATATGTTAGGGCAGGAGTATGCAAAAGACGCTCGGCGAGCCGGATACGGCCCTATTACTTCCTCAAAGTTGATTCCTCAAACTTCCAACTTCCATTCTTGATGGGCCTTTAACGAAAACTATTGTTGATCACTTGATCACTGTCCGATGATTCCAACGATTTTAAATGTTTACAATTTCCGGTACGTCTGGCTTTTGCAATAACCATAAATAAATCGCAAAGCCAATCGTTGGAAGTTTGTAGAATTAACTTGGAGTTTCTTTGTTTGGCACATATACAATTATACGTCGGAAAACAGTCATCTTTGTTTATTTACGCACCACAAAACAAAAAATATAGTTTATCAGAAAGTTTTAAATCGATTAATCGTTGGAAGTTTGCGGAATCAACAATAATTTTAGGCCAGGTAATCAAGCACTTCCCGAATTCTTTAATGCAGCATCGATTTATTTTATATAGATGGTGCCGAAATGTGCGCATAACAGCCCCCCCCCCCGAAGCCAACCCTTTGGAGAGTGGAAAATTTTTCGCTCAAAATAACCCCAGAATTCGTAAAATCGCTAAATTTAAAGTAAAAAATGACATATAAAGTTTTTTCGCCAGATTAATAGTTTTTGAGTTATTCGCAATTGAAAAGTTCGATTTTTTGTCAAAAAAACTGCATAGTTTTTTTCGTATGTGTGTGTGTCTGTCAATATCCAATTAAAAACTTATAAATAGTAATTCAGGAAAACTCTTTTGTAAATAAGCAACACCATGTGAAATTAATCGAAAATAATAATAAAACTTCATTCATACCGAGCATTTTTTTGTTTTAATAAAAAAAAGATTCCTTTTGGTTGTTTTAAGTTTTTTTAAGTTATTTTATACAAAAGTTTAGGTCTTTTATTTATCCATTGAGGCAATAGGAGTCAGCTAGTTAATTATAATTATTTTTTAGTAATAATTGTAGACATGTTTGGATAGAAATTTTAGTACCATTAAATTTATTTATGTAAACAACCTTGAAACTTTCGCGTCTCGCTATTCCTACATTCAAAAGATGAAACCTGCATACATTGCAACATTAGCATTTTTATACAATTCAAAAATATCGTGTACCAAGTTCAAGTTTATGTTTAATTTAGTAGTCGATTATGCGCATACAAACTCGAACGATTCAGTACAAAGGTTGAATTTGCACCTATTAACCCTGACACTAATATATTTATCATAATGCCGATGTAAATTAGTTATTTTGAAAGTACTATTTATCAATAAACAAAATCATTGGAGTATTATTAGTTTATGTACATTAGTTTGATTACAAAACTTCTTCAGGAAATATATAATACGGTGGAAAATTTCTTTGATGAAAATGGTGAAAAACACACTTTTGGTTAAGTAGGTTGAGCTAGCAGAACTAATTTTTAGGAACTGTATAAGATATATTCAGGAATTAAGTGCTTTATATGTGCTGGATTCAAAAATTTCGTGCTCTTATAGATTTTCTAGAAAAACAACATTTAGAATGAGCATAACTTAATTATTTTTTTTTTGAAAACATTAAAATTTAAAAATTTCCACTTACGCTAGTCAAGCCAGAAACATATCTTGATAAATTACGTGCTAGTTAAATTCTTGCCCCAGAATTTTTGGGTTTTTTTCTAAAATAGGAAATTTGGACGAATCTGCCCATTCGTGTTTGGTAGCAGACGCCATTAGGGACCATCCATAAAGTACGTCACATGTTAATGGGGAGTGTGACATCGTGTGACAAGGGGCATGGGGGGTCAATAGTTTTGTGACGTCACATGTTAAACTTTAAAATACTAAAACGCAAAGTTTGGTTGTGAATTGAAAATTTAAAAAAATTTATGAAATGTTGGACTTTATGTTGATTTTATTAGATTATTATTTAATAAAAATAAGTAAAAAATTGAAATAACTCTTTTTTCTCGATTATTTTTAAATACATACATAAATTTAAAAAATGTGTGACGTCACATCAGGAGGGGGGGGTTATGAAAATGTGACAACCTGTGACAAGGACGGGGGGAGGGGTTCAAAAGTCCTAAAATTCGTGTGACGTACTTTATAGATGGCCCCTTATATCAGAAACGACTAGTATCGAAATGCAAATTGTACTGAGCGCTTTTTATGTGCTCTTCGCGTTTTCCATGTATGATCATTTAAAATCTTTTTTTTTTTATAAAATTCAAAACCCGAGATTCCCTGCTAACACTTGTCCGGCGAGGAAAGCCCTTGTTTGAAAAAATGTTGTGTGGGAAAACAGATTGCACACTTTCAGTTGAGTGCCTTGCTAGCTGAACGAGAGAATCTCGAAATTTCTAATCTATGTAAAAAAAATGTAAACGGAAAACGCGAAAAGCGCATTTCTGCAATATTATCTTGCACAATTTGTCAGTGTGCGACCTTGCATTTTCATACATGGAGATAAATTTAGCTCCAATGTAGTCTTCAAACAAGACAAAACATGATGGGTTAATTTTATATATTTGGTGTCTACCACTGGATAATAAAGGCCAAGAAAACAAAGAAATCGAACTTAGAATTGCCAGAAGTAACAGCTGTGCAAGGAGCAGAAGAATATTAACATCCAAAGAGATATTCATATCTACAAAAATTCGAATATATAAGACAATTTTGAGACCCACCCCGACATACGCGTCTGAAACCTGGATAATGATGAAGAAACCAAAACATAAATTGGAAATCTGGAGAAAAAAAAATACTAAGAGGAAAGCCGACAAACCATGAAATTTACACACTTTTCAATGAGTTTATAGACAAGACAAGACAAGGTTAGAACGAATGGACGAAGTCAAACATCTAGAGATAGAGAGAAAAAGCAAGGAACCGAAAGAAGCGATAAGAAATTGCAATTACTTTGCTTTTTCTCTCCAGATCTGTATGTTTTTCTGTCCCTCCACCGATAATAAAAATCCATACGGCATCCGTTAAAGCCAAAATCAACGACATTATTTTTTTCGATAATAGTTTAAACAGTCATAGATAAGTAATTACAATTTTCACTAAACGATTTTTCATTGGTTTTAGATTATGTTATCAACTACTAAAAAATTACAATGTATTATTTAGCAGTTACGTTTTTATTTCGAAAAAATTAGAATCCTCTAAGGCCAAAACTTCTGTTGTCAATAAATAAAATGAGGTTGCAATTTACCTTTGAATTGTGACTCCCATTCTCTAATCGAATCCATTTCCATAGTGCTTAAATCACTCAAATCGTCATATCCTTCACCAGCAGCTGCGACATTAAAAGTTGCCAGACCTCTAGAAGCATCTTTACCTCCGAATGCTGCATAAGGACCACCTAGAGCAAATTTGATTTACTTATTTTTTTTATTATACTCTAATTTATTATAATAAATTGACCTTATACTCGACATAGTTCCAGAATGTATGGAGACACTTTAATAAAACATTGTTATATTTTTAATTTTGTTAATTTTAATATCAGCTTAAATACGACTCAAATTTTAGTTTTATTCCCTTTACATACTTTTACCATATATAGAGCCCTCGAGGAGGATATCATGAGGCACTAAAAAGTGTCAACTACTTTTCTTCATTAATTTACAGGGTGATTTGTGAAATTGACCATAAATTTCATTAGAGTATAGTGTTTACACAGCTCATTTGATTTTTATTTCTTGATGCAAGTACACCACTATCAATCATTCGATTGGTATTAACTAAATTTGGAAATTCCAGGATCGTCTTTGGGGAAATCAATTTAGGGATTCGTATTGAGTATTTCACCAAATAATGACTTTCCTAGGCATTAATAGTTTTTCGATATACCCTGTATAATATGTTGGTTGACCGGTTATTGATATTCACATTCCCTTACTTAAAACCCCGAATGACCTTAACCGCCTATCGCTCTAAACAATCCAAGACATGAAATTACAAATCTCAACTCAATATTCACAGGTCATTGACCTTTGACATTATACAAAACTTAATAGTTTGAGAAAAAACCACTGATAATGATGACGGATAACCTTGACAGGTTATTTACCTCTGACCTTGACCCGTCATGGACTTCGACCTTGGGATTGCATTGACTTTGACCTGTCATTAACCTTTGACCTTAATTCATCATTAACCTTTGATCTTGGCCGGTCATTCACCCTGTTCCGCCTGAGCATCCTCATATTCTCCCTACTACGGTATAATATTTTTTTACATGAAGTAAGTAATTTTCAAACTACATAAATACACAATGAAAACTAAAATGCCCTATCACATGAGAATATTACAATCTCGTCTACGACATGGGCCGTGAAGCCGGTCCTGTTATACTAGAAATCTAGCATTTGGCAAATGCGACGCCCTTTGATAATGTTTTGCTTATATGTTTTAATGACAGCCGCGATTTGTTAGTATTGATTTTTTTAACCTATATCTAGGAAGGCCTTTTTTTATTTGTTTGTTTGTTTACTTTCTAGAATTATAGAAATTCATTTATGGTATAAATTCGTGCTTGTTTAGCAGTGAGAGTTAGTATATAATCTGATGTCATCTGGAACACATCAGGATAGACAAGTAAATGGTGTGTTTAAATAAATTATTCAAGTTAGTTGAGTATTAGTGGATAATTATTATATATTATATTTTATAATATAGTAAGTCGAGAACTTGATTTTACTCGATCATAAGTGAATAGAGTCTCACAAAAAATTCATCTGTACCCATATCATATTCGAATGGTTCTATATACGTAGGAATTTTTTTAATGGATGAACAATCATCGACCAAAGCTGTATATGACACTATTCACAGATGAAGCCCAATTTACAAGAAACGGGACAAATATAGCAATTTTGGGACACTTAAACATTGCTTTTTGACCAGTGATTACGCCGATTGTAACTACAAATAATTTAACTTTGTTGGATCCTATTTTCATAAGTCACCCCCATATTGTAGCTTCTGCAGGCACCCTCGAAGCTGATGGTATCAGTGATCATAAGTTGACGTATTGTGAGGTTAACCTACCAGTTACAAAGAATCTTCAGAAATATGTAACATTTCGGGATTTCAAAGGATTAGATGAAGACAAATTTCGCTACGTCAATATTTATCTTTCTTTTAAAAAAATATTTAAAAAAACTAATTTTGAAACAGAAGACACCTAACATCAAGAACATTTAGAAGCATAAACATATCAAAAGGTCTAAGAAAGTAGACATTTGTACTATTCAATAGATATTGAAGAAAAACTAAACTTCTTTACTGTCCAGCTTGTGTCTCTATCTGAAAAACAGTTTGAGTAAGTAACCCCCCAGCTTCAGCAGAAAACTAGAAGCCTATCGAGAATTGCAAAATCTTTCATCTGAGTTAATCAAAAAAGAAAAACGAAGATATCTTGAGTTTCTGAAAGGACTTAATGATACAAAGGTACTTTGCAGGGGCTATAAGCAATAATATACTCTATTTTTGTTCCAAATTTTGTAGATATTTATTTTATCACTTATCTGTGTGTATTTAGTTTGATATAAATAAAAATTATGGTGGAAATTTAAAAAAAACGATGAATATAACAATGAATACAATTTTATAGTCGAATAACTTTTAAATGGTAAATTCTATCGAGAAAAAGCATTCAAATTTATTTTGTAGAGCGTTAAATCCCTACAAGAAATAGCTGTTCAAGTATTTTAGCTACATTTGTTACAGTGGAAAAAAATTAACTGCAAAAAGTGCAAAAATCCCATGTTACTTAAATGGGAAATGTATTATAATTTAGGCAGGGGTTAATGTGAATGTTGAGGGCTGGTTTGGGTCTGATATTTTTTTAGATAATAACCTTTGGAGAAAAAAATCGAATTTGGGAAATAACGGAGACCCAGATATATATATATATATATATATATATATATATATATATAAACCTTGAAATTTTTCTTTAAAAAACTACATTCATCTATATATTTCTCCACCACTGAAACATCACTACAGTAGCTCAACTTTTTACACCATTGCCTATAAGCTTAAACTAGTAATAGTTTTAGCTTTAATTTCTTTTCACACACAATTACATTACTTTTTCTATTAATAAATAGGTAATAGCTCGATCAAATTTATAAAAATGGTTATAAAACAATTATGAGTAAATATGACATTTTTGTTTTGCCATTGGTCTTGAGGTTTGACTGTTATGACCTCTAAGCCATTGAGAATCGTTATTTAGCTTATTATATAAATATTGTGTATATTGTGAATGAAATTCATAAAATTGTACAATTCTTTTTAAAGCATTGATAAGTTTAATTGTTTAAAATTGGAGAGACAAACAAATTAAAAGAAAGTTTTTCCCCTGAGATGTGAACTGCAAACTCAAGTAAGAAGTCTGCGGCCTAACCACTAGGCTGTGCAGATTTTACATTAACCATGTGGCAAAACGTTCATAAAAAAGTACCGTGAGTTAGATGAGACCAAGAGCAAAGTGATGTTAGCAGGGGAGACCTCACAAAAATTCCAAATAGGACAAGGTCTCACGGAAGGTCTCTAGTATCTTTTTCACCCTAACACTATAATGAGTCATCAGAAATATTGAAGTTAATAGAGAAGGAATTCTACTTAACAGAACAGTGCAGTACCTGGCCTCTGCTGATGACATTGGTCTACTCAGCTAAAGGGAGTGTGAACTGAACGAAAGCTTTGAGCAGCTGGAGGAGGAATCCTGTCCAAAATAAAATACATAGTTTTGTCAAGAAACAGAAGAACTCCCCCAATGGCTTTTGAAGTAAGCCAGTAAGTATAAGTTCGAAAATGTACCTGGGATCACTAGTGAGAACTTGATGGAAATAAGAGAACATGTGAAAGAGGGGAATAGAGTGTTGAGCGGCTGTACAAACACCGAGCACTACTGGCTCTATGAAGACCAGCTAGGTGACAGAAGTCAAGATTGCCAGACTCAAATGGCTACCTTTAGGGACATATTCATATAGAAATACCCTAACTATAATCTTTAGTAAATGCACAATAATTAATTTTAGGTTCAGTATCCCAGTCATAGAGGATTTTTAATTTGAAAACATTCAAATTTGTATTAAATTGAATCAAAACAATTAGTAAATGGTATTAGTTCACTGCAAATATGATCTTTAAATAGAATTACTTCATCCATTATTTTTATTTAGCATTGTACGATAATTAATTTTAATATAATGTGGATGGGTTATTCTTTTAGTATCAACATTATCATAAATACTTGAAAATAGCAATGAAGCCTTTTCCAATTATAATTATCACGTGAAGAGATTAGTTTTACGTAAATTAAGGGAAATTATACATAGTAATAAATATTTACAGAATGTTTGCCAATAAAGAAAAAGTCACTGTTATTTTACAGGTGGAATTCTACCTTTGCAGATATTATATATTTCATATAATTTTGTTTCTCAAAGATATTAGAATGCGCTTATATAAAATGTTCATTTAAGCATCCGTCAAAAAAAAAATAACAATTATACTTTCTGCATACCTTCATACCAAATGACATCACCAATATTTTAAAAAGAAAAAACTTACCTGGACCATAAAATCGTTTCCCTTTCGTAACGTCGTACACATTTCCATTTACAGCAACCAAAACTCTGCCGTCCTCTTGATTACCATCGTATTTTTTTAACTCTTCTACGGTAAAGTCCCTTTTCTTAAGTTTGGGTAATGATGAGGCCGCTGACGTAATGGGAGCACTACTATTGCGACTTTTAAATATTTTATACACTAAAAACACTATTAAAGCTACGAGGACAATATTCAGTGGACTGTGTATTATTTCCAGAAATATATGGGTTAATATTCCCGGTGACACCGCTGATTCCGCCATGTATATATTTGCGTATAGTTTAGAATTTAACAGATTGACAACTTTGGATGTGGAATGTGTTCTGTGTTTGGGTGTTTGATAACACACTTCAAATTTTGCAGGGGTTGTGTCTTGATATGAAAAAAAACCCCAACACTTAGTCACGAATCGCTATCGCTACAAACTATATATTTCTATAAATCGACTGTTACACTCACTCGGTGTGAACATTTTGTATGGTAGAGTCAAAGATTATATACTCGAGGTAGAGTTATTGTGATCACTTTCGATATGTGAATACGTGTCGATTTTTCGATTACCAGGACATCTGGTGGAATAATTTTCATTTATTTGACATTATACATGATTCAAAAATAAAACATAATTGAAGTGAAAATTTCATTCAATACACGAATAGAACGGATATCGGAGAAGTAAAACAAAAAAACTCTTTTGTGTGAAGAAAAAAGTCAAAAACTCGAGAGCTGCTGCACTGGCGCAGTGAACTGAAGTGAGGACCGCTATTAATCACGTATTTTGCGGTGTTTGCTATTTATTTTACTTAAAGGAAGAAAAAAAACCGTTTAAACCTTCAAATAACAATTTAGAAAAAACGAAATATCTATTAAAGGAATCCTGCTTTATATTTATAAAGACTGTATTCTAAATTATAGTAGCTTAAAGAATCAGGGTACTAGGGAATTGTATTTCCAATTTCTATGTTTTTAGATGGTGCCTTTGTCTTCAATTAAAACTTCCACTTACTCTTCACTGCAGAACTAGTAAATTAAAGAGAAGTTGAGTTTACAATTTTATATGAATGTGCACAAATAACCCCTGAGGTCATATAAAATGTTGTACGAGAATTCCAAAATCGCCTCGATTATTTGAACATTTAATTTGTGATACAGACAATATCAAAATTTTACAACTTAAAAATTAATTTTTTTCAGTCATGATTGCACCAAATCTAAAAAAAACTTTATATTGCTGAATAGAGGACTAAAATCCCTTTCCAACAAGGTGCCACACGGCACCCTTTCCTATTTAAAATTTTCGAGGTGGTGCTTTTAATTCAGAGGGGGTGCTGGAAGGAAATAATATTTTCATACTGTAAATTGTCAATTTAACCTGGGTATGTTCTGTGAGTCTAACCATGTGGTTGATTTATGGATGCATCAAAATGCTTGTGGCTGGTAGAAGAGTTAAGTTGGCAGTTCTCATCGAAGAGGGTTATGAGTAGAATGTGGTTTATCTATGGTTGTAAGCATAGATTAACCACTTGTTATGAGAGTTGGTAAAACGGTCTATTCCGTTGAAGGAGATAGTATTTGACATTGTGGCGTTGCTCAAAAGAGTTTTTTTAACCCCATTTATAAAGGGAGTAGGCCAGAGGTAATGATATAAATTTTTCGAGTTTCGATATCGTTATTGAGTGTAGATTCGACTCTAAAAACCGTTGTTACGGATTAAAAAAAGGGAATCCAAACAGACGAAGGAATACTCAATATGGAAAACATGCGAGAAAGTAGAAGGGTTCCCCAGGAAGGTACCAGGAGCTTAACAGTCGAGAGGTCGTTATTTTTCCCCTCGCTGAATATTGCTATTACCAGAGGCGTTAACAGGTGAATTTAATTTTTTTTTCAACCCGAATACTTTATATTTCTCACATTTTGAAAAATTGTATTTGTTAGCTTATAAAAAAAAACCCTAGGTCAATTTTGTTAGTTCTTTTTTGTTGATTAATTTAATGTAATATTTATTGATAAGTTTCACCATTACCTATCAACTTCTCCGATATTTGAATGAATAATAAGGGATAGCTCTGTGGTAGGAGAAAACAAGGCACAGTTAGTCAAAATAGAACATCATGTTGGAGAAAGTTCTTCATTGCTTTCTAAATTTGATCATAAACCATCTCCCTCTAATAAAAAACTAATAGTTGTATATTCAGAAACGGTATTTCCAGTAGATGAGCAACATATGTCTGACTACAGAAATAGGGAAAACCGTGTGTTAGAGAGAGAGCAGCGAGACAATGTGTAAGAGAGAGAGACTTCGTTTTTGCGCATGCGTAAAGTTATATATTCGTTGCGATGATAACAGGCGGGAGCGCTGATATACCAGGTCGGTTAAAAGTCTTTGGGTTTTTTAAAAATTATATATTCCGTTATTAATGTGATTGGAAATTAGTTTTTTGAGGATAGCAGAAGAGTGAAGATCATGTTAATCATTATATTAGCTGCAGTACTATGTCCAGTACTATGCGTTGTCGACCAACAGTATGCTATGAAGTATTTACACCGGTTCGGGTACGCAAATGAAAATGATTTTCAAGAAAGATATAATATCCCTGCAACGGGAGAATTAGATGAAAATACAATTCAACTTCTAAATAGACCAAGATGTAATGTGAGTGAAGCAGCTTCCGATGATGATCTTTCTTTTAGAGTTAAATCAAAATGGTCAAAATTTGATTTGAAATGGTATTTCCCTCAGGCAACTCCAGAATATCTTAAAGTAACCAAAAAGGCTTTTGAAGTGTGGAGTAACAGTTCAAAGTTTAAATTTGAATTAATACACAAAATAAGGCCTTATGCTCCCGATATATCTATTACAGTTGTACAGGGAAAGCACTATTTTCGAGCAAATTGCCAAGGTAGAGGTGAGTGCTCCAGTACATTTGATGGCCCCGGAAAGGTGTTGGCACATGCTTATTTCCCAAAAGGCAACAGTTGTATAGAGCTTCATATTGATGCTGATGAGAAGTGGGATTTAAGTTTGGATGGATCAAGTTCAGAAGATCAGACTAGCCTACTTATGGTATTAATTCATGAAATTGGGCATATTTTAGGAATTGCTCACAGTGATATTGAGACAGCAATAATGTATCCATGGTATCAATTCAACATTGCTCCTAAATTGGATGAGGATGATAAAATGGCCCTTGAAGCTCTTTATGGACCAATCAATACATATGTAAATAATCCTTTCAAACCCACATCAGCGCTGCCACCGACTACAAAGACACTTGCACATCAACCAAATGAATCGGATAAAAATTTATGCGTCATAACACCGGAGTATATGTTCATTGCCATGGCTGGTGAATTTGAAAATTACCATTTATATATTATTAATGAAAATTCCCTATGGAAAATTGATTTGAACTCGAAACTTATTCCCTCGCAACCAGAAATACTCGATGATTATTTACCTGAAGAAGTGGGTCCCATAATTCAGATTTTTCAAAGTTCTTCAGATAATTTAATAGCAGTCAATGACCGTAAATACTATGTAGCAGATTTTCCCGCTCTACAAATACTTGAGGAAAATAATTTAATTATACCTAAGAATTCTCAAATAAACACAATGTTTCAAAGCAATCATGGGAAAATATATGTATTTTATAATAACAGTAATTATATTGAATTTGACAAGAACTTGAAAACTGTTCGGAATAGAGGACAAATAAAAGATATTTTCCCTGGACTACCCACAGATGTTACAGGAGCATTCCAGTACATTGACGGACACATGTACTTTTTCAAAAACACCACATACTACAAATATAATGAGTTTACCAAAAAACTTGTTGCAGCCGGACCCTTTAATTGGAACGTGTTCGATATTCCATGTCCAAATGGAGACCTTTTAAATCATCTCAAAATTTTAATAACAAAAATAATTTCTTTTTATCAATGATGTTGTATATTTTAAATAAACGCTTATTAATTTTTTTTTTTTTTGGAAATTCCCGAACGCCAATCTTAAGATAACTTTTACCTATTAATAAGAAATTACAGAGAGAAAACCAATAACAAAAATACAAGATCTACCTTTGAATACTCTGAGGGCTATAAAGAAGGCAAAAATAGTCAATTCCAAATTCGGAGAATCAGTTTTATTGGATTTAGATACAGTAGTGTTTTTACCGCAAAGAGTCACAAGTGTCTACAAACCAGTCATTGAAGAATTTGAAAAGGAAAAATACGGAATTATATTCAAGGGATTAGTGGATGTTGGAAAAAATCAACGGCTAGCGTCATTTGAAATTGAGGAACTATAGACGTGCCTAAGACACACACAGAGAGAGAGGTGAGTACCATGAATATTGTAAAAAAATCTGAAAATTTACTGCAAGTCATTAAAAATGTCAGAAAAATATTGTTTGATAAGATAACGGATAGAGATGTGGAAATTTGGTTGAATCGATTGAAAAAACAAATTAAAGTATATAATTTGACAATTAAAAAAGGTACAATTAGGAAATTACAAACATACATAGGACATTTCAAACATTTTAAACAACTTATTTCAAATAGGAATATAGGTATGGGGCTGAATAATAAACTGAAAAATAGGGTTAAATGGGAAAATGTAGCTTCTGCATTTACAAGAAGAATTAAATCCGGACTTATAGTAAATTTATATCATAAGGACTTAACGCAATTTTTAAAAGATTGTCAAATAATTTTTAAAAATAAAATAAGGGAAATTTTTAGGAAAAAATATTCTGTTGTTAAAGTTTATGTTTGTTTTTGTGGAGAGTTCATTAAAAAATCTGGTGAAAATGAAATTTCTAGTTTCCATTATTTTATGACTAAAAATTCTATTATCGATGTATCGACCGATATAGAGCGATGGTTTTTCGAGAACGTCAAAGATAAAATTAATTTTAAATTATCAGAATTTCAAGAGAGGGACTCTGGTTTTGCATTAAGTAAAATTATTTCTTTAGAATTAAATATCAATAAATTTGAAATTGGAAACGGCTCATCTTATATTAAACTTCCAGAACCTATTCAAAAAAAGCGAGGGTGCATAAACATTAAAAATTCTGACCAAGCATGTTTTTATTGGTCAATTGTTCGTGCTTTGTACCCAGCCAAAAATCATAAAGAACTCACTTCCTCATATCCATATTATAGCACAGTCTTGAATACACAAGACTTGGAAGCTCCGATGCCCCTGCATCAAATTTCAAAGTTTGAAAAATCTAATAACATTTCCGTCAATGTCTATGCCTTGGATTTAATTGAAATAAATAATAAAAAACCATTTTACAAAGTATATCCAGTAAGACTTGCTAAATCAATACACGAGAAACATGTAAATCTTTTATTAATTCAAAATACATATTTTGCAAAGCAAAACGATTATGAAGCACCTCCTATAGATAATGACAATTCAGAAATCACATATCACTACTACTGGATCAAAGATTTGCCACGTTTAATTAATAGTCAGTTAATAAAACTACATATAAAAAATTTATTTGCAATCGCTGCATAAATTATTTCAGTAGTGAAAGTAAATTGAATGTCCACTTGAAATTATGCTCTGAATTAAATAATTATAAAATGTCTTTTCCAAAATATGAATCTGTTAGATTTAGAAATTATATATATAAACAAACTACGCCTTTTGTAGTTTATGCCGACTTTGAGTGCATGCTAGAACAATTTACAGATAAAACACAGCTTCATAATAAGACAAATAAATATCAAAAACATATAGCATATAGTGCTGGTTACTATGTAAAATGTAGCTACAACGAAGACTTGAGTTTTTTCAAGAGCTACAGAGGTAGAGATTGAATGGATTGGTTTGCAAATGAATTATCGAATTTAGCTGAAAGTATCAAATCAGAAATTAAAACTATTACACCTATGGAAGAAAAACCAGATTTACGTGTGACAACAATGTGTCACATATGTGAAAAGGGTTTTTCCTCTACATATATCATTGTTAGAGATCACGATCATTTTACGGGGAAGTTTAGAAATTTTGCACATAAAGCATGCAATTTAAATTTCAAAAAACTGTTTGTTGTACCTACAGTTTTCCATAACTTAAGTAACTACGATAGCCATTTCATCATTTCGGAATTAAGTAAAAGAGGAAACATCAGTTTACTCCCCATAAATAAAGAAAAATACATTTCATTTACACTTAACGATTCAGATACAAATATAAAATTTCGATTCATAGATTCACTGAGGTTTTTGGGTGCTTCCTTGGAAGAATTGGCTGCTACATTGAATGATAATGATTTAAAAATTTCCAAAACAGAATTTAGTAATTTAAGTGTCGAACAATTCAAATTAATAGCCAAAAAAAGGGGTTTTCTGTTACGATTTTATAGATAGCTGGGAAAAATTAAATACTTGTTAACTACCACCAATAGAGGCATTTTATAATAAATTGGAGGATAAAAACATCAGTATTGAGAAGTATTCTCATGCTCATGCAGTGTGGAAATCATTTGATATTGAAAATTTGGGTCAGTATTCTGATCTGTACTTAAAGACCGATGTTTTACTTTTATCAGATGTTTTCGAACAATTTCGAAGAAAATGTTCAATTACTTATGGTTTAGACCCTGCATGGTACTATACAATGCCTGGATATACTTGGGACTGTATGTTGAAATATGTAGGATGTAAATTAGAGTTATTGCATGACGTAGACATGATCATGTTTATCGAGAAAGCAATTCGAGGAGGAATTTCGGTTTGTAGCAGTAGATTATCGAATGCTAACAATAAGTACATGCCTGAATATGATTCTACAAAACCCTCAAAGTACTTACTCTACCTGGACGTCAATAATTTATACGGGTGGGCTATGTGTGAACCATTACCATACGGAGGATTTGAATGGTTAGATAATGAAAATTTTGATGTTATGTCTGTGGCAGATAATTCTTCCGTAGGATATATATTACAAGTAGACTTGGAGTATCCACATGAATTACATGATCTTCACAGAGATTTTCCATTTGCTCCCGAACACCGCAAGCCTGTAGGCTCAAATTATTCCAAATTAATGACAACGCTTTATTGTAAAAAAGAATACACAGTTCACTATCGTAATTTAAAACAAATGTTAGCCAACGGTTTGAAAATTAAAAAGATACATAAAATTCTGAAATTCAATCAATCTGCATGGCTGCGGCCCTATATCGAACTAAATACTCGTTTGAGGGCTGCAGCTACCAATGACTTTGAGAAAAATTTATATAAATTGGCAAATAATGCTGTGTTTGGAAAGACGATGGAAAATATACGGAAGCACCGAATTGTAAAACTTGTTAAAACCTGGAATGGTCGATACGGCGCCAAAAATTTGATATTTAATGTTAGGTTTCATAGTCGAACAGTTTTTAATGAAAACCTAATTGCAGTAGAACTCACTAAATCAGAATTGGTTTTCAATAAGCCTCTTTATGTTGGTATGACAGTTTTGGATTTGTCGAAGCTGTGTATGTATCAATTCCATTATGATTACATGATTCCGAAATTGGGTATTGATAGATGTAAATTAATGTATATGGACACAGACAGTTTTGTGTATGAGCTCATCTGTGATGATGCATATGAGGAGGTGCTAAAAGCTGATTTAACAAAATTCGATACTTCAGATTACCCCATCAATAATAACTATAATATTCCACAGGTAAATAAAAAAGTTCTGGGAGTTATGAAAGATGAAAACAAAGGCCAAATTATGACTCATTTTGCAGGCTTGAGGTCTAAAATGTATTCTTTTAAAGAACAGACAAAAATTGCGCTAAGTCCTCATGACGATAAAAGATATTTGATTACCAATAGTTATGATACGCTGCCGTGGGGTCATTATAGTATTACAAACTTACTCTCTTGTAGATAATGAACTCCTCAACATTAATGGAATTATGCATTATAAAAATTTGTGAAACGATAAAGTCAGCAGCCGATTTCGCAGAGCAATCCCCTCTTCCTCGGAAATTGACCGAAAAAATTGTGAAAAAATTTCCTGTTTACAAATGGAATGCGATGATAAAAGAGGCTGAGAGTAATCCAAATTCTTCATCCATTGGAATAGAATATATTGACTATAATAAAGAAATACCGTTATATTTAAGAAACACTATATTAAGTAAAAAAAATTGGGGAGATATGTTTGAAGAATCTACTTACTGCGTATGGTCTAGTGGATATTGGCTTCCACAATTTCGTATAAATGTTTGTAAATCATGTTATTTTGTATTTAGAACGGTCCATAAATATTTAAAAAAGAACATTTTTGTTAATTATGATCACTGTCATGAAGTATTTGATGGTGACGAAATTGTTGAATGTGTATATCAAGAAATGTCCTATTGGTGTCAGAGTTGTTTTAACAAAGTCTTATTCATGATAAAATCACATGAGTCCTGTATTAATAATTTACATGAGATGCCTAGAAATAATCGTTTTGATGATTCTGATATAGACAGTGACATTGATACTTTTGAGGCGGCTATGCAGTAAAAACAATATTCATGGAATGTATCTCTCTCTCTCTCTCATAAATGTAGAATATTGTCGTTTTCTTATTATAAAATTATTCCTGTGTTTTTGCGGTATTATGAACGGTGGCGGTTCATAATGCCACATCAAAATATCTGTTTTATCATAGTTTTTTTAGTATGCGTTTTAGGTGATTTATATGAGCGTTGTTAGTGTTAGACATAAGTCTGTGCTCAACAGGGCTTTATTAGAAATGTATTTTTATTTTTTTTTTCTTTCCACTGGTCATTGTGATGTCATCCTTCATGTATAAGTGTTATACTATGACAGTCAGTAATAAAGAGTTTCAGCGATAATGTGAGCTTTTATTTAAGAAAAAGCAGTAAAAACAATATTCATGGAATGTATCTCTCTCATAAATGTAGAATATTGTCGTTTTCTTATAATAAAATTATTTTTAAAATTCTTGTGTTTTTGTCAGTTTCCAATATATCTTTATGTAATAGCAGTAAAAACAATATTCATGAAATGTATCTCTCTTGTCGTTGCGTCAAACGTCACATCGTTACGTCAAACGTCACGTCGTTATGTCAAACGTCACGTCGTTACGTCAAACGTCACGTCGTTAAGTCAAACGTCAAGTGCTGCGTCAAACGACCATCAAACGTGTCTACGTATGAGAATGTTCTCTTTCGTAATATGTCTTCAGAAGAGTACAGACGTCGAATTGAAGAGTTTATTAATAGCATTGGTGAATTAAAGAAAGATATTGCTTTCTATGGAGATAAAAGTGAGGTTATGAAACAAATGCAGAATCTTAGTTTATTTGATAAGAAAGTGACGTGGAGCAGTCTTCACTGGGTGCCTGAAGAGGTCAATCAGTTGGCCCGTAGACTGCCGCAAACTACTTATCCGTTAAGACGTATTCAACCTACACCATGTTCAACAGAACAGAAGGGGATATAAAAAATGAAATTAATTCTGTTTTTGCTATGTCATGTGTAATATTAGTGGCTGTATTTGTTTTAATTTTAAAAATTATTTTGAAAATTGTATAACGAAAATTCCAATCTTCATGTAATATAAAAGTTGATGAATATACAGAGTGTTTCAATAAAACCCATATTTAAAAAAAAACTTTATTTATAATGGTAATACAGTATTTAAAAACCAGTGACGGAGACGTTGTACATTTCTTTCAGTACATGAAAATAGTCCAGATGCGTGACAGGGGTTTGGATCTTGAGCAAAGTTTCCAGTTTCACAGGGTGTACCATCAAATTTGCAAACGTCAATAATATGTGGAAAAATACCGAAAATGTGACATTTCTTTTGCAGAAACTTTTTGTTGTCCTCGAAAGTAAATGTAGTCTGCGGCATACAATAACTTGCTTTCTAATATTTCATTTACTTTAGAATATTCTACATCTCCTGAAGAGTATCGAATGCCGTGCACATTTCTTTCCAAGTATGATGTGGTCTTTTTGTCCTCGTTACTTAATGTAGAAAACGGTTGCGGTGGTAAAAATATGTAATGTGAACTTTTGAAGCCAATTTCTATGGTGAGCTCTTTGGCAACGAAAAGACCGTCTACGACAAAACCTTGAATGTCTACAAAAGCTACTCTCATGTTGACGTCTGCTCGAACACTAACTCACAACATCTGGTTCAAGCTTTTAACAATTTCGGTGAGGGGGAAGTATTCCATTACACAATCGTGAATTATGATGCAATAGACTTTGGTATTTTCGGGAAAACCTATGTTTGCTTCAATGTCAAGTTTCACATCGACTGTGGATGCCTTCATGCTTTCCTCCTGTTTTGAACAATCGATAACAAACAATGCTCGTTTCTTGAAAGAAGAATAATCCAGCAGGGGGCGCTTCTGTGTGGAGTTTGCGTAGTTGGGATAGAATTCAATATAGTTAAAATAGGCTTCATTGTAATCAGTTTTAGCGAAATCCAATTGCATTCTTTCATTGGACCAATAATCATCATTAAGTGACAGTCTTATACTTTGTACGTCGGTATTTTAAAATAAAGTCGGGTCAGCTGTACTCAAGTTACGTTTGTCGGTTTGAAAGAAAACAATAACAAAACGAGGTCTTTCAACTGAAGTGGATGTCTTGACAGCCCAAACTTCATGTCTTGCTCCTTTAGTAATTGAGGGTAATTCGTGTAACTCCCACTTCCTAAATGGAATAACTATAGGTTGATCTTTTTGAATGGATTTCATGAGATTTAATTTTATGTCGTCATTAGGAAAGATATGTTTAACTTTTAGCTCAACGCTTGTAATGTTTATTTTAGCTGTTGTAGTGGAGAGCGTTCCAGAGACATTCTTTTCAGTAATATATAAGCAATCATTATCATTTCGTGCCCGAACTAGTCGTATTGTTTGACGCCCACATGTAATCATTGAATAATCGTTGAAAATGCTGACAATATGTTTGAGAGGTATTTGAAGGTTGAAGGACTTGTCGCTAACATTCAGAATAGGATCTTTCGGGTAATTCCAGCCGGCTATAGCCATATGATTGGAATCTTCTTGGTTATAACAAGTCATAGCACGTACGGCACTCACTTTTCCAGGATCCCGAACTGTTTCCATTTCCCTGGCACTTTCACTGTACGTATATGAATCGAATAGAAAGGCTCCAACATTATTTGCTAATTTTACGTCACCAGCTCCGTGTATTTCAAGCGAACCTTTAATGTACAACAAAGTTTCGCTCATTGCAAAGAACGAATCAACCTGATTAATGCTAAACTCCACAATGTCACTGCAATTGAATGACTTTATAAATGGAGCATAGGTTCTGTATTCAGCCTTTCGAATTGAAT
The DNA here is from genome assembly GCA_026230145.1 of Diorhabda elongata. Classification (NCBI taxonomy): domain Eukaryota; kingdom Metazoa; phylum Arthropoda; class Insecta; order Coleoptera; family Chrysomelidae; genus Diorhabda; species Diorhabda elongata. Next base: position 20,065,854 of record CM047932.1, read on the forward strand.
CGTCAAACATCGGCTTACGGTAGATATCAAACATTGGAGGCATGTTGTCGTTTTGGCGTTGACGTTTTCCATACATTGTTGTCATTTTTCAATTTAAAACCCAACGATTGCAGAACCAATTTGTTTGCGAACGTGAGTTGCTTCAGCTTTGATGGTAGCTCATCTAATGAAGTTGAATGCTCTGTAGACTGTCTTTTATGATTTATTATTAGTCCCATTTGCTTCGCGATCTAAGCTCCAACACCAACGTACTTAGTTCTCCACGAAAGTTTACAGGCTGACCGTCTTGGTCTAAAGCGATGACGGTGATATTGGTTATTTCACGTTGTGGTATAACAGGTAAATAGAGCAAATTATGAGGAATTTCGTCTATGGAATATCCTGGATCCACTTGTATGACGAATTCGTATATAGTATGAGCAGGTCTGTTTGCTCCAGTGGTAATGTTACAATCGAAGCGAATACTAGATACTTTAATGATTTTGACGGGGAGATCTGACGAGTGTATTTTGTTTGCGTCGAGTATTTTCGGTGAAAAACCCAAAATTCTCCCAAGACTATTATCTTCTTTGAATGAAATTTTGTATTTACTGGAAATTTCACATTTCAACGTATTGTGATTGGGTTTTAGTGAAAATATACCCTCTGGTCTAGTTGAATTGTCCACACCCAATTTATCTCGTATAAACGCTTCAAGATCGGCAATTTCGTAACATCCTGTGGGAAAATCAAAACTTTGAAGCTTACCCTCTTGGTATCGTAGTAGTAAAACTTACAATTTTCAATGTTTGGTATACTGTGATAAGAATGAAAAGATCGCAAAGCTATTTCGTAATCATTATTCGGATCGAGCACAATAGGCGTAGTAGGTTGAAAGGTAAATTCATGATTGATGCTGTTTACTCTCAGCAACTGTGACATGGTGACTAATGGAATTCGGGTGATGTTTTAATTTAAATAATACTACTTGTTTATTCTATTTATTGTTACAAAGAAAACAAGTGGCTTGAGAACTCGGAGGACCATCACAATGCGTTGTCCAATCAGGTTGGTTGTAATGGATGAAACAAGGTAGTCGTATTTGTAGTTCAAAATTTCCTCGATATTCATTGGGAAGTTTATGCCACATATCCAACAATTCCCAAGGTCTTACACACTCTATTAGATGTTCAATGGGAAAGTGCTTTAGTTCTTCGGCAGTAAAACTATTCAATGTTTTTCCATGGTAGATATGTTGTAGTAATAGTTCTACACTCGTCATTGTTGCTGTAGAAATTTCAAACACAAATGTCCGCAATTTATTTGATTGTAGTTTTGATATTGGGTATTGTTGTAGAAAATTCTCGCACTCTTTCCCAGATATTCAACAACTTCTTTCGGCGGCTTCAAATTACCAAATGAATCAAAATACTCTACATCGTTGTTTATCTTTCTGTAAGCCACCCAATGACTCCCACTATTCTTAGAGACATCTAAATTAACCACTGCGCATTCTTGTCTTCGAGGACCGTCTTTGGAGAGGGTGTCTCGCATGAAAACTCCTCGAAAATGTGGTATTTTAAGTAATTTTGCATAATGCGCAATGTCAAAGTCAGATAGAGCGTGATTGGGTAGCTTTATTAGTTTTTTTTTGTTTTTTTTTAAATACAATCCAAATCCACCTTTTGAATACTTTTTCAAGTATAGGCCAAATCCTACACGTTCCATAGCCTTATTATGACGTACATCTTCCTCCAATTTCTTTTGCGCATGCTTAGCATCAATGACGGTTTTTTCAATCCCAGCAGCACCACCTGACAAAGCTCCAAGTGCCGAAAGACCGGTAAACAAAGGAATAAGTGGTAGGAAACCTCCGGATTTCGCTACAGGTATTACTCGAGGAACCTCGACTTCTTTTTTGCCACCAAATTCTTTAATAAGTGCTTTGGCTGCTCGTAAGGCAAACGTTGCGGTGTCTTTCAAAGATGTTCCTCTCTTCAATGACTTTCCCACTTTCAGAATAACATCTCGATGCAAGGAACGACGTTTGCGACGACAACCCATTCCCAGCTTTCTTTTCACCTTCATTCCGCCTGTTACAAGTAATGCAGCAGCTTTCTCTCCCAGTGAAGTGTCTTTTGATTTGACGCGTGCCCAAGCTTTATCTTCAAGTATCTGATCGGTTTTGTGTCGTTCTTCGAGAGACTTATTCTTCCAGTAAGAAATATCGTGTTGTTTACAAGCAGCGTCCAAGGGGTTGATGCCCGGATCTCCACGATCAAGACGTTTTTCCAATTTTGTACCAGCTAAAAAAAAATGTGAAGTTCAATAGGTAGTTTATTGATGAGAGAATTCAAAATACCCTCTCCTTAAAACACCAACATTAAGACTGACACGCTTAATTGGTGACACCTATATTTAAAGAGTAGTACTACGAAAAACGACACACACAATGAAAATAATTCAACAAGAGCAGACTATTCCCATTGAAAATCTGGATTTCACCTCAACACCAACTGTTGGCAAACATGGTAAATTGTTGCCAAATTCTTTCCGTGCCATTATATGTGGCCCCAGTGGGTGTGGTAAGACGAACGTCGTGCTGGCGCTCCTATTCAATCCAAATGGCGCGAAATTCAAAAATGTTTATGTCTATTCAAAATCGTTATTTCAACCAAAGTATCAATTGCTACAAGAAGTTATAGCGCAAGTCAAGGGTGTTGGATATTTCCCATTTAAAGACAATGAGGAAATAATTAGTCCAGAGAAAGCTCGACCAAATTCCATCTTTTTATTCGATGACGTAGCCTGTGAAGGTCAGCAGAAAATTCGTGAATACTACTCCATGTGTAGACATAAAGATATTGATGCTGCATATCTTTGTCAAACATACTCAAAAATACCGAAACAGCTTATTCGCGACAATTGTAATGTTATTGTGTTATTCAAGCAGGATGAGGTGAACTTGAAACATATATTCGACGAACACGTATCTCCAGATATGACGTTTGACACATTCAAAAATGTGTGTTCAAAGTGTTGGTGTGATCGCTATGGTACTTTGGTAATTATGAAGGATTTTACCCTTAATGGTGGTAGGTATCGCAAAGGATTCGATAAATATATAAAATTGTAAGCTGCATCTTTAGTCCATACCAAAATGTCTGACGATAAGGTTGCTAATGCATTGCGCAAAAAAAAAGTGTCCGAACTTGCCAGATCGATTCGCAAAAAATACTTGTCGTTGAAATTAGGTAAATCAGAGCAAGATGAGTCTATTAATAAACTATTCAAGCCGATATCTAAACCACTTGAAGAAATTGTGCAATCCTCAAAGACATTACAAAAAACGATTACAAATTTAAATCCAAAAGAGGAAATAAAGAAGGAAGAACCTGATGATGTGTTTACACCTTTTCTCGAAACGGAACCGGTGGCCGAAACCGATGAATCCGGAAATATTACACGTTCTGAATATCCAGAAGAGATGCGCCTCGAAATGTCCCAGGAAGCTTTCGCAGACTATTTGGACCAATATCCAGCCATCAGTCATCAGTTCATTGAAGATTACTTCCAAAAAGATGATAAAATTGATAAAAATTATGGAGGAAGGAGGAAGATATGTAATTGGAACACCAGGCTTGTATGAGCTTCTATTTTACCGAGACCCCAGTTACAATGATCAAGATTTACAGAACTATAAAAATCTTTTGACAACAACTGAAGTTCATTTAGACACGTTAGATCGTCTTAAGGGGTCAAGTACTACATCATAAAACCTTTATTCAAAACAAAATCTCTAACGACGACGAATAGATCGTCGCAGGTATTGACTCGTCTAAAATCGATTCCTTCAGCAAAAGGAAAAGGCATCGATCGTTTAAGATATAATGATAAACCTATGGAGTATATTTATTGGGATGATGCGAATGAATTGGTGGAACGTTTGAAGTTGTTGATTGCTTCAAAAGAGGCAGGTAATACGTCACACGACAACGAAATAGTAGCAATTATCAATGAACTCAAGGAGGCTGATATAATAGAATAATACAAGTTGAAACTTGTTCATTTTAATTATGCCAGTCGATAAATTCGGACATAGACATCAAACGCCCTATGCGCGTTTACCAGTGAAAATTACGTTTCCTCATACACAGGACGGTAATATTGATATTGAAAATATGAAAATTTGTAATGTTAAGGAACCGACAACAAATAGTGATGCTGCAACAAAAAAATATGTTGATGTGCAGTTGAATGACCTACGTGCTATTAACTCGCCATTAATTCAAGCACATGGTGTGGTGCTGCAGCAACAAGACCGTGATATAAAGGATTTAGCTGTAGGATTGAACGAAATGAGAAATGAGCTTCATAAGACGAAACTCCCCATATTACAGGCGCACATTACTAACTTACAGAATAAAACTAACGAAATTGATACATTTATTTCGGTTTTCCCTATTTCTGTAGTCAGACATACGTTGCTCATCTACTATTTCCATATGTTAAAGTTGTAGAAAAACTGAGAAATAGCAATTTCTGTAAAGGATATTCAAGGAGGAATTTGAGTTTGATGTAACTGTACAAAACTTTCAAAGTACTTGGTTTATACCTACAAACATAAATAGTCTTTAGGGTTGGACTATGAGTGCCCCTCTAACTTATGTCGGCTTTGTATGGGCAGATAATAGAAGTCAAGTTAGCTCCTGATGATCTGGCAGGTTCTTTTTTACAATTCAACTTGGAGCATCCTAAAAAGTTGCATGATTTACATAAAAAATACCCATTTTGTCCTGAGCATCAAAATCCTCCTCGATTAAAACTAGCTAAATTAATTCCAATTTTGTTTAATTAACAAAAATATATTTTCAATTCAAACGATCTCTTTGTCTTAGAACAGTAGCTACAAGTGAGATCAAGAATACCTATAAATTGGCAACCAATGAGGTGTTTGGTAAAACCATGGAAAATATAAAACTTAGAACTGCCATTTGTTTAACCAATTCTTATGAAGATTGATATGGTGCTAAAAATTTAATTGCAAACCCACGATTTCACAGTTGTACAATTAAGAATGTACATATTTATTAATCCTAGACGAAAATTTGGCACTAGTGCAAATTATCGATAATTTGCACTAGTGCAGTATTATCGCTGAAATTTGATCGTTGCTAGGTAAACATAAAATATTACAGCTTTTTGGTTGGCTTAAATTTTTCGAAGGAAATAGTCATAATAATTTAATGTTGGATACAATGCTAGATTAATGTACTCAGATACTGACAGCTTTATTTATGAAATTAAAATTGATGATGTGTATGAAGATATTATTGCAAATAACATTTCAAAATTTGATACAACTGATTATACAGTAAATAATTGCTATGACCTGCTACACGTTAATAAAAAATGTTTTGGGTTTGATTGAAGATGAGGCAAATGGTAAATAATTTGTAAGTTTATATTAAAAAATGTGTACTTATAAAGTTCAGGGAGAGAAAGCTGTTAAAAAGTCAAAATGTATCAAATTACAATCAGAAAAAATCAATTAACGTTTGCAGATTATAAAAATTGTTTTACAGATGTGAAAAATATTATTGTTTCTGTAGTTGGTCACTTGAAATTCATAAAATAAAATACAAAGAAAAATCAGTTGATTTGAAATGCTACGAATCTCTACCACTTTTATAAGTTTTTGTTTTTTCCAGTTTAAATGGAGAAAAAAGGTTTTGACCACAGAAACTAAGCAACATCCTGCTGAGAGAATGTGCCAAAAGTGGTTTGCATGATTTAAAAGTAGTGATTTTGGCTTGGAAGACGGTGAACGTCTTGGGCAGCCAAAAAAGTTTAAAGATGAAGAAATGGAAGCATTACTCAATGAATATTGTTGTCCAACACAAGAAAAACTCGCAGAATCTTTGGGTTTCACTCAAGCAGCCTTTTCAAAACATTTATGAGCAGCTGGATATATTCAAAAGCAATAAAATTGGGTTCCAAATGAACTCAAGTTGAGAGACGTCGAGAGGCGGTTTTGCATGTTCAAAATGCTGCTTGAACGCCACAGAAGGAAGTCATTTTTATATCAAATTGTTACTGGTGATAAAAAATGGATCTATTATGACAACCCCAAGTGCAAAAACTAAACACGAGGCAATAATTTCCCATCATGACAACGTTTGGCCCCAAGTTGCTATTCCGGTTAAGAACTATTTGGAAAACAGTGGATGGAAGTTTTACCTCATCCGCCTTATAGCCCAGACCTTAAATCTTATGACTACCATTTGTTCCAGTCGATGCAGAACGCCCTCACTGGAAATAGGCTTACATCAGAGTACGATATCAAAAATTGGCTTGATTAATTCTTGGTTGCCAAGCCGGTGCAGTTCTTTTAGGATGGGATCCACAAAATGCCAGAAAAATGGGAAAAGGTCATAGCTTCAGATAAGCAATACTTTGAATAATACTATTGTACATGTTTTTCTTAAATAAACGTTCAAATTTAAAAAAAATGCACAAATTAAGTTATAGACCACAATACGTTCATAAATATGATTTCAGGAGTAGAAATAATCGAATGTTAGGTTATAGCTCTTTATAATTGTAACATTTTCATAAACATTCACTACTTCTATAATAAATAAATATTACCAATATGAAAGATCGTTATTATTATTATTTATTTTAGATACAGGCTCAACTGGAACAACCGGAACTTTAAGGAAGTTTCCTTCTTCATGATCAGTTTCATTATCATTATTTAACGGTTTCTTCAACTGGGTTTTCATACCTGCTGACTGTATTCTTTGAGCCAAAATCTACAAAATGATAGTTCAATTCAATTTCTGCTTACCGATAAAAACAGATATATATATATATATATATATATATATATATATATATATATATATATATATATCTGTTTTAAAATTAGCTTTTTTTGATAGTTTTTAAAAGAAAGATAAATATGATATTGACACTGACAATTTGCTTATTTATATTGATCTATAGATCACCTTCATTATGAATATCAAAATAAGGATAAAATCAACTTAGAACTTTGTTTCAATAAGAAAAGTTAATTTTTTCTTTGGTTCCCACATCTCAAGTATATAGCTTTTTCGTTCTTATGAATGTGAATCATTTCTAAAAATTCCCTTTCTCATGTATTAGATTCCTTTTCAAGAATTTTTGAATGATATTTCAAGGTTCCTTAATGCAGTTCTATTTTTTTTATCGTATTGATGACCTCTTATTCTATTTTCTAAATACTGAGATGTCTGCCCTATGTAGACAGCGTCACAATTAGTAAAAGGCACTTGATATATAATATTACGTTTTTTGTTTTTTGGTGTTTTAGATTTTAATTTAGTGAAATATTTGGATAATGTATTAAGTCCTCTATGACTTATACTAATATCATATTTATTGAAATAATCCGATAATTGTTGGGAAAGTCCTTTTACATATGGCAAGGAAAAATATTTTATATTTTGATGTTTCGTTACTGTTTTGTTTTTAAATTGATTGTAGTATCTGTTTAGAAAGAGCTGAAGCTTTTTAATAAATGCAAAGAAAAAAATATTAAGAAAATTGATAAGCTAATATCGAAAAAGCAACCTATTCTTGAAAATACAAATGAAATAAAATCAAAATGGATCGAGAATTCAACTGATACTCTTATACAGATGAAGTAAAAGTTTTATCTTTAGGTCCCAATTTTGCACAAAATATTTCTAGTGACAAAGAATTACCTGTGACAAATATCTTATGTAATATTGAATGCAAAAACAATTATCTAAATAACGAAATTTAAAATAAAATAAGATCTGATACTTGTAATATTATCACTAATTTCAAAAATAAATTGAAAAACAAAAGACAACAAAACAATATTAAACCTCAAAATATAACAAAAACAAATAATTCATAAATAAAAATAAAATTCTGAAAATTTTGAAAGCACATAAATCTAATAAAACTGTTATCATGAAATCAGAAGATTATAATAATAAAATGATGAAATTATTAAACGATAAGACAACTTACAAAAAAATTAAACAAGAACCTACGAATTCTTATCAAAAACAAAACAACTTTTTATTTCGCCAAAAAAATTGAAAATTTACAATGCCTTACCCCCTAAAATATATGGTTTACTAAAATTGTACAAAATTGACATTCCCCTTCAACCGATTGTTTCAAGTATTCAAACTCCTCTCACTCTATTATCTATTTATTTGAAAAATATTTTATATCAAAAACACATGGGATTTCAAAGAAAAAATTCCTAACGAATATGTATTTATTTCATTAGATGTGGTTTCTTTATATGCAAATATTACTATTGTGAAAAATATATTAATGAAAAAATGGGACAAAATTATAGAATATACAGAAATACCTCAAATTGAATTTATAAAAGCTATAGAACACACACTTACAACAACATATTTCAAGTGTTATAGCACAAGAGCGTTTTCTTATTGGTAACGTGGCAATGAAACATCAAAGTAGACTAATTTTAATATATTTTCCGAGCTTATGTATTCAAAGTCTAGGAAATAATTCAGATCTGTGGTGGCTTTGAGTTGAATAAATATATATTTCTATCAACGTCACTTTGAATATTAAATTTTGAATCCTATAAATTTAAAATTTTTACAAAAATTTAATACAACTCAAAGCTACCACAAATCTCAATTACTTATTTCCCAGACGATGAATACATAAGTATTCGAAAGCTCGGAAATATATTAAAATTATTCTAGTCTTTGGTGCTTGTTTGCCACGTTCACAATAAGAAAACGCCTGTTGTTAGATACATTTGCGTTATCTCCGCCGAAGTTAAAATGATACATTTAGGTGGCTATGACTGCTACAATAACAAATTTGACGTTTCAATAAATTATTATTGTTGAAGTTTATTGAACATTGCAATGGATCGTTTATCAGAACGAATTGATATATTAATAATATAGTACAGCCATTCAAGCTTAAAATCGACCGAAACCTCCCAATTTTAAAGACCTACATCAATCTTCTTGAAAATTTTGAAATTAAGTTCATCTTACCCTCCTTTTCAAAGCTGACTTGGTCGCAAAATATGGTTATTGTTTTTATGGGGTGAAAATCACCCCTTACTCCAATAAATTGAAAACTAATGAATTAAAGCGGTAATGGGCTATAGTTATGTTCAAATATAATAAATATTGATTGTTTTGTATCATGACTTTAATATTTTGATATCTTACAGCCTTTTACTTTTAAAAACAACCCCTCATACAAAGATTATTTAAAAAATGTAGTAAAAAACATGAAATTTTTTTATTTTGGATCGTAATTTTTTTTCTTCAAGTATAAGAAATCTGACCCTCAATATTTTTAATAATGTAACCACCAAAAACCACCCCTCAAAATGGAAAAAATTGCAAATTACTAAATGGAAGCAGTTATAAGGCTCATTATGTTCAAACATGTGAAATGATTGTTGTTTTTTTACAATGTAAGTGATATTTTTATCTATTTATCTATCTATCCATCCATCTTTTGAACTTCATACTTTGATGGTAATAAAAATACTTACTTTACAACATTAAATTAAGTATAAAATTAACATGATTTTTAAAATATACATCAATAATTTAACTTTAAGTTTCTAGTTCGTCTATTTCTTCTTCATCAACTTCTTTTTCTTCTTGGTCAACAGGAGGGAATCCAGATATATAAATACAAAGGAGACACAGCATGTATAAAAGAATAAATAGTCCAAAAAGATCAAAACTTAGACGTTTCGTTATTTTCCAGCATTATTTCTAGAAAAATATATTCGGTTTTTTACTAATAACTCGGCTCCCCTTTAAGCTTTTAGCATTCATCTATACATTATTTTGTAGGGAATTTCATAAATTACAAAACAATAAGAGTTACAACCCTTCTAGGCTCTTTTCTTCAGAGAATTTTGAAGTTAAAGGGCAAAAAAGACTCTCCCTTAGCATTAAAATCAATACTGCAAACGCTTATATCTCGTTTAATTTTCAAGCATAATGTTTAGTAAAATAGAAGCTAAATATTAGTTACAAAAAAATTCTTTCGTTGATCCAATAGTTTTTGAGATGTTTTGAAAAAAAAATTTTTTCAAAATAACCAAACCATTAAATCTTTTGGAACGTGTTGTTACGGCTTAAACAAAGATAATTTTACATGGGCTTTGATTAATTTTAATTTTGCCGGATACGGTGTCAAATTTACCGACATTTTTTTTTTCAAATTCGAGTTACTTAACTTATTTTCATCATAACTCGCTTAATTTTCATGCTAGACAGAAAAGTTGATCGTTTTTCCATTATTTGAGCTCAAACCTCTGCATAAATTTTCGAAAAAGAAAAAATTGACTTTCAGTAAGTTGCTGAATAATATTCATAAAATATAATTTAAACTGACTAATTTCTTTGTTTTTTATAAGCTTCAATTTTGATAAGAATAATTTTTTCCAGAAAATGCGTAATTTTCGAGTTTTTCGTGAAATTTCCACCCCCGAGTAAGGGTGGCATTCACTCCTGGGGTAGAAGCATACATTGGTACCAAATCAGGTTTGTTACTTGCATCATTTTTGAGCTTCTGTCAAAATTTCAAACTAATCCATGAAGGTCTTTAAAATTGGGAGGTGATTTGCTTGTTTCACTGTACTAATATTAGGATATGGTGATAGGCGTACAAGTCAACAAGAAACTAAAAATATCTTTAATAATTTAAATCCTAACCGAAATCCTATAACAAATCTACTGTCAGTAAATTGTAGTATAACTCTATATAGCTCTATTTGGACTTTCTACAGGGATGTATTTTCATCATTTGGTGTATCCATTCTCAATTTTTACTGGCAATGAGGCAACATCTAAATAATGTTTGGGGCTACAGGAGATAAGACGTGTAGGTCCTATTTCATGGCCTCCAATATCCCCTGATTTCAATCCCGTTGAATTTCACAAATTAATAAAGAAGAGGGGGTTTACACTATTTAGAAGCAACACTCTACATATGGTAGAAGTATGCAAAGTTTCTTATGACTTACCCTATATAAGATACAATTATTTCTTCATTCATATCAAATATTTTGCGACCAAAAGTTTGAAGAAAGTATATCTGAGAATATTTTGACAATGAAATAATATTCAAATCTACCTGTTGTCGTCTAGTTTCTGCTTCGTCTAGTTTTTCTTGGAGTTTCTCTAATGTAACTGGCGATGTCGAGGGCTCTTCCAATCTCTCTAAAATTCTTTTAGGAGGGTGTTTTTTCACAATACTATCATAATTATCTTCTTCTTCAAACGCAATTTCAAATGATACGCCATTCACTGCAATATAGAACAACATATCAGAACTTCACTCAGCTTCATCGAGAAGTAGAAGATACTGTAGAAACAAATAATGACACGAACGGAGAAAGAGTAATAATACCAAGTGTTTGATTGATATTTTTAATAACAAAGAATTTCATAAACTATGCTAGGCAGTTTTATCTCATCATCTATATCTCGTATTCTCAACAAAGCCAGCTTCTCTCTTAGAAATTCCATAGATACGACTAGAAAAAATCTACACGTCACCAATATCCGATTTCTCGATATTTTTCATTGAATCCAAACTTTCCATGTTCATCTATTGATATAAGAAACTTCCGATGGTTTATTTAACCAGAAAGCCGAGCATATATCTGACAAAAGGACTCAAACCCAAAAAGATAAACTATCCAAACTTATTTCGCTTCAAAACCCGCTCGAAACACCATTGATATGGACACCACAACTTTCCGATCCAATATGCCAAGCAAGCTCTTGCCAAAGGTTTCAATTATGCTATCACGCCCAAATCCATACCAATAGATACCATCATTTTCCACACAGAGGAGCTCATCTCTGAACTTCCTTCAAACTACGTCGAAATTATGAGGCAGTATGTTGCCAAGGTCCTCCAAATATCAAAACCTCTTTCCAACCTGACCTCCAAGGAGAGGAAGGTTCTCAAAGATATTTCTAATGATTCTGGTATTGTAGTCCTTCCAGCCGAAAAGGCCAATGCTACGGTCGTCTTCAATACTCCCCAATGACTCGATCACATATCTGGAAAAGACAACAAAAATCTAAACTTCCTTCCGACATCAAAGTCAAACTCATACCTCAAGATGAATCATACCTTATCTCTCGTATATACGGTCTTCTGAAAATTCACAAACTCAATCTTCCATTACGTTCCATTGTTAATTCATTTAATTGTCTCACCCAATTCCTGGTCAAATATCTTGGTGAAATTCTTCAACCAATTGTTGTATAATCCCAATCCTACGTCAGAATCTTTCGATATTTCATTGACCTACACCGATATTTCTTCCACGGATATTCTTGACAGCTTTGATATTATCTCCTTATTTACCAACATCCCCATATATGAAACTTTGTCTATCCTAGACACCAGTCACCACATTGCCCCAGATTATCTTTAACTAATCAAACATTGTTTGCCCAACGACCACTTCATATTGCAAGGCATTTTCTATCGTTAACTCAAAGGTGAGCCCATTAGATCCTCCCTCTCCGTCGTCATTGCCAACATTTTCATGAACCATTTTGAAAACGAAGCGATATCCTCCTTCACCCTCCGTTGGCTATGATATGTTGATGACACTTTTGTCTTTGGCCCATTGGAAGATATAATTTAGGTTCATTTCTGCCCCATCCGTTTGACGTACATCCTTGCATACAGTTCACGATGGAGATAGAAGAGGAATCATCTATGCTGATCCTTGACGTCATGATCAAAAAACTTATTCCATACGGCTCTCTCAGTCCGTCTATCGAAAACCCACTCACACTACTTGTATAACGATTCATCTCGTTGACTGACCAATCCAGTGGACCATAGATTCAATTATATTAGAGGTGCAACAGACAGAATTTGCAGCATCTTCAAACCGCAGGTATTCGCACATCTTTAAACCCAACAGAAACTCTCCCATCACCAATTCCGATATTTACTTCAATCCTTGCTCAACATAGTGTTCATATCGGACACACAATCAACCTCAATAGAATCGAAACCATCGCCTCACTTCGCTCCTTCAAGTCCAGGATTATTAGAGAAGCGTTCAAATTATCTAAACACAACGATGATAGCCAGAATTTGTCATCAACCTGGAAACATCTGCTTCATCCACTTCTATCCAATACCATACCAACTCATAAACCTATAATTACAAAGTCCAGGCCGCCAGCTCACTAGTTAGCTCAAGACCTGCAGTGAAGGTGTTCTCGATGGTAATCATATTACTTTTTATTTCTATTTGAATCATTTCATATTTTTCTCGTTTCATCTTTTCATTCCGCGGTGAAATTACAGTAGACAGATTGAGGCCATGGAAGCAACCAAAAAAAGGGGTGAGTCGTTGCGTGGAATAGGCAGATTGAGACTAAAAAATCGGATCAATTTTTACCAATGCAAATAACCACCCTCTCTAATGTGAGAGCTGAAAGATCGAAGAAGAAGAATTATATATGATTTGGAACGAAGTATTTGCTAACTAGTTTATGATCGTTTTCGTAGTGCGACACTTCTACTACGAAAACGCTTAAAGTTCGATGGACTTCTCGTTCCTTGTAGAGAATGTAATTAAATATTAGAGATGTTGAAAATACCATTGAATTTTTAGGTTAGGTCGTTAATTTTATTAATACCTTAATGTTATGGTGGTAATACCCATTCTCGTTCTTTTTAACGACTTTCAAGTCAATCCTACTTCATACACATATCATTAAATCGTTGAAAACTTCCTTACGATATTCTGTATCATGAAATGAACCACCGTATTTACAAATATGGTGGTTCGGACTATTAAGATGGCAACCCATTTCTCTCATTCGACTTTTCACTCATTTTTAATGATAAATTCCTTCGTGAAACAGTAGGTTTTTTGTGGTATTTGAAGCTCAGATACAGCTAACCAAATGATAAATATTATCAAGTAATGCACAGCTGAATCTGTATAAATCAAGCATGCAGGTGGTAAGCTAGATTGGAAGGTGTGAGTTTTACAATATTTTCGTTGCATTAAATTCTTACCTCCATGGAGGACATTATTAACAGTATTGTTCTCTATTAACTCTTCTTGAAGATCTTCTGCTTCTAACGGAGGTAAATTATGTTGAGGTTGTGGTGCTAATGATGAAGTCCTTGTTTCTGCATGACCGTTGGTTAAACTGGCGTCTAAAGGTTCCACTGTCAAGTTCTTGGCAGCACTGCAGCCCATATTTGAGTGTTTAAAACTTATGTGAAGCGCCTTAAAGTAAAACATACCGTTTAGTTCCTAAATGAAGAGCATTATGTTTTATAAATTAATTGTGAATTTATACATCAATAATATATAATAATGTTAAAGAGAACGAAGAAGGATCCACAAGCCACAGAAGATGATATCCAGCTGTGTCAAATGTGGAAAACAGCACGACAGCAAGATGTGTGCTAAATCAAGAAACACTCCTGGAACTCGCCCCCTCTATGGCGGGAACCATGCAACTATATAGGATGTTCAGTGTAAAGAGACCTACGTAGGCACAGCAGTAATAAAAGAAGGGCCATAGACCATCATGAACTACAACCATACACTACGAACAAAATACAATCTAGTCTAAGAAAAGTCAATACATTTCGATGGCCACTGACCATAGGAGTAATATACAGCCCACAGACGCATACTATCACAGCAGATGAATACAGTGATTTTTTACGACCACTAGGATCCCACTTCATAGTTGCCGGCGACTGGAACGTCAAAAACACTTCCTGGAGATAAAGATTAATCACTCCAAAAGGAAGAAACTTGATACATACCATACAGCTATTGAACCTAAAAGTGCAAACTTTATCTGGAGAACACCGCTTCCAAAATTATACATATAACAAGAGAGCAAACTGAGAGCAATTTCAACACGTAATAAACACCAATATAAACCTAAAGCACAGAATACAGGAGCCACAAGAAGTCGACGAAGCTGTGGAATAAATTTATAAATTGAGGTATTTACGCCTATGGTACATCAAACAAAATTCTCCTTAAGGATTTTTATAATCTGCATTTGATATTGGAAGAGCCATAACTCGATTATAGTTTCCGAAAAGTCCATACGTCACATAATCATCTTATGTTTCCGCTTCTTTCTCGATCTAGTAGTGGTTTTCCCGAGATCCGCCTGAGAATTTCCATATCTGTGGTATCAAAGAATTATTTCGTTTTTGATGGTGTCGAAAACATATAACTAGCTCAAAATACCGATATAAGAATTGAAATTATTATCCGAAATATATTGTTAGAAATCAAATTAGTTTTTAAAAACACCTCTTGACTTAATTGAAAGTTATATTATGTATATATGAAAATTATCCAATTAATCTTTAAATAATGAAGGGTTATATAAGTATGCTTTTGTTAAATATGTTGAACTAAAAATCGATAGTAGTTTATATGTATGTTGAATCGAAAGCACCTATACAAATGAATAGCATAAAATCGATAAAAGTATTGTCTGATTTGAAGTTGTTGAACTTTACTACATGATATAAGTAATTCAAGGTAAAATATGTTCGAAAAGAACACAATTTATATTCGAACATCAACGCATATATTTTTTGAACCATCCCAAAAAAAAAAGATAATTCCAATTTATATCTATCTTGTGTCTTTATTCACATGTTTTCCAATGCTAGAGCCTAAGAAGTCATTATTGAATATCTTTCGCAGGCTTAGTGTGTTATTTATCAATAGGATGTCATTAGATTGCTTTTGAATGACTATTATAAAGAAGTGAAAAAGAGAATTTTCTCAAAAATAAACCAAAAATATAATGTTACTAGTTCAATTTTTGCAGATGTGCTCGTAAAATATCCTCGCTATAAGAGATAGCACAACAATTTCATTCGTTTTTATATGTAATCTTGGATGTAGGTAATGCTAAATTAGTTTTTGACAAAAAAATATAGAAAAGGGTTAAATTACTCATACCAAATTAAGAAATGAAAAATAATGTTTACTTCCCGTATAAAATTCGGTATACATCTAACAGACTGTCAGTCCACGTGGACTCATCATCTCCACTGTTTACCAATGAAAACATCGAATCGTAAATGTAAATCATTTCTATTGGCCGAAGCTGTCGGAAGGCGTATGTACATTATTTTTTCGAAATATTCCTGCTAGAAAGTCTACGATAAGCATTGGATTGGTTTGGTGAGATTGTAATTTATTTGTGTCATTGAACAATAACTAATGGACAGGTTCTATTTGGGACCTAAATGGATTATCCGACGAGGGATGACGAGAAATGGAATTTAGCCAGTGATTCAGAAGATGAAGCTATATTTTTGTCAGATAATTACATTTCTTTAATTAAGAACTAATTACTTGCAAACTCCTGATTCTCTCGAAAAAAAAAGGTTATAAATAAAATATTTGCAGGAAATTGGTGTCATATGCTCCGTAAAAATTGTCCGACAAGGTTACCACGTTATTACAAAAAATTTTTATGGTTAATTCTGTTAGAATCAGTTTGGTGATGAATTTTTCATATTTGGCGTGTCCGACGCGTCAAGGGACTCATCATTTTTGTCCGACAAATTTTTTTTCGCTAATTATATGATAAAAACCTTTGATTGAAATAAAATTACCAATGTCATAATTTTTTTGGTATAAAATTGAAAATAACACAAAACAAATACAAAAAGTTTCAATAATATGGTCATAAATAAAAAAATTGTCGCTGGGCGCAAGGACTATAAGTCGCTGGATTCAGACTGCGATTTTTGCAATAAGAAAAGAAAAGATAAATATCGATATATATGCGTTTCAGTGCCCTTTTTGGATTATCAAAATTGTGTGGATTCACATTTTCACTTATAGATCAAAATCGCAATTAGTATAAACAAAAGTTAACAATTTCATAATCTCAAATTTCATTTAATATTTTGTGAAAATGAAAATAACAAAGCTTGATGAAACAATCAGCTGAACTTCATTTGCGCATGCTTTTGATCAAGAAATATTGCATTACATTGCATTGCATGTTGTATTGCATCATGTCAAGCGGTCTTTAAGTTCATATGAACCCAATATAAAAGTCATCCCTAAGAAATAAAAGTTTCGTCACATCTCTATACATTTGAAGAATACAGGGTGATCCCGTCTCTAGTATAGAAAGAAAACTGAAAAATGTTTGGGGTTTGTTCAGTAAAAAATATTCGTAACGCCACTGGCAACATGAATTTGTTTTTATGTCTGACTCTCATAGAGGGCGCTAGTTATACGGTTCGTACCAAGTAGTATTGAACAAAACTTCTTCAATATTAGGTTTATTGTTCAAAATTTCAAGTAAACTCGAACATCATTTAATTTTACACCAAAAAGGTGGAACTCGTGATAAAACTCGATACTGTGTACCGTTATCGGAATATTTTGATTTGAATTTTTGTTTAATTAATACATTTATCATTACTTCATACCAGCACCGGTTATACTTATACTTATACATAGTTTTCAAATCAAAATATTCCGAAAACGGAAATTCACTTGAAATTTCGCTTGACAAATCCAATATTGAAAAGTTATGTTCAACATTATTTAGAACGAACCGTGTAACTAGCGCCCTGTAAGAGAGTCGAACATAAAAACAAATTTTTCGGATGTATCAGCTTCCAAAACATATTCGTATAAAATTTCGATACAATGTTGCCAGTACTTGCGACAAAATCGTAAAAAATGTTTATAATTTTTTTGAAACACCCTGTATAATAATGCGTGATGACCATTTATTTAAACGAATACCGAGACAGTGTGAGTGTGACTGTTCTTCGAATTTCGAATAGTTTTATCATGGATTTTTTTAAATCGGATGCGTATCTATATAAAATGAAAATCGTTGAATACAATTTCAAATATTTTATACCGTATGAATAAAATAAAAAGTTTGTTCACTTACTATTATGAAGAATGTATAAATCGAAATAATGAACTGGTTTATATTAATTTTGGGGAAACCACTTTTGTTTTTAATGAACCATGCATGTTAACTGGTAATACCAACTGGAAAGTAGTAAGTGAATATGCTTTTTACGGGAAAATAAACACAGGGTGAGAATGTACATGCGCCGTTCATATGTTTACATTCTAGATTCCCGCTAAAACTGTTCATCGGCTATAAGCAGAACCCTTTTATAAAGTGGGTTACATCGTCATGCTCATTTAAACGTTATTACAACAAATTTAGTCGAAACGCCAAAAGTACATCTCTGTTAAAACCAAAAATATCCATTTATTCAAGTATATAATTGAAATTGAGTCAAAATTTGATCTTACCCCACACTTCATTTGATATAAATACAGAGTATTTCGCTAAATAGAAGGATATGTACGAGGACGGTCCCAGAAGTACCTGGCGCAAAAAACAAAAATTTTGGAAAAAAGAGTATTTTTATTTATCAATGTAATCTCCTTTTAGCTCCGTACACTTTTCCCAGCGGTGAACAGTAAGTCCAATATTTTTTTTATAATAAGAATCGTTCCTCCATATACCCTATAGTTGCCTACATCACATCTTCATTGTTGGAAAATCTTTGACCACTAAGCAGTTTTTTCAAGTTTGGGGACATAAAATAATCCTAGGGGGTTAAATCTTACGAATAGGATGCATGAGGTAGCAATTCAAATTAGAATTCATTAATTTTGGCCATGGCGATTAAGCTGGTGCATTGTCTCAGCCAAATGCGATGATTTCTGATTGATTTCTTCGCTCTAACGTTGCAGTAATGATACTTGCCGTTGATGGTTTTTCCTTTTTTGAGATAGTCAATGACAATTATCCCACACATATCCCAAAAAACGCTATGATCTTACTTGCATATGGAACGGTCTTTGTCTTCTTTAGAGATGGTTCCTCCTTTTTAGTCCATTGTTTTGATTGCTCTTTTGATTCAGGAATAAAGTGATGGACCCATGCTTCATCCATGGTCATGAAAAATTAGGCTTTAATCCTGTGAAACATTGCCAAACATCTTTACGACGCTGTTTTTGTTCCATTGTGAGCAAACGATGCACCCATGTTGCGTACAACTTTACCATGTCCAAATATGCGATGTATCACAATTTTTGGAATACTCACTAAGTCTGCTAGCACGCGTACTTGAAGTCGACGATGATCCAATACCGCTTTGTTGATTTTCTTCAGCATTTCTGCTACCAAATATTTTACTGTTGATAACGAAGAAGTCGTCTCACAAGAGTAAAATCACATGGTTACAAATTCGCTGAAAACGTTCACTAGTGATGGCTGCCAAACAAATACTAAACAACTTAGCGTCTTAAAACTTGAAACATATGGTATATAAATCGTGTACTTTCTAATACAGTGCTATTATTTAAGCCATCTCTAGGTCGGGTCAGGAACATCTGGGACCATACTCGTATATCGAGTTTACATAGGACAGACATTTAAGAATAGATCCAAAACTCATAAATATGATAGAAAATTTGCAACAATAAATCATGAACTATCAAAAAAAAACTTCTAATATTCAATTATAAATATTGAAAAATTCTTAAAACGAGATCAAATACAAGATAAAGAGGTTTATATTAATGATTCACATACATAGGAAAGAGAAAGCTGTCAATCATGACGTAATCTATTAGTTAATATAATTATAAAATGGTTTATGTGGAGTCATATTCTGAAAAAGTCCGGAATATGTCGAAACTTCACTTTACCTGTTTTAAAAACTGATTTTCAATCAGTAGGAACTTAAAATCAAGAAAATTTTGCAACAAAACAAATATGTAAAAGGATTCTAATAATGAGAAATTGAAGAGTTTCATATTTGGATATAGAGCATACATGCAAAATAATTCATTTCCAATATCCCAAATCCCAAAAATTTCCAAACAAAATCAATTTTTTAAAATAAAAATTGATCTCGCAAAAAGATTTTCTCGTTCTCCGTTTGACCGATTAATTGGCCAAAAATTATTAAGAAATTTTTTAATTAAATGAAAATAACTCATGTTGTCTGAGAAATTTACGATATTTTCTTCGTAATCATTTCTATTTTTCAACATAGTCTACTTTTAAGTAATACCATAATCTAAATCTAAACGTTTATTATTGATGGCTGCCAAACATATGCTGCATAGATTGTGTACTTTCTAATACTACCGCCATCTCTAGGTCAGGTCAGGTACTTCTGTATTTAACAAAATAGGGAAAGTTTTAATGTAATGCTGTGAATATTTTATTAATAAATTTGTATGAACTGTTTCTATGTAAAAATTCGCACTAAAATTTTCACATTAGGAGTTCTTTGAACGCTTAAATTATGATTGCAATCTAAATGTATCATTTAAATTATTGATCTATCAATTAAAAATTTTTAGAAGTTTACATGTAAAGAAATAATGGACTAGAAGAAGTTTATGAATGTTTGTGGTATCATAATTTTGCAATTGTTTAGATCGAGAGAAGTCTTTTCTTCTCACTTGTATTATTTTATGCCCCATACGATCATGGTTGGAAGCAAGGTCCAGATTTCTGCGCGACGTGTTTCAACTGCATCTCCATTTTTTATGATAGACTTGGAACCTGACTGCTGTTATTTTCCTTTTCTATAATCTACAGGTAAATAGTACCTGGGCGGGAACGTAGGAAAGGTGTTTTATCTCCTAGTCAGGTTCCGAGTCTGTCAAACCAGTAAAAGGTCGTGTAGCGAATAGACGTGCCTTAGAAATCCTCCGTAATATATAGTAATCAAATGTCGCGGATACTTCAAAAGCATGAAAGCTGGTTAATTATAGTAGTGGTATTGAAGAGGATCCACTCGACCTCTCTGATGACGGACCTAATTTTGCTCCCAACAATGATCGTATGATTTGTAAAAACATACAAGTCGATTTATGAATGGTGACTTCGAGTGATCGAAAAAGACTGACCCTTCATGTCTTGTTAATAACATCAGAAGTAAAATCGTTATTTCCGTGTAAACAATTTTTTTCTGTGACGAAAAAAACGATGATTAGATATAGCTAGTTCTACAACTTTTGTTGAGAATTAGACGTTCTACGCACTTGATTCAAGCTGTATTGAATAATTTGTCAAAAGAGTTGACGTCAGCTAGAAACCGAAATTTGGACAGACTAAGAAGCTTGTCTCAGCTTCTGATTTGAGTAACAAGAACCAAAAGCGATGGAATAATGTCACATATTCCACAAGTGACACTTTCTAGCTCACAGTGATTCGCAGATGCACGTCAGAAAGTGCTATTATGAGTTTTTAGGATCGTACGAAATATTAAAAGGTCTGGAAAATGGACAGTACGAGGTAAAAAAGATTGGCACAAACATTGTCACCAAGGAAAGAAATGATGAAAATGATCTAGTGAAAGTAAGTTAATTTGTGTTCCATTCTTTTGGTTTTTGTCTGGCAAGTAGCGAAGCCTTGGGTAAGGTTGCAGTCTTCACAAACATGCTCTAAATTAATATTCTTTTTGGTCTTTGTCTTGGTAATAGCAAAGCCGTGTATAAGACTGGGATCTTCACAAACATGTTCTAAATTATTCTTACTTTTTGGCCTTTATCTTGGCAAAAGCAATGCCATTGAAAACAAATTGCTAGTGAATAAACTTTTTCCGAAGATGATGTGGATGTTCGTAGCAGTTATACTGCTAAAAACTTGAAGCAGTTTCTTTATTGGATGACCCTAACTGCCTAAATTAGTCAATTGCACAAATTTTAGAAGTATGACATTAAAAAGTTAATCCTTGAAAGTTACAGAACGAAAATAAAATTTTCCCAATATCTCGTGAACTATGATGACATTCTATAGTTAAAAGAAAGCCAATCGAATGTTTACAGTATGTTTAAATAATGTCCAATCGAACTCATATATTTACAAACAGGATTTTGTAGAGATGTTCTAAATTTTCTTTTTATTTGTTTAATGATCTTATTATGTATTTAGTCCGAAATTTATATACTTATAATTTTTACAAAAATTTACTTCCCGAGATTTGAAATTATATTATATTGATGTACATAAATATTTGTTACTGATTCAAGTTTTGCCGATAAGGAAGAGCGTCGCAAGTGTCAATTTGGCCGAGTTAAAAATCGGTCCACAGACAATTATTTTCATTATTATTAGTTATTTTCGTTGATTATTTTGAAAGCCGCTGTAGGTCAAAGAATATGTCATCCTTCCGACGTGTATGTGACCATAACATATTCTAATGTTTACAAGACCTGTTGATAGGTAAAAAAAAAGATTTATTATCTTAGCGCTGTATAAATCTCGGAAGAAATGAAAGCATATGCTGGTAGATTGATATTATCGGTGGTAAACATGCCACTTTCGTTTAGTTGTAATTTGCAGTTATTGTGTATTTTCCTAAAAATATTCTGTGCCTTTTGTTTTCGTGCAAATTGGGTTGTTGCCACGATGAATTCTCAACCAAGCAAACAGCCGTGCCTATCATATACTTATGTGTTGCCATATGGTATCAACAGGCATCAGGATAACATGTATACGAAGAGCTTACTAAATTCACAATCAATATAAATGTTGAACCGTATTGTAGATTAGGTATATAGTCAATACGTGAATGTTTATAATATACTCCTGAAACACATGTAATCCTTATACCAGTTGTATCACAATTGCAAAGCAATCATCTGGCTGGCTAGAGTGAAATGACGAAAAGTTGGAATAAAATAAACTCCATTCACATACGAACTTTTTTTTTAAACATATCCAGGTCAGAAGGGAAGAAATGAAAAATTAATGAATGAATTTTGAATTAAAAATAATTTTCAGTTACTCTTCAAGATATTATAACTGTTGCAAAAGTATGGGGATTTTTCTTTGAAATATGGGATGTTTATTAATATATTGTATGTGTTATGATGGATGGATGGCACCCGTAGTAGAATTGGTTTCCCTTAAAGGGTTGTTCTTGAAATGAAATATTCTGTATGGGTAGTTTTCATCAGGTTACTTGGACCTTCATATATTTATTCATTCATCCACTTTTTGGACTATTTGTCTATGTGAGTAATTTGTTTTTGTTATTTCTTCTTTTAGGACAAATCATTTTATTTTGCTGATAATTTTGAATTCCTATGAGTCGGTATATTATATGTGAGTATCGCAGCAACAGTAAATTATACGAATGAAAATTAATTGAAAGATTGAAAAAAAAACAGTTCAACAAAGTTTGAAACAAATACTCTACTCGTTCCAAGGCAGTCATAACTATAAAAGAGGTATGCAAAAGTAAACTACCAAATTTTGACAATCGTGTTGACTGATTTCTGATTTTTTTGTATTTTCTTTGATAAATTTTGCATAAAATACCTTCTGGCACAAAACACATCAACATCTTATACAAACGGTAAACTAATTAAACACCTTTTAAATAACTTGAAAGAACACACACTACCTCACAAATTTTTTTTGGAAAGTGAAGAATTACAATATGACGGCCGTGTATATTCCCTTCAAAATTAATAAAACTCAAAATTCTCGCTTCCAAATGAAGAAATAATAGGTGATCTCAAGAATTCCTCTTCAAAAATTTTAGAAATCCTAAGCCACGTGGTTGAAAGAGTTACAGATATACTTCATATTAGGATAACAGAACAAACAGAAGACATTTTATGATATTTTTTGAATTGTTCTGCAATTAAATCAAAGTGTAGATTCAACTAGAATCTGGAAGAATATCTTGCATACAGAAACATTAGACACTTTCGTTGAATCACAATAAACCTCCTAAAATATATACTCGTTTTCAGGAATATTTTAATTACGCTTTGTATCAATAAGTAGAAAAGCTGGTTATTATTTTCATGTACACAAATAACAATTATAGAATAGAAATTTTCATGAAACTAGAAACTACACATCGTTTTATCCAATAAACCCCTGAAAAAATCCATTTTTTATGAAATATTATCGTCATGTTGCCAAATCAATAATTTACAAACAATGTAAGGAATTCTAAGAATGTCGAGAACTTGTCAGCGAGAGTCCCAGATAGTCCGTTAAACAGGAGAACATATAATGTGGAAGATCATTCAATCGGAATTAAATTCGTATTGGAAGGACGGATATGGAAACTTGGGAATTAATTCCGAGTAGAAAAAGGTCTTACAAAAAAAGTACAATGCGGATAATGTTGTGAGGAAACGGTAATTTCTTGAATAGGAGAATAAAATACTCAATTAATCAATCTATAAGTTCTTTGTTGATTATTTTTAATTATACATGTGACTGTGAAATGGATTTTATGAAGAAAATCTATCGTTCGTTCTTCTCAGGTGTTTGTTGAGGCGACATTGCCCCGATAAAACTCCTGTTTGTATTCGTAGATTGTTCTTACATATGTAGATACATTCAGCAAATTTACCCTGGTTATAGTTTCCCAGAAGAGATTTTGCCATTCTCAGCCCTTGTAGATTGTCCCAATAATTGGTTTTGCTCCTATTTACTTTCTTTTCCAATGCTTTTTCCATTGTTCTGTAGCTGATACCACAGAAGGGTTCGGGTCGGGTCACATGGAGGGCTTGCCTGCTGCCTATTTAATTTCCCCACTGTGACTGTAAAATATTGAAAAATTTCTTTCAAATAACTATTAATTCAAACTATTACTATCCAGAGAATGTAATGATTCTTTTATTTGTTTTCTATTTCCAATCCTAATTTTTTTAAAGGTTTACGCACATTGAAGTATTTTGCTAAAAATAATCCAATCCAAACTTTCTTGTATTAGTGCCTTCCTCCACAATTTGCCAATACCAAAATCGAATTATTTCGAGCATGTCGTATGCTTATTTATGATAAAATACTTCTAAATAAATTTCCAGAAAACAAAAAATTATACCCTGTTCCAAATATTCTTGTTGTATATCAAGGTCAAATCCCCCAGAAACAATTCAATAATTGAGTGAGAGAAAACAGGAGATTATGAAAGATAGAAGAGTTTAAAAAAATTGTCCAAATACTCACACATCCTACAGAAACATTCCAATAATTGTGTTTTCGTAAATAGGGGATGATGAATGATGAGAGAGCTCCGAATATTCTTGTACGTATATCAATCTCAGATGCCCCAGAAACAATCCAATAATTGAGTGAGAGTAAACAGGAGATGATGAAAGATAGGAGCGTTCAAATCTATTTATCCAACTACCATCTTTAAATCCTATAGTAACATTCCAATAGTTATGTTCTAGTAGACTGGATTACTTGATAAATGGAAAGTGCAGAATTTATTTGGTGGACTGTTGTAATAATTCTGTGTTCGTTACTTTGAAAATGCCTTTGAACAGTAAAGTGAAAAACAAAGTTCTGAGTTGACAAAGCAGAGAAATTGTCAACGATGTTTTAAGATTTATGCAGGCAGAAGCAACGGCAGATGGAATAAGGATTCCTATTGCGAAGGTGAGAAGTAATGGTAGAAATAAGTCAAAATGTACTAATAATTATTTTTTATCAACGAAGGTTCAAGAACAAGTAGTAGAGGGTACAGGTATATGCATAAGAACGTAAGGAAAATTAAATCAGAGATGAAAAAAAATAGAAGAAGGGGAACATGAAACGTTTTCAACTCCAAATAAAAAGAGAGTGAAACATTCAAACCTTACAATGGATGATGCTGATTTGGCTATTTTACGTTGGTGCATAGTTAATTTCCACATCACAGAAAAAATAATTCCTACGCTCAGGGTAATTCATAGAAATATCATTCGCGATATGGACTATCGGGGTTGCAAGGAGTCTTTGAGAAAAAAATCATTCATAAACTTGGATTTTGATAGGAAGGTAGGAAGGTGAAAACGAACAGAAAAATATTAATGGAGCGCTAGTCCATTCGACTACTGAGAATAAAATTCCTAAAAAAATGCGGACCAGAGAAGAGGGCCAACCTATTATTTACATGGGTGAAACTTATATTCATGCACACGCACCAAAAAGGCTGGAGTGATAATACCGAGGATGGTCGAAAAAAACCTGTTAGTAAAAGGCAACGTTTAATCATAATACATGCAGGTGGAGAAAATGGATTTGTGCCTAATGCTTATATAAGATGGAAATCGAATTGCAATACAGGTGATTATCATAATGAGATGAATTTTGATAATTATTGTGGTTATCGATAACGCACCCTATCATAATAAATAAATCGACAAAATGCCAACGACATTGACCAAAAAAAGCCGAGATGCAATCAGAGAGAAATATTTCATTCAATAAAACGATGCTGGAACCTGAATTATATCATCCGGATTTAAATTCAATCGAATCGTTTTGGGCCGAACTCAAAGACTATGTTGCAAATAATGTTATGCATTATTGCGACGATTTTTTCAAAGAATTTTCTCCAGAGCAGTGGAAATCTTTTAGCAAAAGAGCGAAGAAATTTGAGGACGTAGATGATCTGGTTATTGATTTAAATGATGAGGATAGGGACACTGAATCAGAACAGGAAGATGAAGATTGTAATCTATCCGGAATCGAAGAACTACCTGACAAAAACCAATCTGAGAATGTGTCAACAGTGTAGCACTCAAAAAATTCTTAAAAAAAAGAAGGATGTTGGGATTCCTATCTACAGTTTTATCGTTATCGTCAACCGATACCAAATTTGTTTCGACGTTGATTCAGGTACTGCATTCAATCAACGGTTTCGACTAAAATTCTTCTCTCGATTGTACTTCCCGGTGGCCTTTGTCGCACACTAACCCTCTCTGTTTATCGTTTGCGCATCTCAGAGGCAAAGCTATGTTGGTCGATCTGTAAAATAACTCGCTGTGTTTATATATCTAAATCTTCATTATTAAATCCATACCTGTTTTTATTCTCACTAAACTGTGCAATTTCATTGTTTCCGGTCGCCCATGGTCTAAAGAACGCCATATTTCTATTGATTTGAAGAAATTTATGAATTAAATTAATCTCACCAAGCCTCGTCAGAAATTGTATACATACGCCTTTCCACAACAGCGACCAATAGAAATACATTTATGTTCACGATTCGATGTTTTCATTGGTAAACAGTGGAGATGATGAGTCCACGTGGACTGACGGTTTGTTAGATGTTTACCGAATTTTATATGGGGGCTAAACATTATTTTTCATTTCTTAATTTGGTATGAGTGCCGTGCGTATGTATGAAATATTGATTGTTCCTCGCATAACTGTAGCCTGTTTAATGTAAGATTAGCTTGAATAGGGACAAAGAGCTAATTCTTCATAGCCTACTTAATTGTTAGTACTCAAGGAATAAATGTTAAGATTCCGGCCAAAGAGGTTTTCCGGCTAGAATTAATTTTCTAGTCAAGGTTATCGAAACGCACGTCAGACAGTGTAATTGTGAGTGTATATCTTTTTAAATTTATCGATTTGGGAAATTATATGTAACATTGATTAAGTTTATCGATTATTGATAAACACGAGCTCATTGGAATGAATGTATTTAAAATTGACATTGGAAAAGAAAACGGAAGAAGGCGATAAAATTAGATTTACAAGATTAACGCAATTGTTAAACGTTCATTTTTTTTTGGACTTTTCGATATACTAACGGCCATTAATTTTACATACAATATTTTGCATATTCCAAAATTTTTACTTTTGGACGCAGATATTTTATTAAATATAAAATTATTTAAAAAAAAAATCTGTACCAAATAAATTAATGTAGAATACTTCAAACTATGACAGACGGTTTGACAGAAGTGCGACTCATTCTCTATCTCAGTGTTCCTCAAAGTGTGTACCGCGGCATATTGTTGTACTTTTGTCGTTAATTGGTGTGTCTCATAAACTTATTTACTTGAGTATTTTTCTTATCATTACTTATTATTATATTCACGCGAGCGCACGAGCGAGAGGTTTTTGTTTCATTCATCTTATTGGTGGCTTCGTTTGGCGCGTACGGCAGAAAAATTCCGCTCCGGCTACATATTTGTATGTAGCAGATGCACAATACCATTAAATAACGATCGAAAAATTTCGAAGTATAACTTGTGTGTAAGAGACATATTACAACTAAAACTGGTAACTCGTCTCTTACATACACAACGTTTATATCGTAAATCATGCAATGATACATAAGTGATTAGTTAAAAAAGTTTAGTGATCTTATTTATTTATTTAAATTAAAAAAAAACCACACAATGGATGCTTAGTAGAAGAATACTAATTTATTAACAACTCTTACTAAATGATAATAACAACAAAATTAATATAAAAGCGATTAACAAACATTATTTTCTAAATTTATTACCACCAAGCCCTACGTTTTGTTCTAGGCAAATTTTTAATGCGTGCGCTGCCTCTTTTACCCACTATTTTCAATAGATCTTCTTCCAGAAAAAGTATTTTTTCCTCCCATTTTTGTTCTTGCCACTGAAGTTCGCCGAATTGGAATTTTATTTCCTTTGCGGCGAGTTGTTGTGGCAGAAATCCTATTTTTTTACGAAATTCCTTTATAATTGAATGCAGTATCCATTCCACTAAACAATGCAATGGTTGTGTGCATATTTATCTATATTATTTAAATATGATTGTATAGCAGGATAATATTGTTGAGGAACTTGTTCAAGTTTAGTGACCATATTATTAGAATACGATATCCATTTAGCTATTAGTTCTGCAATTTCATTTTCCAAAGGCAAGCAGGATTCGTTATTAAGCTGCAATGTTCCATTTCGAGATGAAGAAATTTTATTTTGGTGCGACGCACTCTCGGACGTATTGTGATTGTGATGTGAAAGCACACTCCAAAATGGGTTATTTCTGTATTTTGCAGTGGAAGAAATATTCTTTCAAGTGCTTTATTACCGGTTGCAATTTCGTACAACTTTAATTTAGCGTTTGTGGAGAGATTATTTATAACCGATAAAATATTATAACTTTAACCACTAATGCTTGATGCTTACAATATTTGCCGTCAAATCCTACAGGGCACGTACATTTGCAACATAACATATCAACCTTGTAAATTAGTTGATTATTTTACACTTTATAATTCGTATTATAGTTTTTGAGGTACCTAGAGGTAACATCTTTTGACTCTCGACCAAAAATTAAATCCAGAATCCTTTGTTTATAATATGACTCAAAGCTTGTAACAATAAAATCTGCTGTGTTACGTTAAAGGCTTTTGTGCGTTCGAGAGGAATATCTTTCAATAAGCGGAATATAACTTCTGTATAGTTATTTGTGTCTGTATCTCTCAATGGAAGGTTTTGTCGATAGAAAACTGCCCACTCCTGTATTCTTGTTAGCATGTTTTCAACATATTTTTTAAAGTTTTCATGATCACTGTTGTCCAAAAAGTGTTGCTTTGAATTTTAGAGTCTCTACTAGTCTTAGAATATAAAATATTTTTAAACATGGAATAGTATTTTTGTGTTTTTTCTTTTTATACAGAATTTTTTGCCATTGCTAGCCAACGCCAACATGCTTTTAAGACATGGAATGTACATAATAACAAATTTGAGGATGGCCAATATTTACGTAATACGTTTCTTTCCGCTAAATCATCATCGGTAAGAATGACTTTAGGATTTATTTTAATTTTAAGGATTTCAAAAAGACCTTCAACGCCCAATTCAAAAACATCTGATTTTTGGCTACTGCTGATAATACAGCCTATTGGCAAACCTCCAGCGACAGACTGCGTTATAAAAAAGTACACCTTGTAGTTTTGATTATCGCAATTGCCTGTTGCATCAACAAACATTATTTCAGAACATTGAGGCAATTCAAGTGTTCTTTGCATTATTGGCGTACAAAGTGCAATCGCATATTCTTGATTTTTTTCCGATATTTTAAAAAGTGCTGAACTATTTTTTTTCATGAAATTCTAGCAACTCTTCAAGCTTTAGTAACATATTGGGACCTATATAATCGCCATAATGTTTTTTTTTTAAATTTACTTTCTATAGTGTATAAGAAAATAATGTCAAAAGCAAAATGTTCATAACTATCTCCTAACTCTACCATTTTCATACAACAATAGGTATGGTTAGCAGACGAGACTGAATGGCCTCTTTCGAATAATTCAATTATTTTTGCTTTTACGTCAGATCCTACAGGTGTTTCTCGAAGTGCTTCAGCCACGTCCAGCCTATGGTTGTGTTTGTTACGAAATTCAATTATACAAGGATATTATTAATCTAAAGTTGATGTTTTATTGCTCTTAATAAATCGTTGAAATATTATAAACAATTGTGGGGGGCAGTCGATATTTTTAGATCGCTTATTTCGAACTCCTTTTGTAACTTTACGTGCAGTCGTCTTAAAATGGCAGTGATATATCCTTTTAAATAGATTTCTGAGCCGATCAGAGGCTACTTTGAAAATTTTTGAAATCGACAAAGTCTATTTACTATTTTTTAGGTATTCTTCCATCCATTTCTAAAATGGAAGAAAAACGGAATTCATTACTACAAAAACATGCGATGTTGCCTTTCAAAAAATAAAAAAGTTGTTTCTAGATACTGCCCAAACTGGCAACGTTGTAAACTATCGAAAACCATTTTAATTATTTATTTAAAATTAAAAAAAGTATCGATTTATCTAAAAAAAAATACGCTGTTTTCCTTAAAAAATATAAACTTTAGTCTACTTTGCCCAAAATGGCAATGCTGCAAATATTTAAAAGGTTCTGAATGTGTATGTTTAATGTTTATTTATTCAAATATGATTATTAGCCTAATAATCAATCTCAGGTTTTAAAACTATTACCCTGTGCTTTTTAAATGACAACATCGCATTTTTTGTGATAGATCAAGTTGACAACTTCTGTTCTCATGTCAAGTGTCTGTCAACTAATTTGTACGAATCTGATAGATTTTTAAATCATCACTGCCCTTACCCTCCATGATTAAAACGTTCACTACGCTCTTAGATATAAATCTACGTATTAACCGAAAAAGTAATATAAAGTATTAATTAAAACCCAAGAAACTCGCTTTTATTACCACAAAAAATATAAAATAATCTAAATTCTGATACCTACTACCTACTATTCTCATTGTTAAATGACTATTGCAAAATTAATGCTGTGTCGAAATTAAACAAAACTAAGTAGGTATACCAAAAGAGCTCCACGCTTTTATACTGATTAGTGCGTTTAAAGTTAAAGTTCAGAAACATAACCTAGAAATTTTGTTTGCATACTTCTACATCTTCTTTTGTTTTTATTGTTAATTTGTAGGTGTATTTATCAACCAACTTCCAATCATACAGGTTCGGAAACGAAATCGCACTTATTTCATTCATATTTATTGTATTTTCTTTAGACGGATAAAATCGTGTTTGGTGAACCTCTACGAAATATAAATACAAATTGAGAATGAGCGCTTTGTTTTGCTTTTAGGCAAGTCAATCACGCGTATAATAGAGACGAGTTACCAGTTTTAGTTGTAATATGTCTCTTCATACAAGAATTTTCCGATCGTTATTCGATGGTATTGTGCGTCCGCTTCATACAAATACGCGCCCAGGC
This sequence comes from Diorhabda elongata, assembly GCA_026230145.1. Taxonomy (NCBI): domain Eukaryota; kingdom Metazoa; phylum Arthropoda; class Insecta; order Coleoptera; family Chrysomelidae; genus Diorhabda; species Diorhabda elongata. The sequence goes on from CM047932.1 coordinate 20,097,438, forward strand.
TACCCAACTCCCGTTGGTGTACGCCGTTTAAAAAGAAGCCCATAATTGTTCATCGAAAATATGACGAAAGTTACATAAGTTACGATTTTACATATTGCGGAGTCGAATCCTACCACAAAATGTCTTGTGTGCGGAGAAGCTTTAGTGCCCAGTGAACTAATACGATATTCAACCACTAAAAACCCATCAGGAGTCCAAAAAGACACTGCGTATTTTCGACGTTTAAAAAATGAATCTAAGAAGCAGGTAAATTTCATGAGTTCGTCTTTCAAAACCTTAAACAAAGTACAAAAAGCAAGATACGTGATCGCTAACATGTTAGTTAAAGCAAAAAAGCCTCATTCTCTTGCTGAAACTTTAGTTTTACCTGCCTGCAAAGAAATTGTCAAGATAATGATTAGCCAAGATGCTGCTAAAGAAATTGAAAAAATACCTACATTGGCAGAAACTATTTCAAGGCGAAAAAATTGAGAGTTTTTGCTCTAGAAGTTGATGGGTCCACTGATATCAATCACGCGCATATCATTTCAAATTTTAGACACATTGATGGAAGTGAATTAAAAGAGAACTTTTTATTTTGTTTGCCACTGCCTAACCATAGAACTGATGAAGAAATATTTAAAGTAACGGACAAATGTAATGTCGGAGCATCAGCTATGACAGAAATATAACTAAGGCCTGTTGAGCAAAATCCTAATATTGAAAAACAGCATTTTTTTTACAGGGAAGCTCTTATGACGAAATCTCTGCCAGGCAAACTATTGCCTATTATAAATGACGACTGCTGAACTTTCGACTTTTTAATGCAGTATGTCAAGAAATGTGGGCAGATCATCAGTCACATCAAATACGATGGCTTTCTCGCGGAAAAGTACTTTCCCGAATTTATGAGACTGAGTCGTTTTTGCAGTCCTAGGGTTCAGATTATCCGTATCTGTAAATTGAAGATGACTTACAAAGTTGCATATCTGGCAGATATATTTGCTCACTTAGATGAACTCAATGAATCAATGCAATGCGGAGATTCCAATATTTTAACATCGTTGGATAAAATTGAAAGCTTTCGCACTAAATTGGAACTATGGATCAGTCTCGCTACCAATGGTAATAATTAAATGTTTCCGAATGTCATGACAACCGATCCGGAAAAAAGAGTCCAGGCTTTGATTGTCAAACACTGCTTCTATATAAATTTTTATAATCTGCAATTGATATTGGATGAACTATACAGTCGTGTTATGACGGTTTTTATATACATCTTCTGAGAAGGCCTTTTTGTTTTTTGACGACATTCTAGATTCGAATTATCTAGAAATCCGTGGTATATCAATAGGTACTAGTTTAGTAGCCAGAAGTCTGTGAATAATCTGAAGTGATAGTGAATACATCAGAATAATGAAAACTAAACCAAATTTCAAACGGTGAATTCAAATAAATTGTGTAAATAAGTATTTAGTAATAAGTTAGTACATGGTTTAGTGAATAGCTGAGCTTTGGTGAAAAATTTTGTGAATATTGAATAATTTAGTGCATTTAGTGTTAGGTTATGAATAAATTGCATAAGTAATATACATAGTGTGTATAAATTCACTACCACACCGTAAAATACTGTTTAAATAAATAAAGTTATTATGTTCTGAAGCAGTCAAGTAGCCCAACTCCTGAAGGAGTTCAACAAATTCTAAAAGATACTTCTGTTAATAAGTATTTTCTAGTAGGAGTATGTTTGACAAAATCTTTTGGAAGAATGCATTTTTGGTTTCAATTACATGTTCAGTTATTGACCTTACCATGCTGACGTGGTAAACTTCAAAAATTGAAAAATTATGACATGAGCGATTTGAATCCTTCAGATGAAATTACTATAACTTGAGTTTTCAGAAATTTCACATCCACAGAAGAATTATAGAAAATTTACAAAGAATATGCAAAATTCGACCATACGCGTACGAGACACGTTTTTTTAGATTACCAAAATGGCATATGTATAAAATAGTCTGAAAAAATAAATAGATTTTTCACTATATTGAAAATCAAAATTATATAAAGGCTACTGTTTCCGAAAATTATTTGCGACTATTTCTATTAATGCTGACCAAATCTTAACTTTAAAACGTCATCGCAGCTGGTAATCTAGCAGCTAACAAAATGTAATCATCAAAATGTGGAGCATAATTGATTCAGCCCACCGGGCCATTTGACCCGGATACAAAAATGCTGTGGAAACTCATTCGGTTTTCTCATTATCTTCAACTTCGACCTTTCAATGAAAGCGTGCATCGAGCGCATATTTGCAGGTATAAAAACAGTAACTTTAATCCCTGTATGTAGCTTAAAATGTTTATTACCGCGAATAAAAGAAGAAAAATTATAAAAGAGTTAACAACAGAGTAACAAGGAGTTGATAGTTTCTCATCAATGCGATTATAATCTTAGTATCCTAACCTAATTTGACCTAACCTAACCTAACCTAACCTAACCTAACCTAACCTAACCTAACCTAACCTAATCTAACCTAACCTAATCTAATCTAACCTAATCATTCTTAAATTAAGAGGTTTTTTTATGCAAAGTTCAAAATACGCAATATTTTAATAATTTAGAACCCAATACCAAATATTTTTTTCTATCAATTTTTGTTCAATATATTATATAATATATAGATGTTGCTGATGGTTTTTCGTTTCGTCTTAATGATAATAATTATTCAAAAGTTCGTATGTTCGCCCATTTCTAGGACTCATTTCGGTAGATCAAATTTTGTAGTTATAACTAATTAAATTTCAAGGTAAATGTAATTGATATTCTGAACTAGTCTACCGGCAGAAGGTTTTAAATTTACCATGCTAGATTAATATTTAGATATCATACAGATTATCCCTGTTAAATTCACAAATCGTTAACCATTGAACACAAGCCGCGTCCAAATGAGTTTACAATATAGGATTTGACGATAGGCCCAGATAGACCCAGACTTGGGCCAAGTATGTACAACTCTGGCCCTAGCTTGGAAGCCATTATTGGCCCAGACTTGGTGGGCCTTTAAGATGATAACAATGTCCCTCGCTTGGTTTTCAAGCCTGGACCAGGCTTGGTTGCCTAGAGAAACCCAAGACTGGTCTGCGACCCTGGGCCAAGTTGGTTGCTTGTAAAAATAGATTTTTAATATATTGTCAATAAAATTAGTTTTATGACAAATTTCTATTAATTCACTCTACTAATCAATGAACATAAAAATATTAGTTAAATAAGTAAACATATGAAGAAATGATACTATTTTTTATTGTCTTTTATGCATAAAATATTTTTACTGTTAATATTAAGATATTTATTATGGATAAGATACTAGAACAGAACTTTATATAGTTATTCAGAGCTCTGCCAAGCCTAGCTGACTAAAGGATGGCCGGGGCTAAGTTACCTAGACTTCAACAATAGGCCAGGGTATTTACGAAATTACGTGACAAAATTGATAGTAGAAAAAAAATGCCATCGTATTCTAGGGCGCAAATAAAAGTTATGTGCATAAAATTCAACATTTTTTGTCTATGCGTTATTTTTTTAAACAATAAAAACACCAAAAAATTGGTACAAATTTTGTTGTTTGCGTTTTGCGCTGAACTTATTCAAGACTTGTCTTTGTTACTGTAGGCAATATTTTATAAATTAAATTTCGATAATTTGTTGCTTAGATAATTTAACTGAAAGGAGACAATTTCTAATTTTTTAAATTGCTTATAATTTGTTCAATTTTAAATATAAAGGTTTCTTATTCACTGAAAACCAAGATCTTGATGTACTTAATCAATGCTCTAAAGATGGGCCCTGTGGCCCCAATAGTTTTTGCAAAATGGCAATTAAACCATAGAAGGCCCTTTTTTTCAAAAGGCCATTCTTGCTCACCGGATGGTCCTATCATTATTTGGAAAATCGCGTTGAAAAGAAGAAGAGTTCAACTAAAAATTCTTAATCTCAGTTTTTTGAATTTTTTGTGACCCAAAAAAAGTGTTCAAAAAAGGGGTAAAAAATTTTATAAACAATTTATTGTTTTTTAAACATTTTAATAGAATATCGTAATACCAATGTCATATTCGGAAAGCTGACAGTTAAATTTGGGGCGAAGCTAGACATTCTTTTTAAATTCACTGCGACTTTATTATTATTATTCAATAATTGAAATTAATTATCCATTTATGTTATACGTAGTATTAAGATTCATGTTGAAAAATTATTGTTTCACAGTATTAGGGTACAAATTAAAATATTTTTATAAACAACATACAAAAAGGAGTATTTTCAAATTTTTTGTATGAAACCTATAAATACGTTCAAGTAAAGCAGTAAATACGAAATATTTCCCCATAAAATTAAGTATTTTCACTTAGAATGCAAAGTAGTTTATGCCAGTATGAATAACTGTTTGTTTAGTTAATAAATAAATAAGTTGAAAAACAAAGCCGCAGTGAATTAAAAAAAAAATGTCTAGCTTTGCTCCAAATTGACCAAAATAGGGTTTTTCTTTTAATGTAGGTAAAACTGCCAGTTTTCCGAATATGACATTGGTATTGATATTTTTATAAAATGTTTAAAAAACAATGCAACATGCTGCATTAATAGGTAGGCAACATTTACAAACGTAACAACAAAGATTTATAAAGCTTTATTCCGATAAAGCTATTTAGCTTTATGAAATCGGTTTATACTTATTGGTTTGCATTTTTTGGAATTTCTTACAGTTGATTTAAAGCTGATAGTAATCAAATAACGTCTTCTTTCAGACTTCTTAAAACGAGAAGCAAAGTTAGGTTATGTTATCTGATTACATGAATTCGCAGTTTATTGTGTTGTGTAAGAAAATGTCGACCAAAATAGAGAAGTGGTTAGGTTCCATTTTCGCAATTTTTTCTCAAGATTATGTAGCGGCCATTTTGTAGTAATATTGTCATTTGAAACCTTCATGCCGTCTGTCTCGATAATTTCTAGGGTTATAATTATTTTTTTACAAATGTTTTACTTCTATTGTTATGCTGTTTAGACGCGTGTTGTATTTCTGAATGAAAAAAAATATACAAGTTGAATTTTAAAAGATTATTTTTATTATCAATTGAACAAACCACAATAAATCGAAGGCGCGTGCAATATACACTCGTATTTTATACGTTTTTTACAGTAAACTTGCTTTCGTTGGAAAATCTTGCTTTGGATTTCCGATTAATAATATTAAATATCTATAAAATATTTTGTTTATGTTAAACATTCAATCAGCTATAATGAAGTTTTCAGAGACATACAAATTGGAAGTCATTACATAGCATCCATAGAAAAATTTTGTTTTAACAGATATTTTTATTACTGTAAAGAAATTTTTCTAGGAATTAAGTCGCAAGAGTAAAGCCCGCCGTAAAATGAACCCAGCCCACGCACAGCACACGCGTGGATTATTTAGTAAAACGTTGTTTCAAATGGAGTGGCGCATATTGAACCCATCCCACGACCAGCTTCGACCCAACCTGGTTCGCGTGGTACCGAGTTGTACTTGCAACACAGCTACTTTTAAATAAACCATCCATTACCAAACAGTTTTTCTTTTGACTCAAAAATGGAAAAATGAATCGAAATTGTGAGATCCTTTCCTCTACTCTATGATTGAATGAAGTTTATATGAGAGCAAAACTGAAGGATGATTTGTGGGAGAACATAGCGTTGCACTCTTGACCAGTAATATCCTTTTCAATTAATTTATGAGCCTCACTAAACTGTCTTCTGTTTAACCGAAACGCCTCCTTGAACATATTTTCTGGAATTTCACCAAATAACTTGAACACTCCGTAACTCACTCTTTATCGCAAATACTCATTTGTTTTACTTCTTTTTTATTGGTAGTTGCAATATAATAAATCTTTTGTCATCCTCTGATTCAGACTCCAGATCTAAAAGAAGCAGCTGGCTCGCTGTCATCTTGTATACTAATGGGGATTTGGGTACAAATCGTGGGCGTGGGCTGTGTTCAATATGCGTTATTATTATAAAACGTAGACATGGGCTGGGTCTGGCTCTCGCATGTGCCTTGCGTGGGTTGGGTTCAATGTGCGGCGGGCCTAAGCTAAGTGTTTTAAATGCTTATAAGCTGTAACATTGACTTTTGAGTTAAGCTGTGACAGGCTTCTTAAAGGTGGACCCTTTGTGCTTTAAGAATGTTGTAAGATTACTTCATAGCAGTTGTTACAACCTATACGCTTTATTAAGAGATTTATATCTAACTTTATAAGTGATTTTAAACCTTTCTTAAAGTCAAAAATGTTACTTGGGATGGTAGTAGGGATTAGTACGGTCCCTCAAGCAAGTGTACTTAACCACTATTGTCAGTTCTATTGTGTCTGTTAAATATTGAAGAGCACTGAGTGTGTACCTACTTTCATTGTTGTTTCTGGATACCGAGATAGAATATAGATTTTATTCTGGGGTACAGAATTAAGTATTTTCTCATTTTAACATCGTGCCTCTCGTACGTTTCTCGACATTTACTCCTGCATTTGCCAAACTGTAATTTAGCACATATTTGGCGATAAATCTATGCTGAAAATGTCGAAGAAATTAAAAAAAAAACATTACATTGTTTTCGATTTTATTAAGGCATAAACATCATTTACAGCTGATATATTGGTTTTAATTGTTTTATTTCTTGACATATATGAATAATAGAAGAATTTTACAAATAAAACAAAATAACTGAAATACATCACAAGCGCTAAACTATTGTTGAGAATTGTTATGTGACAATCTGTTTTCCGTAAAATTAATCTTCTCACCCATAAACTGATGGCGCATCCAACTAACATTTGTGTTATTTGTAGTGAAGTGATGATCATAGCTAATTGTTTTGGAGGACTATACCTCATTGCTTTCAAAGCGTAGTAGGAGTACATCAAAGAGTGAACGCAATAATTCATGACCATGAACCAACGAGCGCTGGCCGAAGTCTCTGCGTAACTCAACCATGAGTAGAGTAAAACAGTGATATGATGATACCAATGAAGAAAGATAAGGGGTTGTTTTCGAAGTACTATAAACACTGTATCACCTAGTTCGGGTAGTTTACTTAACGTGAACATCCAAGCCCAAAATCCAGAAACTTTATCTTGTTCAACAAAAGATGGAATACAGATAGAATGATACAAACCGTGATGAGTTAATATATGAGTAAATTCTGGCAGCGTTCTACATGCACCCATTATACTAAAAGTTGCTAGCATTACATTCCACGCCACTAAGAGTGTCCTTAATTCAAATTTAGGTCGATTTTGCATCCAATATCTTCCTCCAAAAATCACGAATACATACAACCCCACGTAATAGAAACTAGAGGTCCAATTTTCTTCCATCCATTTAAGAGTTTTCTTATGAATAAAGTCGGATTCGAAATTGAACAAATAGGTGTAATTAGGTGATGTAACTCGTGCATACTTTTCCATTTTATCGAGCTGTTTTTCGTAACAACGGCCACTAACACGGTTAAATGTATAAATAATGTGATTCGAATGCTGCTGAGAATTTATCAGTACCTATCTCAACTATCTGATTATGATTATTAATCATACAAAATGTCGGTCGGGTAATTCATATGCGTACCTACTATTATAGTTTGAAACTAATTAAAATTATCCACTTCAATACAGTGACGAGATATAATGAAATTTTTTTTTTAAGTTGTATAACAAAAAAACTGAAACTTCAGACAGATCTAAAAATAAAGAATGGATTTGTGGCGGTAAAAATTAATTCATTACACTTGAGTTAAAACTAGAACTGTTTCAAATCGAAGTCGTGGAAATCATAGCAATATTGCACATAAATAACATTGATTATAAGCTTTATTGATCAGATCAGATCAAGAATTTAGAAGTGTAACTATCCAAAAAGTGAAAACTGCATTAAAAGAAAAGTGATAAATATTATATTCAATGAAATAATAAAAATAATCTATCCATTGATATAAGAACGCAAATTGTCATTAGCAATATTATATTTTGATAAAGACTAAAAGAAATCAAAACGAAAAGGACCTAATTTTAAAACAGAAGATACCTAAAATCAAGAACATTTAGAAGCATGAAATAATAACTAGGTACTACAATCAATAAGGAACGAAACAGATAATAAATATCAAAACATAAAACATTTTTCCATAATAGAAGGTGTGGCTATTAAATTACGAGACTGGTTACGAAGAAGGATTTCATTATAAAAATTATTCTACATTCGAATGCTCCCCTTCAATATATCCCCTCCTCACGCCACACACCTTCCCATACGTTTTTTTCCATTGGTCGATGCTGGAAGTCGGTGAGAGCATTTAGAAGCTCTGCCGTTTTTTGCTTTACCGCTTCCATCGACTCAAATCGGGTCCCTTTCAAAGCAGATCTTTTTCTAACCCTTCTAACCTCTCAAAGAAATCTGAGCAGACCAGTTGACGCAAGAGATTTTGGTCAGGAGTCGGATTTTTTGGCACCAATTTCGCACAGACTTTCGTCAAGTGCAATTGCACGTGTAAAATTTTTCTAACCATTTCTTTATCGGCGTTTACAGCCTCGGCAATCATCCGGATGTTCATTCGTCAATCTGCACGTACAATTTGGTTGATTTTGGTCACTTTTTCCGTGGGTTAAAACAGTCACAGTTCGACCTGGGCGCTGGTTATCTTCAGTGTTCTCTGGGTCCTAACAAAAGCGCTTAGACCACTCAAAAACACGCGCAGGAGATAGAGAATTGTCCCCTTATGTCTCTCGCAATAATTTATAGCACTCAGTTGGAGTTTTTTTTTTCAATTTGGCGAGGAATTTGAGATTGATACATTGCTTCACGACAAAAAAACAAGTTCGATTTAAACCGCTACTGCACAAATACTATGGTAGTGCCGAGAAACGTGTTTTGGGATATGCACAGACAAGATATCTAGATACCCAACGCACTACTTGTTTTTTACCCCACCCGTCTAGGGCTCCCACTAGGCGCGCAGTCTCGTTATTTAATATCCAGACCTCGTATATAAGGAATTTCCCAACAACTATCGAATTATTTTAATAAATATAATAGTAATATAATTCATAAAAGACAAAAATATTTCACTAAACTAAAATCTTAAACCATACAAAAACGGTAGAAGTAATATTATACATAGGGCAGACATCTCAGTACTTAGAAAGTTGATTAAAGGTTAATCAATACTATGGAAAATTAAGCTGCATTAACCAAGCATGAAATACAAAAAAATATGATAATAAGATAAAAATTCCCGAAACGGAATGAAATATATAAGAAAAAGGGTATTTCTAGAAATGGTTCACATACATAGGAACGAAAAAACTGTCAATGAGAAAAATGATTGAACAATTTGAGAGAAATTCATGGTTTTCTTGTATATATTTAAATGCAACTACGAATACTTCAATTAAAAGCTGCTACATGGCAGCAGATAGAATTTATATGTTCAAGATATTGTGATGGAAGCGCATGCTTCAAACTTCATGGCAGAAAACAAGTAGAATGTTGTGAGGGGCTGCTAGATCCCCCATCGAGTGTCTCCCCAGGTGGCGGTCTCATAGTAACAAAACAGTAATTAATTTTGTACCCCATTCTGATCGAATGATCCTGTTGCAGTTACAAGGTAAACCTGTAAACATAAAAATTTTACGAGTACCTCCAAGAACTACTCAAAATGACAAAAAGACAAGAAACAACCTTAATAGTAGGAGACTTTAATGCTATAGTTGGGTGGGGAAGAGTCGAAAATACTTGCGAGGACCACGGACTGGGCACCCGCAACAACCGAAGAGACAGACTACTGCAGTTTTGCCAGGAGAAACAACTGACTTTCACCTGGTTTAAATAACCTCCACGCAGATTAAACACGTGGAAATCACCAGCGGATAATCAGAACAATGGTGTCCGAAACCAGATTGTTCACATTATCATAAATCAACGATATAGGAATGCAGTAAAAGATACAAGAACATATCCAGGCATCGATATCTCTTCGGATCATGATTTATCAGTAGCTAAATTACAAACTGAGTTAAAACTATTAAAAAAGACTGTAAAAAGAAAAGCAGATTCGAACCTACTTAAACAAGAAGAGTTGCAAAGTTTAGTAACTACAGAAACCATATGAACTGAGTTTAAAAAGCTTTCATCAAACCCTGAATAACAAATAGGATCCTGGAAATGATGGATAGCAGAAGACTCTACAAAAACAAAAGTAAAGAATTGTATAAGAAGGCAAAGAAGGAAGGAAATAGTCAACGCAAAAGAAAACTGGATGACGAAAATCTGTCAGGAGATCGAGGAATTGATGAGGAAACATGATGATAAAATTCTACACAAGAAAATATAAGAACTAGCAGGAATGACAAAACAAAGTTCTACTTGTAAACTTACAAATAACAACAATGGCGACCTAAACAACGTATGGGGAGATTATATACAAGAATTATTCTCAGGCATAACGTCAGACCACTAGAAATATGAAAGACAAGAGAACTATATTAAAACAAGAAGTGTAGGAAGCCATCCGAAATGCTAAAAATAAAAAAGCTTCTGGACCAGATGACACACAAAAGTCATAAAACTAATTAAGGAGAAGAATCTGAACATCATCATTGAGTTATTCAATCAGATATATGAGAGCGGAAACATTCCACAAGACCGGCTGACGTTAGTTTTCATCCCCCTTCCATAGACAAAAAAAGCCAGGAAATAAGTTGATTTTAGACTTATCAGTTTAATGTCGCACATGCTAAAGCTGCTTCTAAAAATTATTCATCAACGCATCTACAAGATTTGTGAACAAGACATTAGCGATGAACAGTTTGATTTCCGTTATGAATTTGGTACACGGGAAACATTGATCAGTTTCATTATACTACTGCAAAAATGAGACCAGCAAAAACACCTCTTCTAACAAAGTAAGACACGATAAGCTGATGAACTGTCTTTACAGGAAGGGTCTAAACGAGAATGACCTCAAAATCATACGGCCAAACAAGCAAAGCAAACTGCAAAAGCAAACAAACTGCGGTGGTGAGAACTAAAACCGGCTACACAGAATCATACAGCATCAAGGATGCGTGTTGTCTCCTCTACTCTTCTTAATTAATAATATAAGGTACGCTGATGACACGGTCTCAAATACAGACAGTAAACAGGATCTCCAAGCCCTTTTAAATCGCATATAAATTGTAGGAGAAGATTACGGCCTTAACATCAACATCAAAAAGACCATAACCATGATTGTCTCCAAAACATCCAACCATCCTACCATTCCTATCAACGTAAATGGTGGCCTCATCGAAAATGTCGAGAAATTTGAATATCTGGGATTTTGGATAACAAAAGATCACGTATCGAACAAGCAAGAAATGTCTTTCTAAAAATGAGACAATTTTTACATCCAGAGCACTCGACCTTAAAATCCGGTACCGGATGGTGAAATGCTATATATACAGGACCTTACTATAAGGAGGATGCTGAGAATTCCCTGGACTGCTCATATCAGTAACGCAAAGAATAGGCACTGACAGGGAACTTATAGAATTAATATAAACTCGAAAAACCTCGTATCTGGGACACATCTATAGAAACGACAATTGAATTTAAGTATGGTACTCACTCCGAATACTTTGCGCCTTTATTGTATATAATTTTTATTAGGAGATTATAGATAGTTTTGAAGATATATTTATTCTTTTAGGTGGTGCTGTTATGATATCCCGATGTCCAGCGGACTAATATAACTTTTAATATACATGGTGCTTCTAAAAATTCATGAGACAAAATTCAGAAGAAGATTACTCTTATAAAATTAAGTTATATGAAAGTTTCCTCAACTCACTAAAATTGAGTTTTTTTTTCTAAAATTTCAGTAATGCTAGAAACTTGAAATTCATCATTTTCGTGCACTTTGACAATTCATTCACTGCGTTTACTTCATTTTTATTCAAAACTCTAGAAGGCTGATGTCGAATACTGTTGATATTTACCAATCGAAGTTTGAAGGATGTTATTTTTGCGTTGTCTCGCATTTGACTTGTGCCATGTGCAAAATTTAGTGAAAATCGGAGACAAAAGGTTTTTTCTCCATTTTCATTCCACAGGTACCCTTTGAAATGACGAATTCTGTTCCAAAAGCTTAAATTCAGTTTTTTATAACTCGCCTTGTATAATCAAGGAGAAGGAGGTATATTTTTTCTATAGTACCTATGTTTTGTTTTTGATTTTTCTATATTACAACGTTTCAGTTTCTAATCTATAGATAATATGAATTTTTATGTGGATTTTTTTGAGAAAAAAAAATTGTCTCAACTTTCACCCTGTATAATACGCTTTTATATGGAAATGAATAATTGCAATGAGACTGTTGAGTAAGTTGGAGGTTTTGTTTCTCGATTGATAACATAAAGACAACGATATCTTTCATATTATCAAATTTATTCAATTTTACACATAGGGATGATAACAATATTCCGAAAATTTCTCGGTTTTTTAACAAAATATTGAAAATATGTGTTCCTATTGAAAGTATGTGAAAAATTATCAGATATCATGTATTCGTCGCCGGAGATTTTGAAAAACATATTAGTTTTTCAATCGGACATGTGGTTTTTCGAAAATCCAATTTTCATGGATTTTCCTGGATTTTCCACTCTTCATAATTTTTTTTGCTAACAACCGACTACTTTTTTAAAATCCCCATATTATTTAACTGTTGACTCATCATTCCGTATTTGCACGTATTAACAACCGCTTATCCAGAACTGGAATGTTGGAAAGAAATTCAACCAGCACTGGTTGTTTCCGGATAGTTAGAAATTTGATGATAGAACAAGCAATTTTAAATGAAATTAATGTACAACCGGCTATTCATCTGTATGGGGTTTTTTGAAGAATCAGCAGTTATATCCTCACCTCATTGAACGAGCTCAAGCTCTTTTATCTTTTCCTCAACGAGCTAGATTTTGTGAATGCTCAACATACGAAATGCGTCAAAATCCTTAATTTTTAAATAAAATATTTCAACAGTATCTATCATATGTTTTCAAAATAATCACGTGTTATTGAAAATCATTTTCAAAATGTTTCTTGAGTGAACGTTTGGATTTGTATTGTGGGGGATAACTTGATTGAGCCACATTTTCTGTCACAGTCATTGAATGGAATTTCGTGCATAAACTCAATATATGTGGTTCATGCACAATGGTGGTCCAATATACTTCAGTTGAACTGTTAGGCAACATTTAAAACATAATCGCAAACGTTGGATTGGTCGAGGAGGACCCCAGCGTTGATCCCCTCGATTTCCACAATTAAATCTTTGTCATTTCTGTTTATGGGGTTCCTTAAATCATTAATCTGTAATGTACAGCCATCCCTGACATGTAGGCTACGTCCATATATTCGGCTAGAGATGGATTCCACTCAATTTATTAAAGAAATTAAAGAAACTTCATCTTGATAGTGCTATTTCGGAAAGGAGTGAGCTGAGGAAATTTTGTTATAGGAAAGACCCATCTTAATTTCATACCTCCTGAATTTTGAAACACCCTGTATATGAATATACATTTAAAAACGACACGAAAAGACCAATAGTTTAGTTCTTTTTATTCTTTGTGCTTATTCTCTGTTGTCAAGTAGATTCACTGCTAGCTAGTTCGGGTGGTTGTTAAGTCTGTTAATGTAGCGTTCACGTAAGGCACTAATATTTTCTTGAGCAGAATTCACTTGAAGATCTTTCCTGGTTTCATAGTTGGGTTTGAAACACGATGCCACGGGGAGAGAGATTTGACTGTTGTCCCTCATAACTAGATCCCATAGGTCCATATTGGATTGAAAGGATTTTGTAGCCTAGGAGTTTAATTTGGAACTGTTGCAACTTGATTCCTAGCCATTTTCCTTCAGTAAGGATATATGAGTCCTTCGTCGAGATGTATTTTACGCTGTCTGTTTGTGGTTTTACTTCATTAATTCTATTTCCCCAAATTTCTACTTATCGGGGGATCACCAATAAAAAGTAGGTAGAGGAGCACCTTTCTTGCAAATATGATTCCAATATGAAGTATATTAAGTGTGAGAACTGTTTATTGAATTTTAACAGTAAATCTTAGTGCCAAACCTTATCGAAGGCCTGGCATACATCTAGGAAGGCTATTGCAGAATAGCTTTCGGCTTCAAAAGCACGATTTATGGTGGCTACTACCTTATACCCTTGTTCGATGGTACTCAGGATAGAAAGAAGGCTTATAGGTCTGTAGGAGGTGTTCCCGGTCTAGAGATATGGGTGATTTGAGTTTTCCACTGAAAAAGGAAGTATCCCAGGCGTAGGTTTGTATTAAAGATAATGATTAGCAAGAATATCTGTCCTATGAAGTTCTTAGACTGGTTTTTCTGTAATGAGGTCTTAACTTGAGGCTTTATTAGGATGAAAGTTGCTTCCAATCATTGTATTTAGTTATTTTACCGTTAAGAGTTTAGATAGTGGTGACATCTAGTATGGGGCCTTTATTCTTTCTTTTATTTTTACCTCTTCTATTCGACTCAATTGTGCTGTAAATGGCTGGAAAACCCCAATTTATCTGCTTTTTTCTGGTGACTCCGGGACCACATTTCGTCAGCTTTTCGAATTGGTGCAAGTGGTTTTATAAGATATTTTATGTTTTTGATAGCTTCTCATAACGAATAGTCGGACTCAGCAGTGCTAGCTAAGTATTATTCGAATGATTTGTTTTTTTCAGGTAACTAATAAGTTTGTTTGGTTCCCGGGAGGCAGTTTCCTGTCATGTTTTGTCACGTGGATATCTTAGTTCGTTGTCATGTTATTCTCAATTTTCTTGTGCTAGTTTGTCAGGTGTTGATTTTCTATAGCAACCTTTTCAACAAAAAAAAAACTAACTCTGTATGAATATATCAGTTCCTTTTGGAACGTCTATGGATTATCTCAACTCACCCAGGAAATCAAGGCTCTTATCATAATCTATGACATTGATTAGTTAATTTGGGAAGTTTATTTATAAAATCCTAGTTATTTCAAATGAAGGTTAGAATTCTTGAGTAATCGTACTTTATTAAAGCAATTTAAAACGTCTTGAATATACTTTTGCGTAGCGAGGATAAGAGGGATGCTACTTAAGTTTTGAGATAGACAAATATGAGATCATTATACTTTCGCATGCGTTTGAACCAATTATCGATTCAATTTTTCCATTCCAAAATATGATTTGAACGTTAATCTTGCAATTTATTTTTGATCTAGTGAAATAAGAAGAAATCTTTGGGTGCCAAACAAGGACTGTTCGGCGGATGACCCATCAATTCGATGTTTTGATTGTTCAAAAACTTTTTGTTTCAGTTGATATGTTAGAGCTCGCATGGTCGTGGTGGAGAATGGTTAGCAATTGGTTTCCCCGATTTTTTTCAAACACTTCTGGCAAAAAAATGCTATTTTACCATTCATAATTGACTGTTCTATATTACTTTAATGGGACTGTGGCTGCATATCCAGTTATTACAAAAAAAAACAGGTCACCATTTGTTTCCAAGTACTTCATGCGAGACAACTTGTGTTTGATTCGACTCATCTGGAAAGACCCATATGGTCGATTGTTGTTTAGTTTCAGAAAGTACGATTGAATTCATTCGGAAAATCAGCAAAAGACGATGACACAAGATGGTGCTTCATCAATATAAATGAATTCACATCGATGGATGCTGCCTTCTTTCTTCGGTATTGTTAAAGTTGAAATTTTGGAACCACAGAGATATCATTATCATCAATAGGTAGTGCTTCATCACCAAAAGTCGAAGCACACTGCTGTTGGTTGAATTCAAGTCGAAAGTCATAGAAAATCATCGCACCAAAATGTTCGCAACTCAATTCCATTTTTTGGCCAAAATCAAATTTCAAGTTCTGTAAACAATTCAAATATCACTCGTATAACAACACGTTCTGAGTACGTTCAATATTAAAAATGTCAAACTTTATTATAGCAATTTCAGATTTGACGTATTAATATCAGTGTTGCCATATTTCAAAACTTAAGTAGCAGTTCCTATAATAACAGTAACCAAAAATCTTCACAATATTTTTCCTTCTTTCTGACACGTGATCTAGCTCGCAAATTGAGCTTATCTTCAGTGTAGCACCTACCTTGAAACCTCGGAAATCTCGTACTGCAAATCATAGAGATATAGTAAATTTCGGGAGCTTTTTGAGTTCCATTAGAATTTTTGGCCCGCGAGATGACAACATCTCCTAGTTCTTGGAAAGTGGCAGTGGGTGGAATCAAGTGAGTCAGTCATTTACATCTTCCTTTGACAGTATATAAACTCACGCACATCAGTGAAAATCTCATGCCATCACCAATCGTGAAACCATCAGCAATAAACCCAAAATCAGTGCGCTTTTACCATCTTCATGAATGTTTAGAAGGTTTATCGAGATTGATATATTCATATCCAACCGCTCAATCAGTGTCAAAATCGGTTATTGCCTATCCGAACCTTTCACCCCCCTTCCCGGTGCTCCACAAGGACCCATTCTAGCACCCCTTTTATACATCCTCTAAACGTATGATACCACAGTCTCTAGTGACCCCACGATAAAGGTCCAGTTGTATACTGACAATTGTTTCTGCCCAAATCATACGCTCTCTCTACTTTCTCAAAATATTTTGAATGAATGTTCGGATTGGAGCAGGAGGGTGGCTCTCAATTCCCAAAAAACTCAAGTCATCGTCTTCAAACAGTCGAATTCCCTGCGCGAGGGACATCAACGACAAAACTTCCACTTGAGATTTTAGTTGAGTTCCACGAAGAAGCCGTCTATCTGAAAGAGAAATCCACTCATCCATCCCTCCCATAATCAAAACTCTTGGCCTGCGAAAAGTCCATTCTGAAGTACAAGTACCGATTCAGCACTAGTTCGTCTCAAATCCCAAGAGGAAACTGCCCCGTTCGCCATTATGGGCTGCTAACAACTGCATACGAAGAACTCCTTGAGAATAACCTTAACTTCCTACATAATTCTCTCAAAGGCATTAGATGAAATTCTAGCTCTTCGATCGTCGGTGTTGCAGATTTTCTTCGGATTTTCCTGTAACCTGGTGAGCCGGGTAACCAGCCAAAGGGCTGACGATAGGGTATAATGCAACTGCAGCTGTACCCGCCCCCAGAAGAAAGAAAAAACAACTATAAAAGTTACAAAAACTACCCCCAAACCTGAGAAGAGTCGTTTGTTTCACTTTGTATAGAGCTTTCTTTTTGAAACATAGAAATGCCGTACGTGCCTTTTCTTCTTTCAGCATGAGGCAGTACACATCACAAACCAACCACCACAACGCCAACCCCGCAGAAGAGCAGATACTATAACAGGGCCAATTCCAATGAATCCTACTCACTGTAAAAAATTTCCTCACCCTATTCAAATAAATCCAATGAATCTCTCTCTTGTAAATAAAGTGGAAATCTCACTGACCTTCGAGAGAATTTAGTTTTTCTTTTAATTTTGGTACTGCAATCCAGTATTGCATTTAAATGGCCAAGAGCAAAAGGGTTAAGCTCGTGTCGAGTCCAATTTCGATACTTCAAATCGTCACCCTGTGGGGCGTGGGCCCCAGGTTGGGAAACACAGATTTATATGGGAGATGCATATCTTAATACGTGCCTTTTCTTCAGGAAAGCTCTCACATGTTTAGACCCTCTTATTTCATTTCCTAACAGGAATAAAAAAATTGTGGAATATGGTTACAGAAAAAAAATTTTGACCCCGACGTGATTTGAACACGCAACCTTCTGATCTGGAGTCAGACGCGCTACCGTTGCGCCACGGAGTCATTAATACTTTTTAGACATTTATGGTATTTAATTATTGAAAATACAATTATATTACTGATTTAAAAAATTACATAATTTCTATTGAATTATAGTAGTTATCCAAGTAAATTCGATCCTTAAATTTGATATAGCACTTGCTGTTTAGCTTACAAAATATAGAGATTATCTGAATATATCTTTCGATAGTATCTATTATTTGAATATCACATTCTGCCTACTATAACTATAATGATCTGAAGGGATTCATTCATTCGTTTTTAAAAAATATGTATATAATATTTTTGCAAACTCCAAATTTTAATACCATTCAATATTAGTGCTGCCATCTTCGTAGAAGTTACTTAACCATGAATATTAGGTACTCTATATTTGTGACCAATGGTTGAAAATTCAGTCTTCGGTTTGTTAGAAACACTTCTTTATCAATAATTCAACTCACCGAATTTATTATTTCCATATTAGATAATGAACGTTGGTTCGAAAAATATTTTCATAGTTAGCGTAATCCAGAAATTCTCAAAAATTTTGAAAGTCGACCGATCGCTGAGACTAATTCCGCTAGGTAGAGACACTGAGAAGAATAGTAATTATGAGAAGTTATTGAAATTTTCATTTACGAAATTATTGGCATTTGCACTGGGAAATATCAATAATCAGTTGACCCTCAGCCTTATCTATTTATAATGCCTTGCCAAACGTTATATATTATAAAATTACCTTTATATCATTGAACTGAATAAGATATATTTTCTTCTGTTGACTTTCACCAATAAGTGGTAAAATTTCTGATCATTAACAGCAAAAAACTGAACCAGGTGCGATTGAAGGTCATCGTCATTTGTGAAAGTTTCACCATTCAAAAAATTCTGCAAACTTCGAAATGAATGATAATCATATGGTGCCAGGTAAGGGATGTATGGGGGATGTAGCATCACTTCCCAGCCAATCTCCAATAGCTTACCACGAGTTGTCAAAGATGTGTGAAGCCATGCATTATCATGATGGGAACACTAAACCTTTCTGATTTGACAATTCTGACCGTTTTTCTCTAATTGCTTCATCCAGTTCCATTAATTGTTGACAGGAAACATCGGAATTAATCGTTTGGTACCTTGGTGCCTATCACAAATGTTTAGTCTTTGTGTTAAATGCATTTCTTTCAATTCGTGAGGTATCCAAATATCAAGCTTCTTAACCTCTTCGTAACCTCTCGAATAGTTATATCCTGATGATCCTCTCCAATTATGACTTTGATTTGGTCATCATCAACTTCAGTAGGCCGACCAGAACGTTGCTTATCTTTGGAGGAAAATCTTCGTTTATGCATACCATTTAAAATTGACCCACAACTAATAACTTTGATAAAAATCACGCATTGCATGCTTCAATGAAACCAGTATCACGTGACAAACGTCAATGTGTAGTACTAACATAAGTTATTCAAAAAATAAAGCAATGATCTTTATCAATAAAAAGGGAAAGTACTTAATTGCAAACCTTACATTTGTAACAAATAATGTATAATTAATTTAATTTCGGATTCATTAGAAATCTATCAAATATTCACGATATTCTACTCATTCACATGTATTCTATTTTTGCATGTTAATGTAGGGACATATGTTTTACCAAAGTTATCGAATTTATTTAATAACATTTGTTTCCCGAAATAAAAATGAAATTGCTTAAAATCCTTTTATATATGAATTATTTCTTGAATCATAGATGGTGCTAAAAAGTAGCGTTCTACACAGGTTATGACATGATATTTCACAACAACCCACTACATCCGATATATTTTGAGTAGTTCTATATTATCCTTGGGCAACTCGAGTAGAGATGGCAGCACAGCAAAACATCCTAATTAAGTTTTGGTAACACTAATATGAATTAAATAAAATCTAATCGATATAACCACTAATAATCTATAATCAATTTGAAAACTGAAAGAAAATACATCATTTCATTGATTTTAAGAGACATGAAAGTCGCTTAAAATTGTTTTTTATATGAATTAGTTGTTAAATCATGTTAAGATGGTGCTAAAAAGTAGCTCTCTACACCGGTTATGACAAGTTATTTCACAGCAACCGACTATATCCCATATATATTAAACTTAGGAAAGTCAAGTAGAGATGGCAGCACATCAAAACTTCTCCATTAAGTTTGATTTTAAGAGAAGTGTCAATTTTTTGCATACGTTATCACGCCGTTACCAGTAAATACCAAATTTTGTACTCATAACATTCTTTTTAGCATTACTTTGGACTCGACTATTCCCAACATTTTTCGTTAAACATTTTTTGAACTTAATAATACAGCTTCTGGGATCCCAGTGGAGTTGTTTATGCTTAAGAATAGTTGAATTCGTATTAAAATATATTTCATTTGAATCGTTAAAACTTGTGAGCAATAATTAGTTAGGAGAATTAATGAAGGATTATTTTCGTTTCTGTCTTATATACAGGGCGAGTCATGAGAAACTATACATACTTTTACCATATTTGGAACCCCTAGAGGGATATCATGACGATACTAAAAAGTTTCAGCTTCTCTTCTATATTAATTTACATTAATTGACCATTGATTCTAATTAGCTATAGTTTTTACGCAGTTCATTTGATTTTTCAAATTTTTTTATGATGCACTACTATTAAGCATTCTGGCTGGAAAAATCAATTTAGGGATTCGTATTGAATACAGAGTTTTGTATAAATGTAATGAGTGATTTTCAAACTACATACGTAACCAATCAACAATCATATCCTACCACAAATACAGGGTGTTTCAAAAAATTGTGATCCCGTCTCTGAAAAATATTTGGGGTTTGCTCGGTAAAAAAATTTTTTACGATTTTGCCGCAACTACTGGCAATATTACATTTTTTGTGTCTGATTTTCATAGAGGGCACTAGTTACACGGTTCGTACCATGTAGTATTGATCATAAGTTTTTCAATATTAGATTAGATCAAGCAAAATTTCAAATGATCTTAAACATTAATAAATATTACACCAAAAAGGTACTCTTCATAAAACTTGATAAAAAATTTTGATTTGAAAATTATGAAGTAATAACCGATGATGGTATAAAGTATTGATGAAGTTATTAATTACGTTTGAAAAAAAATGGGACTGACTGCTTTCGTTTCTTGTACCGTTTCATAAAAATAGGATCGTGTTTTTAAAAGTTAAATAAGTATGAGCACAGAGCTATGCCTTAGTATGACACAAACAACAATTTGACAATAATGTACTGCGGTTCTGGGACTCAAAAACTGTTGTTTGTTTTATACTAAGGCCCCCAATAGCTGAGTATCCGTAATTATTTAACTTTGAATTTCACACGACAATAGCATTTTCTCTGGAATGCAATGGAAAACTGTCATTCATTGATAGATAGGTACATTTCTGAAACCTTCTGAGACGTTCTCGAGAAACAGGGAATGTGAGACCTAAAAATAAATTCTGGTAGGCCAAGAACTACAAGAACCGTTAATAAAGAAAATATTATTTCCAATTTAGTTGATTAAAATCCAACACTTAGCTTGAGGAATGTAGCAAGACAAGCAAATACGACTTCATCAAGTACTTGGAGGATACTTAAACAGCAACAGCTATATCCTTATCATTACAGACAAAATTTTTGTCAAACATTACAAAAAAGGTAATCCCTCAATCCAGATTTTTTAAAATGTATTCTTTTTACGGTCACTCAATTAACACGATCTATTAGTAAATTTTATCAAGGATATTGAAATTAATATTTAGATAGAATCATTGAAAAATTGTGTGGTTGATGCTTCCAAGCCATTTCCTTTTACACACACACAGACTCACATCAAATGTTTATCTACGAAGACTTTTTAATTTTGAGGTGTGGATAATAATAAATAACATCTTTATTTTCTAATTTAGTAATAACAAATTCAATATGAAAAGAGAATGTCGCAGCATCAATAATTTTGTTTAACTGCAGTCGCACATGTAAAAAATATTTATTCCGACTGAACACTTGCTCCTGTCGTTCAATTTTAATTTTATGGGAACATCTGACATATGTCGTCAAGCAACCTGCATGAAATTCTTTGATAAAAAGCACAAGAACACGAGTTTTTTCTTCTTTTTTTATTCTTTATATACCAAAGATGTTTCAATTAGTCACGCACATGATCATGGTATTAATAAATAGAAGACAAAGTTGACAGCGCGGAAGATCATCACACTATTTTTATTTCATTTTATGTTGGTTGTTTTTCTTGTTAAATACCTGATGTATGCAATCATATGTTTAACTTTTATTTATTCATTGTCTCTAATTAGCAAAGTATTTCATAGAATACGAAAAGACAGAATGCATCATTCTATTTATACGAATTTAGATTGAGTTTAGTTATAAAAAATATGATGATTATATAAATCATCTGGTTGACATTTGACATCCTCCGCTCTATGAATAACATAAGGAAGAATGTGTAAAGCATTAATGTCTTAAATTTCAATAGAAAACCATGGTTAAGTTCGGTCCTAATGTTGACATTGTCTGATACCTAACCTAACCTAACCTAACCTAACGTAACCTGACCGGACCTAACCTAACCTAACCGAACCCAATCTTGACGTTCGGTTCCTGAAGTTGATATCAACGTGATATCACACATTGCATAGTTTTCGAAATTATGACGACGGAAAGAAGAGGAAAAATATGGAAGCAGAAGCCGCTAAGATTGAAAAGTCTCGAGAACGTATGAAGAAGAAAGAAGAAACTCCAGAAAAAAACGACGATACAAGAAATAGAATAGAAGAGATGAAGCGCCAGGAAGAAGAAAGAAGCGAGAGAGAGGGAGTATTATGAAACTAGAATCATTATTTGAATGAATGAATTATGAAGGGTTGTAAAGAGGGTGATACCACATACTAATCTTCTTCTTTGACAACAAGTTCAACACAGTTTTTCTAAAGCTCTTGACGGTCTGATGCTAGAACAATTTTGGAAACTATAGATATGAGGGCGACTCAATAAGTCGTTCAATTATTAGGTGTTTGGTTTGTGTTTGATACAAGATTTGAATACAAAATGAACACAAAATATTGATCTGTAATCGCAAGTCATTAGCAAAAAAACTAAAAACGAAATTGTATTTTTCTTAGTAAAATCTTGAATCTAATGATATAAAATATAGTAAAAGCAACTCAAGCGGTCACTTTATTGGTTAGCAAGGTCAGCGAGAAGTGCGCTGAACATGAGTTGTTACCAAGTGGCTGGTAACTTTAATCGAAGACGCGGTTCCGAAAGAAAAAGGTAGAAATTCGAGATAGGTCACCGATTCATTGTCAGCACATTGCTGAAAATCTAGCTCTCATTGGGTAAACAAGAGTGAGTTAATCGACAGTCAGAAGAAGACTGAAGCCAGCTAATTTAACCCAGCTCTTCGATCAACACTGTCAAAGAGCACGTCAGTTGGACACACAAACTGTTCGTTCAAGGTTGTGCCTGCATGGTAGCGATAGACATGGAAAATGATTCGCGCAGCTAGTTTCATAGGGGAAAACTTCATTCTAATACAGGACAATGTCCGTATTAGATAGTTTCCGTGTGGCAGTATTTTCGTGATTCTGATTTTACGTTTGCCCTCATTAACTCTATAGGGTTCAATATATGATAGTGAGGAGGTACTCTAAGAAGAGTTCCGTTCTTTGCACAGCTTGTCAATATAATAAATTTCCTCTAATTTTAGATCTTTAATAACAGTAAACAATTCTTTATTTGTTGGGCCTATTTTACGATCGCTGAAAGGATTAGGAATAATCCGGTCAATTTAGACATTCGAAGTTACATAAATTCCCATCTGATGAAAATTAGTAAAATTGTTTAAAATAGAATTGAACATAAAATTTTTTACAACTTTTTGAATCGTTATATCTCAGAAACAGTGGCTCGTAGGAAAAACAAATATTGATACGTTTTTTGCAATTTTATGATCTACAATTTTTGACTGAATTATTTTCATGATAAAACTCACCGTTCTGCTGATAATCGCGAAAAACTCATTTTTTTTAACAATTTTAATGATTTTTAGCTTGATGGGAATTCATGTAGCGTCAGTCTTATTTTGTGGTCTAATTTGAAAGGACTATAAATTCATAGCTGTCTTTATTCTCACTACACTGCAATTTCATTGTCTAAATCATTTGCCTATGGTCTAAAGAGCGCCATGTTTCTATTGATTTGAAAAAGCGACACCACTGCTTATGACAGGCTACCTGACAGGAATATTTCTAAGGAATTGTGTACATACGCCTTCCGACAGCTTTGGCTAATAGAAATGCATTTATGTTCACGATTCGATGTTTTCATTGGTAAACAGTGGAGTTGATGAGTCCACGTGGACTGATGGTTTGTTATATGTTAGATGAATGTTATACGGGGAGTGAATATTATTTTTCATTTCCTAATTTAGTATGAATGCCGTGCGTATTTATGAAATATTGATTGTTCTTCGCATAACTGTCTTCCGTAATTGATATTTGAAGAACTATAATAAAAGGAAAAGTGGTTATAATCTACAATTCCCTTATTTATTGGATGTACGTCTCATATTTCAAATTATAAATTTCTCTCTAACAAAGATTGTTGATGGCCACTAATCAATTCTGTAAATTGCAAATAAATATATCGTTAGATATAAAAAACTTGTTGGAAATTGAATATGTTTCCTATTTAGCTATGCGCTGTTCCATGTATATTGAAAATTAACTACTCGAATATTTTGATTACGTTAAAATTTTCTTACGGGCATAAAGCTTCCTATAACTCTCTCAACCCTTATTCTACAATAGTTTGTTTATTTAGTTTTAATTCTCTGCTTCAGCGAAGGCAAGCGGATCCAAACACACATGTTGTGTCACATGCGGCCATTTTGAAAATCCGGTATTGTATTTTATGGTATTTGCATAATTGGAGGGAGTTTTGTTTTTGGTTTAAGTGGAAGATTAAGTTTTAATAAGGGTAACTTGCATATACATTTCCATAAAACAAAAATACACTTTGGATTTCAGACAAAAGTTATTCGAAAATTTTGTATTAACAAGTATTATATTGGTTTCAAAAGATGGGAAATGAATATCCCAATGAAAAGATCGATAGTCGATTCTGTGTGTATTGAAACACATGAAAAATTTTTAAAGATGAGTTAATACTTTATTAATAAACCTTTACTACGATATTCGAAGTTGGGATGTTTTCAAATTTAAAAGTTGAATGAAAGCTTTTGGAGAAAAAAAGTCGGCCAGAGTTATTTTAAAAAATTCAGTTTACGAGATAAATTTCATGAACTAGCTAAAAATAATAGCCATAAGGGATGATGTCAATTCATTAAAGAGAAAATCTGTGTTCTCAGTTTTCTTTAACACGTTGAGCACCGGTGCGGTCTATAAACTAGCAGCTGAACTTTCCCCACAGCCCCCCACAGTAGTCCTATGGATCACTCGGCGTATTTTATTTCAAATCTTCTCCAAGGTCCAAAAAACATGTGTTATTCTAAATGATAGACCCATTTTTAAAAATTCGTATTTTGTATTAAAGTACAAATGCTACACGAATAACTTTTATACCAATGACAAGAGGAAGTTTCACAGTTTTTTTTATTGTATTAGAAATGTAGGCAGGCGGTGATGGTTCCAGAAGCAGCCGCTAGAGTTCTAGCGGCAATAGGCCGCCATTCTCTGTTATTGAGTTTGCCAAAAATTAAGTCGCAGCTACCACCAACTAGAAAAAGCATTACGCGTTAGTTTAATCAATTTAAGGCGACTGGAAGTAAAGTAGAGTGTAAAGGAAAAAGCACAGGCCGACCGCGTGTGTTAAAAGATGATTTTAGATGGATAGAAAACAGTTTTGTTCGCAGTCCAAGTAAGTGTACCAATAGAGCTAGTAGAGATCTTTGAATACTCCTACCAACTGTATAGAAAGTTGTGAGACGGCGTTTACTGTACAAGCGCTTCCGTTTATAGCTCGTGCAGGCTCTTAACCCTAATAACAAAGAGAAGCGTCTCGAATTTGGGGTAATTGCTAGAAATGATGGAGGATGACACATTTGTACAGTGTATAATTTTTAGCGATGAAGCAACTTTCCACCTCAGTGGAAATGTCAACTATGTTGGCATATGGGGTTTGCAAAATCCACATAAAACATCGCAAAACGAAAGAGACTCACCGAAGAAACGTGTTCTGTGCCTTATCACGTACAAAGGTTTTTTTCCAGAAATACTGTGACTGGATTAATGTACCTAATGACATATTGGAACAATTGCTATTCCCCCAAATATGAAGATTCTCAGGACTTCATATTTCAACAGGATGGAGCTCCACCCCATTGGTACCTTGATGTACGAGGCTTTTTAAATGAATCCCTTCCTCGGCGTTGGATTGGTCGGAGGGGAAATTGAGACCTGGTTCTACACTTCTGACCACCGAGATCTACTGATCTCACCCCATGTGACTATTTCTTATGGGGTTATGCTAGGCAACCTGTTTTCGTCCCGCCTCTACCAACTGTGAACGATCTGCGTAATCGTATCCATCGTGCTATGCAGTAGCTGGAGGCCTCATTGATACTTGTAATTCATTAAAATACCTTTGAAACTTCCTCTTTTCATTTGTATGAAAATTATTCATGCAGCATTTGTACTTTAATAAATATTAATTTTTAAAAATGGGTCCATCTTTTATAATAACCCTGTATTACCCTACACTTAGTCCATTTGATTTTTTTGTTTTCTTCAGCAAACTTCAAATAGTATTTGATAAAAATATTTTTTTGTGCTACCTTCATGTTATCTTGATTTCATAATATTTTTCAAATTCCATCGCACAAAAAGCAACAAAATTTTGGTTTTTCCATGTAGTAGGGTGTCCGTTCAAAAAAATATGATAAAAAGATTTATTTCGGATAAAAAAGGGGCGAAAAAATAATGTTAGATTAGGTTAGGTTAGGTTAGATATCTGAGATATCAAAAGGATCTTATAGCCATTTGATTAGGTTAGGTAAGGTAAGAAATTTTAGATATCGAAAGGATCTGGTAGCCATTTGTAGACAATTGTTGCCTATCGCCTGTATTGAGTTGTATTCATGCCTAGTATGGTTAGCTCAGGCCTTGTTCAAATTTTTCCTTCTTTTTTTTGCTAAATTATTTCTTAAATATGTGCATACGACGTTTAGGTAGCAATTGGTGGGGTCCATTGCCAAAATTTGGAATTACGAAATTAGAAATATCGACTTGTATCAGTAAATCTGAATTAATATACCCTACAGAACATCTTTTCATGCTATCTGCTCTTTCCTGTTTTTCTCACAAAGTTTGGAACTCTTGATTGTAAAAAATAATTCTTGAGCTATAAGATAATATAGGGCTCTCAATAACTATGAAATGGTCGATATACTGATAAGAGAAATTGAAAAAACAACATATTTCAAAAAAATAGTTCATTATCATACTAATTACAAATTATTTCGTGACTATCACTTCGAAAAATATACCACTTTATGCCCCCAGTTTTGTTCCATTGCTCGCCATATATCTCTAATATTTAATAGTATTTAAAAGTTCCTGCTTATACCAAATTTTGCGTTCTAGAACTTGGTAGAAGAACTTTCCTTGTCTATAGAGACATTTAACCATAGATCAGTGGTTACCCGATAGAGAGAGCCCTCCCCCATTGTCTATAGTTCCTACTACATTAATTTATGACCGGCGCCGTTAAATGGTGTGCTACTGTGCTTCTTTAACACTACCATATCTTAAATATTGAAATACGGACCTGAGCAAGTTGTTTACTATCCATTTAGCAGGCGTCTGTTACCTATTGTTGTGAAAGAGTAACTAAATTTGGTTAGAGATAATTCAAATTCATCTCTCACAAACAAGATATAGATACAAAATACGAGGTCTGGCTATTAAATAAAGAGACTGCGCGCCTAGAGGGCGCTCTAGACAGGCGAGGTAAAAACGACTAGTGCGTTGGGAATCTAGATATCTTGTCTATGCACGTCTCAAAACACGTTTCCGGCACTATAATAGTATTTGTGCAGTAGTGGTTTGAAACGAACCTTTTTTTCTCGTTAACTTGAAAAAAACTTCGATTGAGTGCTATAAATTGTTGCAAGAGGCCAATGGGCACAATTCTTGTGCGCGTTTTATTGAGTGATATGAGCGGTTTACTGACTGTCCAGTGAGCACTGAAGATGACCAACGCCCAAGTCGCCCTATGACTGTTTGAACTCGTTAAATGAGCATCCGGTCGATTTCCGAGGCTGTAAACGGTGATAAAGAAGGAATTACACATGACAGGAGTCTTTGCGAAGCTGGTGCCAAAAATCTGACTCCTGACCAAAAGCTCTTGCGTCAACGGATTTGCTCAGATTTCCTTGAAAGGTTAGAGAGAGATCTGCTTTTAAAGAGACCCTATTTGAGTCGATGGAAGCGGTAAAGCAAAAAACGGCAGAGCTCCTAAATGCACTCACCAAAGAAGACTTCCAGCACTGCTTCGATCAATGAAAAAAACGTATGGAAATGTGTGTGGCGAGGGAAGGGGAGTGTATTGAAGGAAAGCAATCGAATGGAAAATAAATTCCATAATTAAGATAATCAAAAAACTTTAATCACAAAAGTTCATTGTATGTGAGGGAATTTTTATATAATTGACTTTTGAATTATACAGAATGCCCCAATTCTTCAGTATCGACATCAATATTTTGAATGGAACATCTCATCATATTTGGAAAATTTCGCAAAATAAAAATAAAACTTACTGGCATTATTTGCAAAATGAATTTTTAAACATAAAACTTAGATTTATTGGATTTTCGTGATTTTCGAGTCTAGAATCTAGTCTTTTTTTACTGTAACAGTTTCGAATTTTGTGAAAAACGAAATCTTTAAAAGAACGTTTATAAAAATAAGAATGAATTCATACATGCTTGAGAAATTATTTGACTTTTTCTCATTTTTTCGCACACTCTATATTGAAAATAATGTAACACACTGGTATTGCATTTTTGAAAAATAAAAAATGTTTACCAAAAACAAAAAGCTATAAAAATATTGTACCCTTAAACAAATATAGTTTTTTGATAACTCTTACAGGTTTGGAGAAAAGTATATGGTTCCCTTTATTTTTGAAACCCTGTATGTCAACTATACTACTTCTGAACAAATTTCCAATAAATTAACATATTATAGAGTGGTTTTAGACTCAGTGATCAAGGATATGATGACAAACCTCCATTATATTTAAAATATAAACTTGAATTTGCCTCTTGATGTAACTATATGATTTATGAATAAATTTGACATGAAATGAAGTTGTAATGAATATAATATATAAAATTACATTACATTTAATGATGATTTGTGTTCATATTTGCTCTTTTTATATTATTATAGAGACTGAATCTCACGACACGCATCAATTTTTCCAAATCATCATTGTTCAGTTACAATTCACCACAATTAATTGGCAAGTTTCTTCTAAGGAACTTTCCCCAAGTTGCTGGTCGTGAATTGCGATTCACATTAGGGTGATATAATATACGATGGTATTCACTGATAATCTAATTTCTTATGCATTTGCGTTCAGAAAGAAAATGCACTCGTTAGTAGCTTATCCGTCTTTTTCATAGTTTGGGGTACCCTCTAATCGGTAGATAGCTGAGTCAGCCTCCTAAACAGCAGCTGAAGTAGCGAAACAAATGTCTAAAAAACTTTGGCTACAAATATTTTCACGATGTTGCCATATTAACTTAATATTTTTTCTGAAAAATATTAGAAAACTGATTATTTAATACGAATATTTTGCCTGCTTTTGAAGAAACAAACAGAGTCTGGGACATTTCAAATGACAGTATTTGTGCAAGGCTTCTGCTCAGTGGTGGATTTACCAGTAGGCTGAAGCCTAGGGCGGCATGTTTCAAGGATCAGCCATTTTTTAAATTTATTGTTCGAGCTTCGAAATTTTTACAGAAAAAAAAGTAATTTAAAAGAAGTTGAAATGCAGTGCACTAAAGCTTTTCTTGCTTGTAAAGAGTGGAGAACTATTTATGATAGATATTAAGTCAGAAAAAGCTAAACGCTTTAGCTCTCTAATGCTTAGGTAGATCTAATCAACAAGATTTCATGCGACGAATGTATTGTATAGATAATTTAACCCAAAACCATAAAGGAAATTAAATTCTTTGCAAATAAAACGAATTTCAATTCCAAAGTATCTTTATAAATAATTATGGTAGTCAGAATCTTCCGAATTAGAGTCATCATTTGATTGAATTATGAGGGGTTGTGGAGAGGGTGACACACAACTCATCTTCTTCTTTGATCTTGTCGCCATCGAACTACCCTTGTCGATTCGATTATTGCAATCCGTTTAAATAGTTTTTTGTGTTCAAAAACCACATGCTGAAAAAACTTGACGTAATGTTTCTAGACTGGTATAATTGTATTGTGGAAAATCTGCTACCTTTTCCTTTATTTTCACTACACTGTATACATTGTCTTCATTCGCCCATAGCCTGAAGCCCTATTTCTATTGATTTAAAGAAATTTATGAATTAAATGAATCTCATTAAACGACGCCACTGCTTATCGCAGACTGTCTGGCAGGAATATCTCGAAGAAATTGTGTACATACGCCTTTCGACAACTTCGGCTAATAGAAATGCATTTATGTTTACGATTCGATGTTTTCATTGGTAAACGTTTAAACGTCCGATGGGGTAATGTAAAATTAGCCTTAATCTCGATCTAATACCGTTATTGAAATATGAAGGAGTTCTGAATTGATATATTTCGCAAATTATATTTTTCCAACACTACAATTGTTTCATATTCTAAAATTTCTTATGACGCACTGGAAGAAAACGTTGTGGAAACTTAAGAACGCACCCTTGATTCCTTTAATATCGATCTTTAATAAAAAAGTACCAAAAACTTGAAACGGATGAAAATATAGAGAAAATTAACTCGGTTCCCTCATTGAAGAGTAACTGTTGTGGATGAAAAATTTTGAATGAGATTGAATGTAACTTTTCTATGATTTTCATGTACTTCAACTTTACATAACACATTTTATGATCCAAATATTCAAGCTAACGACGAGTGGATTCACGTATTTAATTATATGAGGTTAACTTGGCAACATTGTACAAGTTTGTGACTGTAGTCTTTGACACTCTGTTGGCAGCAATAGTAACGTAATGTGATAAAATCATTTTATAATTTATCATATATTGTATGGACCCGGCGGCATGGATTTGGCGAGAAATGCTTGGTGGTAGATTAAGGAGGGATGCTCAAACTCATGAAAGGAAAGTAAATGAACTGAAAGTTGTCAGTAAAGTTGAGATGTGAGGTCTTCATTTTTCAGTGGGGTGTGTATTATTGACGTTAAGATGGAGTTTATATAAATATTACTAAATTAGTGTTATTATGCATTCAAACGTGATGGAACGCCCACTACTCAAGAGAAAAATGGCACAATTCATTATAATAGTTTAAACTAGCAGTTTTTTGGGAAGGAGGTTCATTTTCACTTTGCACCAATTCAAAATCAGAAAATAGAGCCAAATCTATTGAATTATTAACTAAAGCTGAAAGCCAAAGTTTCAGAGGTAAAAATGATGCTCTAGGTTCAAGAAGTTGTGATTCTTCAAACTAAACATTAACTCTTTGTAACCCTCAAACGTTGAACATTTTATCAATTAGCACATTAATTATTTTTTCATTGTAGCTCAAAGCTACATCACATTTCTCAAATATGGTTTGGATCTACCATTTTCTGACGAAGCTGGCCAGATTCTACTTGATTTGCAGTAATAGAAACATGTTGTGAAAGACCTTTATGCTTTTTGGTCGGAATGTCACTCTCAATCGAATTGTGGTTCTTGATTGGTTTGCTCTGTTTAAGTTTACCCAAAGTTTCAGCTACCTCGAGTCTAAAATCTACCGAGGACATATCCTTTTCATGGTTTCGTGAAGCGCTTTTTACTGGCTGGTATAAGAGCCACGCCTTTACCATTGTGAGATCTAATAGATGGTAGAATACAAGTACTTGCCCCCATTTACTTCGCACTAAGATTTTATAATATCCCATGATACTATCAACTAAATTATCACCATACATGTATTGATTATATTCACCAACTATCTTCGGCTCATCACTGGAGATGTATCTCTAATTCTTTTGTCATAATGTCGAACCTGATCCTCACCACGCCATATTTCGAAGTCTATTGACGCCGACGGAAGTCGAATCACATCAATTCTCATATATTTGGGTATATTGACATCTACTTTTGTCAGATATCGTCGATATGCATCCATTGAAGCCGACTACAATATTTTTAATACCAGTTTCCATTTCAATTTTATATGAAAACACACTGCCTCTACTAAGCACATATATTTTGTGTGCAGTGGGAGAAGATAGTTCCTCAAAACCTAATTGAATAATTTTTCAATTTATATCTCTCACGACAATTACCAGATCAAAAATTTTGATACAACTAATACTAAAAACATTGAAATGTGAAATCAACTTCTATTTATTTGAAATATCCCTCGTATCTCGAAATTGTAGTCCTACAAACCGATACATTTTCATTCAAGAGATATGTTTCTAAAATATTGAATTATCGATATACATTTCCTAAAATTGTAGACTGTTTATTCCGGGCACACCTCCCGGAGTCGAGTTACTGAAAATATAATTTCGGTAGTCGCTTCCTGCATCTAGATCGTCAGATCCGGAGCCGCGAATGTCAGTTACTTCGCCGCACTGGGAAAGAAGGAAAAGAGAGTTTTGAGAATTCCAATCGCAATGCCATTGAGAAATGCACTCGTGCGGATGTTTTTGCACTTGCTGCCTGCGAATTCACTGCTATATTCCATTAGAGATGTAACTGAAATCAGTAAAATATAAAGGAGCATTTACGTATCAACAAAAATAGAAAAAATCAGTTTTTAGATAATGTCTATCACAAAACTTTACGTAGAATGTATTTGCAATGGACTTTACAATCAAATTAAATGTTCCAAATGACCACTTCCTGACAGTAACCAAGGCGATTCTCGCACGACATTTTGTATGACCTTAGGGGTTATTTTATTAATTTCTTCCGTCATATCAAAGAGCAGAAGTAGGCCGGGAAAATGTACCTGAAAATAATGACAAACTCGAAAGAAATAAGAGAACGTGTGAAAGCGAAGAATAGAGCAGACTTCAGTCTCCAACGACTACTACAGTCATGGATCTATCGCATAATTTTCCACCTGGTTGCCTTGTACGCTAGCGAGCCCTGAGTGTTGAACAACCGCGAGGAGCGGATG
This sequence comes from Diorhabda elongata, assembly GCA_026230145.1. Classification (NCBI taxonomy): domain Eukaryota; kingdom Metazoa; phylum Arthropoda; class Insecta; order Coleoptera; family Chrysomelidae; genus Diorhabda; species Diorhabda elongata. Next base: position 20,130,694 of record CM047932.1, read on the forward strand.
CTCAACACGTAAAATCTTACGCACCAATGAGCGAGCAGAGCCGTACAAACACCGAGCCCTACCGGCTTTATGAAGACCTCAGCCTGGTGACAGAAGGAATGTGTTGGATGACATCAAGGCTCTTTGAGTGCCTTAGTGTCAGCTTCAGTAC